>CM052544.1:23970597-24035017 GCA_028533065.1 Trachops cirrhosus
CCCACCTGGAGTCTAAAGGATCAGAGTAATAAACACAGCCCTATTTTCTCCCCATAGGTGTACAAGGGAAAAATTAAATATTGTCATGAAAGCACTCTGAAAATTATAAAGGGAATTCTGCTTCTGGATAAGATTGAGTAGCTTGAGGTAAACTAATGACCCCAAGAACAACAAGAAACACCGTTTAAAATACACACACACACACACAAGAATCATTCTGAGAGGTGTTGAAACAATGGGGACGGGGAGGCTGAGATATCAGGAAGGGGAGAATGAGGAGGTAAGCTGACGATCTGTAGCTACTTTATCTCTGAGAGTGTTTCTGGTTCCCAGTGCTGGCAAGGCACAGGAAGTACAGGCTCTGGAAGAGAGACGCCAGCAGAGCTGTTGGTAGTCTCATGAGACTGGACTGGAAAGACAAAGTTGGAGACTCAAGGAGCCTCAATACGCAGGCAGTCTTCCCCTCAAGACAGTGGCTAAATTCTGAAGCTGCATGGGCTGAAGGGTTCAAAGGCTAATCAGAAAGGTTCTGAAAAGGAGAAGGAATGTTCAGCAGGCTTGGTGCTGAGGAGATCAACATTAAAGTTCAGGGCCTGCTTTTGAGGGGTTCGGGGGCGTGGGGGCATGGTGAGCACACCAGACTCTCAGCTGAAAGCCTTGGTGGCTAAGTCCTAAGAACAGCAGTAAACCAGGAGTGGTTTGAGTCTGGTACCAGTGCCTCATTGGCTCAGGTGATCAACCCCATCCCCACCCCGACTCCATCTGCCTAGCAGAAGAAAGGGACAGTCCTCTTTTGAGAAAGATAACTTGACCAGAAATTTCTTTAATTTTTTTATACATGATATTTGGTATTAACAAAAAATTATTAGGCATGCCACTTTAGCAAAAAAAGAGAAAAACAGATTATAGAAATAGGCTTATAGGTGACCCAGAATTAACAGAATTAGATTCAGCAAAAATACTTAGAACAGCTATGATTAATATGTTCAGGAAAAAAATTTAAATGGAGAAAATAGATGAAAGGGTGGAAAATTTCAATAGCATATTGGAATCTATAAAGAAAAATCAAATGGGCAGTCTATTTGTGGAAAAAATATGAAATTAAAGACTGAATAGAATGGTGTTTAGTAGCAGGAGTCATATATAGCAGAAGACAAAGAATAGTGTATTGGGTAAAGTTTAATGGAAATTATTCAAACTGCATTGCAGAGTTAAATATGGAACATGCAGAAAAGAACATAGGGACAAGTGAGACACCATGAAAACAAATCTAAGGTATGTGTGACTGGATTCTTGGACAGGACAGAGGGGACGAAAGCAGTATTTGAAGAGATAACGGCTAAGAATTTCCCCAAACTTATGAGAGATATCTACTCACAGATTCAAGAAGTTGTGCAAACCCCAAGCATAATAAATACAAAGAAGGACCACAGGGTGCTGAGTGGATAAAGTTGTTCTTTGAAAACAAACAATATACTGGCGTTTTAGATCACTATTGCTGGTGCATGAGACCTGTTACAAGGTGAGCCACCAGTCTCAGGCTTCATGTATTTACTTCTCTGAGCCCATTCCTCCAACCAAGCCTGATTCACTCATCGTCTGCTGCATTTTCATGCTTCTCTACTGTTGTCAAGTTCAGCGCATAACACCAGCCCTTGGCCTTTCTCACTTCCAGGCACCCTTACCTTTGGCCTTAGCACTGTCATTGTTAACATCATCAAGATAGTTTAAAGGTCAAACGAGGACTGTATCCATTAAGGTGGTGTATTAGTTATCTAGGGCTGCCGTAGCAGACTACCCTAAGCATGGCAGCGTAGAGCAACAGAAATGTCTCCTGTCATAGTTCCAGAGGGCAGATGTCTGAAGTGAAGCCGTCAGCAGGGCCACACCCCTCTAGAGTCTCTAGGGAGAGAATTTATACCTTACCTCCTTCAGCTTCTGGCCGCTGCTAGCATTCTTTGGCTTGTAGCTGCATAGCTGCATCTCTCCGTGCTGTCTTCACATTGCCTTCTGCTCTGTGTGCCTGCCTTCTCCTGTGTGTCTGACTCAAACTCCCTCTGCCTGTCTCTTCTAAGGATGAAGGAGATGGAATTTAGGGCCCACCTGGACCATCCAGGAAAATCCCTTCTCTCAGGATCCTTAACTTAACCACGTTTGTTGCCATACAAGGTAATATTCAGAAGTTTTGAGGATGAGGATGTGGACATATCTTTGGAGGGGGCCACCATTGGGCCCATTAGAGGTGATGGTGATGTTATAATGATAGTGCTTAAAAATGATAGTACATGCCAAGAACTTGTGCTAAGTGCATTGAGTGCATTATCTCATTTAGTCCTCCTACCAACTCCTTAGGTAGATGCCATCGTTACTGCCATTGTACACATGAAAACTCTCTGGTTTAGAGAGCTAAGTACTTGCCAAGGTCACCTTGAAGTTACCAAGTGCTGGAGCCAAGGTTTGGACCCAAGCGCTGGGGCTTTGGAGCTGCTTTCGTTAACTGGCATGAGCCAGTAAGTTGGATTTCTGGCTGGACTGCTGGCAACAGCTGGCTTTTTGACCTTGAGCCATGGATGGTCCTTTCTAGATCTAAAATTCTCTGGTCCTATGAATTTTTGTAAGGAAAAAATACTTCAAATCTGGATTACTAAGAGTAAAACAAATTTTAACCTGATGGATAATGGAGAGAATTTGCTTACACTGCTTGTCGATGAAGCAGATGTGAGTTTACTGTTGTGAGTTTTGATATTTGCTGATGGTTGGAGGTGTTCTGGAAGGAAAAATTACTTCTGGACTCACAGGCCAAATCTATATGAGCTGAGTGGGTTGAAGTAATTACTCAGGGTTTTAGACTCTGCCTGCCAGATAATTGAGGTAAACAGGGTTATTAAGTTGAAGTAGCTAGGTAATTGGGTCTGCCCCCTTTGATAATGTAAACATGGTCATATTGTGTAATTGTGTAATTGGCTGAAAGGGCTCTATTCTTTCTCTCCAAGCATCTGCTATTGTCTGTGGCCTGGCCATTGGGTTATGTTAGATTATTACAGACAAACCCTGGGTACTTAGCTTGGGTTTTCCAGTGAAAAATACATACATATATGTGTATATATTTGTGTATATGTGTATATATTTTTAAATTAAAAATTGGAACATAGGGAGTATTTTGAAGTTTAATTATTGCATAATTCATGTAAGAGTTTTTAAGGAAATATGTATCTCCAAGGTAAATCACCCGATAGTCTATTGGGGGAGACTGGCTCCCCTTTATAAGAGTTTTAATTTTCTTGAGCTGTGCCCTGATGTCTGTATTTGAAGTGCTCAGGAAACTCGTTATAGCAGAGCTTAGTCCTCATCAAAGATGGTCAAAGGACAGTTGGGCTCAGTTCTTTAGGTTCTACCTAAACTCACCTGATGGGGCCCATGTTGTGGTTTTGCTATTGGGTCACAGACCTTAGCTTCATCCTTCCTATTCCCAGCACTGGCCCGAGCTGTCACTGCACCTGGGCTGCCATGAGGGCCCCCAGCGCCGTCCTTTCTGTCTCACTTTCTGAATGACTGAATTTTGGAAACCGAGACCTCTCCATTTTACAGTGGGGTCAAACCTGCTTTAGCCATCCTTATGTTTAAGAAGTCAGTTCATTCTAGAGTGGGGGCTGCCTTATGAAGGGTAAGAAGTTCTAGGGAAGTGGGTAGGAGGTAGCAGGCCATGTCACAGCTGTGGTGGCCACATAGCTCCCATGTTCTGAAACCATATGGTTCTAGAATCTGTTTTCTGATTGTAGTCCTTCCATCCTGAACTTCGGCTCAGAAAATGAGGCTCCAGTGATGTCTGCTCACATGACTCTCTGTGTAACGGGCCCCTGATATGATATTTCTACTGTGGCCAAAGGGGGAGAAAATTTAGGCTAAGAAAATACACTCCCCACGCAGTCTGTGATGGGGATAGGGGGTTTTGGTCTTGGCGAGTGGAGTTGGTTGTTGACATCTCTGCTCCAGTTATTCTAGTCCCTGCTTCGCTCTGTTTGCCCAGGTGTGGTTCGAAGAGCAGGAAGGCCATTCAGGCAGAACCAGCTCAGTGAATTCAGATGAACTGTCTGCTTGAGCCTCCTGAAGTCTTCCCCATGGGCTATGTGTTTGTTTATAAGCTGAATTGGCCTGGAAGAAGAAAAAAAGAGAAGAAGAATTTGTTTCTAAAATGAAAACCAAATATCATTAATATGAAAGTTCTCCATGTACAACACATCCTGCTAAGCCTTTAATAAATGTACAAATATCAAGATAAGACATGGAAGATAAGAATCACATTCCAAAAAAGAGAAATTGAGACAATTCTGCTGTTTTTCAGGGCCAGAATAATCTATATAGTTTCCATCTTCTGCAATGTATATCTTATATTCTACATTATCTGATTTTATGGAGTATTCATGTGTGATGTCTGGATCACCTCTAAAACTCATAAAAATTCAGACCAGGGCTGTGTCCACACAGCGTTGAAATGAGCCAACTATTTGGAAAATTCATGCTGTCAAAGACATCTTGGCTTTAGTTATCTGAGAAGAAAAAAGATCACATTTAATTTTCTTCATTTTTCATTTTAGTCTGCAAGTATTCAATAGCTGGAAGTTAAAGAAACCAAAAAATGATAAACCTCTTTCAAAACCTATTATATATATATATATCTAAATCTATCTGTATCTATATATATAGATATATAGCTATATATACTTATATATATATCATAGAGTTTACTTTTTCCCTAGCATCGAAACAAGTTATAACAGCTGTCATTTCTATAATAATATACTCATTTTTAATCTTTTTTTCTATATCGTGATGACATTGGCTAGGTCATTAAAGGTATATGGGATAGCTAGCTCTTCAGGCTAGTGAATTGTGAGCATGGACTAGAATTTTTTAATAAAAATTTAAAGAAAATTTTGGAGGTACACTTGAGTTCAGTTTTTAATTTTCAGTCTTTTGACATACAGGAAAATGAAAAATAGTCTTTCACTCAGACAAAGGAGTCCCCAGTAAGACTATAGCTATCTGAAATACCCTGTGGACATTACTTAGTCTTTTCTCATCTGTTAAGACTAATTTCATTCATCAGAAATCAAGTAGTACTGGCTTGTAACTTTGGAGAATTCATGAACCTGAGTGTTATATTTTCAATTTATTTTTCAGATTTTTGTACTTCTAATCTGGTAGGAAAAAAAGATGAACAAATTCACTAATATGTGTGTAAAATATGAGTAACTATGGCCTGAGAAGCTCTCAAAAGGGAACTGAAGTTCATGGGACAGTAGCCATGACTTTGAGAATTATTTTGGCTTCTTTGTGCTTTTAGTTTGTTTTGTACATGTGTGAGTTTTACTTACTGGAATTTGACATCTAAATAGGGGGCTGTTACTATGATATGTAAATAGAATGTATGGGTCGAAATGCTTGTCATTAGGGATGTTGAAAGGACAATTTACTATTCATAAAGATGGAGAAGCTCAATAAAGATGCATATTGAAGGGCCGGTGAAATAGGCAAGCTATAGATAGCTGGGATCCTTGAGGATGAACAGAATTAATGACAAGTGAAAGGAAAATCCACTTCCCTGGTGGAAAAAGAATGTTTTCCAAATGTCAGCAATACTTTCAGAGGCAATACTTTCCCCCTTCCCTCTGCCCTAGCTTGGGCTGAGGACCCTACTACCTGAGGAGTGCCCGAGCGTAACTGAGTTTGAACAATGCAGCAGGATGCACGCTAGGTCAATTTAATGCCACGCCTGCCCCCCTGGACTGTGTGAGCCCTTACTGGCCAGGCACTTTGATTTCTTTTATCTTCCTGGCACTTAGTGCAAGATAGGTACGTGGTAGGTGCTTGAGAAATGTCTGTTGCATTAAATCTTAATGGTAAAGTTATTCTTCTTTTTTATACAAATTATTTGTATATTCATCTTATTCCCCACCCCACTATGAGATCAATACATGAATTTAATTTCTGTTTCAGGCAGTATTTACCATTTTCCATCAGAGGGATTAAAAAAGTATTAAAATTTTATTATTTAAAATTCACAGAACTAAATAGTTGTATGTGGGTTTTTGTTTTGTTTGTTTTTTTATTGTTTTTTTGGGTTTTGGTTTTTTTTTTGTAAGTGTGTAGTTCTTGTACTTCTAAAGTTTGAGCTTAAGACCACTTTGAGAGTTTTGGAGTACCTTTTATGTCATAAAAGAAGGAGCCATGATAACTGACATTTTTGAGCACTTACTATGTCTTAGGCACTTAACCCTTTTGGTTTCTATAAAGATCTTATCAGGTGAGTACTGTTATTGTCCCTTTTGATATTTGGGGATACAAAGGCACTGAGAGATTAAGTAACTCACCCAACATCACCTGGCGAGGCGCCAAGCCAGGATTTGCACCCAGAATGCCCCACTCCAGAGTCTGCACTCCTAACCACTAAGTAAACTGCCTCTCAGGATGGACCTTCCTGCATGGAGCATTTGTTGAAGAGAATGACTTTCCCCACATGGGATGTCTTGGTGGAGGAGACGTTGCGCATCCGTGCAGGAGCCGTAAGTCATCTGTGCCAGTAGAGGCCAGGAAACAAATGCGGCGAACTGTAAGAGATTGAAGGGCCAGTTTCCCTGTCCGCTACCAGAGAGTTTCACGTATCCTTGCTGAAGTTCTTATAAAACTGGCGTCTGTTACATTTTGCTAAGTTTTTATACAGAGAGTGTTTCATTTTTGTGATAGAAGTGGTTCTTGAAACAGTTGACATCTCTGTGTCAGCCAGACAGGACTCCAGGCCAGCAGCTCTCAGAGTGCGGTCTGGGGACCTCTGAGAGTTTCTAAAGGCAAAACTATTTTCAAAGTAATACTAAGCTCTTTATTTGCCGTGTTCACTCCTACTCTCACAGGCGCACAGTGGAGTTTTCTGGAGGCTGCATGGTGTACGATGGCATCGTGGTGACTTAGTGTGTGCTTGGATATCCTTGTTTTAAAAATATCTTAGTTTAAAATATCCTAATATAATAAGTAATTGATAGATACAACCTACGTAAGCAAAAGCTCTTAGGACGACCACAAGAATTTTTAAGAGCGAAAGGCAGTTCTGAGATTTTTCTTTCTTTGTGTTTGGTCACTCACTGGACAAGGTTTACCATTTTTTTTAAAAATAATAACCTTACTCCAAATACATCTGAGTTTGCCATCCCTTTCCAAGGTATAAGTATTTGGGTAAGATGAGCTCTGCCTTAGAAAGATAAAACATTCTCCTCTTTGTACTCCCTGGCATTTTTTTAGGGTGCTCTCAATGCCCTGAGCGACTTGTTTGCTAAAAGGAAGCGTATTCTTTCTACCGTGGGTTCCCAAAGACTGGGTCTTCATTCTCACTTGCAGAGCATTATTTTCAAAAGAACAGCCCTAGTTACTGTAATTGTTAATGAGGCAGCCTGCTGAGAGCCCGAATCCATTTTTCTGTGTGATCAAAACTAAGCTGCATTCTTTCTTCGCAACGTTTTATCCGACACTGCTTCGAGGTTTGAAGAATTAGCTGTTCATTGATGAAGTGCCCTTAATCAGTTCATCTCACATTACAATGTAAAGTTTCTCTCGCATTCAGCAGAAGACTTGATTTTCATTTGCTCTCTGCGATCACAGAGCAGTAAGTGGAGTCCCAGGAAATTTCAAGAAGAGGAATGATAATGCAGGGGCGGGGAGGGGCGGGGTGGAGGGAGGATATGGAGGTAGTGAGGGATGCTGAGCTAATTGATTAGTTTAGAACCTTCTAATTTCCACGAGGCATGGAGGAGCCCAATTTGTATTTCTCGTCCTTGGCATGGTATTCTCACAGATTGTCTGATGTTTCATTATCATCTTGACAGAACAGCTGATATAGAATTCTGTCAAATAGGATCTCCATTGTGTTTTCACCATGTGCACGCATTACTTCATGATTAGATTATTTTGACTCTATTAGTTGATTATCTGAGAGCTGGAAGAGTGAACTCAGAGGAGAGTGTATCTCCCTGGAATTTTTGGGGCCACTGGTTCTTTGAATCCAGTGGAGACGTGACTCCCCTAATGCTAATATATTGGGCTTTGGGGATCTATAAATGACTCGTGTTAATGTTCTCTCCTAATAAAACTTTTGGGCAGAATGCTTCTTTATTCAGAATTCTCCTAGTCCTCACATATGGCCAGCTTTATTGTTTTCTGGCTGTCAGCACTGGTTCTTCACCGGTTCCAGCGTGAATTTCCATGCTTGCCATCCTGTTTGTTTTTTTCTCTTTTTCTTTTTTTTTCTGTTTATAAGACTGTGTTTATGGAGTCTCTTCTCCTGCTCTAAGTGTGAGGATTTTCACATACACATGCAAAGCTCAGGCGAGCAAATTGTGTTTGTTTGCCAAATAAGCCTCTGGTGTCCCCCACCCCTTAAATGGAACATCGTTCCCCGAAGTGATAGTTAAAGAAAATCAGCACAGAGCAAGTTCCCCGAAGTGATAGTTAAAGAAAATCAGCACAGAGCAAGTTTTTCTCACAAACATGCACCACCTCACAAACGGGGCCGGTTCTGTGTGTCTGTTTCTGCAGCTGTTGGCTAATCCCAGCAGTGTCCAGCTCCCATGGGCAAGGAGGCCTTGAAGGCTTGCAGGTCTCGATAACAGACGCCCAGACAAAACCTCATGCTGGATGGGAGGCTTTGCTGGCTGCCAGTCTTCATTTGTCAGCCTGCCTTCCTTTGCCTTTGAAAGACCCCTGGGGTCTTTTTTTTTAATCCTCACCTGAGGATATGTTTATTGATTTTAGAGAGAGAGGAAGGCGGTGAGGGAGAGAGGGAAAAAAAACAACAACATCGATTGGGGTTGAACCTGCAACCTAGGTATACGCCTTGACTGGGAATTGAACCTGCAGCTTTTTGGTGCACAGGATGACACTCCCACCAACTGGGCCACCTGGCCATGGCAGACCCAGTAATCTTCATGGGAGACAACCTGGTGCAGGGGAGGAGACGATTTTGCCATCTTGTCCTTCCCAGTACTTGACTCTATATTTGCTTTATCCTTTTTTTTAAAACCATGTATTTATTTGCCAAATATTTGTCAAATTCTAGTTATTAGCTAGGCAAAGAGGAGGCTAGTTATGGGCAGAGCAGAATGAACCAGATAAAGTCCCTGCCTTCCCAGGAGAGAGGCACTAAAAAATTTACGTTAACATGAGAGTGCTACCTGGTGCCTTGAATAGGGAGGGAGGAGGTTGAAGAAGTCTCTTTTAGAAAGAGTTGGAAGGATGAGTAGGAATTCCGTAAGCAGAGAATGAGGGGGAGAGGAGAAAGGAGAGGTTAGGATCTTGTGTAAGTGTATCTGGATCATTGCCCCATTTCTGCCACCAGGCAGGCATTACTAATCAATTGAGAACAATTTCCTAGGGAGCTCCCCCTTGGCCTGTCTTTTTCAAAACATGGCTCTTGCGGTCTCTTACACAATTGTTCTCACACTTGAGTGAGCAAAAGAAGTGAGTGGCCCTAGTTGTTGAAATGCAGATGGACGTATAGGCTGGGAGTCTGCATTTCTTTTTTTAAAATTATATTTTATTGATTATGCTATTACAGTTGTCCCAATTTTTCTCCATTTGCCTCCCCCCACCTCCATCCCCCACTGCCTCAGACAATCCCCACATGGACCCGTGGTTCATGTCCATGGGTCATGTGTATAAGTTCTTTGGCTACTCCCTTTCCTATTCTGTACTTTACATCCCCATGACTATTCTGTAACCACCTATTTGTACCTCTTAATCCCCTCACCTCTTCACCCATTCCCTCACACCTCCCTCCAATCTGGCAACTATCAAAATGCTCTCTTTATCCTTGATTCTGTCTCTGTTCTTTGTTTACATTGTTTTTTAGATTCAGTTGTTGATAGATAGGTATTTGTTGCCATTTTATTGTTCATAGTGTTGATCTTTTTCTTAAATAAGTCCCTTTAATGTTTCATATAATAATGGTTTGGTGATGATGAACTCCTTTAGTTTTTTCTTGTCTGGGAAGCTTTTCATCTGCCTTTTGATTCTAAATGACAGTTTTACTGGGTAGAGCAATCTTAGCTATTGGTCTCTGCTTTTTATGACTTTGAATATTTCTTGCCACTCCCTTCTAGCCTGTAAAGTTTCTTTTGAGAAATCAGCTGACAGTCTTATGGGAATTCCCCTGTAGGTAATTAACTGCTTTTCTCTCTCTGCTTTTAAGATTCTCTCATTATCTTTAACCATTAACATTTTAATTACAATGTGTCTTAGAGTGGTCCTCTTTGCAGCCATCTTGTTTGGGACTCTCTGTGTTTCCTGGACTTGCATGTCTGTTTCCTTCACCAAATGAGGGAAGTTTTCTTTCATTATTTTTTCAAATAGATTTTCAATTTCTTGCTCTTTCTCTACTCCTTATAGCACCCCTATGATGTGAATGTTGGATATCTCAAAGTTGTCCCAGAGTCTGCTTACACTGTCCTCATTTTTTTGGATTTTTTTCTACTTGTTGTTCTGATTGGTTGTTTTTTGCTTTCATATATTCCACATCATTGATTTGATTCTTGGCTTTATGCACTCTGTAAATTGTTTTTTATTTCAATTAGTGAATCCTTCATTTCTGACTGGATCTTTTTTATGCTGGTCCTCACTAATTTCCTTGAGCATCCTTACAACCCATATTTTGAACTCTGCATCTGATAGATTGCTTATCTCCCTTTTATTTAGTTCTTTTTCTGGAGTTTTGATCTGTTCTTTCATTTGGGCCATGTTTCTTTGTCTCCTTATTTTGGCAGCGTCCCTGTGTTTGTTTCTATGTATTATGTAGAGCTGCTATGACTCCCTATCTTGGTAGCCTGGCCTAATATAGTGGGTGTCCTTCCTGTAGGGTCTAGTGGCACAGTCTCCCCTATGACCCAAGCTGGGTACTCAAGGTGTGACCTCTGTGTGGGCTGAGTACTCCCTCCTCCTGTAGTTGAGCTTTGATTGCTGTTGGCAGGTCAATGGGAGGGGTTTATCCAGGCCAGTCAGCTGCAAAGACTGTTTTTGACCACTAACCACCAACATCTGCCCTCTGTGGAGGATCAGCTGTGCAGGGGCAGGGTGGTGGTGCTCTATATACCCAGTGGTCTGTAGCTGTCTACTGGGCATGCTGGCTCTGGGGTTTCTTGGGCTGTGCAGACCAAGGTCAGCCTCCACTTGTGTTTTCCTTGGGGCCACCCCACCTTTGCTATAAAGAAATCTGAGATGCTGCTACTTGTGCTGGGCTTTGAGATTCCCAGGCAAAGCCAAGCTGTGAATCTAAGCTGGCGGCTGCTAGAGCTGGGCCTGGGGCCACTTAGCTAGAGGGATGGGGGCTCACTGAGGCCAGCTGCTTCTTGTTTGAAAGAATTTAGGAAGTTGTGAAGTGTGAGCCAAGACCAGCCATTCACTTGGAAAAGTCTCTGTTAACAGCTTGGATGGGCCCATAAGTTGAATGGGATGAAGTTTCAGGGGAGCTCCAGGGCGGGGCAAACAGCATTGGCCAGTGTGATGGAGTCTCAGATATGGCACCTGCCTGCTGGCTCTGTGGCTCTATAGGGGAGGGTTCAGAAAAGGGACAATGACTTCTGCCCACATTTCTGTCTGGGAGAAAGCTGTCCCCCAGCTCTCACTTCAGTTCATCCCTGTATTTCACTGGTACCTTTCAAGCTGCAACCCCAGTGCTGAGGCTAAGAGGGTGTGAGTCTGAGTCAGTCTGTGTGTGAGTTCTTCAAGAGGAACTGTGTGCAACTCCAGAAGTTTCTTCCACTGACTCAATCCCTGCTGGATTTTGCAGCCAGAAGTTATGGGACTTTTCTTCTTGGAGCTGGAACCCTGGGCTGGGGTCCTGGTGTGAGGCTGGGACTCCTCACTCCCAAGATATCCTTCCTGAATTTTTACTTTTTATTTTTAATATATTTTTATTATATATATTTTTCCATCACCATTTAGTGTCCTTATACCCCTCTCCCCCCTTCCAAATTTATATCCACCACATGTCAGGGTGAGACCAGCCCATTCCACATCTGCACCCCTCCTACCAGTATGGATGGATGTGGATTCTTTAATTCCATAGTTGTCAGACTTCCATCCAACTCGATTTCTGACGGTTCCGAGTGATGGTTATTCTATCATTTAGTTATAATTTTGATATGGTCGTGTGAGGAGGTGAGCAGTGTTTACCTATGCCTCCATTTGACTGGAAGTCCATATTCTACAACTTCTTATGGATAACAACTATCCCATGCCCCTGGAAGTCTGCATTTTTAAGCAAACATGCTCTTCTGAGCCCCCAGGTGATCCTGATGCCAGTACACTCAGCAACTGTGCTGAAAAATAGTTTTCTTACAGTTGATCTCCTGTGATTTACACAGGAATCCCTTCCTGGAAAATTCAGTGTATATTAAACTGTGCAAAATTATTTTTGTTTAATTGTAAAGCAAAGTGAAAATCTAGTCTTACATAATTATAGACAGACTTCTCATCTTCAGTCAACATCCAGTGGGATTTTCCAGTATTATGTAGGACTCGAGACGTTTCTTTGTGGGGCTGCCCTGTGTATTGTAGGTGTCACGTTGGCTTGGCCTTCACCCACAGCAGTGACCTCCCAATCATTGTGGCAACTTATAGTTCCACCCCCAAGTTTCCAAAACGTACTCCAGGAGGCACTACCATTCCCTGTGAGAACCACTGGGCCAGATGATGGGACCTTGGGGTTTTTGGCAGGGGAAAGGTGGGCCAGCCTTGTGTTTTAGCCAGATGGCCCCTCCGTTCATGTGGAAAGGTCATAGAGGGCAGCTTGGGCACAGGCATGGTCACTAGGAAACAACGGGCAACAGGAGGCTGCCTAAGGCTGAGAGGGTAGCTGGGGAGAGGAAGGAAACTTAGAAGGAGAGTTCAAGAGAGAGAGACTTGACAGCGGCCAGTTGGATGTAGAGATGAGGGAGAGGGAGGTGTCTGTTGTTTTCCAGAATTCAGGCACGGCTCTTCTCAGTTGTGATGCTTCTGTGAACCATGAGGAAAGGCAGGAGGCCAGAGCAAGTGTTGGAACGATGGCAATGTTTTGTTCTGAACATCTTGAGTTTCAGTTGTCTGTGGGATTTGCAAATGGAGATTTTTCTGAACCAACTGCTGGTGTGGGTCTAGAGCTCAGGAGATGGAGGCTTAGGAGCGTGGGACACGTGGAATGGACAGGAAGGAAACTGTGGTGGAGCCGTGGAGTGGATGAAATGTGGTTCACGTTGGTAATTCCTCCTAGGCCAGTTAGGAGAGGGAGTCAGGGAACATGGGCAGCCTTGGCCCTGCTGACTTGGAGACCATGACTCTGTAGTGATTCTCTCCAGCGGTGCCCAAGTCCAGGAGGGGAGAAGCCTTGGTTTCCCCTTTTTGTAAAATGAGCATCCCTTCCAACTCTAAAGTTCCAACAGTGTTTTCAGATTGCCAAGAAAAATATAATATTAGACATGAACACAAGGAATCTATGGTCTAAATTTGAATAGATGGGGGAAAAAGATGTCTCAGTAGTTTTAGAGGGACTATTCTGAAGGCCACGTATACAACCTATTGCCACAGATGGAAACCCAATCCAAAGCACTTATGTATCTCAGGGATAAGTGGCATCATCTTTAACTCCATCTTTAGAGGGAGTCTAATATGTAAAAATATTAGCTTAGTCCTTTTGAAATATGCCATGTAACCCAGAAGCCTTGAAGTTTTGATCTCAGACAATTTAGAAACTTTTAGGCAATGAAAAGACAAACAAATTGCAATATATGTAACAAATCAAGGCCTAATATCCATTTTATAGAAAATCTTACTGCAAATCAGTAAGAAAAAGATAAGCTGGGTTATGGAAAAATGGGCAGCAGGAATCTTAGCTGGAGAGTAAGAAATATACAATTATATATTTACATGTTTTATATAAAAAGATTCTCACCTCATTACTGATTACAGAAATTCAGAATAAAGCAACAGGATCAGTTTTTACATATTGGATTAGCAATGTGGAGAAATAGGCACGGTCTCACTCTGTAGATTGGACTATGAACTGGTACGATCAATGTGTAGGGCAATTTGGCAGTTCCTATCAAATCTTGAGCCTGTAAAGATAATATGGACACAGGTTTTAGAAAAGCATTAAAGGTGATTATCATGCCCTGGCTGGTGTGGCTCAGTTGGTTGGCACATCATCTGGTAACTAGAAGGTTATGGGTTCGATTTCCCATCTGGCACATACAACCACTCGTCACTGGTGTGGGCAGGTATGTGCCACTGGTCTGGGCACCTATGGGGAGCAACAGATAGATGTTTCTCTCTCATCAGTGTTTCTCCCTCTCCCTTCTGCTCTCTCTAAAAGCAGTGAAAAAGTGCCCTCGGGTGCGGATTTTTAAGAAATGATTACCATTCGGGGAGCAGAGGCGAGAGGACACGCACACCGGGTGTTGATCGTACTCTTTGTAGAGGTCTGCCGTGACGCCCTGTTAACCTGGCTTTGACTTTTGTCCTCTGCCTCCTCCCCCTACCAGGGGTGTCCAACCTTTTGGCATCTCTGGGCCACACTGGAAGATGACTTGTCTTGGGCCACACATTAAATACATTGTGACATGTAATCACAAGAAAAATCTCAAAATGTTTTAAGTAAATATATGATTTTGTATTGGGCCGTGTTCACAGCCAGCCTGGGCTGCCTGCGGCCCACGGGCCACAGGTTGGACACCCCTGAGTGGTCCAGAAGTCCAGGGACATGGGGGAAGTCAGAAACTTGTTATTTGCATTTGCTCACCTGAGTTACATCAGCCCCAGATTAGAAATGTTTTTGAATATCACCATTAAAACTTTAATTAGAAAATTGAATGTACTTTTAAACAGTTGTTTTATTTTCAGGGGTCTTATCTTGAGATTCAGCAAGTCTGATTTTATGATGGTTATTTATCCTCACTATGTAGCTATTCTTATTTTTGTGGTTCTCCCATCACAGACTTCAGTAAACGTGTGTGCACATTCGTGCTGCATTTTTTCCCAATCATGATTACAGTGCCAAGTTCACTGAAAAAATAAACATTCCATTTTTTTAAAATTCATTGAAGAAATAAACATTCCATTTTTTAAAAAAGGTTTTGTTGTGGTTGGTCTTCCAAGGAAAACACTAATCCAAGCAGTTGACTATGGGTGGAACCTAAATAAAAAACATCAGGAGAATGAGTCTTGGGTTTGTATCTCCAACCCAGAGTTCTTCTGACCTGCACACCTTATATCCAAACACTCACCTAACTTTTCCTCCCAGATGTCCCAGAAGTCCTTGGCAATCACCACAACCAAACCAAGCAGTAAATATCACCCCCATCCATTTAAGTCCCCACAAACTTTACACCTAGGAGCTGTTTTTATTTCCAGCTTGCTCTTCCTCCTCCCAGCCATTTCTTTGGTTTTGTCTTCTTATTGGGGAAAAAAAGAAGAAAAAGACATGAATAGAGTCTCCTAAGAAGTAATAAAAGACCAAATAACATGTTCTCTGATTGATGGAAAACAGATACTAGGTTGGTTTCTTTAGCATTTGTTAAACCGTCTGTTCTAATCCTGGGTTAAGAGGACCTGTCCTGTCTCAGGAGCAGTTAGAGACAGGTCGGGACGCCCACTCTTGGTGTTTGATGAAACCAGTTGCCTGTGTGAGTCACCTAAGGCAGCGTGGATACGGGAGATATGAACCTGAACAGGCTGCTGGTGGATGTCAGGTCCTGCAGCATCAGGGTGCAGTGGGAGAACTCTGGGAGGGGTGTCCTGAGCCCTGGGGGAGTAGAGGCCTCCTGTCCCCAACCTGCCTGCCTTCCCTCTCTGAGGCCACCCCCACTGTGTACCCAGGTGTGACCAGACCCTGTCTGTTCAGCTGCCTTTCTTTGCTGTCCCTGAGGACAAACTTTTAAGGCTTTTTTTTTTTTTTTTCATTTTAAATGTTAGACCTGAAATGCTCCCTGGTAGAGTTGCAGGCAAGGCAGGACTGAGGTGAGGAGAATTTAGGGTATGAGTTTATGTTGGTGGCAGTTAGAGAAATTTAGGGAGTGTGGGTGAGGATGGAAAGTGAAGAGACCGAGGTTATCCCTGGGTTTATGCCTTTTTCATAGAAATATTTTCTCTTTGCATATTTTACTTTATAAATTTGGGATGGATTTTAAGATAAGCACAGAGCGTGGTCAGGATGGAGGTGACCTATTCCTGTCCCATCTCCTGCTTGGTGTCTTCCTCATTTCCATGCCCTCCTTATCTGCCTTTTCATGGTGTGCTGTGTGCTAAAGGCTCTACACGCATTCTCCCATATTCCACTGCTTTTGTCGATCATTTCCTTCACTCTCTTGCTCCTTTTGGAATGTGGTGTATGTACCTCACTGGGGCCTTCTGCTCTCCTTCTCCTCAGGGTACTGTTTCCTAGAGCTGGCTCTCTAGGCTTCTCCAGGCCCCCTGTAGACCCTCACCCGCTTCCTCCTCATACCCCATTCTCTAAGCATTACAGAGTCTGTAGTAGAGTCTGGTGCAAATGACAGATCATGGAGATAGTAATCCCTCAACATGCCTTTTGCCTCATTTATTTTTATGAGTCTTAATGTTCCAGACCCACTTTTGGTTCACATTCAGAAATGAATAGAAGTTACGCCAGTATTTAAAAGGGGGCCACAGCACCCTGGCTGGGTGGCTCAGTTGGTTGGAGTGTTGTCCTGTACACCAAAAGGTTGTGGGCTTAACTCCAGATCAAGGCACATATTTAGGTTGTAGATTTGATCCCTGGTCGGGGTGTGTACGGGAGGCAGCCACCTGATGTTTCTCTCTCTCCTTCCCCCACCTCTCAAATCAATAAAAACATATCTTCGGGTGAGGATTTAAAAAATAAAGTAAATAAAAGAGGGTCACAGGAAGAAAAACGCCGGCCTGTGGCTTAGGCTGAGAAATTAGAGTCACATATGAAAACTAAATATTGATGTAGAGCTGGAGTGGATTCAGACACAAGGATCAACTTACAACATGAAAATCTGTCATGCTTGGTAACAAGTTAGGAGGTGATTAGGGTTATTAATAATAATAACACTGACAATAATGATTTTAGCAGCTCCCACATAGAGAAGAGTATGGGTTCCAGGCCCACTTTTAGTGCTTTATGTGCATTATCTCACTTAATCTTCATGACAGCCCAGTGAGAGAGACATGACTTCCATCCAATAGACAAAATTGAGGCCCTTGTGGAAGGGCTCATAACTCACCCGAAGTGGTACTGTTAGTAGGGGGTGGCACTGAGATTTGAACCCAGGTAATCTCTCTTTAGAGCCAGAACCTTGGCCAGTAAACCCTCCTCTCTTGCCTGAGCCAGATTTAATGCACCACCAACTTTTGACCTTATAATTCAATACCAGATTTTGTTTTCTAATATTTGCCTGGTGTGATCTGCATCATTTAAATTCAGACAAATTATGCTGCAGTTGTAACAAAGCAATAATGATACCCACTTCTTACTGATATGTGGGAATCCAGAGTATCACAAAACCCCCATCCCACCCCCAGAGGAACCAAGCGAGGAAGCACAGAAAGGGAGACAGCTTTGTTAAGTGGAAACATTAAGACTGCACGGATGCA
The DNA here is from genome assembly GCA_028533065.1 of Trachops cirrhosus. Lineage (NCBI taxonomy): Eukaryota > Metazoa > Chordata > Mammalia > Chiroptera > Phyllostomidae > Trachops > Trachops cirrhosus. The sequence continues at coordinate 23,988,244 of CM052544.1, forward strand.
TTTATTAAGTGCACGAGGGAGAATTTGCATTTCTGGAATGTAACATAAATCATCCGGAAAATCAGTACAAAGCGCTTGCAGGGACTCAACAAAACAGACTGAAGGCCGGTCCACTGTCTGTTGATATTTCTGATCTGAATAATCCCAGCCGGGATGCCTGCTGGCTGGTTGCCTCCAGCAGCTCTTTCCAGTTTTGCCAAGAGCAGCGAGTTACAGCCGAGGTTCTGAGCTCAAGATTCCCTGTGTGGTTTGGAAGGTGTGATTCAGGATGGTGTGTGGACCTGCCACCCGAGTCAGAGCAGAAAGAAGTGGTGAACCCACTTTCTCCAGAGAGGCAAACACTTTAGAGGCTGGTGTGATGGTGTTACTAGAAATTCTCCAAGATCAGGCTTTTCAGGTCTCAGGGACCCAAGCATCACACATGAAGGCAGTAAGAAGTTTCGCCTCCCCCCCACCCCAGTTTGGCTTGGTGACAAGTAAAAAGAAAAGATTTCATATGCTTGAAGGAAAGTTACTCATTTAATCCCATGCTGTAAATATTTTGGCAGCTTTTCCCCAGCCCTTGGCGTTATAGGTTTAGTTTGCGAAAAGAAGTGACTTTACTCATAGCTGTAGCTGAAGGATGCTTTGTAAGGAATTAAATTGGCTCCTTCATAAAGGTAGAGAAAAGATTATGTTCTTTTGGACTGAAATAAATTAAAAATAAAGAAGTTTAAATATATACATTTAAAACAAAAGGTTCTAGAACAGGACCGTCCAATAGAAATGTAATTTGAAGCATAGATATATTTTAATTTTTTTAATTAACCACATAAAAATTTTATATAGGTAAATCAATGTTTATTATATATTTAATTTAACCCAGCATATTCAAAATATTATTTCAACATATAATTGATAAAAAATTCTTATTGAGATAGCTTACATTCTTTTTTTCCATACAAAGTCTTTGAAATCTTGTGTGTATTTCACACATTTAGTGTATCTCAATTCACACTAGCCACATTTCAAGTGAAAAAGAGGAAAGAAACAGGGAGGGAAGGAAGGAGGAAGGAGATGTTAGAGAAAACCTACAGCTTCCTTGTAAGCACTTGGATGCCTGTCATATCCTCGTGGGCAATCTCAAAGTTCAAACTTCCTGGTGGTTTATTTCAATACATTCTCACTGGCCAAGTCCAGAAAGTCCTGTGTTCTGCCGGTTAAAATTCCTCTTTCCCTTTCAGTGCCAACTGTCATTGATAGATGGCATTTTTCTGAGTATAAATACAAATTATTTTTTTAACCACTTTCTTCTCTGTTGTATTGTTCTAAAGAATCCCTTGGCTATTCGCTCTCACTTAACTTTTCTACTGATCTTATTCTCAAGCTTTTCTTTCCTTCCGCTAAAATCACCAAGAAGGCAGCTTGGAGAGACATACAAGGTCTGTACAGGAAGCATCCAACTGTGTAATATACAAAATAGAGACATTTATTGAAGAAGATACAAGATACAAGAAACATTGTACATAGGACAATGACGCCTCAGTCCCCTTCAAAGTAGGCGCCTTGGGACCTCACACAGTTCTCCCAAACGCCATCAGCTGTCCCATCATATTTGCCTGAATCTCATCAATGGTCTGAAATCTCTTCCCTTTCAAAGGTGATTTTAGTTTTGGGAAAAGCCAGAAGTCACAGGGCACTGAATGTGTGTTGTAGGGGGCTGAGTCACCTGGGTGATTTCATGTTTTGCCAAAAACCTCTGCACGAGATGTGACACATGAGCGGATGCATTGTTTGATGCAGCTGCCAGTCACCAGTTGCCCATAGCTGCAGCCTTCTGAATCATCCTAATAGTTTTTGTGGAGGAATGTTGAAGCATAATGCAAAATTTGAGTGGATTCATTGCTGTACTCCCTCAGTCACTTTGAATACAGTGGCCACACAGTACACGTGCTCACTCAGCGGCATTTACTGCCCACACTGACTAGTACAGTGAAGTCATCATTGTTTACGTATGCTCATTACAGCCAACTCTCCTTGGCTGCCAGGTTACATCGATGCCACACAAACCTTCCTTGTTATATTAATAATGGCAGGGCTTTTTCTGTGCATACCTCATATATGCATGCATAGATGCTAAAAACCATAGGGATGAATGTTTTTATAGTAGGAACCAAAATGCCTCTTAAAGTCAGCTTCCCAAGGCTTCCTAGACCATCCCCGCCCCCCAATATCTTAGATGGGCAAAAAATAAACCAGAGAGTGCTGATGGCAATTTTGCATGCAAATTGGTAGCTGAGCCTGGTGATGCTCAACTTGTATGTATGATTTTCTGTTTCCATGCACCAATTTGGGAGGTTGCACATGAACGCAGTAATTGTTCATGCAGAGCTGGAGATGCAGGTGCGGAAGCCTTTTTAGAGCACGAGAACCGTCTGGCCCTGTTCTCCTTTGAGTTCTGTTGAATCTTTTGTGATGTCATACACACAAGAACATTGTTTGTTAAAATGCATTCACATGTGGAACTTTTTGTAAGCCTCCTGAATGGTTTATGTGACTGTGCCACTGAATACGTGGTGTGTCTCTGCTACAGCAAGGAAAAGGAGAAGCCACTGATGTGAACTTGCTGGTGTGTCTGGGGTAGTGCCTTTGAACCAACGAATGGGCTTCCTTTGTGGGTAGAAGATATGCTAAGCCCCGAGAGTGGAATTCATTCTGGCATAAACTCTTGGAATTAGCCTTGTACATGGTGAATTTCATAACGATCTCCACACTCCATTGTTTTTTATTATTATATTCTAAAATTTTAAAACCTTTTCCTAAGTAAAGACTGTTGATATACCAATGTGAAACTCTGTTATGAAGTTGCAACCCTGATGATAGTAACTCAGGATAAAAAGAAATAGTAATATTTTCTTGTGTCCTGAGTACATGCCCAGCTGAAGTGTGCTCATGCCCTTGGAGCACTGTAATTTCTGGGTAATGGCTTTTTTCCCCATTTTATGCTGTTTGGGGTTAAGATTCCCAGTCATTTCTTGCATACCACCACAGTCTTTGTTCTGTTATTTGACCATCTCTGAAAAGTGAAATTTTTACATCTTCCTTTACTTTCATTGTCTTATCAACCTTGGATTTTTTCACATGTTTTCAACCTTGTCAGATTTTCACATGTGTGAATTATGGTGACTCTTAGCGGCTTCTTTTTTCTCCTTGCTGCTCTTGCACCCCCTGCCCACACCAGAGGGGTAGAGAAAGGAAAGATGGTGAAATGGAGGTGAGGTGTCCTTTCTTCTTGGATATTGGAGGTGACGGGTTAGGTGGGAGGTGCAGCTGACTCCATCAGTTAAAAGTTTTCCTGGTGATGGATGGTGGTGGTGGTTGCACAATATTGAAAATATACTAAATGCCATTGAATCATATATTAAATTGATTAACACGGTCCATTTTATGATATGTATATTTTAATACCATTAAAAAATAATGGTTTCCAAGTTCCCACTGAGTTTTATGCTGTCTGATGGTTTTCTAGAACCAGTTATGGTTCTTTCTCCTTGCTCTCCTGGCTGATCTGCTTTGGAGTCCACAGTGTGTGGGACCTTGAGGTTCACTATCCCCAGAGTAGCAGTGGGTGGCGGTTTGCACTGAGTTTTCTTTGATGTGATGATCTGGGCCGTGACCATATCGGTGGGGAACTTCCTTTAACCGTGAATGTTATGAGCCTTCTCCAGGTACTCTGGGTCGTCTAGATGGTTGGTGAACAAACCAGGCATGGGCTCTGGCCTGGTGGAACTTATTGGGAAAGACAGAAAAAGGAAAAGTAAATCAGAAATTTGTGTAATTAAAAATTGTGATAGATGCTACGAAACAAATGATTGGTAAGTAATGGTATAGGGTAGTGCTGTCCAGTGGAAATATACCACCAGCCACAGACGTAATTTCTAATTTTCTAGTAGCCACAGTGACACAGGTGAATTAGCCCTCGCTGGGTGACTCAGTTGGTTGAAGTGTCATCCCATACACCAAAAGATTGCGGGTTTGATCCCCTGTGAGAGCACATACCTAGGTTGTGGGTTTGATAGGAGGCAGCTGATCAATGTTTCTCTCACATCTCTCTCTCTCTCTCTCTCTCTCTCTCTCTCCCACACACACACTAAAAATCAGTGAATATATCCTCAGGTGAGGATTAAAATGTAAAAAAATGAAATTAATTTTAATATTTTATTTAATCCTAATATATCCAAAATATTGTCATTTGAATGTGTTATCATTGTAAAATGAACTTCTTATTTAGATATTTTACACCTTTTTTTCATGCAAAGTCGTTGAAATCTGGTGTGTATTTTACACTCCGGGCACATTTAGTTCGGACTAGCCACGTTTCAAGTGTTGAATGTTTTTAGTGCCGGTTTCTTTTATTCAGAGTCTGGAGACTTTATCAGAGAAATCTATATAGGGCCCCATTTACATTCTAAATAGTTTCATTTCCATATTGTTTGTACATACTCATTAGTGGCTGGTCTTTGATGCAATCAGCTTATTGTCCTACTCTCGAAATCAAAAGAGAACGTCCAGGAGTGGTAGCTATGGTGCTGTCATGCCATGCTGGAAGCAACTAGCTTCCCTTCTGACGTACGCTAAGCTCTTCTTGGATTTGGGGTGGACGAGTTTGGTTAGAAATTCTGAATACTTGGGGATTTCTTATCTTTTCTATAAAGAGTACTTTTTAGTGTGTAAAATATTTTATTAATACTCTGGGTTCTGTTTCAAGCTGGTTTCTTTAAATATTTGAGTACCCCCACTACGAAAGCTAAGCTGCACAGTGCCTGGTTTTTCTTGGAAAGTTTCTTGATGAATCTTAGCCACTGTCTTCCCTGGTAAAATGGACTGGTGAGATGAGCAATAATGCCATCGTTTGGGTTTGATCAGTGGGTGTGGTCAATAGGAATTATTCAGGCATCTCCTTGAAGACACCAGTGAATTTTTGACACAATTCTATTGTGTGTGTATCATTCAGTGACTAATGAGTGACCCTTTGAAATGACTAGCAAACCAATAACAACTTGATTCCTCCTCTCCACACCCCTTCACTCACATGCGCGCACACACCACACACGTTTCATGGCAGCCTGGCAGTCCGATGCTTCACATCATCGGTGGCCTGGTGGTCTGCTTCTTAACAACTTGTTTGGTGAGGCGTCTGTTATATTGTCAATTTTTCCCTGACTGCCCTAGAGAATCCTAGGTTTATATAAGCTTGAAGTACTTTTAGCCTTACTGAGATTTCCCCCTTTGAGTTTATCCATGATCTAGAATTGTTAAGAATTGTGTTTTATGAAAGCAGATTGGTGGTCGTCAGTGGCTGGTAGGAGAGAGGATGGGGAGTAACTGCTTAATCGGTAATGGGTACGGGGATGGGGTTTCCTTTTGGGGTGATGGGAATGTTTTAGAGCTAGTTGAGGTGATGGTGGCACATTATGAATGTACTAAATGCCCCTGAATCATTCTCTTTAAGATTACTAATTTTATGTTATGTGAATTTCACTCCAATTTAAAAAATAAAAAAGAATAAATAGTATTTTAATGGAGTGGTCTCCTGAGCCTGGATATATGTATCCTTTCTAAGTTTCAGAAACATGAATTTGCTTAATAAAAAGATGATATAAATCTGAAACTGAAAACCCCTGAAATGAAGTTTTATTCCATAGATTTAGAAACAACACAGAAGACAAGGGCTGTGAGCATCCTTTTAAAAATTGAATCCCTACTCCTTACTGATACAGTGAAAAAACCCACATTGAAAATGATTGATTTTAGTGTTTTTGCTAAATTGAATCTACTGCAATACCCAGGCGGACTGATGCTACAGAAATAGTGGCCTTCGGGAAACTTTACATTTTTTTTGGTTGAACAATGTCATTATCAGCTTCACCTGTGAGGGAAATTACCAGCCAGAGATGCTGTCTCTCTCTACACTCCTTGGTATTGACAGATCCATTAGCGGCCGTAATTAGAAGAGCAAAGTCAGACTTTATAACTGGGCTAGAGTCACTGACTGCTGGACACAGTGACGGGAGCCGCAGTGTGGTCCAGCCTGCCGTTGCCTGCTGTAGTGAGTGGGGTGACCTGTGCTGTTGCTGGACACAGTGTTTTCTTTCTGGTGCTGGAGGCTGGTACTTTCCCACTAATAAAGTTCGAAGTAGCGAAGACATCGCGTTGGCTCTTCTGCAAATGTCTGAAGGGCTTTGTTCCTAGGGAATAAATGGGGCTGTGGAATGTTGTTGCTAAACAAAACATTGTCATAGCAAAAGCAAAATCTGCTTTATCCCAGGAGTGTTAAGAAATGTGTGTGTTTTTCTTCTTTTTTAATTCCTTTCTTTCTTTTCCTTTTTTTCCCCCTCCTGGAATATGGTTTATTTATATGATGTTATTTTTCTGGAGGAAAAACAAAACATTAACTTCAAAAATATCTTTGGACTCTCATGCCACCCAAAACACCTTCCAGCATACCTTACTATTTTGAGTGGCAGAAGAGAAAAGATTTCCAAGGGTTTCAAAATAGTATGTGCTTCTGAATGCTGCGTTCATCTCTACATCAGTATAAAAAAGGGAGGAATTAGAAAATAGAGGCTGATGTCAAATACCTACAGATGTGTTCTTGAGAGGACTTTGATGTAAGTTGTGATGATGTGGGAATGAATGGATTGCAAGCTCTTCAATACATGACTGATGCTCACACTGTGTCTCGACTATGCCAAGATCAGAAATAGGAAGGGTGTGGGGTCATCCATCTCTCCACTCTTATCAAATGCCCCTCCAGGCTCTGCAACCTACCAGGCCATGGCTTTGGGCCACATGGGGTTGAAAATAAAATGGAAATTACTTGCCACATTTAAAGGAGAGTTTCTATGAGGATCAAGATTTCTGACTTCTTGAAGGGTAATTAGAAGTTAAGGCACCACTGAGCACATGTGCCCATTGGCATGAACCAGGCTGGAAGGACAAGATGCTGCCCCCTTGGTGAGGTGGGGCTTTGGTGTTTATTGCTCTTCCTTATCCATCTGGCCCCTGGAAACCCCGTTCTGGCTTTGAGATCTGCACCAGACTCTCTCCTAGGTCATGAGATGAGGCTGGTGGGAGAAGCCAGCTGGAGAACTAGGCTTTGCACAGCAATAGGTTGAAGTTCCTGTCTAGGATGAAGAGAGGGCCCTCTGAGTGGGAGCACAGGGGCGTCCAGCCTGGACCCTGGGCTTGTAGCCTGATCACCGTGGATGAAGACTGTGGAACATGATGGTTTGGACAGTGGAGAGACCAGTATGATCTTTAAGTAGACACTGTTGAAGCCCTAACAGTGGCATTTCCTCAGACTGGGGAGTAACGCCGGCCAAGACAACCTTGTCAGTGTCCCACATCTTCAGCATATGAAGAATTATAATTAGAAATTTTAACTTATGATGAGGTGACTTCTGTGGTTCAGTCCTGGAGTGGGGTCCTAGTGAAAGCTCAGACATCCAGAGTAACTTCAAATACCTGCGAACATTTTCCTTGCAGCTGTCTGCTAGCAAGATGGGAACCCAGAGACACTTCCCTCTCCCAGTCCCACGGGCATCTCTTCCCTGGGACTCCCCTGGACAGCCCCCTGCACTTCCGGGGACAGTCACAGCAGGCAGAATCCCTTCTCGTGCCTGGGGCAGGCGGAAGGTTGGGACCCTTGGGCGGCAGAGATTTTTATCTTCCATCCTGGCAACAGCTCACTTCTTGTTTCTCTTTCCCCGTCTGCACCTGTTCACACATGTGGCGGTTCTGCGTTCCCATTGTGGCTCTGGTTTGGGGTAACTCTTTCAGGTCACATTGAAAACATTTATTGTATTGTCCAGGGCCACTTTTTACTTAGAAGTTGGTGTCTTAGTGTCGAAATTAAAATAACAAAATCATTGCATTTTAAAGTTGGAAGCTCCTTTCAAGTGGGAATTATATGACTTGCCCAAGGTTACATAATTTATAAATGAAATCAGGCAAATATTACAAAACAAAAATAATGGAGAGGTAACTCTGGTGGGTGGGGTGGGAAGCAGACCAAGAAGTTGTAATTGGTATGTCCATCCAAACAAATAAATCATTCCTTCATTTATTTTTCTAGTAATAATCTTTGGGCAATTGGTCATTTAAGAACTAGGTTTTTTTTTAAGGTTAACATTCAAATAGCATCATAAAATTCAGGCCTTTAATCATATTTTGGCTCATTTTTTATTGCAATAAGATTATTGAGATTCAATTTTTTTAAACCTTGATTCTAAACTTACTTTGACAGTATGCATACCAAAAATTAAAGCCCTAAGAATTGCTCAGTTTTGACAAGAGATATATCTTTAGATTTTAAGATTAAAATTTAAAAGGTATTGTTTTATTTAGGGAGCATTTAACCATAAAATGGTTGATTGACTACTATTTCCAGTGCCCTGATTCGGGATGTGGAGGGTCAGGGGCATGGATGTGAGTGGGAAGGATTTAATGGCCTCAGCATTGTACTGTCATCTCCCATAGCTGACCGGTCCTCCCCCACCCCCAACTCCCCCCAGCTAGCTTCCCTTTTGCCACACCACTGCGTGGAGTAGCTTTGAGTTTTATCAGTCACACACCCATCATCGCATTTGATTCTCACAACTACTCTGTGATGGAATACAGGCTAATGTTAGTATCTCCGTTTATACGAGCAAACCAAGTGCTCACGTGCCCCAGATTAATCCCAGTGAGGACTGTAGCTGATAGATACTAAAGTCCCAGGTTTTCTCAACACATTGACTCCTTTTATTTTTTTATCATAGTGTGATGAATAAGAGGAAACATATAAATTATCAAAATCGTAGTAAACCTTAATTTTATCACAGCAGTAAGAATTTAAAATATGCAGAACATTTACAAAACATTGAACTGTAGAGACCGGCTGGGTTTGAGGTCTCAGATTTGAGGACTCACAGACGCTCTTTCTGTATAGTTTTATCAAAAAAAAAAGAGGGATCTTAGTGCTGCATAGTATTTTTAGGTGTGGTCACGATCATGAAATTATTCCGCCAGAAAGGTTTACACCTCTACCAAGAGTTCATTCGGTTTTTCAATGAAGCAACCAACATCTGTGCCACACGCAGTCATGCCCTTTTGTTTTAGTTGCTTTGTAATCTCTTGACAGCGGAGGAAACCTGGCCCCGGTTCCCTTGGCACAGCCTGCACACAGACCCGCTCTCGTCATCTCCGCCTCGAGGAGATGCTGGGCCTGGGCCAGCTCCAGGCCGGGGCCGCCAAGACAGTGTTTTTAATAGACGAGTTCAGTGACCATGCCATTCCGAGCCATGCTGGAGCTTGAGAGAGAAGCAGAAATCCATTCTGATCCTATCTTTTGTCAAATGTCAAAATTACAACTTTCGACGTCTTGCTCATTATGGACTTTGTGCATTCATTTTCACTTTTTGACATATTGCATGAAATATTTACTAATCGTGGTTAGTGAGTTTTTGAATGCTCCTAAATTTCACAACTATGGCAAGTGTCTCCTCACTTACCTCAGCCTAGTCTCTGTCCCACCTTGGGCCTCAGGATGCACACACAGGGGACAACATCCACCCTGGCCACAGACCAGGGAAGAGGTCTGCACAGGCTCCCCCACTGGGCCAGGGGCTGTCAGGGCAGGGAATTCCAAGGGCGTGGCTGTGAGAAGTGGGGGTGCAGGTCACAGGTGGACGTGTGCCCTTAGGACCCCTGTTCCTTGCTCAGGAAGAGGAGAGTGGTTGGAGGAGGGCCGAAGTGGAACCCTCTGGAGAGCAGTGCTCAGCCCCAGACTCTCTTGGAGGGCTTGGGAAGATGAGGAGGGCTCGGATTCTGGTGCAGTAGGTCTGGGGTGGGGCGCAGGAGTCTCCATGTCTAACTCATTCCCCGGTGCTGTGGCCCGAGGAGCACCCTTGGTAGACACCTGCTCTAAAACATGGGGTTTAGGATGGGGCCCCTTTTACCTTATGGGTTTCTGTGCATGGTTATCACGAGGCAGCTCGGCATCCTTTATCAGACTGACTTCTAGGTTTTTATCTAGAATGTATCCTTCAAGGGAAAGAGTGCAGACTTTTCTGCTTTCCTGGCCAGTCTTTGTCACTGTTATTGATGGAGGTCTCTCCAGGATGCCGGACACTTGAGTTAGAGTGAATCATTGCTATAGATTTTGTTTTCCCGTAAATTTCTTGCATGATGTATGGGAATGAGAGCTATAGTATCTGATGTTAAGTAGTATTCTTAAGTACCTCTCTATCTTGTTTTTAAGTTTGTGTTTTAAAATAAGATTATTTTTTAAAGTACATTAAAACTTTTAAGTAATATTGTTTTTACCTATAAAGGAGAAAATTAAAATGTCTTATGAATCCTCCACCCGAATGATCCCTGTTGATGATAATAGTATTGAAAGTACAAAATAAAGCAAAAACTACCTTTCCGTCTTCCCCTCTCTACTTCAATCCCTCTCTCCAATGTTTCTCTGATGTTTTTATACAGGAGTATCATATGATACCTTGCCTCCTAAGTTAGTAGTTTATCTTGGGCACATTTCCATCAGCAAATAACAGACTTACCTTAATCTTCCTAAATGGGTCATAGGACTGATTCATCATTGGGATGTCCCAGAGTTTACCCGGCCCTCCAATAAAGAGCTCTCTGGTTCCAGGCTTGTGCTGTATGAACAACCCTGCGATGAATATCTTTGTTGATAATATCTTCAGAAACATTCTATGAGTCCAGCCGTCGGTGTGATACCTAGTAGTGGGGTGGTCGGACAAAGGCTACGTGCCCTTTTAGCTTTGAGGGTATTGCTGTCCAGAAAGGTTCACCACTATCAGCATGCCAGTTTGCCTGTTTCCTTAGGATTCTTGCCCACAGTGGGTAGCACACAAGTGAAAAGGAAAAAAAATCTGTATTCCAATAACAATGAAATACAAAACAACTAGGAATAATTTTTCAATATCCATGTGAAGAAAACTTCATTATGCACCTGAGGAACCCCAAAGGAGTCTTGAATAAACAAAAATTATGCCATGTTCTTGGATGGGTACTCAAAGCCTGATGAAAATATTCATTCTTCTTCCATTAGACTATAATGTGAACATGATCCAATAAAAACATCAACAAGATTTTTATTGGAGGGACAATTTGGTGAGCTGATTTTAAAGACTATTTGAAAAAACAAGTTAGACTAGACAGGAATATTCAGAAAATAAGTAGGAAGATAAGAAGAGTCAGGAAATAGCTTAAGCAGATATTAAAGCATAATATGAAACTAAAATTGTTAAAATGGTTGAATGGATCATAGCCATAAACTTAAATATATTCAGGAATATACTATGTGGTAAAGATGACATCTCAAATCAATGAGGAAAAATGTATGTACCTTGGGGGAAATATTTTAATTCATATCTCATACATTCCAAGTGGATCAAAAATTTATACATAAAAAAGGAAATATGCACTACAAGATATCACAGGAGAATTATTTTATAATTCCAGTTCTTTCTGCTCTGACATAAAACTCAGAAGCCATTGAAGACAAGATTGATAAATTCAACTTCATAAAAAAAGTTCTTCATGGCAAAACCCCACCTTCTGCAAAGTTAAAAGACAACAAATCGAGGAAAGGTATTTGCAACTAGTATCACAAATAAGAACTACATTTCCTAATATATAAAGAGGTTTTACACACCAAGAGAAAAGGCCTATAAACCAGTAGAAACTAGGCAAAGATTATGAACAATTAATAGAAAAGAACACAGGTAGCATTTAAACGTGAAATGCTCAATTAGAAATACAAATTACATAATAAGAGAAATATAAATCGACATCTCACTGTGAGATTAGCCAGTGATTGCGTATCACTGATGAGAGGTAGATCCATCTGTACGACTCTCGGGCGGGAGTCTGGCACCATCTGAAAATAGTACCACGCATTTATCTTCAGCCCAGCAATTCCACACCTAGGAATTTGCTTTTCAGATGGATTATATAAGCGATATTTTTCATTGCGACATTAGTTATAAAAGCAGAAGTGTGAATATCCTCTGGTACATCATACTGTGATACACTGTGCATCTGTAAAAAGAATAAGGAAGAGTTCTCTTTACTATTGTTGAATGGACTCTAAGAAAGCTGTACTGATAGTTGATAAAAATGATTAAAAGCCAAGTGCATTAATGTTATGCTACCATTTGTGTAAAAAGGGAGGGAGTTATATATAGACTTCCTGACTTTGTGTATGAATTCGGTGATTGTCAACATGTATGTAAAAAAATGGACAATACTGATTGCCTGTAGGGAAAAGGCCTGAGAGGCAGGGGCTGAGGCTTTGACCCAGTTTTCACTGTATATATGCTTGTGCCTTTTGAATTTTGAATCTTGTTTGGTTTCTTAAATTTTTTTAATCCAAAAAATATAAAATAATTCAGTAAGTGAAAAATATTTTTTGACACATGTGGTTCTAATATTTAGTTAATTTGGGTGTCTTTTCAAATAGTTGTTCGATTTTTATGATTTTTTTTAGGCAATTGCCTATTCATATACTTTGCCCATTTTTTTCGCTTTTTGGGGGGGAGTGGTTTCTTTGCAAATCAAGAAAATCGCCACTTTGTTATAAATATCACAGAAATTACCTTCCAGTTTGTCTTTTGAGTTTGTTACTGCTGCTTTTGCCACCTGGCAATTTTATATTTGCTCACAGTTCTTGTCACCTCCTCCTTCCCCTTCTTTTCTTTCTTTTTATTGTTTTGAGGGGGTAGAAATGGGTTTTTCAATGTACCTCTGAGAAAATTGGCTCCAGGTTTACCAATGATCAATGTCTCTGGATGAGCTAGAAAATAGCCAGCTGCTTAGAAGTTCTCTTTGGAGACAGTAGTGAAGACAGGAATGACCTCATTTTACCAGGGGTTGACCGAGAGGTTCTCTGGAAGGGCCAGGGGAGATGGACCTGGGCGGGGTGGGGCGCGCGGTTCTGGTGCACGTCTGATGAGCGCTCCTCTCTCCACTCCAGCCGAGCTCCCGCGGACCTCAGCAGTGAGGCTGGCCTCCCTGCGAGACCTGCCCGCCCAGCTCCTGGACCTGTACCAGCAGGGCTTCTTGCTGGTGGCCCTGCACCCTTTTGTGCAACCAACCCACAAGCAGGAGAAGACACCCCTCGAGCACATCTTCAGGGCCATCCTGATCAAGAAAACTGACAGGTAAGGCCTCTGAGGTTGGCATCGTGAGGTAGCCGATGCGTGGTGTCAGGGCCTGTGCCCTATGACAGGTAAGACATTACGATGGACAGCCAGAGAAGTCTCCTTGTGTCCTGTCCACACCTGACTGCATGAGTAGGGAGTTCCCTCTTACGCCCTTTCCCCCCTTTAATTTGGTGGATTCACCTCAGCTGGAAGAATGTCTCCTCCGAAGAGGAGCACTCGCAGAATGACACGGCCAGGTACAGTGTAATACTACAGCCACACATGCATGGCTACAGAACACTCCTTTTTTAAAAAGCTACGTACAAACTTAATGTCTTTCCCCAAACTCTAGAAATACTTGACCATTTTGGCCCCACCATAAGTTCTGCTACTCACTTGGGAGGAAAACCAAAATCTGCCTGAATCTAGTGCTGTAATTGATTTGGTCTTGATTTTGATTTTCTAGGCTTTGAGGGTGTTTTTCAGGAGAGTTTGCTCAATTGAATGCTTACTTACTCTTTTTATTGGGTCTAATAAGGAAGAGAGAGACTAAGGTTGGTTTCTCAAAAGGAGCTATAAATAATAGTCTTAAATAATTTTTTAAACAGTGAAGGTGGGATAGAAAACAGTATGTTTTTGCTGCTTTTGTAAAAATAAAAACTGAAACAAAGTCTGGCAGAGGAAAATAGATCTGTCCTTTGACCTTCTGTCATGGCAGGATGACAACATGGGCCATATTTTAAAAAGAGGGAGAGTGCAGCGTGACTACTTGTTTTTCTCTCTTTTTACAAGTTGCTTTCTTGGGTAGACAACAAACCCTGGGCTTTTGAGCCCAGGAGGGACAGCTGGAGGCAGGGGGCCGTGTGACTACCTGGGCTCCTCCTTTCTGGCAAGCCGAGTTCTTCATTTCTTCATGGCTGACCGAGCTCTGGGCTCTGAGTCCGAGTCGACATGCACGAGAATCTGAAGTGAAAGATAGCGCGAGCCTTTGCTCCTGTGCAGATTCACCGTGGTATTTGTAGAATGAAACTTTTTCCTTAACATCTACCTTTCTGACATATTTGTTTCTTTATGTTGATGGGCTGTGGATCAGTATCTGGGTCAATGCCAAGAGGAAGTTGTTGCGGGAGTGGTTTCAGGTTCCACTGACACATGAGATGTGCATGATGACTAGAGGTCACATTTATTGAGCACTTACTGTGTGCTAGGCCTTATGAGTGTCATTATCCTCATAATCAGCCCATGAAGTGGATATGGTTTTTATTTCCATTTTAAAGGTGAGGAAGCTGAGATCCAGACTTCCAGGTATTTGTCTAGGTCACTAATGCGCTTCCTTTCTAGAAGAGGAAAATGGGTCAAGATATTAAGAAGAATAGGAGATAGGTGTGCAGGCAGGTTTTCAAGAAAGAGAAAATGGCATTCTCCTTGGATTTAAGTTCACTCAAGACCAGAGTGCCTAGATTACCTGCCTGGATGACTGTAAGGAAGATTCTAACTCCTGGATGAACAGATACAAGAAGGAAATTCCTTGGATAACTTCGGGCTGGGTCTTCTTTGAAACTGCGCTCCCCCACCTTGTTTTTTTTTAAGAAGTTGCAAAAGCTTGGTAATTTACTAAGTGTGGTCATGAGAATGGTAATATGCCATTCTTATTGCAGAAATGACCAAGAGGATTCACACCACTTTCATTTCCTGTTGGTAGCGTGTGGGAGGGGCAGCCGGGGACAGTGGGAAAGCAGGCATTCATTATGCAGTGTCATTGTAAAGCACAGGCACTGTGTCTCCTAGGAAATGCAATCACCAGGTTTTTGCATCATGGGGAAAATATTCCACACTATTAAAATTAAACAATCAAAAAACCCCATAACAGAACCTTTTCTGTAGAGAGTTTAAGTAGTAGAAACAAAACAAATCTTACGTGATTAATTTTTAACAGAGACAGTTATGATGTTTTTCACAAAGTCTGCCAGAGTTCTGACAGCTGTAGATGCTGTTAAATGAAACGATTTCACTGTCCAAGAGGAAATAAATGCCTGCTTAATATTTTGTAAATAGATCACATTGAAAGAGGCGCAGATACTTTCTAGATTACTGTCAGTCCAGATCAAGTTCATTAGCAAGAATCACCATGAGGTGACTTGGATATTAAGTTTAATGTGTTTGAAAGGTGAATGTAAAGTTTTTGGCAAGTAACTAGGTGTTAGGGTGTACAGCAAGACCAGGAAAAAGAACAGAACCATACAAGCTTACATTTATTCATTCACTCACTCATTCATTCATTCATTCACAAACACTTACAGAGCTTGAATTCGTTATAAATGACATACTAGGAGCTCTACTTCATGCGAAGATAGAGAGTGCAGATGGACGCTTTGCCTGGGCCTGGAGTCTACCTTCCAGGTACCTACAGTTTAACTAAGAAAATAAGACAGTGCATTTCAGGCTGTGGGAGTGTGGGAAAAGGAGAAGTCACTTCCTGCTGGAAAGGAAACTAAAGAAATGTTTCTGGAGGAAGTAGCTTTTAATTTGGACCTGGTTTTAGGGGCAAACAGGAATAATGCACATGAGGTGGGAGGATTTTATTTGTCTTATAATGAAATGTTTTCTAGTGGAATTTGGGTAATTTGAGAGCATCATTGACAGTGTAATTGGATTATTAATGAGTCATTCCCAAAGCCCAGTGCAGTAACATTCCTCCGAACCCTCTATCATTTTGACAAATTTCACTTAAATTCATGAAAAATTGCCTGATCTTTTCTTTTGAAAATTCTTTTGAAATTTCATTATGGGATGGATGGCAGGCCAAATCACACATCTAGCTATAAATCGTTGTTAATCCTAAGTGTGTTGAATTTAAAGTCAGTTACTTTGAAAACTGACTCAAGTTGAATAGAATAGCCGAATGAGATACTTCATGAATACGTAGAGAGTCTACTGCCTTCTCTCTAGTCTTTCTTCAGAACACTTAGTGATTTTTAATGGACAATATTGTTGCATTCACTCTGAATTCTAAATACAGTTGTCCTTCATTTTTTCGGGCAGTTTTTCTTAGAACAAGTTGCCAAAGATCTCAAAACGTGATGGCTAAGAGAAGTCAGTTAGTTATTAAAATGTCACTTCTGATGTTTCATGAGTGTGGGTTTAATTCTAGGTCATTCTATGGCTGTAGACGCAAGTACAAAAATGCTTTGTGCTGATTAATTTTTCAGCTGTTGAATTGTCATTGTTCACACACAGAGCTAGTTGAAGGTGCCAGGGATGTGTTTTTCATCACTAATAAGTTGAAGTCATTCTTCCCCTGGAATAATACCTTGGATGGTACGGAGGAAAAGGACATTTGTGAACTCTGTCCACATTTTGGCCTAGGGTCCGGGGGTGGGGCACACAGAGGAACTACAGCTAATGGAAGGGGTAGGATTCTGAATCCCTGTTTTGAGGTGGAAAAATGCATATAATGAAAACCGCCCTTGAAAATCTCCTTAATTGCCCATGATATGTAATACTGTGGCATCTCTACCTGACCGATGCGCGTTTTCCTTCCCAACAGGATCAGATTGGTGTTTCCCGCAATGAGTCCCATGGGGAAGTGAGTTGGTTCGGGTTTACTGTGAGTGTTCATTAGACTCACACCGAGGGTGCTGAGATGCTTGCACCTAGAGAGGTGTGTGTGGGAACTGAGATTGAGAAAACAGGATCTCCACGCCTCCTGTCTCACATCCATTCTGGGGCACATCTGCCTGCTGAGTAGAATAACTGGCACTGTTTTAAGTGGTAAACGTTCCTCCCTTTCAGTTAGATTTTTCTAAGATAAACGTGTGCTATAGCTTCGCTATGCAAAGATGATTCTAAAGAGCAGCCAGTTCACAAGAAACTTATCTACTAGGGGGGATAAGTAAAGTGTATATGCAAATTATGTGAATGCCCAGCAAGATCCGTGGGTCTCTGTTTTCACCTCTCATCTGGAATTTGTTAATGGGGGTTCCTTAGAGGAGGAGGCTCCCCAGTCTCATTTGCTCTGGTTCTGGAATGATGGGTAGATTTTGAATGGGGGGGCACAAGTGGTGAGAAGGGTCCCCCAGGCAGGCAGACTGGCCTAGGGGAGCCGGGGCCTGGAAAAGCAGGCCGAGGATGATATGGGGCGACTGGTGCACGTGGTCCAGAGGGAAGTGGGCAGAAGCACAGGGCCTGGGTCAGGAGGCCTCTGACGGCTGAGCTGAGGAGTTTGAATTTTATCCTGAAGGCCGTGGAGAACCAGTGCAATATTTTCGTTGTAGAGGAACAGCCACTACAGGAGCTGAGTTTTCAAAAGCTTAAGAGAGAAAGCATAAGAGGGGAAGAAAATGGAAGCTGAGAAAATGTGGCGATAGTTGTAGTGGGAGATGATCAGTGATGAGAGTAGGTTGTAGTAAGAAGATAAGGAAGATAGACGTGAGATATGTCCCATAGGAGGAAAAACTGGATTTAATGTTTAGCTGGAAAAGGACAGCATAGAGGAAGAGGACAAAGCAAAATATGAGTAAGCTTTTGACTCCAAATGGCTGGGAGGATTAACTGGGAGGGGGAGGGGTGGGGAAGGAAGGGGATGTGTCTGGTGGTGTTTTCCCAGAAGCAGACCCTGATAGGATCCTTAAGGAATGCTCCCAGGAGGAATCAGGAGTGAGGACGTGGGACAGAAGGGGAGGAGGGTACCAGGGAGCAGTGTCAGCCTCAGCCCGATCCTGGGGGAAGTGGTGAGTGCACCTTAAGGCTGGGCAACCGGCTTTCACCCTCCTGTACCTGAGAGCCATTTCCCATGAGCTGCTCCAGACACAGGTCTATGGCACATCCAGGTGGAGCAGTGCCAACAGCCAAAGATGACCTCAAGTCATGCAAAGGCCAAGGGGACACAGAACCGGGAGGGGGGCTCGGAGGGCGTTTGGGTGGAACATGGACAGCATCTACCACAAGAGAAGTGTGGACAGCATTGGTTTGGTTGTATCGTGTTTGTGGCAGTCACTGGTGGCAGGATGTCCACTGGGAGGTGTCCACAGGCACTCAGGAGCTGGGAGAGAAGTCTGAGCTGTGTGAGGCCACAGTGAGCCCATGAGGACCAGCCCACTTCAGTGTCGCTGACTGAGCCCAGGCTGTGGTGGTCCTCGCTTTCTATCCCAGATACCTCTGGCGATTCTTAGAGATGCAATGCCTTGCTGAGAGCTGCGCTGAGTTGCTCTGTTCCAAATTGACCATATGCTGGGAGTCGGAGAAGTTTTTGTTCTCTGACTGTATCAGCAAGCTGTGCTCGCGAGTACTATGAGCAGCACAGATTGCTGAGTGAGTCAGCTCTGGCTACCCAGTGTCAGGTGATGCAGAGAAAGACATTTCTTCTGGCTTTTTGCTGTTTTATTTCCAGGAAAGCAAAATCTCAGAGAGTGTTCAGCTTTACTGCTTGTTTCCCTTCTTGGGGGTTAGGAATATGAAATCCTGAAGACGCTGCCTTTATTCTAAGATGGGGCTTGCAGACTCAGGTGCCAAGAGGGGCCAGGCTTCTTGAGTGGGGACTCCTGGGCGTTGGAGGGCCAAAGCCTACCTCTGCGCCCTTGTTGCCAAGTGTTGCCGGATCTTGTACTTTTTTCAAGAAAAGCCAGAAATCTGGATTTTATGTGAAAACTGGCCTTTTAAAATCATTACTTCACTTTTTCAAAATAACGTTGTGTATCTCCAGTTCACCCCACTGGCTGCCATCTTGCAGCCTTGACGATTTCCAACACTTGGTTCGGTGGAGCTGATCGTCTGCCCTGTGTGCTCCCTTCCGCACAAGGCACTCATCAGTCTTCTCGGCTGCTCTTGCACTTGCTTCTTCATGTGCTGCCCACTTCCCTTCCCCCTTGCTAAATCTCCTTTGCTCTTTGGATTCCCATTGCTTACTCCAGGTGCTAAGGTGCCAGGTGCTAAGTAGATGTTGCTCACTAGAATTTTACTATTCTATTCCACATTGAGTGGAATAAAACCATGCTCTGGAATTTTGCTACCATCATGCATTAAAAGACCATACATTATGGTCAGGTGGATCTGATTTTGGTTTACATAGTCACCAGTACCCTGAGTGCATCTTTTTTTTTAAATCCTCACCCAAGGATATGTTTATTGATTTTAGAGAGAGAGGAAGGGGTGTGAGGAAGAGAGAGAAATATCCATGTGAAAGAGAAACATCAATTGATTGCTTCCCTCATGTGCCCCGACCGGGGATCGAACCCGCATCCTAGTTATGTGCCCTAAGCAGGGGTTGGACCTGCAGCATTTTTGTGTACAGGACAATGCTCCAACCAACTGAGCCAGCTGGCCAGGGCCCGAAGTGCATCTTGATAATATGGTCATACAGTATGGACCCAAGTGGTGGGACATACCCACACAGGCACACACGTTCCTCTCCTTGTCCGAATAACAGTGATTTGCCTCAGAGTATGTTATTTTTCACTGTTTTTTTTTTCTTTTTAAAAACCATCCAAAGGATGGCCTTTAAAGGAAAGCAAATCTTTGTGGATCTTAAGTGGAGTACAAATGCATTACATCGCCTATATGATAGCCCACAAGATAGCACGAACATTTTCTTTGGCATTTGAAAAGGGCAAAGCTGGGAAAGTACAAAATTATATTGGAACTAAAATGAAAATTCTTTTAAAACTCATAGTTGAAAGTGTCCTCTTTAAGTGGTTTTTGTGTCTCTTCATGTCTAATTTCTACCAATTACCTTGACTCTTGGGAGAGCTATAGGGGCTTCTGGAAAGAGGTTTCATAATTAAACGAAATACACAGGGGGTGGTAGCGCCTACCGGGGTGTGCCCTAGAAAATGCTCAGACACAAGGCTGGGCTCAGCCCTGGAGCGTGCTGATTGTTGGGATCACACATGGGGAAGAAAAGTAACGCTGGGCTTAGCAGTGATTGACATGTGTTACTGCGGTGGAGAAACTGCAGCAGCTGGTTAATTCCCAGGGAGCAGAAATCGAGGAAGGCGGATTCTAAGTTCTTTTCTTAAATCAGAGCAGGGAATGAGAAGGTGTTGTTTTAGCATGGAGGTCATTATTTTGGATTTATACATAGGAAGGACCCCACTCTTTTCTCGCAATTGCCCCTCCTCGCTGGCGTGGTATCATCCTTCCTCAGTTTTCTCAAGCTTCCCGAGGCATTTGGAGAACTTGATTAGCTCTCTCGGTTGCTACCCTCCCCGCCCCCAATGCGCGTGCGCACACACACACACACACACACACACACACACACACACGCAGAGCTGTCCAGCCTCACCGAAGACTACCTTAATGTATTCCTCCTATTTTCCCATCTCACATGGAGTGACACTCTTTTCTGTTGTGTTGGAGTTTCAGGATTCACTGTTAATTATTGTGTTTGCACTTTCCAATGTAATATGCCAGCGTAAAGCCACATTCTCTTGGGGAAAGAGAGGTTGTGTTTTTTCAACCCACACCCCTAAACGGCTTGCCTATTATTGTTATTCTCTTTCTCCAATGCAGAGGTGGCGGCCTTCATCCCGGTGCAGAGAAGGAGAGACATGTATCGTTTGCCTGAAAGCTTATTCCTCCCCAGCCCCAACCTGTCCTTGATTGTCTGTGTCTTTCCCCATGTTTGATTGTTTATTTATTTATTTTGATTCCTCAGAGAGAGCATTAGCAGACTGGTGATGCCAGTGTTTCCCGAGGAGTAGCTCAGAGTGGCAGAGAACAGTGAGCAGGGGCCCCAGCTGAACGCAGAAGCACGGGCACAGAGTTTCTTTGAAATGTCCTATTGATCTTAAAACGTATGCAAGTGCTATGGTGCCGTGAAATGTGTGTGTTTGTTTTATGGTAAAATAGATAAAAGCCCCCTCCTCCCATGCATACTACCTCTACGCAGAAGTGGACTCTCCAGGAAGGTTCGTGTCCGTGCATTGCAGGTGGACTCTAGGGACATGTACTATTTTGAGGTCCTTATGCACACGACGTAGATAATTTGGTTGCAAACAACTTTACTACAGTGTTGGGTGTTTCTGTTGATACGGCTGTCCCATATTAAAGTTAGGAACTCAGACCGTCTTACTTTAAACATTCTGGCAAAGTCTTTTCTGTCTTTTCTTTGTCAGTCAGAGGCAACTTGGATTGTGCGTGTTTTTCGAGCCCAGAAAGATGTAATGGCTGTTTCCACGTGGCGGGTCCTAGAAAAGACTAGTACTACTTGAATTTTATATTGTCAGCTAGGAATGAAATAACTTTTGGATCCATATAAGTACATTATTAGTGGTTTCAATGTCTTGAGATTTTGATACAATGACTATCTCTATAATCTAGCTATTTTCTATAATTTTTAAGTGGTTGAAAGATAGAACCATTTTACAAAGAGATAAATGCGTAAATATGATTTAGTGGAGTACATCATTTCATTTGCTTCCTATTCATCGACTTCTAGTTGGAACTTAAAATGGCCACAAAGACTTTAAACACCAAATTAGTGACTCACATTCATACAACACCTGTTTTCTGAGGGTCTGAGAGAGCTTTTACTTCATTCTTTACGTGTTAAGTATTACACCTTATTCTGCGTCCTCACGATGGTTGTTTTTGTTAATATTTGTTGAAAACATTATTAGGCATTCAGCAGAGGTTCAGGCTTACACTGTTTTGTAGGCTGAAGGGTACCATTATCTTCCCTTATGTGGGGACATTTCATTCTATATCCCAAGAAAATTAGGCTGAAAAAGTGATTAATGACTTCTCAGTACTGAAGTGTGGGGGTGGTGAGTGAGACTGTATGGGGGTATGTGGCTTAAGTTCCCTCTTGAGACTCATGGTTCAGAAACACTCCATGTTTCAGCTCAGGGTCCCAGGAGCTTGAAGGGTCCCCAGAGAATTCCCAGAATCCTCTGGGCTTTTCAGTATCCCCGGTCCCCAGGGTAGCCTGTGGGGCCACAGGCCTGGTTACTCCCAAACTGGTTTCAGAACATAGGGCTGCCACTGCAAATTATTCAGAACAGACGGCTCCATTCAGCAGGTTGGCTGAGTCTTGTCAGTTTCTACACTAAACTGGTTCTGTGCAAATGATGCTTCTAAGGCCATTAATACATCGTTTTCCTTCTGTTCCCTAAAGACAAAACCAAAATGTGTTTATTAGGTGCCTTTGTCTTATGTGTTCTGAGGTTGTAGCCTTTGTCAGAGATAATGAGATGAGCACAAGCCCTGCTCTAGGAAGACATAACATACGCGACTTGTTGAAACTTTTATTCTCAAACTTGTTGAAATTTTCATTTTCAAACTTCTATAGGTTAAGACCCCCAAACTCTGTGTAGCGGCCTGGATCTTACTAGAAACAAAAAGCCCACTTGTAAAAAACATTGATATGTTGGCAGGCACTTCCTAATATGATTTATCACTTATGGTAATAGTCAGAACTGCTACCCTTTACTTATTGCTGTGGCTAAGGAGAGTTCTTGCTCATTGCTTCATGATGTACATTACCTTTACTCCTGAAAGCTGTGATGAAGAAAGCGAGCCTCAGAGTGATGACCTGTCCAGACTCACACTTTTGATGAGTGGAGGAGCCAGGATTCACACTAAGATCTGTCTACTTCTAGTACTGTTCCTCTTTATTTTTCTAACCATTAGGGTGCGAGTTAGGGTAGGATTTCACAGCTGACATAGTTTTTCACATTTGACATTTGGGGCTGGGTAAGTCTTTGTGTGGGGGATTGTCTGTGCATTGTAGGATATTTAGCAGCATCCCTGGCCTTTACCCACTAGATGCCAAGCAAACATCCCTCCTCCCCGCCTCTGCATTTGTGACAATCAGAAATGTCTCCAGACATTACCCAGTGTCTCCTGACAGGCAGAACTGCCCCCACTTGAGAACCACGGGGGTAGAGTTGAGACGTGAGGTTAAGGGGGGTCTAACTTTATTTTCTTCCATTTATTACATTAATCTAACTGCCCCTGGATGAAATGCCACCTTTATTATAGTTGGATTTCTATATATATAACCCTATCAGTGGTCCCCAATCTTTTTGGCACCTGGGACTGGTTTCGTGGAAGGCAATTTTCTCATAGACGGAGGTAGGGGGGATGGTTTCAGGATGATTCAAGAGCATTATATTCAAGCCCACCTCCTGCGTATCCTGGTTCCTGACAGGCCTGGACTGGTACCGGTCCCAGGCCCAGGGGATGGGGACTCCTGCCTTAATCTATTCCTTATTCTTTATTCCTTTATTTGTTTATCGATTTTTGTGCTAGTACCATGCTATTTTGATTACAATAAGTCTGTAGTGTATATTACAGGGCACTAGTCTTTTTTTTTCTAGATCTTGGCTACTTTTGCAGATTGATTTTTCCATATAAAGTCTGAAGTGATTTTCTTCAGTTCCCAGTAAACTCTATTAAAATTGCCATTATATCAGCATACTAATTTAATTCGACCATGTGTTTTCAAGAGTATAGAATTCAATATTATTGTTGGAGGTAAGTTTTTATTACAGAGCTTTGTGGTCATACTGAAAATTCTATAGACTATTTACACCAGTTGTCAAAGTGAGTAGACGTACCTTTGTTGGAGAATTGAGGTTTCTACCTATACTGAAAACTAGGAGAGGAACTATACATCACTGATATGTAACATTCAGTTAGATACTAATATGTAACATTCAGTTGGAAGGCGGTGCCTGGCTAGGTGCAGATGTCCGAGCTCACCTCTGCATGGAGCAGGAGGGGTCCTGGAGGAGGCTGCGTTCAGAGGAACACTTTCAATCTGAACTCGGTGAACTGGATTTGCAGAATATTTTTTGTAGCTTTAACTAGATTAACTCTCATGAAATATACAAATGACATAAAAATGTTCTGTAAAGTGATTGCAGATTGAGGAGAACATCAATGCTATAAATGTAAAATCCACTCCTCTCTCTTCTCTCTCTCACACACACACCAAAAATTGCTACACTGACCCATCTCCAGCCGTTTATAAGAGCTTTATTAGTGAGATTTTTAAAAAATCAGTGCCTCCCTATTCAGATCAGACAGAAGATGCCCAAAGAAGCTTGGACTCATCAAGCAGACATTTTGAAATGTGGACTTATTTCCACTCTTATTAAGAGTAGGTCTCACTTCAAGTGTATATGATGCCTTGAAATACTAGTTATTAATAATATGGACTTACTATGATTATACTTTTTAAATCACTTATCTCATCTCTATGATCTTTTAGAACTTCTGTTTCATATGTATTGTGTTATAACATGTGGAAAATGCTGGTACAGTAGTACTCGGTTTTTACTGATGAGGTGTGTGATCAAAGAATTTGGAGACCATTGATCCACAAAGGTTCTTGGCCACCCTGATGGTTCCTCAGGCAGGTAGAGTCCTGCTACTCAAAGTACACTTCATGCACCAGCAGGCACCCTCAGGGAGCTCCCTAGAAATGCAGGTTCCCAGGTCCCCCGGACCTGCTAAATCAGAATATTCATTTTCACAAGATCTCAGGTGACGTCTGTGTGGACATTAAAGTTTAAAACAGAGTTAAGCTGTCCTGTTCTGTTATGTAGCTACTTCCCACATGTAGCTATTTAAATGTAAATTAATTAAAATTAAACAAAAGTAAAAATTCAGTGCCTCAGCTGCACTCGCCACATTTTGGGTGTTTGGCAGCAACATGCGGCTGGTGGCCACTATAATGGGCTGTGCAGATACAGAACATTTCCATCCTCTGACTCAGTTGGAGGGTGTGGGTGGGAGGATCTAAAGGAGGAAAGGATAAGCAGACTTGAATTAGGACACAGGCATCAAATGCAGATAGGAGAAGAGGCTTCCTGTCACTCAACTTGACGTGGCCCATGAGAGAGTCTTGTGAGGAGAGTTCCTGTGTGGAGCTCTCACTGTTATTTTCGTGACTTTTCTGAATCAAAAAACATCAGGCAGACCTGCTTTTATTGGGTGTTATGTTTGTGATAAAATATTATCTGTACACAAATACTAATATTAGTTCTTTCCATATCTTTCAAAGTAAACGAGGGGCCTTAAAGGATTCCAGAGAAAGCAAGATCTTGCCCCAAGTCCCATTCCTTGTAGTTGTTCTCTTTTTAGGAGTTCAGGTGGGTGAGGGTTGAAGTCCTTTCCTGGATACATTGTACAGGGACACTGGGGTAAAGCTGGTTTGTTTTCTTCTTGCCTTTTAAGGTTCATGGTGAACTCATTATATTGTGCAGTCACCGAAGTTTTATCTCCCAGGGAGCCGGTCCTAACTGTAAACATCGAGACAGGATGTGGCAAGATTTCTCTAGAGTAAAGAGCAGTCGGTACTGTGTAGTTAGGTGCCCCTGGTGACTTGCACCCCTTTGGCAGTGCTCTGCTCCCTAAGAGAGTGTGTGGTTAGGGTATCATATCATTTGCACATCTTCCCCCATGCTTTCCAGAATGTTCCCAGTTAATACCAAACCCTTATCAACAGACCCAGTGAATGTCTGTTGGTGAATGAGGAAGGGAAAATCAGAAGAAAGGGCAGTGAACCCCTCAATGGGTTAATTCTTCTCCTACTTCCTACTTCAGAACTGTCCTGATGCACTCTATAGTTAGGTGCTTTATTTAAAGCTTTACTAAGATTTGTTTTCTTGGCTATATTTTCTTTAAGTATTTTCTAAGCTTCATTATTAGGGGTAACTTTTGACTCTAGCAGCCATTTTTTCGGTAGATTTTTTTTTGGTTCATTTTGCAAAGAGGAGGTCATAAAAATTCCCTGAAATTGTCTCCCTGTTGTTCTGAGAGCATCTTTGGGAGGCAGCTGTTTATTCCCCTTCCTCCCTCCATATCCCAACCACCACCAATTGCACAGACAAGAAATGCCTAAAATCTCTCTCATTCATCCTCTCCCTTTACAGAAATCTTAGCTCTTGTTTCTGCTCTCCTAAAATATTCTTTCCCTCTTCCTACATCATATACAATGCCGCTTTAATCTTACTAAAATCTCTATTTTAGTCCCTTCTTTTATCTCAGACTATCCATGACTCTCTCCTTTACCTCAAAATGAAGTCCAGTCTCATCCTGTAGCAACACCCACCCATCCTTTCTCTCTAACCTCATTTCTCACTTTTCTGCTCTAGCTACAGCACAGCCGCAATCTCAGATTCATCCTAACAATGAATTCACCCATACAGTCACTAGGCTGATGTTTACTGATGCAGCTGAACTGTATAATAAGCAACCCGCACCTTCACGGGTCTTTCACCAAACTGACCTGCTTATTATTTCCAGCGTCTGACTCATGCTCCATCTAGATTCTGACTAATTTTTGTTCTTGGTGCCTGCAATGTCCTTTAATCCATTGTCCCATCACTAATTTCCACACAGCTTCTGAAACTCAGCTTTTATAGGCTCTTTTTTTTTTTTTAAATTTCTCTGGTCCCTGACAGTGGAAATAACTGAACTCTCCTAGCACTTTCATTTATATAGCAATTATCATTCCTTAGACTACAAGTTTCTAAAGAGGAGAATCTAACTCAATGCCTTATATGTGCTCAATGATCAAGAAGGTGATGAATAGATGAATAAATAGATATTTTTGTTGTTATTGGTTTTACACAAGCTAATGAAACCAGAAAAGGCTTCTTTATCGACAGATCTTTTTCAGATCTGTAGATAATTCTCCCTCCCCGCCACCCCCCCCTTGAGTAAAAAAGAAAGCCATTCTGATCATTATACTTGAGCCTGGGGTTGCCTTGGGGGAATATCTTAAAATTTCTTCGTTTCCCAGAGATAGAGAATTTGTTTCTGTAATTTAGCAATATTTTTTTTAGTTGGAGAAGAGCCTAGTTATCTAAATTTGTGTTTGTTACCATTTTTTTCTGATTATTCCTAAATGAAACAAAAGTAGTCTTATTGATATCTGCACATTCTCTCTCTTTTCTGTTAATAACTCAAGTTCAAACTATGCTTAGCATCCTGGGAAAAAGAAGATGTTTAAACTCATGGTTTTTGAAGCTATCTAAGGGCTATGTGAGTTGAAGTGATATCTATTACATGTTTATTATTTGAAAGTAGTGTTATGATGTTTCTCTCCAATGTTTATTATTTAAAAGTATAGTTTATAATAGTTTTTCCACAGGCATTTGTTTTTTAGTAGCCTGATCTCACATCTACCATGAGACCAAAATGGGTGTTCAACTCTGCTTTTGTCAGAATAATTTGAGGTTCAACCCTTTTGCCTGACATAATTTTAAGTATTAAAGTGCTCATAAGCACTGCAATCTTTCCCTGCAGACATGTTCTTGGCTTACTAAGTAGCTATGACCCAGCCAGTGTGACTGCAGACCCGGGCTGTGGGAATGTCCCGGCCATGGTCTGGTTGGATCGTGGGAGAGCACCAGGGAAAAGAATCTGCTGAGTCACCGCAGGGAATGAAATTTGTGGGTTGGGTTTAAAGGTTAGTTATTCTGATTATGACACGATCAGATACCATCCGTTCACTCTTACCTCTCCCCTGACATTAACCTTCTCCGACTGCTATGGTAGCTTTGGGGGTGTAACCCAGAGGCCGGAGACTGAGGGCTCGGAGGTCAGATTCAGCCTCAAACATGTTGGCCTACATAACATTGTTTGGAGCCAAAATTTGACAGTGATGGCTGACATTAAAACACAATTTAATGACTTTAGCCCTGGCTGGTGTGGCTCAGTGGATTGAGCACAGGCCTTCGAACCAAAGGGTCACTGGTTCAATTCCCAGTCAGGGCATGTGCCTAGGTTGTGGCCAGGTCCCCAAGTAGGGGATACGAGAGAGGCAACCACATATTGATATTTCTCTCTTTCTCTTTATGCCTCCTTTTTCCTCTGTCTAAAAATAAACAAAATCCTTTAAAAAACACGCACATAATTTAATGACTTCCTTTAAAAAACATTAAGAAGATTTGGCAACCCTGGCCTGGAATTCCTGGTACTGGCTGAGATACAAACTGCCCAGTTTGCTGTGGTTTGCACTGTTCTCCTTGTCTCCCCAATGTCATGGTGACATGGCACTTGACAGCTCTCATCACTCCTGCCCTGTGACTTTCCTCGCGGGGGAGGCAGGTTTCTCTGCAGCCACCCTGCTCTCAGAGATAGGAAAGTGAGAGGGCGCCTGACACTGCGTTTGAGGAGAAACAGGAGAGAGCATATTCCTGGGTGCACACGAGGACCAGTCAGTCCTGTATCTTTTACTGGGAACAGAGTGTTTAGATTATGTGTTCTGGTCAAAAAACGTCTTCTTCCACTCGTTGTTTGTGGGCCTTCAGGTTTGCCTCCCTCAGTTGACCTTTTGACCAGCTTCCCAGGGAGGGACCGCACGACTCTTGGCACAAGTGAGGGGTGTAATGATCGGGGGTCTCCAGTACAGCTCTGGGTTTGCGCACAGTTCTGATCACTGTTGATGTTTGCGTGGAGTGATCGGGTCAGTGCAACGCTGAGCAGGTGGTCTTTGTTATGGTCCTGACGCTGACATCTGTGGCCAGGTGTGCTGCCATCTGAGGTGCGTTAGCACGTGGGCTCTTTGCCCTCCTACCCCGCCCTGAGGAAAGGTGTGTGCACAAGTGCTCGGTATCTCACTCTGCTTTCACATGTCTGTTCAACGAGCATTTATTTAAATTTTCTACTTGCTCTCATTTTGGCCCAAAGCCTGTTCTGTAAGGTGTCAAATAAGCAAGGGCTGTTGGGGTGATGAAAAAGTTCTGGAAGTGGATAGTGGTGATGGTTGCACTCCATTGTGAAGCTACTTAATGACCCGGAATTCCACCTATAGAAATGGTTAAAGCAGTAAATGTTTTGTAAAAAAAAGTAAAAATAAGTTGGAAATGTCTTTTAGTTTTTTTGACCAAAAGCAGCATAGAAAAAGTCTCTATCTTATATTTCCTTTATCTCTGCTTCTTTCCTTGGAGGTTTGCCTTCCTCTGAGGGCACAGGAGCCTGCAGACTGGTCTCAACCAGTCATTCTTACTGCGTTTCCTCCTTTTCATGACTTGTTCAGTTACCCCCCAAGGAAAATCAGAGTGGCAGTTACAACATGCCCTCCCTGGGCAGTGGCTCTTCACTCTGATGGCACATTAGAATCACGGGGGAGTTTCCAAAGACCCTTTGCCCCGGACGTACCTTACACCAATTACAGCAGAATTTGTGAGACCTCCCCACGGGATCCCAAGGTTGGTGCGGCCAGGGCGAGAATGCCTGCTCTGTGGGAAGCCCTGTCTGGTTCATAGAACACAGGGATTGCTTGCTGGATTGTGCCAGTGCCTAGTGTTGGGGTGCATCAAAGGAGGTTACTCTTTTCTCCCCCAGACCCAGTTATTTCAGTCCTTGACCTCATGTGATTTGAGAGGTCACATATGAGAATTATAGTCACGCGGGGGTGTAGGTTAGTTTAAGACTAGAAACACTGACTCAGAAGAAATACTACAGAACAGGAGTGTCAAACTCATTTTCATCGAGGGCCACATCAGTGTCACGGTTGCCTTCAAAGGGCCGAATGTAATTTCAGGACTGTATAAGTGTAACTACTCCTTGACTAGGGGCAAGGAGCTGGGCACTGCTCCCAGGTAGAAACAAGGTGCACAGCTGGATAAAACAAGGTGGAGGGCTGGATTCGGCCCGAGGGCCTTGTGTTCACCACCTGTGCTATAGAATCAGAACAAACACAGCCCTGGCCAGGTAGCTCAGTTGGTTGGAGCGTGGTCCCGAGGCTCCAGGGTGGCCGCTTCCAACCCCAGATGGGGCACAGGCAGGAGTCACCCAGTGAATGCATGGATGGGGGAACAGCAAATTGATGTTTTTCTCTCTCCCTCCTTTCCTCTCTCTGTCTCTAAAAATAAATAAAAATAAAGACAAACAAATGCACAAATCCCTCCAGTATATCATGGCTTTTCTTCTTTCATTTTGAAGAATAAATTCCATTTGGGGATCATTTTAGATTCAACAGAAAAGTTACAAAGGAATCATAGAGAATTTCCATACACCCTTCACTGAGTTTCCCCGTCATTAATATTTTACATTGCCATGGTACATTTGTCAAAACTAAGAAATTGACATTGGTTCATCACTATTAACTAAATAGTGGATTTTATTTGCATTTCATCAGTTTTTCTATTAATCTTCTCTTTCAGTTCCTGGATGCAAAACAGGACACCACACTGCATTAATTGTCATGTTACGATGGCTTTTTAAAATTTGATGGGCTCAGAGGTCCTAGCTGCTTCTCCCATGTCCTGAGCAGTCGGGACTGCTGTGTTCTGGGCATTGTTAGCGCCGTGTTGCTGCTCTCTAAGCCAGCAATGCTCAACCTTTCCCAAATCATGGCACATATAAACTAATTACTAAAATGTAGGGGGTAGTGATTTACAAAGGGGATAAATGGTAATGAAAAACATGCAATAAAAATAAAATAAATAAAATTCTGCAGCATACCAAAATAATGTATCTTTTGCTGAGCTGACCAAGAAAAACGTATAATTTTGGTTCTTTCACACTGGAAGGCTATTGTGTTGGCTGTTGTCATTTTTTTGTTTGACAATCTAAGGGAAAAGAGGTCAGTGCCCCTAAATAGTCAGGTACTGCGTGCTTTGAAAGTCCTTGTGGCACCCCAGTGGGCCGTGGCACACCAGTTGAAAGCCGCTACTCGAAGCATTTCGTCTTACTCATCCTCGGCTTCCAGGACATTGTGCATCTGCTCAGCGATATCCTTTATTTCCTCTTCCTTTCAGAAAGTCCCTTTGGAATGGCTGGAAGTAAACTCCTCTCGACTCTCCCAAGCTGCGTACAAGTGAGGGGCCCAAGATATGAGATGAGTCAGAACTCTTTTTAGTTAATTTTTGCCTTGGCTCTTCCTAAGAAATGACCCAGCAGCATGAAGATGATTTTATTCTTCAAGGAGCCACACTATTCTGAGGTGGATCCTTGTCCTCAGGGCCCGGCTGGATCGTGTGGTCCTGGGCCTGCACCTGGCCGCCTGCGGGAGGGGAGGCCTGTTCTGAGCACAAAGCTGCCCTGTTTTCCTCCTCAGCAACTATTACTCATTTTCTGCATTCTGTAACAAATTTCCACAAACTCAGTGTCTCAAAACAACATACGGTTACCATCCCAAAGTGTCTGTCGCATCTCTGGGTGCTCTGCGTCAGGTCTCTCAGGCTGCATTCCAGGTGTTGGCTTGGCCTGTGGCCTCAGTCCGAGGCTGGACTGGGGAAAGATCTGCATCTGTGTTCCCTCGGGTGGTGGGCGGAATTCATTTCCTTGCAGTCGTAGGACTGAGACTCCTGTTTCTTTTTCTCTTCTTTTCTTTTTAATAGATTTTATTTATTTATTTTTAGAGAGAGGGGAAAGGAGGGAGAAAGAGAGGGAGAGAAATATCATTGTGTGGTTGTCTCTTGCACACCCCCCACCTGGGACCTGGCCCACAACCCAGACATGTACCCTGTCTGGGAATCGAACCAGCAACCCTTTGGTTCGCAGGCCTGCGCTCAGTCCACTGAGCCACACCAGCCAGGGCCAGACTCCTGTTTCTTGATGACTGTTGTCCAGGGGCTGCCCACAGTTCCTTGCCACATACCCTCTCACAACATGCAGCTTCTTCAAGGCCAGCAAGGGGAGTCTCTAGCTCCAGGCTTACAGCATAATGTAACCATGGGAGTGACTTCCCATCCCCTTTGCTGCGTTCTGTTGATTGGAAGCAAGTCTCAGGACCTCCCCCCTCTCAGTGGGAAGAATTGTACAAAGGCTTGAACTCTAGAAGGTGGAGGTCACTGGGGGTCCCCTTAGGGTATGTTCACCACACTAAACGCGTGCTACCGCCCTCACCCCTACAGTGCGAGGAGCCCAGAAACTCCTTCTAGCAGCCCTGCAGGCAGTCCTTTGCTTGTATTTGATGCTGTTTTTCACAGGGTTTGTGGCAAGGGGAGGGTTTCTGTGTGACTGTGCCCTCTACCCGGAGCTGGCCCAGCACCCTCACAGGGCGCTGACTTCAAAGGCTTGGGCAGCCAGCAGCTCTTCTCAGAGGATTTAGGAGTCTTTGCCACCTCCTCTCCCCTCACACACTCTGGTGTTACTGTCCTTTCATTTCACATAGTGGAGGTAATTCCTAAAGGCAACAGGAGACTTATTAGTTGCTCATCTATTCCTCCAATATGCCTTGGGTTTGCTCTTCCAAGAGACCAGAGACTGAGATACAGTTTTTCATGTTTCATCTAGAAAACTTATAACAATGCTGATTTTTGTCGCTCTTTTGTACCTCTTCCAGTTCAGTCGTAACTGAGATAGTTATCTGACAGAGCGACCTGGAGCTATCTTTCTTGCTCCAGAATTCTTGTTCCAGAAGCAAAGAAGGTCGTTATTAGATCCTGTACTAACGGAGATCACTCACGAGTCTGGGTGTGGGTTGCTTAAAGACAGACTCTTCCCTCCATTCATTGTATGGGTGTTTAACCAAGTAAATCCAGTCTTGGCTTACTTAAAATGATCGCTATTTATTCAACCCAGTCATTTAAAATCCCAGTGGGTGATCATAAATAACCTCATGCAGTCTGATGTGAGTCTCCGTGTGACAGAGCAGCTGGGATTTCACATGTTAGAACTCTCTGTCTCCCACGCCTCTCTTTGTTGTTTGGGACCCCACGCAAAACATATGATGGCGTGTCATGGCCAAGTCTTCTCTTTCGAAAGTCTGGAATCTTCTGCCTTGGTTCCTCTTAGTATGTCTTTTGTTTGGAGGGGGAGTGGGATAAAAAACATAGGGGTAAAATGAGAACGTGAATCTGGTCTTTGATGAAGTTTTCAAGGCAAGAAGAGTGCGGCGCAGAATTGGCTTACTCTTTTGGAATTAGTTTATCCCAGTTCGAGCAGTTTGGAATCAGTTTATTCTTTTATATTTCAAAAGCATGTGCCTCAGTCTCTACTCCTGAAAAGATACGTTAGAAGGAATAATAAAGTCAAAATATGCCATTGATGTTTGCTCACCCAATCACAGTTGCATACCTGGGGAAAACCAAATCCCCTTTAATGTTTTCACTTTGAGTTTCATGTAAATCATACCCAGATGGTTAATACTAGCATGAATTGCTTCGAATGATATATAGAAAGCTTAGAAATTCATTTAAAAATATTATAGTAAATATGCATGTGAAACTCTTCTGTGGGATATATGTATCTCAGGAGTTCAGTTTGAAGGTACTCACTTCTTAAGAATTTTCTGGCCACATCTGCTCTCACAGGGGCTGGCCTGGTGGAGCTCCTGGTAAGTGGACTTCTCAGCCCCTCAGCCAATGGGGAGTGTGTGTGGTGTGAGTCGTGGACAGATCCCAGGGTCTGGGTCTCTTTTAAGTCCCACTCCCCCTGAAGAGAGAGTGTGTTCTGTCGACCCTTAACTACAGCCCCACTTCCTGTTGCCTTACACCTGCCTGGGCCAAGGGATCACCAGCCATGTGGCTTCCAGGAGTTCCTAGACCCAAGTTAGTGCCATATAGGTGCTCCTGAAAGGGATGGCGGAAGCGGTGGAGTGTCCTTCTCTTGACCACTTGCCTCTGGTTCTGAATGTGCACAGCATTGCACCGTGCTCAGGTCCACATGGTGAGAAAGACAGGGAGGACCACCCCTGGGCCCCGCCATGTGGGGTGATGGCAGGGGCACGCTGGACACCTCTGCCCTGACCGGAAGGCTGCAGGGGTTTACCTCAGCCATCCAGTTGCTTTTTAATCCTCACGTGAGGACATTTTATTTTCATTGCTTTTAGAGAAAGCAGAAAGGAGAGAGGTAGGGAGAGAGAAACAGAAACAGAGAAACATCAATTGTTTGCCTTCTCATATGCACCCTGACCAGGGATCGAACCCACAACCTTTCAGTGCACAGGTCAGTGGCTCCAGCCAATGGAGCCACACCAGCCAGAGCCTCAGCCATCACTCTTTTCCCAGAATTTCTACTTTAGCAGCCTTATAGTCTTTTCCTAATACATCTTTAATTTTGATAGATTTTGCCAGATTGCCCTCTATAGGGACTGAATGCTTTAAAAGTCTTAAATATTTTTATATTTCCTAAGCGATGAATATATGAATACATTCTCTTCAGAAAAAGTGGAAAAATTAGAGACACAGGGAAAGAGAAGAGCTAATGTATTAAAGATACATTACTGGAGACTGCGTGCATGTTGTTGAATGTGTAAGCTGCATACTGTGCTAACCCCTTCATTCCAAAACGATGTCTTCTATTTGATGGCTTGTCTGGGAGGCCTTACTGTGATGCGATCTCTCTATATTATTTGAGTTGTTTACCATAAATTATTTTTCAGCAGTGCACTTTTGGCATTTACTTGCAGGAAATAACGTAGGGTTTTAGCAAACACCCACACTTTTTCTTATATTGTGAAAATGGTAATCTTTGCCTATGTGTTTTTCCTCTCTCTTCAGATCCCAGAAAACTGATCTTCACAATGAAGGCTTCGTCTTGGAGTTAGATTGCTGTTCCTCCTTACTTCACCTGACAGACCAAAAAATCATCCCGGAGTTCATTAAGAAGGTGAGCCCTGCAGTCAGGGTACAGTTGCAAAGGTTCTCTCCCCGGAGAGAACAGGCAAGGGGCTGGCTTCCGGTAGGTCAGCCATAGACTCTGCGGGCTGGGCGGGAGCCAGGCCTCTTCTGACCCGGGCTGACCCCACAGGGATGCAGCTCCCTCCCACACATTGCTGAGGCTGAAGCTGACTCCGAAGCAATGTGGCTTCCCCTTCCTCCCTGGCTGGCAGCACCCTGGACCCTGCCTTTTAAGGCTGGAGTGACGTTAACAGCTGCCAGGCCTGCAGCCCCTCTGCTATGACTCCCCTCAAATCCTCAAGGTAGCGTAAACCCTCCCACATCCCACCTTCCACTCATCCTGGGGGTCTCCACTGCCACCAGTCCCTTTCCTTTCTTAGGGTGGGAGCGCACCAGAGTCCTGTGGCCGCTGGCATGCAGTTGAATCAGGGAATCCCCTAGTTGCAGGGGATTCCTTCTCTGCCCAGAAGTGGGTCTGGTTTGAACTCCTCTTCGTGCCACGTGAGGTTTCTGCCCAATCGCAGGCTGCGCTTGATGATGGTGTTTACTGCAGAAGGACTGTCCTTGCCCGAATGGGGCTCAGTTCATTGCTTCATGCTTATCTTGTTCTCCCGCACCCAGTCTTCCACAAGAACTGGCAATTGCCTGCCCTGCAGGCAAATTATGATTTGTTTGAGATCCAGTTGGTCAACTAGTGAATTCACTAATAACTGTGTTGGCTATTTCTAACTTTGGGCCAGAAACTGGCCTAGGTACTTGGATACAGAGAACAAAGTAGGCGTGGTCCCTACCCCGCTGCCCTCCCAAATGGCAGGTAAACCCTGAAGGGGTGTGATGAGGACCTGGGACTGAGACAAAAGGGTGAGGAGGGGTTCCCTGGTACTGGGCTGGGCTGGGCAGGTGTGGCGCCCTCCAGACAGAGGAAGCTGTGTGAGCGAGGGCCCTAGGCAGGAGGGAGCTAAGGGAGTCAGCAGATCAGAGGGCCTTTGGGGAAGACAGGGAGCGTGTGTTAGGGGTGGGAGATGGGGCCAGGACTGGCTGTAAAGCAGCGGGAGGCTGTTGAGAGGAATTTTGCAGCAGAGTGAAATAATTAGATTGTCCCTTTAAACACCCAATGATTCTTTTTTTGTTGTTCTCTTCCTGCTTCCCTCTCTTAGACATTTATTGAGTGTTCTGGCTTTACAAGGCCCTGGGAATAACCACAGATGCATGGTGGGGGCCAAGGCTGAGGGCCAGGAATCAGATGATCTCTTAGGTCAAAATTTCTGGTAATCTTACTAGGACGGCGGAGACTCTTTCTACTCTGGCAAAATTCAGATTATTACCTAGAAAATGAGGGGAAAGAAATTTTTGTTCGCACATGCATAAACCTGAGAACACAAGTGTTTGCGCAAGTCACATAGATGTCTGTTTAAACAGGACCGTCCTCTTTTGATTGCTGCAGATGAAGTGTTCTAATAAACTGGGGTAGGGACGTTTGAGAGGTGGGATTTATGCTGTGATCTCAGTACTGGGGGAAAAATCGTTTGGGAAATGGTTTTGTAATTAAGACTGGGATGCTTGGACTATTTGAATGTAAGTGGGTAAGAGGAGGGCATGGGGCTCTGGCCGTACTATCCAATGTGCTCTTTTAAAAACATGTGATTTAGTGCTTTGGTCTTTACCAAACCTGACTGCCGCGTGGCTGCCCCATTGCAGGTTGCCTGTATCAGGTCTTAAGGAGACAGTGTCCTGATTAGCAGGCACTCAGATGCTGTGGGTCTCTCGTGTCTGAAGTGTATCTCTGACGGACAGCTCTCCAACAGAGAAGGAGAGAACATCAGAGGTATGATTTATACACCCCGAAGGGCAAACCAGTTTCTATTTAAGACTTTTACTCTTATCCCACCGTTCTTTTTCCCCACAGTAAGTGTGTGTGCACATCAGTATCTGATGGTTCATTCCGTAATTAGTTAGATGAGTCATTGACTCCTGCTATTCTGTTTGTTATTAATGTTTTAAAAATTAGACACTTTAAACCTTTTAAATTGATTTTAGACAGAGGGAGAGAGGAAGGTGGAAAGAGAGAGAGAAAAAAACATTGATTTGTTGTTCCACTTATTTATGCATTCATTGGTTGATTCTTGTCTGTGCCCTGACCGGGGATCGAACCTGCAACCTTGGTGTATCGGGATGATGCTCTAACAAACTGAGCTACCTGGCGAGGGCCAAAAATTATACACTTTAAAGCCCACCATGTCATCCTGCACCTACGGTATACCTAGTTTTCCAATAAGAACTATTGGATCCAGACAGACTAGACAACTTGCCCACTACAGTCCTGAGATTTCTGACCCAGAGTTTGTCTCCAGATGTGTGTGCTGGAGTCTCTCGCCTCTGTTCCTGTCCATAGAGAGGTGGTTCATGGTCAGGGTCAGCAGAGAGGAAGTACAGTCTCCCTCCTTACAACCCAGTGTGCTGAGGTCGCCCCACCGTTCACCCCTGCACTCTCCCGGCCGGGGGCTGGACCTGGAAGTCTCCAGCATTTGTGGACTGTCAGTGCCGGCTGCAGCTTCAGTTTCTAGGCCAGTGTCCATGACAACCAGGAGAAGAGAGACAAATGGGCCCGCTTTCCCCTGCTCCTCTTTTCTGTCATTGGACAGGATTTCTGGAGAAAACACCACCTCAGCGTGCAAAGAGCAGAGGGGAGCCGAAAGCTCCTCTGTTCGGGCGACAGCTGTTCCAGCTGATGGCAGAATTTTACAGGTTGTAAATTTTTCTGTCATCACACAGGTAGACAACCACAGGAGCTTCCTGGGAAGAAATACACTAAACACCATTTGTGTTTTTTCAGTGAATACTTGATGAATAGGTTGGTCCCCATGTATATATATGGTGGTGGCACTTGTTAATTGCCATTCACTTAGGCCAAGATGAAGCTGTGTCACTGGCGGCTACAGCTTGCAGTCATTACTTTTTATCTGGGTCATTATTTTGTGTGAAATAATGGCTCCTGTTTCTATGACAAGTACATCTGTCTTACGATGAGTTGGTAATTAACTCATTTTGTCATTGTACCATCATGCAGGATAAGCTTATGTTCTCTGCATATTAGAATTAAACTCCAAGTGATTAGATTTTTTTCCTTAAGAACAATGCCCCAGTATTATTTTTCCACCAAATGTTTTAAATTAGAACCTTTGGATAGAGAACATGGATAGAAGGAGGGTAAGGCGATTTCATTATTTTCCACAATTAGGAAAAATAAAGTCGTTTGTATCTGTGTCATGTAAAATTAGCTGGAGATGCCATAATTTACAGCCCCTCTCCATCACGATTTTCACAGGCGGCGAGGAGAGATGTAAAAAGATGCTCTGTTTCCTTTTCACTGTGGACTAAGGATTTCTCTGTGCACTTCGGCTGCTCACATTAAATCTGGGCTACTGCATTCTGTTTTCCCCTCTTGGATCCTGCTGTGCTCCTTCCAACCGGCCCTTTATGTAAATTATTTATTGTGGACCACAGAACATTTGAAATTCAGATTTATGGGCAGACTTGGAGAGACAGTGTTTTCCAAGTCCTGGAACCGAATGCTCTGGGGACCAGGAGCTTCGAGGCTGTGGGAGCGCCACAATGTCGCCTCCGCTCCTTTGTGACAAAGGTTCAGCCGCCAGGTACTTCTGCAGCTTGGCTCGCATGGCTGGTGGGTTTGTGGGGCCCCCTGGAATTTCCTGTTCTTCAGAGTTCCCAGTGGGTTGTAAAGGAGACAGGGATATGGAATAGAGACTATAGGTTCATTTTCAAATTACTTTACAGTCTTTGAAGCATCTTGGGAAAGCGCTTATGTGTTTGGAAAGCTCTTTAAAGTTTTCAGTCATTGCACACATTTTCTGGTTTGTGCTTCACAATAATTCCATCCAAAAGGCCGTCCTGGCAGCCGTGTCTCCCTTCTACACAGGTGGAAACTACGCTGGGAGGAGACAAGGGCTTTGTTCGGCAACAGGGGCAGATAAATGACGGAGCCTGGGCTGGTCCTTCCACAGAGGAGGCGCCAGTGGGCAGGCAGTAACTGGACTTGGGCGGAGCTGGAGGGTTCTGTGGCCGGGTGGCCGGGTGTCCGGTGGGGAGGTTTTGGAGAGATGTGGTGCGGAATGAGGACCCTGAAGAAGTGAAGGATAGACTTTTGTGGAAACGGAGGGGCGAGGTGGCCAGTGCTGTTCCTGGTGTGGACAGGAGCATGAGGTGAAGGTTCAAGGCTGAGAAAGAGTCAAGTCCTGCTTGGTTGGAGTGTGAGATGGACGAAAGGGGGAGGAAGACTGTTCTGGGCAGGGTTCTATCGATTCCATGAAACAGGAGCCCTCCTCAAGCCAGCTTAGGTGAATCAGGCAGGAAATGGCTTGGAGCCCTAAACTCCAGCGGCAGGAATTTCCCTGGGGCAGCAGTACGGAAAAGCCAAAAGATAAGTAAATGAATCAATAAAGATTGATCTCTCTGGCTACATTATATACTGCTGGCTCCTACATATATATCTATAAGTTTATTTGAATTTTAGATGGGACTTTACACCACAGAGGGACTCCCCGGATGAGCCAGGTAGACCCTGTGCTAAAGGGCTCCACACCTACTATACTCTTGACCCTCATCTCACTCCTCTGAAGACGTATTTCCATTTTATAGGGGAACAGACCGAGGCACAGGGAAGCTATGCATTTTGCTCTGAGTTACACCTGGGATAGGCACACACCGGATTTGAACCCAGCCTGCCTGACCCAGAGGCCACATTTGTGACCAAGGGACCATGCGGTCTCTTCTTCACAGCCCTCAAAGACTGAGAGTGGGGTGTCCCAGCCAGAAGGCCAGGTTGGGCATAGGAGACAGATGGGAGCAACTGGGTCTGGTATGTGGGGACAGATTTGAAGCACCTCCCCTCAGTGGAGGCTGGGGCTCTAGGCCTCATTGCTTATGGGAGAAGGTCACACTCCCTGCCCTTGTCCAAGCCAGGTGGAGGCCTTTGCCATCAGCTCTGGGCTCTGTCCCTTAGATTCACTCTGTTATGATGGCAGGGTGGCACTGACCTGCATGATCTACTTAGAACTAGGTTTATTTTATCTCACCCTGGACCATGGAGCCTTTAGAATGAAGACAATTAAGGGGACCACTACTGTGTCCTCTGGGGGTGTCCCACTGTATGGTCAGAAACTCAGTGACCTTGCTTAAACTAGATGCATTGTCCATTACAGAACCAAGTAATTTTACTTATACCATGACCTCTAAAGAAAGGAATTTGACAAATTTTTAAAATCTCATGGGCTTGCCCTGGCCAGGTGGCTCAGTTGATTGGAGTGTTCTCCCATGCACCAGAAGGTTACAGGTTCAAGTCCTGGTCAGTTTCCATACAGGAAGGAACTGATCTGTTTCTCTCATACATCGGTATTTCTCTCCCTGCCCCTCTCTCTCTCCCTCTCCCTCCCTGCCCCATCCTCTCCCTCTCATCAATAAAAAGCATATCCTCAAGTGAGGATTAAAAAAAAACCTCATTGACTCTCTTTAATAAAACAAAAGATCCCCAACCCCCAGGATTATGAAACTTTGCCTGTGGTATATAAATGACTTATCACTTATTTGATTGATTGTTGAGTAGTCCGAGCCTTGTTACTATGAGTGCAGTGCGGAGAATCTAATTTAATTAGTGCAAATTCAGAGTGAAAGGAAAGTGATGTTTAGAAGGCTTCCTTTTCCTCGCTGTGCCCCCGTCTCCTCCCAAGCCAAGAGAACCATGACATTTTTAAAAGGCACATCTGGGTGGGAGGAGGCACAACGGTGTGTGATGCCAGCAGGGAGCGTGCCCTCGGTGTGGAAGAACATGGGCTGGGGGCCGGGCAGAGGAGAGGTGAGGGTGAGGAGTGAGGCACTGTTAGGGGATGGGGCGTCCTGGCCACTGTTG
The DNA here is from genome assembly GCA_028533065.1 of Trachops cirrhosus. NCBI lineage: Eukaryota > Metazoa > Chordata > Mammalia > Chiroptera > Phyllostomidae > Trachops > Trachops cirrhosus. The sequence goes on from CM052544.1 coordinate 24,028,887, forward strand.
TGTCTCCAGAACCTAGTAAACATTTGTGAGTGAACAAATTAAGAGAGAGGTGCAGAGGGGGAATCATTAAGCTTGTGTGTCATAGAAGGGGAGAGAGAAGCCTGAGATGACACCCAGGTGACTGACGTGTGAGGTGTGGTCCTTGGTGCGGGGGGGGACACCGTGTGAGGAGCCCTTTGGAGCAGAGTGGTAATGAGATGGGTGAGGGACTTGCTGGGACTCGGGGAACAGTGGGATACTCAAGGGAACATTCCAGAAGGCAGTCGTGGTTGTTGGGCTGGAGCTCAGGAGGAGGCTAAGAGTGGAGATGTGATTGTCTGAGGGCCAGAGTCAGAGGCCCACAGGGGCAGGCAGGTAACAGCGGTGAGGGAGCGGCTCGGGCGGTCACCTGGGTGGCGCGTGGCCTTCTCCGGGGCAGCAGCCCCTGCCCAGCCATCAGCTCATTGTTGCCTGGTAGGAATACGGGCCCAGTATCACAAGAACTTCTGTTGTTTGGTTCACTAGTTGGCTTCCTCTGTTTTAGAGGTTGATAAAGGTTTTATTTTCTTATTGTGAAGTCTCTTGGTTTCTCAATGTAAACAGATAGATCATTTTAAAAAAAAACTGTAAGATCTCAAATTATCTGTGGTGAAGGGCCAGGTTTTGTTTGTTTACTCATTTGTTTGGTTTTCCAACCCATAAAGGAGTAATACTTTTGTAAAATACATTAAAAATATGGCGTCCACGTTGAGCAGCTAGGAAGGCGCCTAAATGCTTACTTTAACTGTTTGTACCTGTCTTGTCCTGGACTGGCAACAGAATGTCTGTGGACCCGCAGTGGGCCGAGGACCACACTTTGCGGAGCCCCTGGTGAGCTGGCCAAGCCACGGGACAGGACGAGCTCACGATGTGAACTCATCGTGCTTGCGAAGCGGGGAGAGGAGAGCACTCTGGCCGGAGCTCTGGAGAGCACCCAGAGCAGGAGAGCAAGAAGGAACTTTACAAAGCAGGGGAGCAAGGAGAGAGCCTGAACGTTACAGAGTCTGAGGGAAGAGACGAAAACAGTATCAAAACAGGAAAGAGGTCAAGTTGGAGCGCACCAGGCAGGTGGCCGACCCACAGGTTTGGCCACTGATACATCTTGCAAGAGCAGTTTGCGTGGGGTGGAAGAGGCGGAGGCAGAGGCTTCCCTGCGCGGGTTTAAGAGTACACAAGCTGACAAGGAGAGAGAGGGTGTGGTGGCTAAGACAAGAGTACAGGTGAAAGGAAGTTTTGTTTGAACAGAAGATCTGAGCCCCTTTAAAAGCTGAAAGGAACCAGCAGAAAGGGGAAGTTAATAAAAGTTAGAAGTGGTAGAAGGGTGAGCCCACAGGACTGGCCTGAGCTGTGCGGGTGGAACTGGTTGCCCTTTCCACCCTCCCCCGCCCTGCCCAAGCTGAGGGAGGAGGTGGGAGGATGCTTACAGGCTAGGAGTTCACAGCGGGAGGGAAAACTGGGGGAGCTGCTGTCTGGAGGTCTCTGTTTTCTTACAAAGTTTCTCTCCCGCCCCAGCCTCTCTTGATCCTCTGCCCTCTGCTATTTTCATTGGCCTTCAATCTTCCTGGTCTGTCCAGGGAGGTTAGCTGGAGTGAATTAGAGCCCGAGGAGAGGGAGGTGGTCATTTGCTTGTCTTGATTACTCTCCCAAAATGAGACAAATTCTTGTGTGCCCTTCCCCTGCCCCGCTGCAGGAATCCAAGACCCAGAAGCTCTTTGTAGACAGTTAAGCTCAGGTGGTAGCATCCTGGTGGAGAGACAGGAGGTGGATAGGTTTATGAACTGGAGCCAGGCAGATCACCAGGGTTATTCATGGATTGGATGGCGGCCTGTGGGGAGGGAGGGAACCAGGCTGGTTTGCCTTGTGCAGCTGGATGAATGGGGACTTCTGCTGAGATGAGGAAGCCTGAGGAACAAACCCTTGTTTCTGTGTCCCAGGAGTTTGGGACAGAGACCCAGCTGGCAAATGGTCATAGAAACCATGGTCATGGACAAAATCGCTGAGGAAGGAACAGAGGGTGAGAAGGAAGAGACCTCGGACTGAGCTCTGGGAAATTCTAGCACCTACTGGTGTGCAGAGAAAAGAGGCAGAAAGTAACTGTTTAGGGAGGTCCGAGGGAAACTCAGGGGCTGCTGGTGACGGAGGCTGAAGGAAGTGTTTCAGCCCGGGAGGGTTCGTCAGCCCCACCGGTGGCTAAAAATCAGGAATAGGCCCATTGGTGGTGTGGCCGTGAGCGTGAGGTCATTGGCAGCCTCTGTGGAAGCTATTTTGGTGGCCTCCCCCTTCTTAAGTACATATTTTTGCGAGACCTGATCCAGAATGTCTTTGGGTTATAATAACAAACTACGGCCCTTTCCCTCATAGAACTCGTGTTTCTGTGTTATTTGTAGGATGGTTCTGAGTTGTTCTTTTTATGTTTTCACTTGCAAATTTAAGATGTTCTTCCCCCACTCCCGTAGGCTCGCTGAACTATCTTCATTGTCCTCTGTAGTGTAATTTTTTATTAAGTGACTAAATATTAATCTCTGATTAGGGGATAAGAACTTGCCCATTGTCCATGTAAAGCATTGCAATTTTATGTAATTTTTAGCATTCAGAGCACATATCACATGAAATAATAATAATAAAAGAACTTATAGTTAAATCAGAAAAAAAAAAACGCACTTGGGATTCCTAAAAATGGCCATTAGACGTACACAGAACAGAGCGGCCTGTCGTTGGCTCCATGGGCAGCCGGTGGCTGTCGGGCCTGCATTCCTCTGTGGCCTCCACAGAGAAATTGCCCCAAATCCAAGAAATGAGCAACTCTTCTAGAGGCTGGTAGAACAGGCAAAAGCCCGGAAGAGAAAGAGAAAGTGAACAGGCAGGAGGTGGCAGACCTGTGCCCGCGGATGCTTTATTCTGGGGAGGAATGAGACCTGGGCACAGCTGTCTCCTCCATCCCCTCCTTGTCGGGAGGAGGTTGGTGGTGCCCAGGTTCGGTTACTCTGCCCGAGGCCAGGTGTTGGGGTTGGCTGTCGGCCGGCCCGGGCCTCCTACAGCCCAGGGACCAGTGTCTGCTTCTCCAGGACACAGCTGTGGCCGGGGGCGCCTGAGACGTACCTCGCTCCCACAGCCATTGAAAAGGGCCCAGAAGGAGTCTGGCCATGGACAAGCTGGGGCAGCACCAGGTGCTGGCTGCTGTTGCCTCGGAGCCGTGCTGACAGCAGACAGTGCTGGACCTTTCTGGCTGAGGGTGAAACCACAGGGATGAAGAGCGAGAGTCCCCTCCTTCCAGGCCAGGGCCTCTCGATGCCTGTCCTCCCTGCCGTGCTCCTCGGAGGAAGAGGGGGTGTAGCCCAGTGTGTTTGGGAAGCATGGGCCTTGCAAGCCTCCTGGGGGTCATGATGCTTCTTAAAAAAGTCAAAGCTCTGAAAAGGTCTGCTGAAAGAAATCCGCTTGCTTTAACTCACTCAGCATTTCTCAGATATTATTGAACTGCTTTCCCCTCGCTTCTCCTCCCCCCAAACACCTGCGTATACAAGGAAGCATCCTTTGGAAAGTGTACCAAGTCAGTGAGGAACCCACTGACCATGAACAATCACAGGCCATGGGTGTGTGGTTGGCACTGGGTTCCTCTCTTTTCACAGTGGGTTCCTGGTACTGGCTGTGTCTAAGTACCATATTTTGCCAGGTATAAGGTGCGCTTTCTTGCCCAAATTTTTGTGGGAAAAATAAGGATGTGCATTATACATGGATATAATGACTACCTATCATGGATATAATAATGGGTATACTAATCCCATATACAAAGCTCACAAAACATGGGTACGCATTATACACGGCAAAATACGGATGACAGAGTTTCCGTAGGCTCACATGAATCAAGTACTTTTATTGTATTTTCTTGGTTCCATTAAAACAAATCTTTCCACCCAGACCCTTTCTGTAACTGTATTTTCTAATCCTCACCCCAATCTCTAATGGAGAGGAGATTTGGAGCAGGGCAATTTAAAACTCCCTCCTCCCTTTTGTCCCCCCAGGAAGACGTGTGCTCGGTGCCTCTGTCATTCTTCCCGCCTCTTTAATAACAGACATCGCGGTCCTCTACCACAGTCAGCAAAAACGAGGTCGCTGGATTTGTTGGCGGCTGTGGCATCGCAGATAGCGCTGTCTGGGTCAGTCTCAGCTTAGCAGGCCCTCGTCTCTGAAAAGGGCTGGCTTCCTGGGCCGCCCCTCCCCCGCCTTCTTCTGCCACAGTTATTAATCAGATCTTCAAATACACTGGTTTCCCCAGCTTTGATTTTTTTCATTCTTTTATCTCCTCTATAGTCTCGGATCAAAAGTGGCATTTTATTTCTTAACAGCACTGTCTAATAGAAATATAATTTGAACCACCTCTGTAATTTTAAATTTTTAGCAGCCATGTTAAAAAAGTAAAAACAGAGGTGAAATTAATTTCAGTAATGTATTTAAATTAACCCGATATATCCAAGATATTACTTTTTCAACATGTAATGAAATATTGTACATTTTTTATAAATTTAATCTTTGAAATCTGGTATGTAATTTACACTATTATCACATCTTAATTCAGATGCTAAACTTTCAATTAAGTGACATATACTATAAAATAAAGTTATATTTAAAGACAAATATTTTTTGACTTCCAGCCAAGATGGAGGCATAGGTAGACATACTGTGCCTCCTCGCACAACCAAAATAAGGACAACAACAATTCAGAAACAAAATAACAACCAGAACTGACAGAAAATTGAACTGTACAGAAGTCCAACAACCAAGGAGTTAAAATAGATACCTTCATCCAGACTGGTAGGAGGTGTGGAGTCGGACGGCCGGGCGGAGAGGGGTCTCGGCACAAAAAGTGGTGGGACCAGGTGTGCATGGCACCTTGGGCGCATAAGACAGCAGCAGGCGGGCCCTGGGCTCACAGGCTGTGGCTGGCATACCCCAGGTGCGGGGTGGCAATGGGCAGACACAGCGAGGCGGCAATTGTGAAGCGAGGCACTGCACGCAAAGCGGCTGGCTGACTGGGGGTCCCAGGGTCCCAGCACGGGGAAATAAAGCCTCAAAACACCAACTGAAAACACCTGTTGGGGTTGAGGCACAGGGAGAGACTCCCAGCCTCACAGGAGAGTTTGTTGGAGAGACCCACGGGGTCCTAGAACGTACACAAGCCCACCCACACGGGAATCAGCACCAGAAAGGCCCAGTTTGCTTGGGGAAATTGGCGGAAGGGACAGAAATCCCACAGAGAGCTGAGCAAGCGACATTGTTCCCTCTCAGACCTCACCCCCACATACAATGTCACAAATCAGCGACTGGGGTGCCCCGCCCTGGTGAACACCTAAGGCTTTGCCCCTCATATGTAACAGGCGCAACAAGACAAAAAAAAAAATGGCCCAAATAGAAGAATAGATCAAAGCTCCACAGCAAATACAGCTAAGCGACCAAGAGATAGCCAACCTATCAGATGCACAGTTTGAAGCATTGGTGATCAGGATGCTCACAGAACTGGTTGAATTAGGTCACAAATTAGATGAAAAGATGAAGGCTATGCTAAGTGAAATGAAGGAAAATGCACAGGGAACCAATAGTGATGGGAAGAAAACTGAAACTCAAATCAATGGAGTGAGTGGACCAGAAGGAAGAAAGAAACAACCAAATAGAAAAGAATGAAGAAATAAGAATTGAAAACAATGAGGAGAGGCTTAGGAACCTCCAGGACGTCTTTAAACGATCCAACATCTGAATTATAGGGGTACCAGAAGGAGTAGAGAAGGAGCAACAAGTGGAAAAGATATTTGAACAAATAATAAAGGACAACTTCCCCAATCTGGCAAAGGAAATAGACTTCCAGGAAGTCCAGGAAGCTCAGAGTCCCAAAGAAGTTGGACCCAAGGAGGAACACACAAAGGCACATCATAATTACATTAGCCAAGGTAAAAATGAAGGAGACAATCCTAGAAGCAGCAAGAGATAAGGGGATAGTAACCTGCAAAGGAGTTCCCATCAGACTGTCAGCTGATTTCTCAAAAGAAACCTTACAGGCCAGAAGGAGCTGGAAGGAAGTATTCCAAGTCATGAAAGACAAGGACCTACATCCCAGATTGCTC
>CM052544.1:24035117-24102858 GCA_028533065.1 Trachops cirrhosus
AAGGGCAGATAAAGTGCTTCTCAGATAAGGTCAAGTTAAAGGGGTTCATCATCACCAAGACCTCATTTTATGAAATATTAAAGGGACTTATCTAAGAAAAAGAAGATAATAAATATGTATAGTAAAATGACAGGAAACTCACAATTATTAACAACCACACTTAAAAAAAAAACAAAAAGAAACTAAGCAAAGTGCGGGCCTGTGAACCAAGAGATCACGGTTCGATTCCCAGTCAGGGCACATGCCTGGGTTGCAGGCCAGTTCCCAGCAGGGAATGCACAGGAAGCAACCATACATTGATATTTCTCTCCCTCTCTCCTTCCCTTCCCCTCTGAAGATAAATAAATAAAATCTTTAAAAAAAATCACACACACAAAAAAAGAAACTGAGCAAACAACTAGAACAGGAACAGAACCACAGAAATGGAGAACACATGGAGGGTTATCAACAGGGGAGTGGGAGGAGGAGAGAGGGGGAAAAGATACAGAGGATAAGTAGCATAGATGGTAGGTAGAAAATAGACAGGGGGAGGGCAAGAATAGTGTGGGAAATGTAGAAGCTATAGACCTTATGACACATGGACATGAACTAATGTGGGGAATGTGGGTGGGGGAGGGTGTGCAGGGTGGAGGGGGATGGAGAGGGTGCAATGGGACAGCTGTAATAGCATAATCAATAAAATATATTTAAAAAAACAAAAAAACAAATATTTTATACTTCAGTTTTTTAATTTACATGTGATTTTATATTAATTAAAATTTAGTAAAATTAAAAAATTCCACTCCTTAGTCACTCCAGTCACATCGTATGCTCAGTCGCCACATGTGGATAGTGGCTACCGTCTTGGGCATCATGGTCCGTAGGATTCATTTACTTAAACAGTTTCAGTTTCCCATGTTTTCTAAGTTGATACAAAACACTTGTGATTTGCCCTGGCTGGGGAGTGTGCTGGAGGCAGCCAGTCAGTGTTTCTCTCTCTTACTCTCTCTCTCTCAAATCAATAAACATATCCTCGGGTGAGGATTAAAAAATACATGTATATATATTTGTGATTATGAGTCTTGTCAGCCACAGGAGACAGGGAGCAGTATACAGCTTATATTGCATAACCAAAGCAAATTTTCCCCACGGAAAGCTCCAAACAACCATTTGGGGCCAAAACTTTATAAATTTTTAAGAATATACTTGAAATAACTAAGTTTCTGTTTAAAAAAATTATTAATTTAGTCATACATTCATAGTTTACGTTATCTAAAAAATATATAAATTTGGAAATAATGCTTTTGTTCCCCATGTTTCCATTTCATGAAACCATGTTATTCCTACACTCTTCAGGCATCTTTGCCTTCACTGTCTTTAGCATCACCAGAGTGACTTTTGGAAGCATGTGACAAAGGCCTCAAGCTCATCATATTTACTTTCCTCCAAATTGATCGGAATTTGGTGCTTTTAAAATTAATGAATGATGCCATTGCTGAAAAGTCTGTTGTGAGTCGTAAGTGCTCATTCATTTACCATTAGGACCGGTGTTATCCAGCTCCTATGTGAATGAGAAATCTCCCTAAGCAACCACTTGCGCTGCACTGCTCTTTAGAAACAGAAAAATCTCGTGCTGTTGAAGATAACATAAGTAACAGGAGACTGCATGAATCACAAGTGTACAGCTCAGTGAGTCAGCGCGAAATGAACGCCCCTGGGTAACCAGCACCCAGGGCAAGAAATGGAAGAAGGGCTCAAAGCCTCCCCTGTGGCCTCGACCATCCCTTCCCCCCGCCACCCCAAAGGCAGCTGCTGTCTAATTTCTAACGGCAAAGGTTGGCTGCACCCGGTTTTGAACGTTATATAAGTGGGATTTCTTGTAAGTGGCTTCTTTTGCTCAACATTCTCTGCTAGATTCATTTGTGTCCCTGTAGCTTGTTTAATTTCATTTGCCTATAGAATTCCCACATTCTTTGTAAAAGTAATCTTAAAGTAAGAAGTACTAGAACTATCCAGGAGAAACTTTGTCAAGCATATGATTGTCTAACCACCATGCTGTACACCTGAAGCTAATACACAATAATATTGAATGTCAAGTATAATTGAAAAATAAAATTTAAAAAAGATTGCTTATTGCAGCACCCAAACTTCTGTTTCATGCTGCAGGGATTATTTTGAATTTTTGTGAAATGCATTTTCCTCCTTTTTGAAAATCAGGTCCATTGATGCCTTCAGTAAACAACCCCGACTGCCTTTGATTAGTGTGTTTTCCTCAGTAAGCATTTTGCCATTCAGTGTGAGGTGACAGGGTCCTTGCATTGTGAGAGAGAGACTTTGTGAAAGTCTGTAAATGTATAAAGTGATGCCCTGTTTTCTGAGCAGTAACACTTGGGTGGCAAAAGCCCAGGAGACAGCCAGGTTGTGTCCAGGAGCTTAGCGTGTGGTGATTACGGACTGTGCATTCCCCACCCAGCTTACCCTGAACCAGGTCAGCACGTTGAGGTTCTTGAATATGGGCTCTGAGCAGGCAGGGTCCTTTTGATGGGTCTTCTTCCCCCAGATACCCGCTTGGCTAACTCCTTCACTCCCTTCAAATCTTCGTTCAAATTTATCTTCTCAGCACACCTGCCCACACTGCCCATATTTTAAAAAAACACCTTATCCCTTGCAACTTACCACCCTCCTAATTCCCTTTCTCTGTTTCTCTGTTATCTGTAGCTTTTTTCACCTGCTAAGAAACTTTACTATTTTTACTTCATTATTATGTTTATTATTTCCTATCTCTTTTTTCCATGCTGAGAAGAGTGTAGGTCACATAGTAGAAGCTCAGTGAATACTTATAGGATGAAGGAGTGGCAGCCCGAGGGGCTCCGGGGCTCCAAAGGTGTCACAATTGCATGGGAACAGATGCTTCCAGAGGTGAAGCAATGAAGATAAGGTGGACGGGCTCACACCTCTTCTTTCCCCGTAACTCACAAGCGAAGCTCTTTCAGAGGGTTTGGAGGGTGCTTGAACCTTGTTGAGTAAACCCTCCCTGGAAGTGACATGGAGGATTATATGCCCTCATTTCTACTTCACGCTTCCCAGCAAACACGTAGACAAATATGGGATGTGCTGTTATCACCAGGAAATGTTCTCAAGTGGCATGCATGCATCATATGTGTATGCATGTACATACGTACGTACGTATGTATATCTGTGTGTGTGTGTGTTTAGGAGATGGAACATGTATGAGTGCTCATTAGGCACTGTCAGGGAACACACGTGGCAGCTGATGGGCTTGCGCGTTTACAGCACAGGCTGAACCTCCCCATCTGTGTTGTTCAGAGGTGCTGCACATCCCGGCTCAGCGAGACCTCCTTCCCGTCTGCAGAGCTCGCCTGGCATCCAGCACAGATAATGAATGTGGGAATTTGGATTAACCTGGCGGCATGGAGAGGGTGGGATGTCTCATCAGAGAAGTGGAGTTTATCCTGGCAGGCAGTTAGGCTGCCAGCTGTATCTTCCCCGCAAACTGGAAGGTTTCACTTTTTCTCCTCAAAATTATCTGCAGTCTTTTCTGAGGCTGTGGAGAGCCAGGTGACAGGATTACAGCCCAGTTAAGGTTTCTCCCTTTCTGCCCTGGGGAGCATTCCCGCTCACTGAGCGAGCGGATCCTATCGGGATCAGTCAGCAGTGCTGAAGCTGGTGGGGGGGTGTTAGGAGGGGGCCAGGGAGCTCTTGGACCCAAAGTACTCAATCACTGAAACTGACTTGCCCCCTCAAAGAGAAATCTGGAACTTTAAAAGCCCAATTCCAGAATTTTCTCCTGATTCCAGTAACAGAAACCTGCTACTTAATTAATAACTCGGGACTTGGTAGTCATTCAGGCAGGGCACAAAACCCTGCCGGAATTGTTGGTTTTCTTCCCTGTAAAATGAGGCTTTGGCACATTGATAATCTCTAATATTCTCTGTTTCTGTGGTCGACCTTGGCTTTTCAATTATTTCTCCCTCATTATCCAAAGGCTTATTTTATTTATTTTATGATTGTGACATGCTGAATTTTACTGCCATATGTCTTCATTTTATGAATTTTTCTGGGCACATCTTAACATTCCCTGTGCTCTTTATTTGGTAAATCAATGTTTGTTGACTGATAACCACTTTTGTCTTTCCCCTTAAGTAATCATTGTAAGTGGGGTTCAAGATAAGGGCTGTTATTTTTTACAAGCTTTTTTAAAGGTTAAAAGCAAACGCTGCCTTCTGATACTCCAGTGGAAAAAATCTGTGGTGAGGAAAATCTAAACGTAAAATGATTCATTTGTTGGATCACTTCTCACTGCTGAAGTGTTTAAAAGACTGAAAAATAAGATAGATCACCATTATGTAAGTGGTGCTGAAATCTACCAGCCTAAGCAATAAGAGAAAACAGATTAAACCAGAGTTTCTCCTCTAACTAATGACTTCCCAATCTATGTCTTCATTCTGTTAGCCCTGTAGCAGTAGCATGCCCAGGTGTTGAAGGGTATCGGGCAGGATGGGTAGTAGGATGTTATTGTTTGTGGTGGGGGGGATGTTACTGGTGGGAGTGGCAGGGATGTTACATTGTGTGAGTTTAAGGTATACAACAAGAGGATTTGATAAGCCCATACGCTGTGAAATGATTACTACATTAAGATTGGTTCACACATCTATAGTTACCATTTTTTTTTGTGGTGAGAATATTAGCATGTACTCTCTTAGCCAATTTCAGTTATATAATACAGAATACATTGCTATTAACTGTAGTCACCACGGTGCTCATCACACCCCAGAACATCCTGTAACTGGAAATTTGTGCCCCTTGACTGACACCTCCCCATTTCCTCTGATTCCTAGTCCCTGGGAACCACCATCTATTTTCTCTTTCTGCAAGTTTGACTTTTTTAAATTCCACATGTAAGTTATATCATACAGTATTTGTCTTTCTCTGTCGGACTTTTCTTCCTTTTGCTAATGCCCTCCAGGTCTATCCATGTTGTGGCTAACGGCAGGATTTCCTTCTTTGCAGTGCTTGAATAATATTGTGTTGTGTACCTATACCACATTTTCTTTAAGTAGGGATGGGACTGGCAGCAGTGATGGGGCATGATGAATCAGAAGGCAGTCCAAGAAGCTTTTATAAAGAAACTCCTTCAGAGAGAAAAACCTTGAGATGCAGAGGGTACAGGGAGTCGAAGTCAGAAGACGAATACTTGAAAAGATAGAAAAACTTTTAAAGAACATGCATAAGTCTATTCCTGGTAAAAATAAAGTTAGTTTTTCATGGGACTCTTCTTCATTATTCAGTTGGTGTGGAAACTTGATTTCGATGACTTCCGTTTTGAAAGAGAGAGGCAGTTGCGGCTCTGACTTCTGAGACACTCCCCAGGGGGCAATGGAAGATTCTCTTTGTGGCACCTAAAGAATAACACCGGTGGATTTTTTCCCTAAGCCTCAAGCCCAGGATCCCTGTGACCCTTTCTGACTCTGATGGTGCCAGGGAATGTGGGCATCATTCTGTGTCGCTCATTGAATAGTAAAACATCGTCATTAATTCATGTGCTGCACATTTGTAACTTGTCACAAACAAGGACTGAGCCTCCGCTGGTTTGCCTACAGGATCGCTCGGCCAATGAATACTGTAGGGCACCCTGCGGGGGCAGGCCTTACCTCGGGGTACCTGCTCCTTCCAGCAGTTTTGGATGCATCATCACAAACCAGAGGCTAATTACAACTTGCTCTCACCTCTTTATTAAAGCATGTCCCTAAAGGCCCACTCCTTGAAAGTACTTGTGTTGTCTCCATTTGCATTTGTGCATATTTGAGAGTGCTGCTAACTGCACCCTTTATAAAGGGTGGCGAGTTTTACTTTAAGGAATCACTGCTGTCTGGTGTCTTCCCATAGGTATGAATTAGTGAGAATTACTGTATTTTCAAAGGATCACTGTTGCTGTGTAACAAACCACCCCGGAACATTGTGGTTTACAACTACATTCATTTATTCTGCTTACAGATTTGAATTTGGGAAGGACCTGACAGAGACAGCTGGTCTCTGCTGCATATGGTAGCAGCTGGGGTGGCTTGTCAGTGGCTGGGGGACCCACTGTCGAGATGACACACTCATGTGGCTGCCTGTGGGCCTCTCCACAGACTGCTTGGGCTCCCTCCTGACATGACGGCCAGGTTCTCAGAGCAGGCATCTCAAGGAACAAGGTGGAAGTTCACGGAATTTTTATGACCAGGCCTCCAAAGTCACATAGCATCCTTTACCCTTACTCATTGGTGGAGGCCGGCACTGGTTCAAGTAGGGAGACGTAGACTCCACTCTTGGTGACGTAGTGACAAGCTTCTAGCAGATGGGTAGATGAAAATATGGCTATGACAATCTTTGGAAAATACAATTCTGCCTCATACATGAATTCAGAATGTGCTATGTCCATTCACAGGTCTTTCTGCTAGGAGAGGTCTATCCATGTTGTGGCAAATGGCAGGACTTCCTTCTTTGCAGTGGTTGAATAATATTCCATTGTGTTGTACCTATACCACATTTTCTTTAAGTAGGGATGGGACTGGCAGCAGTGATGGGGCATGATGAAGCAGGGCATGATGGGGCATTTGAAACAGGCGGGGCTAATATGGAATACATGAAAAACAAAACCAAAGGCAAGAAGTGGAAAGAGAAGTTGAGTATTGCATATAAGGGTTATTGGGCATTGGACGAGGTCTTTAGGTGAATTCTCAATGGTTGTAAATTCAAAGACCCACCACCACCAACAACAAAAAAAAAACCCTCTTTGTTACTCAAAGAGATCACGTATCTTCATGAGGTCTGAAACTCTCTTAAATCATTTTCATCTTCCAGAAAAACCATCCTGGGGTTCTCCAGGGTATTTATAAAAGAACAATAAAACGTTCATTCTTTGCACATTGTAATGAAAACCATCCCAAGTACTGAGTTGAACTGCTCCGTTTACCACAGGGGTTTCAAATGCCATTAGGACCACGTTATATTTTGCTTGGTCTGGAGTCATGAGAATAGAAAAGGGTTTTTTAACCAAGGGTTAAAACCAGGATAGCACTGGTCCAACTGCACCATCTCAACATTTTGTTCAAGTGCCTTTCATTATTGTTTTGGAAGCCTATGTAAATCAGAGGATGGTGGGAAAAAAAAAGTCACGAATACTGGATGTTAAAGCAGTGTGGTGTGAAGGGGAACATCTGTTCCTGGTTAAAGTTCTTCAAACTTGTGTTCTTTCGCTTCAGTCATTTAAACTGTGGTGCTGAGATTTGAGTTCCGTGAAGACTCTAAAACTGGTTTTCCAGAACATTCACCAAGAGTCTTAATAAACCCTTGGGGTTCTTTGCTCCAAGCTTGTAATTCCAGGGTCACTGGAATTAGCAAAGTATAAAATTGGGGTTGTCAACCTCAGCAGCTCCAAGATTCCGGATTCTTGTTGGGTTTTTTTTCTTTGCTCTGCTTTTCTTTCTCTTTTCCTTTTTTTTAAGGAAATATAGTGTCTTATCTTAGGTAGTACTTTTATGGAAGAAGGCCCAGTGGAATGCCCAGTTGTGAGGTGTTTTTTTACCTTGATATGAAACACTGATATTAACAAAGTTGTTGCTGCATATTTCCTTTTTCCTGAGGGGAAGATTGACCTGGTTTGCTAGGAGATGGACTGAAAACCCAGGGGCTGCAAATAACTTGACCAGTGTTGATTTCTTGGGGTGTACTCCTGGACCTGCAGCCCCCTAGTTTCTCTGGGCCTCGGTTTTCTTCTCTGGTAAAATGATGCAAGTAGCAAGTGATGTGCGGGGTTTCAAAATCTCCAATGAGTGCATTTATTTGCAAAACATTACTGGCTCCAGATGGATTATTTCCTGAAATCATAGACTCATAGAAGTTTCCACTTAGAAGTAACCTCAGATTCTGCAAATTTAATCTCCTACCTATTCATTCCTTTATTAAACATTTATTGGGTACTTACTAGGTACCAGGAACTGCTTCAGAGGCTGGGGATGTAGCAGGAAAGAAAGTGGACAGTATTCTGAGCCTAACAGGAATCTTGTTCAGCTGGGAAAGATAAATAAGAAGTGAGTTAAAAAATGTGAAAATATGTGACGGGATGAAAATGAAACAAAGAGATGATGAAGCATGACCAGGTAACCATTTTTTAGACTAGAATTTCAGGGAAGGCCTTAAATGGGACCCTGGTAACAAGGGAAAAACAGTTATGGGGACATTTAATGGAACAACAGCCCAAACAGAGGTTCCTACAAAGTGCTAAGGTCCCCAGATGGGAACAAAATCGAATGGCAGAGAAAACAAAGGCTATCTAGGTGGAGGGGAATGAACTAGGTGTGGAGTAGGACCCCCCAAGGGGGAGGACAAGGTCGCTGCCTAGGGGTGGATGGAAGCATTGCCAGTCAGTAGGGTGTCCACTGATGGAAGACCTTGAACCTTCCTTGTGATCCTGAGTGGATGGGATGGATTTGACATTTGTGGGAGGGGCTGGGCAGAGAGACTGCAGGATGTAATAGCAGGAGAGTGATGGAAGAAGTGGGTCACATACTGGACAGAGAAGGATGAGAGAGAACGGTCATCTGCCTTTTTTAAAATGGCTTTCACTGCCAGTCATGTTTACCTGGGGGACCCTAGGTCTCCATTTGCCTTGGACAGTTCTGGCTCAGGCCTGTCCTCACAGCCTAATTAATTATTAACAGTTTCACCTTTTGCTTTCAAAAGTGTCCTTGTTGGATGATCGGTCAGCAGCAGCTGAACACAGCAGAACCCTGTGGCATACCACCTTTTTAGTCAACAGATTGCTTGCCATCTCTGCTTTTGGTCTCCCACCTCCCTCTCACATCCTTTCCCATGGCAAGTGGGGCTCTTGGTGACCTCTCCCACGAGCTCTGCAGTGATTCCCAGGCCTCCAGCCACTCTCCTTCCCTCCGGTCTGCTCACTTCTGTCACCACCACCACCTCTCACCTGATTCATACCACATCCTGTGGACAGATTCATTTCCCTTGGGATAGGCCTGGTTATGTCACTGCCACTCAGAAACCATGATGGCATCTCATCACCTGTAGAATAAAATGTCCAGACTTTAAAGATTCAACACTCTTGAAGATCTGGCCCTAGTATTTCACAGAATAGCACAGAGTATAGGACATACTATAATAACTGTAATATGCTGAGCAGTGTAATAGCTAGAAATACAGACTCTAGAACCAGATTGCTGGCTTTGGCTCCTACCTGCCATTTACTGCTAGCTGTGTGAACTTGGGCACATTTTGCAACCTTTCCGTGCCTCAGAGTTCTAATCTGTAACATAGGGATAAAAAAAGAATACCTACTTACATTTTTATTGTAGGAATTAAATGAGTTAATCCCTGTAAAGCCCTTAAAATGGTGTTTGGCACATGGTGAACTCTCAGTAAATTTAAGCTGTTGTGACTGTGGATTTTAGTTGCAGACACATTGAAATTTTCTCTTTATTTAACTATGACACACTCTTACCTCTTTGCCTTTGCTAGCCTTGTGGGAATCCTTCCTTCTCATCATTTCTGGATATGCAGATTTCACCTGTGGGCAGGGTTATTTCACCAACCGTGGGTGTAGGCAGCCACAGAATAACACACTGTGAGGTCCGGCACACATTCTGTGTGGCGAGAGTCTCTGTACATGCTTTGCTGACATAGTGTTCTGAGATTTAATTTATCCATTTCCTTTGTGGGCGTGCACTGGCATTCGTGGAAGCCTGGGTTCTTGCAGACTTGTGGGTGATGGCAGATGCTCCTGGAAGGTTTTTTCCCCTTAGTGTTCCTACCTGGGTGACGTCAGCTCCCCTAGGCTGAGGTCTTGGCTTTTGCTCTAAGGATCCTGATGTGAGCACAGGCTACCACACACCTGCTAAACTCCCCTGACGGGCTTCTGTTGAGAGAGTTTAGGGATTTGAAGGGTCAGTGAAAACCTGCCAGAGGCGATGACACTTGTCTTCTGCAGCATGTTCTCTTTCCATTGTGCCCCTCCTGATCTAGGCGCACGCCTGTTATATTGAGCCGCTCTGTGGAGGGGAATGGTTGGGGGTTGGACATTGATTCCAGAAATAGTCTTTTTAAGTTGATTGATTTGAGGGAAAGGAAAAAAAAACACATTGATCTGTTGCATTCATTGGTTGATTCTTGTATGTTCCCTGACCAGGAATAGAACCCACAACCCTGGTGTATCCGGATGACTCTCCAACCAGCTGAGCTACCTGGCCAGAGCCTGTAGACATAACAGCCTTTAAAAACTATCTTCAGTTATATCTCAGTAAAGTTAGGGGAAATATTTTAAGCAGACCTGATGGACATAACCCTGTATGAAGTGGTTAGTAGAGCGCTGTGTGTCTGCAGACAAAATTACCTGGAGCACTGAGGCAGGAACCACTTGGACCAAAATATAAGTGAGGGGAGGAGGCAAAAGTAGGTTTATAGCTGTTTATATGGAAAATAATACAATAATTAATAAATAATAATAGAAGAATAAGCTGTGTTTTGCATACTCACATCTAAAAACCTACTTTTTTCTACCCCTGTATATCAACATTATGGTGATATGGATTTATTTGGGTAGCTTTATTTGACTTAAATATAACTTGCCTTATATAATGCTTGGCTTATGTTTTCTTCATTTTAGTACATGTGGGTCCTGAAAAAATTTCAGATTTTATTTCACATGATAATGTATCTACGTGATAGATATTTAAATATTTGTTTGGTCTCAAAATTTTGCTTTGGAGGGCTGCTTTGTTCCCGCAGTGTAGCTGTATAATTTCCATGGGAACCACCCTGCCCTTGGCCAGAGCTGATTGGCTGAGAAGTAAATACCTGACCTAAGGTGGGACAATCAGAAGCCTTCCCTGGGATTTTTTGCTGTGGGTAACCAGGCAGTTTAGGCCATTTTATCCTCAGTAACTAAGCTGTAAGTAAAAATACCCAGAAGTTGGCAATGACCATATTTTCTGCCACACAGCGAAAATTGTTTCTAGATGAGAAGAATGATGCTAACAAATAAAGAAAAGTAGGGACAGAATTTGGAGGTAATTTTCTGACAGTGGTGTAGATGCTCGTTCCAGGTCTTCCTAAGGTGCAGCTCTGGCCCTGCCCTGCTGGCCACTCGGTTGCTGTCAGGTACCATTGGGTTATTCCTCACAGATAATAGGCCTTCCCTTCCTTGTTCACCTTGTTTGCATTTTTTATTTAGACTTTTGACACAAGTTGGAGTATCCTGGTGGGTTCGTTTTCAGGGGGCACTAAGAGCTAGTTGAAGATCTTTGGGCAGTGGGAGTTTAACGGCACACCCTCTCAGTCCCATTTATCTGTAACTCCTATATACTACCTTTTTACTGAATTGCGAAATTATAGGCACAATCTAAGTGAAAGAACTGAGTCAATTAACATAGATTTTGAGGGCAAATTAGACTTCTTTTGTCAGAAATGCCTGCCCTGAACAGATCCACCAAAGGGTGAACATGGACAGTTTGATAAGAATGGACCGTATTAACTCTTCAGAGTTTCTTAGTTACCCCTTGAGTTAGACTGACACATATTCAATCCAAGAGGTCAGAGACAGTGTCTGCTTGGCTCACTATCGATTTCCCTTAGTAGGTATTAAGTAGTTGCAGAATGAACTAATGAGTGTTATGTCCCCATTTTATAGATGAGGAAACTGAGACTCAGGTAAATTATGTATTGACTAGTAACATAGCTAGTGAGTGGCAGAGCTGGATCCAAACCCGTAGGTCTCAGTCTCCTTGCCCAGGGCTCATTCGAAGACCTCTCTGTCTTTAGAAGAGAAAACCACAACACCAGATGGTCTACATGCTCTTTCCTTGTGGCCCCAGATGGAGCTAAACACCCAGCAGTGCTTGATAAAGCTTTCAATTCCTGAAGCTAAGTGTTAACACATCAGAACTAAAGGCAGCTTCAGAGTTGAGCTAAAACCCATGTTATTTTTGAACTTTCCTTTTTCAGAAAGCTGTACAAAAGTTTAGGTGACAAAGAATGGGAAGGGTTGTGTGCATATGATAAAATATTCACTGTAAAGACTCATGTATAACTGTGTAACCCAGAGCAGCATCTTTGTGCCTGCTCTTGACATACAGTACATGCCTCTGTTTGTAGGCTCTCTGTGTGTATATAATGGATCCCAAACACTTGAAAATGTCAGTAGTCACAGAACGGTGCCCTAAGAGTTATGAGGGAGGGTCAGAGGGAGCAGAACAGTCTGGTCTGGGCTAGGGTATATTTGGGAGCTGTGTGTGTGTGTGAGGTTTGGTCTTTGCCCTATATTATATGCCTCTGAAATCATTGTTAAAAACTCTTCCTGTCACTCAGTATTTTATGTTTTATTATGCTTTATAGCTACGCTATCCAATAGAACTTTTTGTGATGAATGAAATGTTCCATGTCTGTACTGTCCAGTACTGTAGCCGCTAGCCACGAGCTGAACACCTGAAATGTGGCTAGCGTGACTGAGGAATTCATCTTTAAATTTCATTTGAATTCAAACAGCCATGCTTTGCTAATGACTACCAAAATGGACAGCTCAGCTCTGTAGCTCTAGAAAGTCAGTAAGTTTCTGAGTCCCAGCATTAATTAGCTCATCAGTGATAGGAATTCCGTGAAGTTTATCATAAAGTTAGAAACTGCCTACACCTCATAGATATGAAGTCTACCAATTAAAGATTTAACTTCCCCAACCCCAAAAGGTGCTGGGGAAATTTCCTTTACCTGGGCAGCAGTGATGGTTGCCAGTCTTCTCACTACACTTCAGCCTCCCCTCTGACACCTTGAATCAATACGAGATTAAGTCCTACCAGTTTTGTTTCTGTTTGGGTACCAGCTCTCCCACTGCCTTATGAGAACTCTTAGGCCTCTCTTCATTTCATGCCAAGTCAGGTTTGTGTTAGGGACCTCCATCAGCCTGCCCTGTGCTACCTTATTCCCCTCACTCCCTTTACCTGCTTTCCTCCTGGACAGTCAGAGTTCTCCAGAGAAACAGAACTGATAGGATTACAGTTAGCCCTTCATATCCACAAGTTCCACATCTGCAGATTTAACCAACCATGGACTGAAAATATTTGGGGAAAAAATGTTATGTTGTTGCTGACGTGTACTGTGTAGCGAGACCTACGATGGTTGCATCTCTGCTGACCATGTGCAGACTTTTGGGGCCATTATTCCCTAAACAATGTGGTGTAACAACTGTTTACATGGCATTTCCACTGTATTAGGTATTATAGGTAATCTAGAGATGATTTAAAGTATCCAGGGGGTTGTGCATAGGTTACGTGCAAATGTTATATCATTTTACATAAGGGACTCGAGCCTCTGTGGATTTTGTTATCCTCAAGGTCTTGAAATCAGTTCCCACAGATGCAGAGGGATGACTGCATCTATCTGTCTGTCTATCTGTCTCTCTCTCAAGATTACATAATATATAATCTCTATATATAATTTATATATTAAGATATAAATGTATATAATATATAATCTATATAATTAATATATATTTATATGTATAATATATATATCTTGAGAGTTATTGAAATTTATGTACTTTAAGGAATTGCCTCATGCAGTTGTGCTAGCTGGCAAGTCCAAAATCTGTAGGGCCATCTTGCAAGCTAGAGATTCAGATAAAAGCGACGTTGCAGTGCGGAGTCTGAAGGGTGGAAACTCAGGCCGCTTTCCTGTGCTGCTGTCTGGAGGCAGGATTCCCTCTCCTTTGGGGAACCTCAGTCTTTGCTCTTAAGCCCTTCAGTTGATTGGGTGAGGTCACCCAGAGTGTGGAGAGTAATCTGTTTTACTTCAAGTAAATAGAGAGTAGACGTTCATCACAGCTGAAAAATATCTTTCCAGCAACATCTAGACTAGAGTTGAACAAACGTGTAGTCACCATAATTTAGCCAAGTTGACACACAGAATGACCCACGACACCTTCTTCCTTAGATTCAGACAAAATGGTGTTACAGTGTCTGTGACCCTTCACCTATACCGTCTAATATGACCTGTGGACATTCCAGTCCCCATCGACCCATCAGCTGGAGTCTCTTCTGCTCCTTTCCCCATGTTACGTATAGCTTTCATTTCTGCTAAACCCGGCCCATGTCCCACTTCTCCCCTGCTGGTTTCACCCTGACTGGTACATGTGCTCTAAGACACGGATACATGGACTGGTCTAGGATATATCTGCATTTATCATTAGCAGCATGGTATATTCACTTTGAAAGTGGAGTAACAGACAGTATGTTCTAGATTTTCTGGGACTATCCCAGAAAATACCCTGTTGTTATCTTGAATAAAAATGATTCTTTAAATATAATCCAAAGATAATATTTTTAACAATGCGTTGAGACATTTTATAGAAATAAACTTTATAAAAAAATCTTTTTCACATTGTGAGATTCCTGGATTGATGTTGGGGAAATATCGTTACCATCAAATTTGTTCTTACTCATTATAGAGCCATTGAATGGGGTCTTGGATCCATCAAGAATGGCCTTCTTAAATATTTGGTGCCTAAACCAGCAATTGTTACTTCCTTCAGTCTTGCAGGTGGGGCAGTTACTAAATGCAGCAGAAATGAGAAGGTGGGTGAGGGTGTATCTCAGTTTAAACTCATGTCCAGCTGGGCCTCTTGGCGCAGGTTGGATTATAGAAAGTGGAAAGAGTGGTGTTACTGAAGGAGCTTCAGGCTGGATCTAGACTATTCAGAGTCATTTCCAGGCTTTCCCTGTGATGCCCCCCCGGACGTTTGACCAGTTTCCTCTTCTATAAGGTATTATTTTGAGGCCTAAGGTCATGCATATTAAAGTTCTCGGTCAAGAGTTGTTAACAGTCATTATTTTAACTAATCACAGTTAGAGAAATTTTGTGGGGAATTTTGTAACCAAGGTGACCTGGGTGTTCACTATTTGATCTTCCATGTCGATTTGACTTGATGCTCATGAGTAGCTTGAAGTAATGGTGGCGACCAACAGCGAATGTTGAGCACCTAGAGTGAAGTGAACTCAGGTGTACGGAGAACTGGACAGAGATTCCAAAAACATGCGGGGGGGAGGGGTTAAATCTGTCAGGATGTGGCGAGTGGACACATGGGATCAGAGAAAGGGAAGGGCTAAGGAAGATGCCAGTTTGAAAGACAAGGTCGATGGTGGACCCCATCAGCTGGGGTCACTAGTCGTGTATGTCAGCCCCAGAGGAGAATCAGGGCCACGGACTTCAGATTTGGAAATAGTCAACATATGTCTAGTGGCCACACCCAGGTGAGTACCGGAGGTCACCATGGGCAGAGGATGAACACTGCCAAACACCGCCTGATCCCCTGCATGACCATGCACTTGAGACTCGCTCAGTAAAGGTTGTGAATGAACAAGGAACAAATGAGTGAATGGGACACACAGGGCACCATTGGACAAAGACAGTCAAATGACTTTATGAAAAAGAGAGAAGAAAGTGCCTACACTAGAGTAAGGCAGAAAACCAGAAGTGGCAAGGCCTCCATGGTTTATCCAAATACTGGTATTTATAGACTCTAAATGCAGTTCTTCTGGTTAAAAAGGACAGCTCACTATTTCTGGTAAACAGTCTGGCAGCCTATATCAAGCCCTTGTAAAGTTAGTACCCCTTGACCCATTAATTCCATTTCTAGGAATCCACCCAAAGAAAGTAAGCAGAGCTGCGGACAAAGATTTATGCAGAAAGATGTTTCATATTCCCAAGACGTGAACTTCCTGGAAGGCTTGAAGTGGGGTGAGGGCCATTTAACGCTGGCATATTTTTTTAACTAGGGCATATTTTAAGAAGTTTTGATGCTGCTCAGTGCTATAGTGCAGGACGCAACATTGTCATTAATGTTTAAGATAAAAGACCAGCAAAGAAATCTTGTAATTTGCTCTCAGACCACCCCCCTTTCCTCTGCTCTTGGAGTTACCTTAGTGGGAAAGCTGGGGCCACACTGGCCTGCAGGGTAAAGGGAGAGACTTTGTTGGCATTCGTGTTACGGCCCTTGTGGTTTCCGGTTCGACCTCATGTTGAGGCATTGCTGGCTTCTCGTGTCACGTTCCAGAAATATTTTGAGAAGTTTCTTGAGTGCATCAGGATGTTGTCCACCATCAAGCCTTTGCCCATCATGACCCTTCCTTCTGTCGACATTGCCCTTCTCCCTTCCCTTCACCTATCCGGTGAACTCCTGTTTGCCCTTCAAAGTTTCCTGAGGATTTGGTCCCCAAACAGATTTTGTCTAGCACGATGTTTGGGGGGAAAATTGAATTCTAATGGTTAAGGTGAGCCATAAACACTCCGGTTCTGCCACACTCCCCACCTCTCCCCATTGTACTACACCATTGCATGTGTTACAGCCCCGACCTTTTGTGAAAAAATTGTCTCAGTCTCCCCTTCAGTCGGACATAATCACTTGCATCCCTGCCATTTCTGTACTTTTATATCCATTACTGTATTTATCTTATCACTTGGTATGAGAAGTCTGTCACATCCTATGAGAGATTTTTGGAATATTTACTTTTTTTTTAATTTTAAAGATCCCATGCATGTTCATTAGATAAAGTTTGAAAACTGAGACACAAAGAGAAAGGTTACACAACTGTCATAATTCTGTGTCTATAAAGTTTAGGATCTTCATTCTTTAGATGACATTATAATATAAGCATTATTGTGCCACCATCTTCGTGTAATTGTTTTTAAAGCCTCTTTACAGCACTTGGCTGCCTCTTCTTGAGAACCAGGCGCCTGTTGTGTATAACGAGCACATAAGTGCAGTGTCGGTCTGGGCCAGTGTAGGGACTTAGTAAATGTTTGTTGAATTCTGGAGCTGAAAAATCAGTCTCCAATCCTACCTTCAAGGAGCTCATACTGGGAGAGGAGCCATGCATATTTGCTCATTGTTTAATGTGTTCATTTGTTTATTCAACAAATACATCTTGAGCACCTACTCTATATGCCAGAAATCAGTCTGCACTGGGGCACAGCGGTGCACAAAAACCCTGCCTCGTGGAATGTGTGCTCTCGAGCAGCGACTTCCAACCTTTGCACCTCGTGGTCCACAGAAACTCAAAGTCTGCAGCACACACAAAAAATATATTTTTGCTTATCTGACAAAAATAGGTATAATTCTGATTGATTTACCAAAATTAATATAATTACTTACCCCTTTTTTGTGCTCTAAAGTGACTTTTTAAAAAACCAGGTGCCCATACTTCTATATAAGGATTTCTGGTACCAAGAATTAACCAATCAGACACAAACTTGTTATGTAATGTGACCAATAAGAGGCAACTCGATTATCTGACATATATATTTTTTAAGACAGAGCATTCACACTGGATGGCTCTTGTTGTGTTGGCTGTTGTCATTTTTTTATTTGACAATCTAAGGGAAAAGAGGTCAGTGCCCCTGACTAAATAGTCAGGTACTGCATGTTTTAAAAATTCTTGTGGCACACCAGTTGAAAATTGCTCTTCCAGGGCAGCAATTCTCAAACTTCAGAGTGTGCTGGAATCACCTGGAGGACTTGCTAAAACATGAATCTCCGGGCCCCACCCCCAGACTTTCTGATTCACTGGGGCCTGAGAACTTGCATTTCTAACAAGTTCCAAGGGGATGCTGATGCTGCTGATATGGGACCACACTTTGAGAACCCCAGGCACAGAGGACAAGTTTGTAGCACAGTAGGGCAAAGGGATATGGGGGAAGGGCACATGTTTGATTTATGTGAAAGCCTCTCTGATTCTTCCAGCCCCAGGGAAGAAGGAGATGGTGGGAGAAGTGCCTGGTGCCCAGAGTGTCCTCCTCGCTGTGGATGACTTTCAGGCATCTCTGCAGGGCCACGGAAGCCGGGACTGATCAGGAGAGATGGGAGAGCAATAATGCTGGCCACGAGTACCTTCTGTGTGCCCCGTCCTTCGGCACACTTGCCATACATAATCTAATCTTCAGAGCAACTGCAAGGAAAGTATGATTGCCCCCATTTTATAGACAAGAAAACTGAGGCCCAGAGAACTCACATAACATATTCTGGTTCCCCAAGCCAGTGAGTCATGTATCGGGTTCCAAGCCAGGCCTTTCTGCCTTCAAACCCTGTGACTCAAGTTGAGACTGGCCTCTAGTTGAGCCCTCAGTGGGACCAGTTTCTTCAACATTTCAGTGGTCGTCGCCGTCTTCTCTGTGGTGAGCCACCGGTAGCAGGGGCTATGCACCTGTTCCTCAAGCCAGCAGAAATGGAGAGGATCAGACTTGCAGTTTATTAGGGAGGAAGCCAAACTGGAGTCTAAGTGGGGCTTGAGAGCTGAGACACAGGTCTGCAGTTGGGGTGGAAATAGCTGTATCTGGAAACTGATAGTATGATTTTTTTCAAATTTAGAAATTTGTGGAAGTTCAGTTGTAGTTTACTTTTGCTCCAGGTTTAATGCATTGGGAATTTGCATAATGTGTTTAAAAGTAAATGAAAAGCCAGTCTTCTCAAACTCTTCTGAAGAATAGGCTGATTGGCTGGCGGCATGATTTCACAAACAGTTAAGACTAGAGAAAAGGCAGCTCACTCCACTGCAAAGGGAACTTGGGAAGTTAGTGCTGAAGTGGCCGAGTTCCCAGGCTCTGACACATTTCAGAATGCTGCCTTGGCCCTGGCCAGGTAGCTTAGTTGGTTAGACCCTTGGCCTGCTATGCCACGGTGGCAGGTTTGATCCCCGGTCAGGGCTCATACAAGAAGCAACCAATGAATGCATAAATATGTGGAACAAAAAAACTCTCTCTCTCACAAACCAGTAAATTTAAAGTCTGTCAACTACCTGGATTATTTCACTTTAGCTTCATGTAGAAGGACTTTCAAAAATTTGTGCTTTAGCATAATGCTCTCAAGGGTTAAGAATATGTAAGTGGGGTAAGAAACAATGTCTCCTCATTTTCTATGAAACTAAAGAAGACATTTGCTCCATATCTCTACAGGAGTCATACAATAAGTTTTTCTGTTCCTTACTAGCAAGTTATGCTTCTTTTTTATTGACTGGGTGTGTTCCCTTATTTCATTTGAGGACTGTAAAATCCATTGCCTTTCCCTTTTTGCCTGTGTTACCAGGAAGCTCAAAGCTATTATTTGTATGCAGTAGCTTCCCTTAGCCTCAGGTTCTTTGGTATAATTATCTCCCCACTCTTTTGTTACCTGTGTAACACAAGTTTTATAAGCTTTCCAAAATAGTTTATAAAAGTAGGTAGATATCATAGATTAATGAGTGAAAAATGAGTTTTCAGAATGGAAGGATGACTTTGAGGGTTTTTTTTTAAGTTTTAAAGAGTGAATCATGCTAACTGTGAGCATATGTGTGAACACATACATGTCAAAAAACATGTATGCACTTAATGTCTTGATGTATCTATCCCCTTAGAGTCTTGTTAAGAGAATGAGCTTGGGTCTGAGCCAGACCTTGCTTTGAACACTGGCTACTCCCTGCTTGCTTCATGATTTAATGTCTCTCAATGTCCTCATCTGAAATGGAGATATAACGATACCATGCAGTCGTTGAAGAATTAAAACAGTTTATGAAAGGACCTAAAGCAGTGCCAGGCACTGCAGTCAGTGGTAATGACTAGTTTACTGTTATCACTATTGTTGTGTCCGGCACAGGCTAGACTTTACAGAAAGCCTGGACTGTGCATTGGCAACTGCCCCAGATTGTTTTTTAGAATATACGGGGTTGAACTAAAGTGACCTTCTGCGGAAAGTTTGGGTGGTTCACCCAAGGAGGGCTGCCAAGGCTTGCTTCTCCCTTAGAGAGAGCAGCTCCATGCTGGTATTTCTTACTAATTCTCAAATGCCAGGAGATGATCACCGCAGAGACTCAAGATCATCCAGGGTCATCCACTTAGGGGCTGGTGACTAAGACTTAACCTGGCTCTGAGGTCTCTGCCTCCTGATTTGTTTGAGTATCCTTACCCAGAAAGTCCCCTAAAGTTCATCTTCTAGTTTTTCCTGGCTTTTGCTTGATTGTATTAAGCTATTACTTTCCTTTTTTCTTCCCCCTCCATGTATGACTGCTACATTCAGTTGCCTGGGGGAATTTTTTAGGGAGGGGAGAGCTAACAAGCCATGGTGCTCCATGTGGCCATTACGCCCCCATTTTGCGGGCTCAGGAAGCGAAATGGAAAGTACCCATTACCTAGACTGGATGGTGAGCTGCAGAGTCACGAGGGTGCTGAGTGATGCCTGGGGGCCAGGCATTGTCTTGGGGCTCCTCCAGCTTTGCCTGGGACTGAGAGTACCACTGAGGAGGTGTCCATCACACGTCCCCTCTTGCGCATCAGCTTTCACACCCTGCTGATTTTCCCCACCTCTGCCCTTCGGTGCCAAAACAATTGTTTAAAAGAGGAAGCTCTTTGGGTCATAAAATGTCATCTGGTACTTAGTATATGGTTACGCAGAATACTGGGCTGTACAGTAGCTTGATTGGCAGGAAGTAGGTGATTCATCAGAAAGAAAAAAAAAGAAAAAGAAACTCTTGCCAAATGAACTTCCTCTTTCAACTCTCTTTGTACTAGCTCATCCTTTTATAACCTTTTTCTAGACTCTTAGGAAAAAAAAAAGTAGTAAGGACTAGTGCAGTGTTTCAAAGAGAGGTAATCCCAGTCCCTTAGGGCCGAATGCGTTGTTTTTCCATAGTTAGAATAAGGCCTGTGCCCTGTCCCTGAGTCAGGCCGGGGTGGGAGTGGGTACTGCCTTGAGGACGCGGAGCCTCCGGCTGGCTGGATATATTTCATGTTCACACTGAAATATCCTGTAGGCCCGCAGTGGGTCATTTTAGATGTTGCGCATTGTCCCCCATTTGGTCAAGTATCCCACTCACTTGGTTCCCTTCATTTGTTTGCCTCACAGATCCAGGAGGCTGCAAGTCGGGGCCTGAAATTCGTGGGTGTCATACCTCAGTACCACTGCCCCGGGAACTCAGCAGGCAGCAGTCCCCAGGCGGAGGCCAGAGATGAGAGAGCAGAGCCAGGCGGGGGTGGGGATAAGAAGAACCCAGGTGCTCCAGCAGGGGTGGATGGAAGCCCGGAGCCAAACCAGCACCCACGAGGGGAGGCACCCATTGCCGAACAGCCCAGCTTGCCTTTGGAAGAAGGGGACGGTGCAGAATTTTCCAAGATTCTGGATGGACCGGATGGTGACCTGTCTGAAGTGTGTGAGGAAACACTCTCGAGAAGTAAGTATGTCAGCACAGGGACTTCTGACCTCCACGGGAGGAGAGGCTTACATTTTTTTAGTAATCCCTGTGGCATTTTAGGAAAAAGAAATGGAATTAGAATGTGGAGACAGCTGTCTGTCAAATAGGGGAAACTTTATCAAGCACTTTTCAGGGCCTCCTGACTGTTTACTTACTGAAGTTGTCACTTCCGAGGAGCGCAGAACCACATAAATTTGACTTGCAGTTGCTCCAAAATGTCACATTTGAAGTAGATTCTAGAATGTGAGTTATTTCGTGCCCCTCGCTCTCACACTGCCCTTGAATTACCCCGCTCTAACACAGGAAGTGTTAACGTGCTGGCTTCGGTGCAGAACGGACGCTCCACTTTTGGTTCACTGGTTTTGAATATCTGCCTGAAGAAAGAAATCCAGAAAGCCAGTTGAGGCCAAATTGTGCGGGAAGCTGGTCATTCAACTCACTAGGCTGTAAACAACCAGATTTCAGGGAGTTTCATATAGTTGATTGATCAGCACCACGGCGAGAACACTCGGCCAAGGATGTGTGAATCCTCTTAATCACATCATAACCGCCAGCAGAGTGTGCGCTTTAGACTGGGGATTTCACAGATCGGCACAACTGCAGTGACAGCAGCCGACCTTTATTAATACTTCCAGGTACCGGGCCCTGTGCCAATAAACATTTTATATGACTGATCTCTTTATTTTCCCTATAGCCCTAGGATTTAGGTGAGCTCTTGTATCATTGCCCATTTCACAGCTGAGTAAACTGAGGTTTAGAGAGGAAAAATCTTTGTCCAGGCTGAAAATTGGCAGATTAGGCACGTGACCCCAGGCAGACTTAGCTACCATCCCAGTTCACCTCTCTGCCTGGGCTTTCCTGTATAATACTCTATTAGGCCAAAAAGATTTACTGAGAACCTCAGTTTTTAGAGAGTGACATTTCTCTTCATTTCTCCCACAATTCCCTGTCCTCTTCTTTCTCCAGGAGATCTAGCATCCAGCCGTTTTCTGAGAGCCATGTACGTATGTGAGCTGTGTGGCCTCTTCTAGTCTTTGGAAGATGAATTAATAATAAGACTGCCAGTGGGAGACCCCCAGGCCTTAGAAGACCTTTCCCTTTTGCCTTCCTGGGTCATCTCCCTGGTTAATGTTATAATTTATTTACTAATTCTTGAAATTAGCCTTAAATAAATGATGAAGAACACTTCATACTTTGAGAATAGAAAAGAAGGTGAAATAGTTTTTTTTGGTTATGACAATACTTTCTCTTTTTAATTGGTTTTAGATAGAGAGAAACATCAAGTTTTGTTGTTCCATTTATTTATGCATTCATTGGTTGATCCTTGTATGTGCCCTGACCAGGGATCGAACCCACAACCTTGACATATCAGGATGATGCCCTAACCAACTGAGCTATCAGGCCAGGGCTTGTCAGTACTTCCTGAAAAGAAAATTATAGGGCAGTTCATTCAGGGGACTTACTTGCAGAGTTGACTTAGAGGGAGAGGTGGGCACTGCCTCAGTTCTAGGTTACATTAGGATTATTGTTTCCCGAGACCTGGGTCCTTCTTAAATATGCACAGAAGTAGAGCTCTTCGTTTAGGGGATTTTTTGGTGTTTGAGGGAGACTTCTGCTCCCTCCCGAGTAGCTAAGGGCACAGTTAGACCCTGTGTGGGCATTCCTAATGAATGCCCAAGTCTCATTCCAGAAACCTCCCTCTGCTTGCTGCTGTCGGGCTGTGTGTGTACGCCCTGAATCCTGAGGAGGGTCGGCCTCCTTGGGGTCCTTCTCTACAATCCAGGAGCTTGAGGGGGGGAGGGTTCAGGGCATGCATTGACACCCCCAGGAGAAAGGGGGAGGAGCCATGGAGGGGCAGGTAGCGCAGTGGTTAGGAGCCCAGACTCTGCTTACATGCCAGCTGCTATCTTCTTGCTAGGCAGTTGTCTGACCAAGGTGCCCTTCTATGCATCAGGATCTTACCCTGTAAAATAGGGATAGGACAGTCGTTCCTTGCTGAAAGGTTAAAGGAGATGTACATTTAAAGCACTTAGCACTGCTTGACTCATAAGTGTGAGCTCTTATTATTGGGGTACAGTCCTGGCCACTGACTTTGGCTTCTGCATGGAACCCTGACTTTGAGAAAGGAGGCAGTTAATACTGAGATTCCCTTGTGCCAGAATCCACTTTTCTCCAAGACTTTTTCCAGACGCCCTGCCTTCTGTGGTCAACCCCAGGGAGAGTTAAATGGGGAGATTTGTTCGAGGACCCACCCTTCCCCCAGATGCCTTCTGCTGCCCTGTGACTGTTCCCCTTCCCCATCACTCCTCAAACACACAGACACCCCTGGACACTCACGTGTCTTGACCTGTGTCTCATTGCGTCAAGTCCCTGTTCTCTAGCAGAAAACTAGTTTCGGCTGCGGAATACAGGTTCACGCGTGTCGGGAGGTGGTCAGCCCAGCGGTGGATGGTAATTTCAGCTGTGGAGGGCACTATAGCACCGCCCCTCCCCGTCCCCCACCCCCTGATCTCACTAGGTGGGCAGCTGTCTACTGTCTGCACACGAGGCCCTGATCCTTCTGCTCAGCCTTCTGCTCAGGAGGCCGCAGGTTCTCTGAAATGTAGGCAGCTCAGTGTTATCTTGTTTCTCTTTTTGTAGACTAAACGAGCCCTTGGATTTTTTTCATCAGTGAACGGGCACCCAGGGGTTCCTAGTGCCTGTGCCTGGCCTTGTGGCGGAAGGGCAGATGATGGCCACAATGGCGGCAACCTCTCTGTGACCTGAGTTCTGCCTGTGTGTCACCCTGACTGCATGCACAGCAGCTCTGTGACGGAAGATGCTGTCGTTGTGCCCATTTCCATGCCCTCGTGCGGTTCAAGTTCAACTTGCAGCTTCAGCGTTCAGCCTCCCTGGAGAGCAGAGGTCCAGGGACCCTGTCCGCTCTGGCCATGGCCCTCATCTGACTGCAGCCTCTCTCCTAATCTTTTTCCTGGGAAGTCTTATCACTTCCTTGCACCACGCTGTACCCCCACGAGCACCACCCTTCATAAGCACCCCCCCCACCAAGCTTCCCCTCTCTGCTGCTTGCTCAGATTTCTGCTTGCCTTTCTCTCAGGGACCCCTAAGGAGGGTGAAGTGTTTTTACTTTTCCTTCTGCCAGGTGGGCTTAAATAGGCAATCACAGCAAGACAATTTTAAAATGTCCTGAGGGAGCCCTCCCTCCTTTCCCCCTCTTTCTCCTCGTTTAATTTATTTCCTTTATAGGAGGCCTCGGGGAGCCAGTCGGGGCTGCGGCTGCTCAGGTGGGGCTGCCAGCGAATTCTTCATCCGGAAACAGGGCAGGTCGCCCCCTCCCCATTCCCACAGGCCCCAGGGAGCAGCGGCTCTGGCCCAGAGGTTGTGCTCCTCTTGCCCACTCGGGTCCCTGGGAGGCCCATCATGTGGTTTTCTTCCTGCACATGGACTTTTGTTTCCTGGTCCAGGGGAATCTCCTGTTGGTCTGGTGGCCTCGCTGTGCAGAGATCACCTGAGCTGGCACGGCGACCGCCCCGTGCCTCGCTGCTCCAGGAAGCTTCCCTGTTCCCTTCTCACGCTCCCCCACCCCGTGACTGGTCCCTTGGGGGGCATTTCTGTCCCTGGAGAGCGTGTTTTCTTCATGTGTAACCAACAGGCTGGGTGGGAAAGGCTACTGCAGGGAGGTTGGGAAGGCGTCACCAGATGTCCGCCTGTCACTTCCCACGTTCCCGTCCTGTCCTTCCCTCTGCGTCTCTGTGGCTGCAACTTTGGTCACAGAAGCAAGGAGGCCGGACAGGTTCTCGCTATCGCTGAGATAATGATAAAATGTGTTCAAAGCCCTGCCCTTCCTACCCTGTACCCACTCACTTAAAGTGCTTAGAAATGGCAGCCAGAAACGTGAGCCAGCGGTCCCAGGGGTGCTCCTTGGCTGCGGGCATTTTAGTGAGTAGGCCGCCTTGGCGCGCAGCTCAGTGTGGGTGGAGAGAGAGTAGGTACCCTCCTGAGTCTGGCTTTTCTGATGCGTGGCTGCCTTCCCTCCCCGAGCCCCCAGGATAGTTCTACCCCATGGTTCTGCCCCCATCCCAGTCTGCCACCTGCCACCATCTTTCTGGCCTTCCAGTCCATTAACAAACAGCTATTGAACTCCCACCCATGGTCATCAGCTCCTGCTCTGTGTACTGATGAAATTAGCCTCTTGCTAGATTTGGGAAACAGCCCAGGCTTTGGGGTTTGAAAGACTCTTGGCTTTGCCACTTACCAGCTTGTGATTCCTAGGGGATCCATTTAAGGCTTCTGGGTGCAGAACTGGTGGAGATTGGGAGAGTCACATGAGATGGGGAAGGTGAAAGGCTCTTGTCGATACAGCGCGAGTGCCTGTGGCTGCTGAGATCCTTACCAGTGGATTCCTGTGGTGCGCCGTGCATGCAGTGGTTCCCACACTTTGCCCGGGCAAACAGGCCTCAGCCAGGCCTGGAGGGGCCTGCTATTCGTCCCCAAGCCTGATCGAAGCCTGGAGCAGCCTTCTCCCAGACCCAGCAATCCGGATGGGCCCAAGGCCCTCTGCCCTCTCTTCTCACCATGTTGCCCACAGTCCAGCCTTCCCAGTGCAAACCGTTTGGCTCAGCTCTCCCTGCCCATGACCTCAGCAGACCTTAGCCCCCACTCGGTCATGCTCTCAGGCCAAGTCTGACTCCCATTTGTTTCTTTCCATCCAGCTAACTCATTACCCCTCCTTCTCCCAGTCTAGCCCTTGGAGTCCCATGCCTTAAGCCAGACTCTGAACCCCTCCTTCCCTCCAGCCTGGAGGTCTACGGGAACACCAGGACCCAGCTGGTCCTAAGTCAAAGACTCTCTGGGGCCTTACCTGCAGACAGGCTGCAAACTTCCACCTCATGCCTAAGGTCCTAACGCCTGGTGCAGGCCTCAGAACTGGCCATCTCCCTCCTTCCGCCCTGCTCCCAGGGTCTTAGCAAGGCCAGAGTGGACCTGGCTATAAGGCTGGCAGCACCCAGTGGGGCCCATGCCCCCTCGCCCTCCCCTAGCTTCCCGCACTTGTCTAGCTTAGGTCAATCCAATAAACATATAAGCATCACCTATCACATTACAGGAACTTGTGTGGACACAGAGGATCCGAATGGCATAAGGCAAGGCTTGCTGTGTCAGGGAGAAACAGCAAGACAACAAGACAGAGATAGAAATACAAGACAGTTGTTTTACTTTTTTAATCCTCACCTGAGGACATGTTTTTATGGATTTTTAGAGAGAGAAAACACTTATGTGAGAGAGCTATATCTACTGGTTGCCTCCTGTATGTACCCCAACTGGGAATTGAACCCTCAACCTTCTGGTGTACAGGGACAATGAGCCACTCCAACCAACTGAGCCACCCAGCCAGGGCAGAGATACAAGACAGTGGTGATGCTTCTGTGGTGCTCTGCCTGCCCAGGTCCTCAGCCATTCTCAGAACATTCTCAGAAACAATGCCTTCCCCCTCCTTAGGGACTTTCTGTCCCATGTCTGGAAATATCTTCCAGCTGGGGTCATGACAGAGTCACAGAGCAGCTGAGAAAATTTAAACAAACTTAGGGCTTCTTTCTGGAATCCCTGGTGCCTGCTCATGTGTGTTGGAGAATCAGAATATTAAAACATCAAAGGACATCATTCAGGGCCGGTTTCTCTTGGCTGGTTTCCACGTAAGTGGAGAGAGGATGGGGGCCAAGGAGACAGTGGGACGGAGGGGTTTACTAAAGGGTTACGCATTTGAAATCAGGTTTCTCCCAATATTTCATTACTACTAATGCTTTGGAGGCTTGTGATTCCAACAGTATTTCCTTTCCTTCCTGAAAAATGTATTTCTGTCTCTGGCTGCGGTCCTGCAGCCCAGGGAGGGTCCAGGTGGGAAGGTGGGGGCGCTGTCAGCACCGCACACTTACCTGGTGTGATAGTCCCCCTCCTCCCTTCACACCACCCCGCACTCTCACTTCTCACTTTGGCCTTCCCCTTTTTCTGTTTCATTACACACTTGGTAAAGTTGTGTTTTTTTTCTTGCCATGTGTGTGGGAGATCCTGGGTGACCAAGGGTTGGCATATATTTTTGGACTTTGGCCACTTCCATATTCCCCATTCACTTCTTCCACGGAAAGCCTGTGATTGATTGTTCTTTTTTTTCTGTGCATCCATGCTGGACTATAGCAGACTCTGGTGACTGGTGCTCTGGCCCACCTCAGAGTCACCTGAGACCAGCTGTCTCAGCCTCTGCCCACAGGTGTCCCCCAGAATGGGAACATGCCCAGCAGGCCCAGAGTTAATGCCTCAAGGTTGGCCCTCAATTCCCGAGGATAAAGGCCCTGGTTTCCTTGCCCCTTGGTGAGGCAGCTTGAGGTGTGTGTTCTCTACAGCATCTCAGGGAGACTGAGCCCCAATGGCCAGAGGGGTAACCCTCTCAGTAATGCCACTCTTCACTGGTTCTCATCTCCCCCCTATTTCCCACCTCTCCCCTCTCACTCTGTTTCCTGGGATCAGTTCCCAAATAAACTATGTACCAGGGTCTGCTTTTGACGAAATCCAAATGAAATCAAGGGGTTATTAAAGCATTGCTTCTCCCCTTGCCTTGGTAGCTATGGCTGTTATTTGAACCCCTGGCACTTAGGGCTGGAAAATGCCTAATTATCTAGTTTACATCCTGTCCCCACCCCCAGCTCCAATCCATTGCTTGATTTCCCTCCATTACGAACCTTACTTTACATGACCCTGTCCCCCAAGTGTGTATTTCAAAGTCATGAAGTAGTCCAGTGATTGCCAGCTCTGTACACCAAGACCTGATTTCTCGTGTGAAAGCACTTGCTGGCTGGAGATGGCTTCCTGAGTCAGACAAGTGGACTGAGAAAGGGAATTGTGGTGGGGATAATGAACAGGCCAGAGTCGGTTGTTTGAAATCCAGGTGGCCCCTTGTGAAGATGGGCACCTTCCTTTTCTAATTGGTTTCAGCCAATGGGTAGCTGGAAATGGTCCCTCCTTCCCTTAACTCCTCCTAACATCAGCTTACCTCCTGCTGATGACAGAGGCTTGTGGCCCCGCATTGCTCCCCAGAGACCCCTGCTGATGCTCACTCACATGGGGCTGGGAGAAGACTTCCTTTGTCCTGAATACAGTTCCTGTGCAGGATAATTTTAGATGTTACACGGATGGACATATTTGGTATTAATGTGCCTCATCACTGCCTCCTGTTTATAGCAAGTGGTAGTTGTTCCTCTCATGATATGGAAGCAGTTTTCTTTTAAAATGCATTATTTAAATAAAGGAAAGCGAGTCCATTTATTTGGATAGTACAAAAATTATGAAATGCTGAAATAGCAGATGCAGCATCCCAGAGCGTGGGTGTAGGCCAGGTGTCTCCTGCAGGGAGCACGGGTGTGCTCTGTCTTTTTTGCTAATATCAGCCATTGTGTATGACCTTTACAATATTTCTTTGAAACAGTGGTGGGGATTTTCTTATTGAAACAGATATTTTTGGAAACCAAAGCGTATTCCTGAGTAGCCTGTGTAAGCAGAGCTCTTTAAGCTAGGTGAACTCTGACTGACTAAACCAGTAACACAGCAGTAGACCTTCAGACTTAGGTTTGGATTCCAGGTGTTTGCTCCCAGAGGCCAGAGCCGCGCACTCGAGGCCGGCAGCACGCACGGCGGGCGTGGGCCAGCTGCCGGCTGCTGGTGACTATTGATTTTTGAAGAACTGAGCTATAAATGAAGGAACGGAAAGTCCAGCGCCCCCCTGCCAGTGTCTGCCGGCCTGGCTGAGCAGACCGACCACTCCAGGAAGGAACCCTCGTTTACGGGAACGTATTTATTTTTACATATCAATGATGTATTTTTGATGTACTTGATTAAGTATTATGGGTTCGGCCCCAGGAAACGCCACTGCAGCTTATAAATAGTGAGTTCAGGGGCATACAAGGTTCCTGGAATTACAGCAGTATTTTGTGCTTTTATGTGCCTGTGTACATTTACTGTTTTTTTTAAGACCAGCTCTCACCCAAGTATGTCTGCTTTTTCTTTCAAAACACCTTTGTCTGAATTTCTAGGACTGTCTACTCTGTCCTCTCAAAACCTAACTGTACAAATTAATCTCAGATAAGAGTTCATTCTCTGCCAGATTTAAAACTGAAGTCCTCTACTTGAAGTTCAACCTTTGAGGCCTGTGTCACTTTTAAGGCGCTCTTAACTTTTTACTCAGAAGCAGGTTTTATTATTTGTCTGCATTGTGTATGCTCACAGAGATTTCACCTGTGATATCATTGCTTCAGGCTCCTAAGAGATGCCACTAGACCCGATGAGGCAGCTCTTTACCACTGTTGAAACTCTTGTCTCCCCACCCCCTTTCCCAACCCCAACAGAAATGGAGATCTTCGCCCTTTTCAACAAACCGAGGAGCCATCAGGAGTGCCGGCAGTACTACCCTGTCACCATTCCTCTGCGGGTCTCCACGAACGGCCAGGCGGTGAGCGGCTTGGATGCCAACTGGCTGGAGCACATGAGCGACCACTTCCGGAAAGGAGGCGTGCTGGTCAACGCCGTCTTCCACCTCGCCATGGTCAACGGTACGGAATTGGCAGCCCTGGGGCGGCCCTTAGACCTTCTGCTTCTCATTCTTGTCATCTCAGCCCATCTCCGGAGTCTGCGCCGTTCAGAAAGCTCTGCAGCTAATAAACATGCCGCATTTGATTTCTAATTAACACATCTTGAGGAGTTTTCCATAAAGCCCACCGCCTGTGCTCTCTAAAGCTCTCTAGGGGTCAGCCAGGTATCTTCTAAGACGACAGAGAGAGAGGAGTGATTCTGTGTCAGCCGTGGTGGTCTTGATCTCTGTTGCTTCTCGAGGCTTTGAAGAAGATTAGTCCCGGGTTTTGTTAATTACCCCCTGGGATCATACCTCCCTGAAAGTGCAAATTGTTCATAGACGCTGTTACAGTTTGAAGTAGCAGTAGCAGCACCTTGGAATTAACAGTAGAGACGTGAACTGAACAGCCTGGTTCCTGTAAGCTCCGTGGAGACACATGTTGTCCCTGGGTCTCTGGCACACAGTGCTCCCTCCCCAGTAAAAGGTTATCTCATGGGACAGCAACATTGTTGTCAGCTTCTCAAAGGCAGAGAGAAAGTCCGCCAGAAGTGGGGGAATGTGTCAGGCAAAGAGGGGTTTTCAGGTTAACACAAAGGCAGGTTGAGTCACTAGGGTGCATCCCAGCTGGGAGGCAATTTGGGGAGTGGGGCCAACAAGCCGGCGTGTGTGGATCCTGGGGCTGCCTGTCAGCAGGGTTCCTAGGTGAGAGAATCATCACCCTGAACTTGGCAATCCCAGCGCAACGGGACAGGGGCCTCGGCAGCATAGTGTCGTGGTTGTTGGGTAGTTGTCTAAGAATTTACACAGGAACGGAGTTTGGATTCTACATTATGTGCAACCCTTGAAATGCCAGCAAACATTTCAAGGCTTGAGATGCTTAGAAGAGACATCAGTCTTAATCCTGAATGTACTTTCTGTAAAGCATCCAAAGCCTTAGAACACTGTATAGCACAGACAGGTCTAAACTTGGATGCCATCCCTTGTTGTCATACTAACTAAATATTGATGCCTGCTGTTAATGTGATGGGAGAGTGGCAGCAGGCACCGTGTGGCACAGTGGGCCACAACCACGTATGGAATGGGTGCGTGACATTAAGACTACGTCCTGAGCAGCAGTCCAGTATTGTAGCCACGCATGGCTGATGACCAGTTGAAATGTGGCTGGAGGACCGAGAAGTGAATTTTAGAATGTAATTATCATTAGTTTGAATTCCAGTGACTGTATGTGGCTAGTGGTTGGTGTATTGGACAGTACAGTCCTAGAGTATCCATTTCATTAACATAACTAATGGAGTGCATCGGTTTTCTGGCAGCAAGGGCGGTAACCTCCCTGTATACAAGGAGGCCTTCCATGGGAGCTTGCGAAGTTCCCTGAAGCTAGAGAATGTCCCCGTTGGTTTTGAGAGACACCAAAAAACACCAGTGGCATCGGCCTGGGGGCAGTGTTCAGGGCCCGATGCATCAGCACTTGGGGAAGCCAGGGAAGAGCTCTCCACTTCCTGCTTCCTGCAGGGACACCCCATCTCCCAGCTTGCACTGTGGTAACGTCAGCTCCTCCCATCTCCTCTTGGTGCCCACAGCAGCTCTCTGTGGCTGTGCATTGTTTTAAATTTCTCCTCGGGGAGCTGATGGTTAGTTGTGCTAACATCTTAAGGATGTACAGGGCGTCACTGAAGGTAGCAGCTACGCAGACAGCCACTGGCAATTCCCGCCCTTAGGAGAATCCGGGAGTCAAAACGATAGTTTTCTCTTTGGCCTTACTGCCCGAGCATGTCAGGAGCAAGCTGAACCCCGCTGAGGTCACCTTGGAAGTTGGCAACGGCATTTACTCTCTCTCTAGCTGTTGTGGCTTTGGCAACCAAGGCAGAATCTCCTCCACTTCTCCTTACCCCATTCTCTGACCTTGAATCCAAGAACGGAGATAATTTATACAGCTTCTTTTCTTCAGATTCGACTGGGGCAGGGGTTGAAATGCTGTTATAT
This sequence comes from Trachops cirrhosus, assembly GCA_028533065.1. Lineage (NCBI taxonomy): Eukaryota > Metazoa > Chordata > Mammalia > Chiroptera > Phyllostomidae > Trachops > Trachops cirrhosus. Next base: position 24,066,972 of record CM052544.1, read on the forward strand.
CCTCCCTTGGCTTTAGCTGCATTAAATCTAGCCTTCCAGCCTTGATGGCAGACAGAACATGGAATTTCCCCTGGCCAGTGTGGTTGTGAAATCCCACACAGCCTGGGACCTCTCCACAGCAGGGCTGCCCACGTCGAGGGCTCCACGGGAGCTGCACGACTGTCTCCGGGACGCCGGGGAAATTCTCCGCACAAAATTAACTTAAACCCTCTCAAAAATCAAGCACCATCTCACCCTGTGTGTTTCTGACCGGGGAGAGAGCATGACGTGGGAATGATGCTTAGTGGGTTTGGGCGTTTCTGCTCTGGAAAAGCCCAAGGTTTCCTTTGGCTGGGGATGAAGTATGCACATGTTCTTTTCCTAGAATTGAAAAAAAATTAAAAAGCAAGCTAATCATAATTAGAAGGGGAACCTGTTTCTAAGAAGATAATTAGTGTCCTTACAGATAAACACGGCAGAGCCAGAAGCCCATCTTTCAGCTGCTTACCATCTGGAAGAGCACCCGTCTCGACGTACGCGGGTCTTTGCACTCCAGGATATTCTCCACAGAGCCATAAAACTCGTGAGAACTTTGTCCTGTAAATAAGATGATGTTTTAGCCTGAAGTACTCAGTTAAGACTCTAGCGTCTGTCTTCGAGGCTTTAATCCCGGGGCCTGGAAAGTCTTGCGCGGTCCTCAAGTTTGGGCTTCTGTTCCCAGTGTCCAGGGCTCCTCCCTAGAAATGACCGGCTGACTCGGCTGGGGAGGCTGAGCCCTGGTGCCCTGGCAAGCCAAGGCCCCGGGGAAAGCGCAGGGTGAGGATGGTCACGGCCACCCAGCAGTTTCTATGTGCTGTTGCTACTCTAAGCCGCTCAAACATAGCAGCTCATTTACTCCTCACAACTCGGTGAAGGGGGCACTGCTGTCCCTGTGTTAGAGCTGTGCACGCTGAGGCACAGAGTGACCAGATCATTGCCCAGGAGTCTCAAGAGAGTGGCAGGGAGGAAGAAGGGTGTGGGCGGGGAAAAGGGACATGGGGAGGAGAGAAAAGAGGTGGCCGTGTTGGTGAGAAAACGAGGCCCCCAACTGGGCCTTGGGTGGCCCTTGAGGAGGGAGGGCAGCTCCAGGGTCACCTTCAGGGAAGCAGTGGGACTGGGGTGGCCGGATGGCAGTGTGGATAAGTCCTGGGCTGGTCAGACAGCAGAGCAGGCAGCCACAGGGAAACACTCCGGCCAGTGAGACAAAGGCCAGAATCTGCGCTCCTAGAGGGCGGAAGAGGCCGGGAGGGAGACCTCTGCTGAGTCAGCTGCTGAGAGGAGTCGGCAGGTACCAGGGGTCAAGGATCGGGATGAGGTGGAGCAGCTGCCCAGCGTCTGGAGATTTACCCAGGAACCTGATTTTGCACCAAGCGCTCCTGGCCCCACAGAATCCCCACTGCTGTCACCAGCTACAGTGGCTGCTGCCACCACCACTGCTCCTTGCCCTGCCCTGACCCTTGTCCTTACTTACTCTCTGTTTCTTTTATTCTACCCTCGCCCTGTCCTTGTCCCCACCTCACTCTGACCTCACTGTATTCTCCTTGCCCTTGCCCTGTCCTGGCTCTCCCTCTACCCTGACCATGACCCTGAACCTGCCCTCCCCGTCTCCTAGCCCCGAAGTCCTTCCCTTCCTGGCAGTATCATCTTTATCCAGCCCAGATTCAAATGTCTTCATTGTTTCAAAAACATCCTTTGCAGCAAGTTGTCCACACCAGAGTGACTCCCGTGACATGTACTGCAGATGGTGACCATGTCCTTACTTGTTTTTTACTTAGAAGAGTCATTTTTTTATGACCCTGCCTGCTTGAAGTAACACTCGCCTATCACCCTGCTGAGTGTCCTGCTTTCTGGACGTGTGTGGTCAGTGCCTCACTGAGACACTTGGCTTACCTTCTTTTCTCCTTACCCCTCTGGCCTCTGTTTCCTAGGAGGCAAAGTTGAGTTTAAGGTCTCAACAAATTAAGCCCTTATGGCTAGAACAATTCCAGAGGGTGTTGTGATCTACACATGTCACATCAGGAGGTGCTCTATACCTAGATGTCTCCATTCCTACCATTTTAAAGATTGTCTTCCTGATGACTCTCCCCGATGCCCCAGCACCATCTACATCCAAGCATCTTTTGGTATTTATACTACCTTTTTTGACACCTGGCATAACCTACATGACTTTATATTTGCAAAGTATACGTGTCAAAAACAGGTACATGTTTCAAATGAACATGTATAGAGACATACCATTCATACAGACATACTTTCACACCCTTGAACAGGCCCTGTGTCCTGTCCATCTTAGTGCCCCAGTGCCTGTACACTGGGCCCTGTATACAGAAGGTGATCAATAAAGGTTTCTGGGTGTTGCTCAGCCATGCTGCTGTTGTGGTGTGCATCACCAGGAACCATAGATTTGGGGGATCAAAGAGCTGGGGTGGAGGGAATGGACAGGGGGAAGAGTGGGGTAGTTCCAGGTGCTTCCAGTAGCTGCTCCCTGGAACCCTGCCACCTCCAAGAATGCTCGTCCTGGTGGTTACAGCCACAGCTTCGCTCTCTGAGGAGCCAAGCAAACGATGTAGGGGTAGGTTTCACTTACACCATTAAATGCATTTTCTCTTGTATCCGATGCACATCGTTAAGTAAGTTCTTTATTGCAGTGCAGAGCACAGGTACAGAAAGGATGTAGCTCAGTGGGTTTCACAAGGCGCACAACCCATGCACCAGGCACCCAGATCAGGAAATGCAACATGGGAGCCCTCTAGGAAACCCTCCCCACGCCCCTCATGGTCCCTAAGTCCCAGGGTGACTGCAGTCCTGACACGAAACACCACAGATTGGTTTTGAACTTTCTTCCTAGTTTCATTGAGATATAGTTGAAAGATAATATTGTATTAGTTTAAGTTATACAACATAATAATTTGATATATGTGTGTATTATGAAATGATTACCACAGTAAGCTCAGTTGACATCTGTCACCAAATATGGCTACAGATTTTTTCTTCTGATGACAGCCTTTAAAATCTTCTTTCTTAGCAGCATTCAAATACACACAATACAATATTGTTCACCGCAGTCACCGTGCCACACATTACGGCCCCTGGACTGACTCATCTTTCAACGGAACTTTGAGGCCTCGATGCCTTCACCAGCTTCCCCCCCACCCCCTTCCACTTCAGGCAACCACCGATCTCATCCCTGTTTCTAGGCGTTGGGCTTTTTAGATTCCACACGTAAGTGATATCACACAGTATTTGTCTTTCTCTGACTTATTTTACTCAGCATAATGGCCTCAAGGTCCATCCATGTCATTTCAAGTGGCAGGACTTCCTTCTTTTTTGTGGCTGAATAACATTTCATTGTATGTATCGCATTTTCTGTATCCATTAAGACACCAGTGAATGCCTAAGTTGTTTCCAGGTCTTTTGACTATTGTGAAAAATGCTTCAGTGAACAGGTGGGTGCAGAAACCTTTTTGGGGTGATGATTTCATTTCCTTCAGATATATATCCAGAAGTGGAATTGCTGATACTTCCATTTTTTTTAATTTTTGAGGAATCTCCATACTGTTTTCCATAATGAATGCATCAGTTTACATCCCCACCAATAATGCACAAGGGTTCCTTTTTCTCCACAACCTGCCAACCCTCGTTTCTCTCATCTTTTTTATGATGCCATTCCAACAGGTGTGAGGTGACATCTCACTGTGGCTTTGATTGTAGATTTGAACTTGATATGAATGGAGTGTGCCCTTTTTACCTGGCTTCTTCCACTCGTTACGTTTGTGAGATTCATCCACATTCCCTTGTAATTGCAGATCATTCTTCTCCTTGCTGCATACTATCCCTCATGTGGATATATATAACTTAATTCATTTACCAGTATATTTTTATTTGTTTTTTTGCTCCGTGGAGGAGGGCATGGCATCTGCACAGATTTGGCCCCAAACAGAAGTCCCAAGGCCATCTCACGGTGGCCGCACTGAGATGCCACCCAGATAGGGAGTGTCGAGTCCCCGTTAGACGGCACCTGCTCCCAAGGCTATGCACCTAGGCTGACCCTGGCCCGCGCAGCTCAGGCGGCAGCCTTGGGGCACACCGTCGTGGAGCTCAGTGCACACCTGGCAGCTTTGGAAGAGTAGAGGCTTTAGCATCCAGCCCCATCTGAGACCCACATTGGCCCTGATCTTCCACTGAGAATGGATAAGTGGTTTAACTTCGGTAGCCTCTGTTTTCTCAGCCACTGAGAGGGAATGCCACACTTTGCAGGGAGCGGGGACTCAGTGAGAAACCACGAACTGCGCCTGGTCCAGTGCCTCTCGCACAAAGGCAACGAATCAGAGCATGTCTTCCCCATCTGTCAGTTCAATGGCACTTGCAGGCTAGCCCTTTCTGGAACTGAAAAGGAGTAATTTCTCCCCTAGATTTTTCACTACTTCAAACTGTGAACGCAGGAAGGAAGGAAGGCTAAGAGCGGCGGCAAGGGCTGGAGACTAGGGGGAGGCAGCAAGCCTGCTTGCTCTTTGGTAATGTCAGCAGATTAGCTGCAGTGTGATTGGGAAGCAGCGTGGCACCGTGGCCCGGGATTGGCTGATCAGTGTTTACATTCGCAGTGCGGCTCGAGGTTGGTAAGGCAATATGTGCAATTATGGTCAGGCACTGGCACGTGCCTTGCCTGGAACCAAGGTGGTGCCATGAGCACCGTGCGGTGTCTGATGGGGAGAAGGGGCTTTCAGAGAGCCAAGGAAATCTGACACACCAGCCACCCCAGTGTGGACAGCTGCGTCCAATCTAGCTGGTTGAAAGGATCACAGTAACATTTTTTTTCTAGACCCCATACATTGACCACTTGTCATGGTGTGCACGTTTCTGGCCAGACTTTGGGGAAGCGTAGCACCTAGGGTGAGCCTGAAGGTTAGCTTGCTAGACGGACTCTTTATGTCTCAGAGGCTACAGGGGAAGAGCTGTTGCCTCATAGAATTTACCTCTTCGGATAATAGGGCAAATCTCTTTTTCCCACATCCTTCTTGTAAATCACAAGCTTAGAGTGTTAAGGTGGCCTTTAGCCAAAAGCCTGGCATCAAATATTTATACAATACCAGAGCAAATAGCTTTCTGTGCACAGTAGGGAAGCTGCTTTACTTTTATAAAAAATGCAGTGATAATGGAGTGTTTTCCATAGATGGAGGGCGATTTAACCTTTTACACCGGGAGCCTTCGTGGTAAGATCTATTTGTACCCAGCTCGGTGCACGTTACAGCGAGGCTGAGCCAGAGGGCAGTGAGGAGACGGGAGTGGACAAAGCCGTCAGAACAGGGGGCAGTTTAAAAGCCCAGCTGTCTGCTCTCTGTGGTTCATTGACTTTTTTGCTGTTACAGATGACCAAATTTTGACAGCCATTCTGAACTGGCTTTGGAGTTAAGTAGGTGAATCGGCACTCTGGGTTTGAGATAGTGGAGCAGTGGGCTGAGGCTGGAAGGCAGGCACTGGGTGAGGAGGCTGGGAAATAAAGGCCTGGTTTGTTCCCACTTCATGCCCCTGAGTGCGGCCATCCCTCTCCCCACTGGGACACAGCCCTCGTCCCAGGCCCACGACTCGGAAGGAAGGAGGGGCAACCAGGCAGGGATGGAAAAGAAAGTCCGGGTGAGCTGCAATGTCTTCTTCTGCCTTCTCCTGCCTCAACTCTGCAGTACAGTGCCACGGGCAGGCGAAATACCATTGTGTTGTGTCAGGTTGGGCACTTGAGTACTTAAAGCACGTGGCGGGCACATTTAAAAGGCTGGGAGGTTTTCCTTTGAGGAGATCTGTAGATAGAGACTTCGGAAATAGGATATAACACGTTTCTGTAGAAGCCTCAAGGGAATTTGTTCGGGGTCGATACAATCCCAAAGGAATCATTGAGTATCTTTTGGTCCCGCGCATCCCCAGGTCAGTACTTGGGACAGCTTTGTTGAACGGGGGTTTGTTCCATAGGCCACACTTATTGTGGCAGTGGCTCCAGCTGGGCCGGAGCTTTCCGAGTGAGCTGGACTATGGTCCATGCTTAACCTGGACCCCAAAATACTTGTAATGCAGTTAGGCTGAAGAGCAGCTCTGTTCTTCCCTGGTCACCTTTGTAAAATGTCCCTTAGGAGGGCATTGAACAAACACTTGGGGAGTGATTTTTAGCAGAGCAGATGAGGGAGGAAGGCTTAGAACTTTTGCTAAGGCTGTTTGATAACAGACTCTCAGGATAGGAAACAAAAAACTGGAGCATGATATCAATGAACCCACAGGGATCTTACTTGAAATGGAGTATTATCTTGCCAGCTAGAAATAATATCAGGATGAGACTGCTGTGCTCCAGGAATTGCCTTCACAGCCATGGTTTGTTGAGCTGGTCAGGTCTCTCTGTCATTCTGGAATAGTCAGGAATGTTCCCAGGCTAAGTGAAGTACACTGGTCTCATGTTTCTTTGGTTTAGGTTGGGCATTGTATCAGTCAGTTATGGCTGTGATAATGCTGTGTAACAAAAGCTTATTGAGCTCATTGGCTTAAAACAGTAATAATTTATTCTCACATATTTGCAGGTTGGCTGGAGCACCCCCACTGAGGCAGTGATCTCAGCTGGGCTCGCTCACAGGCCTGACCTAAGCTGACCTAAGCTAAGCTTCACCGGGCAGCTCTGCTCCACCTGTCTTTCATCATCCTGGAACCAGCCAGCCAGCTGGGGCATGTCCTCTCAAAGTGGTAGCAGACACAGAGAGATCAGGCTCAACCACACACACAAGCTCTTTTCAAGCTTCTGCTTGCATCACTCCTGTTAGTATCCCATTAGCCAAGCAAGTCACATGCATAAGCCCCTAGTTGGCTGGTCTCCCCAGCAGTCATCTTAGTCTTGACTTTATTCTAATGATTCTGCTACTGTCAAGAGGGAGGAGGGATTCTCTGTCCACCACCACATTCCACAGATGAGAGACCACGTCCCTGAAAGGGGTCACATCATTTCTGTTGATAAAGCATGGACCCAAACCACCTGCTTCTAAGTCCAGTCCTCTTTCCCATAATCTCCAATGTAAATGAATCTAGGGCATTAGGAGTCATTAACAAAAAAAAAAAAAAAAGGCAGAAAGCTCCTCCCTTAATGTCTTCTGCAGGGTTGGGGACCCTGTTCTAATTTTCTTTATACCACCATTGCCCAAGGCAGCCTTGAATCGTGCTGTATGTGGAAGGTACATTTGTTGAATTGTACAGAACTCCGAACGTAGTACATTGACTAAAGCAATGCCCAAGGAAATGTTTTCAGTGATAAATCATTTGGGAAAACTCTCCCTTCCCCCAAATTCCACCTCTTGACAAGCGCTGCCTATCGTGTTATCTGCACAGCAGCCTGCATCCTGTGAACTTCCAGGCGTCAGCGCATCCAGAATCCGTCTGACAAGCTCAGATCTGGTGCGTTGTATCTATCTCCCCTCAAAAAAATATCTCCCACCTAAATATAGTTTTCTTCTAAAAACTGTCTCTAAATGACTGTGTTTGGCCCTGAACAAGTTCTCCCCAGTACATCCTGACGTTGGAGCGTGAAAAGGAAGGTAGACGTGTGAAATCAAATGGTGATTGCTAACAATGAAATTTGGGCTCATAAAATCAAGGATATTATTCAGAACTGAGAGGTAAATTAGTCTCATTCATTCTGATGGGGCTAGACTCTATGGCTGTGTGTGCCTTCTTTAATTAACATGCTGAAAAGATGTTCTGATTGGGATTATTAATGAATGCAGTGAAAATTTTTCCTGCTTGTAAGGCTTCTGTCACAGACCGTTTACAGAACATTCCCCCCCCTCCCCTCCTTTCTCTTTTTTTCCACAGATTCCTTACACAGCTTGACAGATGGAGTATTCATCTTTGAAGCTGTTTCCACAGAAGATAGCAAAACCATGCAGGGCTACGACGCTATTGTTGTGGAACAATGGACCGTTCTGGAAGTAAGTGTGGGATTGGCAGGGGTGCTCCTTTTGTTCGGACGGTGATTGTTTGATTCACTTGCTGGATCTGTCTGCGGTTGCTGCTCAGCTGTGGCTTCCCTCTGAAACGCGGCTTGACCTGGGTAGACCCTGCGGGGACCCCTTTCGTCCTTCCTTGCTCCTCCTTGACCACGTTGGGGGATGGGCCCCAAGGTTCCCTTTCTGTAGGGAAAACACACAGTGTGCGCAGGACCCTTCGGTGGAAAGAGATTCATCTTTCATTTATTTGCAAATTCTGTAAACTCTTAAATGACAGGAATGAGGCAAACGCACAATTTGTGGCCTCTCTAGTAATGACAGCAGCATCATTAGCAGAGCTAGGCCCTGGCTGCCTGTGCCAGGCGTCCTCAGGAGAATGTACGCACATGTGCTCACTTAATCTTCACAGTAAGCCTATGAGGTAGGTACGCAACTGCGCCTGTTTTACAGGTGAGGAACTGAGGCACAGAGATCTCAGGTCCCTGGCCTAAGGTTACTCATGAAAAGCTGAAGGGTGTCTTTGGGAAATGTCGACCCAATAGGCCACCAAATTGCGGTGGGCAGAGCCATTCCTCAAGCCATGTTTTTCTGGAACATTGGAAGAGCTGATTTATTTCTGAGACTCTCCGGTGTATACTTGAAAGGCACTTCTCCAGCTGTGGAAGCATGGACTTTTCATCAGGCTCTCCTCTTGTCCACCGCTGCAGCAAATGGGGCGTAAAGGGAGAAGCTGTGGAACGTACGGGACTGATTTCTGAATGCCCTCCCAGCAGGCCCTGGGAGAACACTGGGGCGGTGTCGCTGTGCGGGGCCCCTGCCAAACCCTGCCCTGTGCCTGAAGTAAGGCAGAGGTGGGTGCAGTTCTGTGAGGGGTGTGGGGCCTCAGCACCCACCGGGTAGGATAGTGGCTAGCACATGCTCACCTGGCTCTCGTGCCCTTGGGAAGTACAGCCTGGAGGAGTGCCCCTCACCTGGTTGCTGGGATGGGGTGCCCTGCGGGCACAGTTACTCAGCCTTTCAGCCCACAGCAGTGAAGTGGGGAGCAGGTCTGTCGGGGGCAAGCCTGCATCTGAGCAGTGATGGGAAATAACTGCTTGCCAGTGTGACAGCAAGAGAGTAGAAAGAAAAGCTGTACCGGTCAGAAACAGGGATTCCGAAAACACAGCATCCAGGGCCTGCTAGGGTCGGGCAAGGAGTCCCGGGAGCACACTCCTGTGGAGTGAGGGCACGAAGGAACCAGGTGATGGATGACCCGGTTTGCGATCAGGCTCCACCTGTTACTCCTTCTGACCTTGGTCCCAGTGGCCCCCATCTGGAAATGGGGTGCAAAGGAAGTGAGGCTCAGTCTAAAATGCACAGTCCAACAAGGGCAGGTCATGCCCCCTCTCGGGACCCTAAACTTCTTCAACTAGAAGGTGGGACAGTGCTGCCCATCCAGCCCACCACATGGGGCAGAGTGAAGCCTCCAGGTGGTGGCGAAATATGAAATAACATCGAGGCTCTTGAGGGCCCCCCTAAACAGTGTCAGCTCTCCGTTTGCCCTTCACCCTTGGTTATAAGAGCAAGCCACGTGCGCGGGCACCTGCACAGATGCACGTGCGGAAGTGACGGGCAGGCCGCAGGGCTGTGTGTAAACTCTCTTGTCTGCCCGATGAAATGGCCATTAGGAGGCGTTGTGGTTTCCTCAAGATGACTTGATGGCAGGGATCCAAAATCATCTAAGAAAGTGGTTCTCAAAGGGTGGTCCCAGGCCCAGCAGCGTCAGCCCCACCTGGGTGGTTGTTCCAAAGGCAGGTTCTTGGGCCCCGCCTGGATCTCCTGATTCAGGAACCCTGGGGTGTGTTTTCACAAGCGCTCCAGGGGATTCTGGCACACGGTCACTTCTAAGAACCAGTGTCTGAAGGAACAGTACAGGTGCCTCTCTCACCAGGTGTCTGTGGGGAAGGGAGCGAGGGAAAGGGCTCCTCCATGATTTGCCTTCTTCAGCCTTTGAAACCAGCTGTGACCTGGGTGAGGAACTGGAATGAGCGATTGCGATGTAGTGTTTGTGGGAAAGAGATATAAATGAGGACATTTGCTTTTTTAATTGGAAGAGGTCAATCTTATGGGTTAAGAAGTTAGCTCAGAAAAGATGAACATTTATCCAGAAAGTTTTCTTGGATTTGCAGATGGGTTTTCATTAGGTTTGTCAATTTTATTTCTTCGTCAGATGTTTGAACTTTTCCCTCTTGACCTCTTGTGTGTTTGTGTGTTTATCTGGCCAGTGATACTAGTTTTGGGTCTTGTCATCTGTTGTCCCTTGTCCCCACCCCTGCCAACACACACACACACACTCACACACTTCAGAAATGCTTTCACTTTTCCCCAGGGATCTTTGGGAATGAAATAGGATGTTGAAGACCTGTGATAAGCCCAGGGGTGTGCTTACAAAACCAGTTCTGTGTGTCTCTTCCCAAGTCCGTATTCAGTAACAAATTCGGTCAGATTGGTAGCTTGCAACTGGCCATGGTGGAAGAATTCTACCATAGGAATCAGCAAACGCTAGAAATTAGTGTTTCCCCCCAGAAGGCCAGTTGTCATCCTTCACCAGCATCCACTGGATGGGCCTTTATTCATCACATTTCAAATTATAATGTACAGGTGTGGCTGGCAGCCAGCTAGGCAGAAACAGATTTTCTTAATTCTCCCGATAGTGATGACAGGTGGATTGATTGTTTTGGTGGTGTTGCTCACCAGTCTCCCCTGCTCAAGTCTTCAGTGGAAGGAGACAGCTGTCAGCCTCACAAGGGAAAAGGGAGCGGTGATCTCTTTGGGGCAGACTATACCCCTGTGGGCTTCCCTTCCTCTTTGCAGCTGGTATAGGCAGCCTTCAGGGATCATCAGCTCAGAGGTCACCTCCTCCTGGAAGTCCTTCAGACCCCTTCAGGGTTAAAGACCCTTCCTCTGTGTTCCCATAATTCTTGGCACATAAGCCTGTTGGGCTCCTATTGTACTCATTTTTAATATTCACTTTTCTCCCATCACTCTGAGTTTCTTGGCCTGGAGATATTCATCTTTGTTCTCCAAGGCACCCAGTGATAACTTCCTGAATTGGTTTAGCACAGGAGTAGGCAAACGTTCTCAAAATTGAACTTGTGCCAGAATCACCTAGAGAGTTTTTCAAAATGCAGGGAGATACCCAGGCTCGATTTCCAGAGTTTCCTATTCTGCCCACTTTGAGAATCCGGCCTTAGAGGAACCACATGTATGCAGCTGGGGTAGCTACCAGGGCAGCCCGGAAGCGTCCAGTCCAAGGCAGGTTTGCCCACAGCTCAGCTCTTTGAAGAGGCTCTGCCAGACGCCCCACTCTGACCCACACTCAGCCCCTCTTCTGCGTGCCCCTCCAGGTGTGTGGGCATTGGTCCAGCTCCCTCACCTGCCACTCTTGAGACCCAGCTACTTCCTCTCTTCCTTCCCTTTTGCCCTGTGGGAAAGGTCTTTCCTGTTCAAGCCCTGGGCAGGTTCCTCATAGCTTGTGGCTGACCGTGCTTTTCTGGCAACCACTGTCCTCCCAGGCGACCCCGTGAACTCTTCAGCGGTGACCACAAAACATCTCTGACCAGCTCTCTGTCTTTTCTCACAGGTGGCACTGACTCATCCCTTTCCTGCCTCTTTATCCCCATCAGTGTTAATATTCTCAGCACCGGGTGCAGAGGTGCCGTTCCAGTTCAGCCACATCTCCCTGGCTTCCCTCTCTGTACACACACACGCATGCACACACACACTCTTTCACAGGAGAGCCTGCCTCGATCTTCACAGCTCCGCACATGGTGCTATCTGTTGGAAAGAGAATGTCTATTGTAGAGTCTGACCTGGGTGTGCATCCCAGCTCTCTTACTCCCCGCTGAGTCACTAAGGGTATAAAAAGTAAACCACCCCCTCTCTGTGATTCCGTTTTTCAACTGTGTACATGGCCACACCGGTAACAACCTCTCATAGCTGATGAGAATTAAAAGAGATAATACATGAAAAAGTGGTGAACATAGTACTTGACATGCAGTAAGTACCGCTTCCTTTCATCGGTTACCTGGTATCATCAGTTAGAAAGAGCCTTTCCCTGTTGCCTTGATCTTGTTCTAAAAGCACAGAGGCGGCTGGGCTAGGGAAAGTGTGGAGTCAAATGCAAATAATTGCGTTTTTCTCTGTTGGAAACCTACAGCCTAAAATTAAAGGCAGTCGTGAATAGGATAAAAGTCCACCCATAGGGCATTTATAATGGGCATTTTGAATACATTCTTTGAGTTACAATCTAGAGTGTGAGCGGGAAGGGTCCTTCCTTGAAACGAAAGGGAAATGGCACATGGATGAATGGACAAAGAGCGAGAGTCTGAGAGGCAGGGACGGGGACCCTCTTCTCTCTGAGTCCACACCCCCTTGGGCCCCACAGCCCCGCAGCGTTTGTGGACACCATCGGGGCCCCTTGAGCCCCAGAGCCTTCTCCATCTCCGTTCCCTGGGAGGCCTTCAAGGTCACCAGTGCTTCTTGTAAAATGTGCTTCCCAAACGGAGCCTGAGACAGCAGACAGAGCGGCAAAAGCAACTTCAACTCTAGCTGATGCGATTGGTATGGTGGCTGGTGGGTAAATTGAAAAGTCAATTAAACAGAGCCAAAGAAAACCATATTCATTTCTTACACACTGTCTCTTATTGTAAACTACAGAAATACACATCCGGTTGCCAGTCTTGTTGAGACTGGGGTCTGCCGATTGGAACTCTGCTTCAGCTTTCTGGTAGAAACCACACCCAGAGTGCACCGTCACCAACATCCGACGTCAGGAAAGGGGTCTGGCTGCAGAACTTCTGTTTCCATGACTCTCTTCCCTAGTCTTTCCCAGTTCCCGCTCGCCATATACCTAATTCAGCCGTAGTTCTCATTTTTAAGCAATTGCCCTTTGTCAAGTCTCTTCAAAGCATACTTACTTCTCTGAAAAACAACTTCTTTTGTACTTACTGTCAGTTGGGTGAATTTAAAATTAAGACCCATAATTGTCATAGTGGATCTAACTGACCTGCATGATCCGGGAACACAGAAGACTCACCGTGATGTGCTCATCTGCTGAGATCGGAAGGTCATGAGCGTCCCGGAGAGCAGCCTGCTACCTGTGCGGACTTGGTCTCCCCAAGGCTGGACTTGGGCTTCGGCTGGTGCACTGGGGACTGGACTGGCTTTGGGGCAACCGCCAGAGATTTCGTTATGTGAGGTGCTGTGTGGGCAGCTCTCTCCATCCTCAACCCGTGTGTCCCATCTGTTGTTGAGTTGACGCCCAGCTCACCGCATCCTATTAGTTTCTGCCCATTCCTGTGGTCTGCTGAGGCATTTTTTGATCATGATTATATCATCCCACATTTGGAGGAAGCATCCCAGCTTTAGCTTCTCCGAAGGTTCCATGTGTGGGGTGGCAACTGTCCTGTCCTATGTCAAGCAGACTGGGTAGAGGACGCAACCCTTTGCCACGCTGTGGGACTCCCTCCTGCAGACCCCAGTGGTGCCCAGTCCTCTCTGCAGAGGTTACAGGTGGCCCTACTGTTCCACCTAACATGTCGCCCTCTTACCCCTAAAGGACTCAGGAGAGGCTTGGTAAGATACATTTCTGTAATTGAAACTCACTCTGGGGCATACCCCCACCCCACCTGTGCCGTGACCTTGCCCAACGACACACTAGGTCTTACTTGGTTCTTCAGGAACTTCTGCAGGCTGATGGGGAGCAGTCTCTTACTGCCAAGGGCTTCAAACCATCTCTTTAACAATCGACACTTGGATCTGCCGGAGAGTAATTTCGATGTCTATGGTATCTAGAATTCACTACCACCTGCTCTGACAAGGGAGCCAATATTTGTTCTTTTTAAACCATCTGGCATTTTTTTCCCTTGCCACAGTTTCTCCAAGATATTTATTTTGGTTCTGAGATCATAGCCTTTAGTGCCAAACACAGCAGTTCTCTGCCTTCTTCCTGCGATACAGATTCTCCTGTGATTGATCACTGCTGCGGAAGGTCCTGGGCTGAAGACCCAGCCACTCCCAGGGTGTAACTCCACCCCTTCACCCGCCCAGAGCGAATCAGAGCGCAGAGGAGGTCTGTAGGCTTGTCAGGCCAGCCTTAGGGCCTTCTAGCAGCTCTCTCGGGCTTCCACGTGGATCAGATTCCTCGTGTCCCACCTCAGCTTTGATGGTGATGCATCAGTGTGCCGAATGGTGTGGCTGAGCACCTTTTCCTCTACATGTAATTCATTTAGGTTTGATGGGTTTAAAATGGGAGGTTTGCTTTGCACAGTAGGTGGCCAACCTCTATTAAAAATGATAAATGCTCATCCTACCCACGACTCAGCAAATCCACACCTCACATCCGTCTCTTGTACAGAAACACTCTTTGTTCACGGGAAGGCACATACAAGGACAGCATTTCAGGGTTATCAGTAACAGAAAGAAAGGAGACAATGTGTATGCCCATCAGTAGGGGAATGATTACGTAAGGGATGGCACGTTCTTATTAGGGATGCAGCCATTCTGTATATTCTGACAAAGGAACTCCGGGAAATGTTGTTTGGTGAAAAAAACAAGTTGCACAATGAAACCGTGGTGGTTAAGTTTCTGCATCAGTCTGGCCAGGCTGCGGTGCCCAGGCGTTCCGTCACACACCGTGTATACAGGCATATAGGCATGGTGTGTCTCTATCTGTATCTCTGTTTCTGTCTCTGTCCATCTTAGTGGTTCTGTTTCTCGGGAGAACCCTGGCTGATGCAGATATACACAGTTTGATGCCATTAATGGGGGGGAGCTTCACAAAACAGTATGATGTGTTTTCTGTGGACATATGTAAATGCCCAAAAACAGCCTGGAAGTGAATCCGTCGATCTGATAATGGTGGTTACGTGGGACTTGGAATGGAAGAGTGGGAGGTAGCTTTATCAGAATTGTTTTCATTTTTATATAGAAAATAGTCATTTTACTTAGGTAATTAATAATTAAGTTTTCTAAGATAACTAGTCATGTCTCACCATATTTTTTCATCTCTTGGGCTTTAGACACACAGTGACCTTTGAATAATGCAGGGGTTGGGGGCGCTGACCATCCACACAGTTCAAAGTCTGAGTGTGACTTAGGTCCACCCTCCACATACACGGATTCCCAGCCACAGATCAAAAATACCGTTGACCTGCCCTGGCTGGTGTAGCTTAGTGGATTAAGCGCGGGCCTGTGAACCAAGAGATCATGGTTCGATTCCCAGTCAGGGCACATGCCTGGGGTTGCAGGCCAGTTCCCAGCAGGGAATGCACAGGAAGCAACCATACATTGATATTTCTCTCCCTCTCTCCTTCCCTTCCCCTCTGAAGATAAATAAATAAAATCTTAAAAAAAAATACCATTGACCGATGGACAACAGTGGGTTTGAACTGTCTAGGTCCACTTATATACTTACTTTCTCCTAGAAAAAGAAAGTAAAATAGGAATGGAGTAATTCTACTTTCTATTGTCTTCCATATATTTTTTGTACAATTTCTTGCTTTGAACATAATTTTAAAAGGTGTGGGTGTGTGTGTACACTGAAACTCCTAGGCTTGACCTACTTCCCCCTTTTTTGGGTTTGCCTCACCCGTGCCACCATCCCTGGCGGGTCGGGTACCTACCACTCTTCTGTCCTGGTTAACCCACACTCATCGGTCCCTACAGACTCACTGATTCCCTTGGTTGCCTCCTGCCTTTTCTCCTAGAGTAGCAACACTCCTTCTGAAGCCAGCCTGCCTGCGAGCCTTTCTTGCCTTGGCCCATATTGAACTTTCCCCTGAAGTTTTTTTTTTTTTTTTTTTAGCTGTCACCCTGTTGTTTTTATATAACAAGTTTAATCAAAAAATAAATACAAATGTTCTCTTTGGATGGAATTTTTCTTTTTTTGAGATTCTTTTTTTTCTTGTCCTAGAAAGTATCTCTAGTGCCCTTTGGCTGTTAAGAACTTGGTGGAGGACTGTTAAGAACTGTTAAGAAATTGGTCAGTTTGTAAAGTCTGCGTTCCCCATATATTCTCTCCTCTTTACCAAAATGATGGAGTTTGTATTTAAAAATAGTGACCTCAAAATTCACTGTCAGGTCATTGGGTCCTGATTTCTGATCTGAGTCTTTGATCCTCAGCTGGGGGATGGCTGGCTGTGTCTCCTTCATCTTTTTCAGACAGAATTTTTCCCTCTGCTTTTTTGTTTAGGCTTGCAGGTCCTGAAATGTCGTGTGGATTGTAGGGGTGGCAGGACAGAGATGATGGGCCAGCACCAGTCCCCCAGCTTCCCCGAGGAGGGTGGCTGACCTTCTGTGAAAGATAATGTAGGAGTAAAAATAAATTAAGGCAGAAGGGATCAGTGGGCACAAAATAGAGAACTCTCAGAACTGGGAAACCACAGAGGGTCAGCAAAGGTGACCTGCTCTTTCCTGCCCTGGGACAAGAACACAAAGGGGCGTTTGCTGAGGCCCCTGCCCTCAAGGAGCAGCCTGGTGGGAAGAAGACCCCCTGCAGAATGAATAGCAAGGTGTTCAGTGCTGGGTGGTGCCGGACCTACCAGAAGTGCCCTGGGGGGAAATGGGGGCTGACGAAGGCTTGCTCTGGCAGTGTGGGGGGAGTGGATTGGGAGGGAACTTCCTGTGGGTGGGAAGTGGCAGGAGCAGAGGCAGACCAGTAGAGAAAGCCCATCTTTTAATTTTTTTCACAATTAGAATGTGTAATGGATAATGCCACTGTTCTTACAGATCTCTTGGGCCCCTTTTTACCAATGTGCTTTCCCTTCCAATAGTCAGCACCCGAGCGTCTCTGCTGACATCCACCCCTGGGCTACAGGAGCCTGATTTGTGCTCAGGCGAGGAGTGGCAGAGGTCCACCCCTGGGTGTTTACAGCCCCTGGGATAGGCCTTGTCCCAGACACAGGAGGCAGGAGGCATGAAGCCCAGCTCCCCTGCCTCAGGCGGGGACACCTCTGAGCACAACCTACCCTCCAGAGCTCCCCGAGGGGTGAGGCTGAGCATCTGTTGAGGGGATGTTGCATAAACCTGAGTCCTTGCTGGGCTGCTCTGCTTTTTGTTGGGTTTCCTCCCTCGCTGCTCACCTGGGGCACTGCCTTCATAAGTTACCTGTACCTAAACCTTCCTCTGGGGGTCTGCTTCTGGGAAACCTGTCCTACGATAGAATGTCTTTAAAGAAAATTTCATGTGAGGATAATGTTGCAAATTGAGATAAATCATTGTGTTTTCCTTGGGTCCCATTGGCCAGGGCTGCGTTACAGACCCACATCACTATCAAGGATTGGGATTAGCTGGTGCTGGAGAGGGTGTCCGCCAGGAAGGGGGTCCTGGGCTGCCGAGTGGCTCTGGCTTTGGCAGCCAATGGTTTTGCACTGAATGGGACTAGGAAGTCAGGGGATGCTCCCAGAAGTATTTTAAAGCAGTGGTCCCCAACCTTTTTGACAACAGGGACCCATTTCAGGGAAGAAAGAGGGGGAGGGGGGGCAGAGCTCAGATGAGCTTCACTTGCCTGCTGTGGATGGCGGGTGTCTAAATTAGATAGAGCTGATGTTTGTGCAAAGCGCCCCACTACTTAAAAAAAAAAAGGAAAAGAGACCTTGAAAATTTATTCCCTAATCCAGCTCCTTTTTTGACTAGATTTCCTTGACTTCTTAAACCCTTTCCAGTCTCATTTTCTATTAGTTTATCAATGTTGAATCAAAACCAGCCCAATAAAATGTAATAGGGATACATTTAACTATCAAAAAATCAATTGCATTTAAGTTCCAAAAAATCAATAAATGCAGAATGGAGAATGCCTGACTTGACAGCAATTCTAATGGAAAAGAATTTAATACGGTTAACAGCGTGCCTGCCACTCCCCTGCAAACGCTTCTCACGCCCTGGGCTATGACAAAGCGGGGCTCCGGGGTCCTGCCCTGTGCTACTTGTGCCTCTGTTTCGGTTCTCCTCTGCCTCCGGTCTTCTCCGTGCAGATTGCTAGCTCTCCGGGCCCAGCTCTTTGGGGGATCCTCTTTGACACCACAAGCCAAATTTGTTCTCCCTTCCTTTTGGCCCTTAGCACGTCCCACCTTACTTGAGAGCCACTTAATCTTTAACATCGCTGTACAAACCCCTTGAGGCGAGGACTCACTATTCCTAATGTTCATGTTGCCTTGATCCCAATTAGTTTCTTTTGTGTTACAATTTTTCTACGGACGTTGGTCTGAGAATATGGAGCGACATCAGGTTACTCCTGCTTAGCAGAGATGACTGGCCAAGTTAAACACGCACACAGGAGGCACTTACCCTCTGTTCTTCAGTCTGGTGCCAGCCGACTTGGAATCTTATGGCCTGCCACAACCGCCCTATTTGATGAGAGACGCAGACGGGCTTGGAGGGGCAGCCATAGAGGGTACCTATGCCTGGGAATGGTCGAAAACAATAGGCCATGTTTGTTTTGGAGGAGGGAAAACCAAGGGCAATCATGTAGCTGGTTCCATGTCTTTGAAGGGCTGACTTCTCATAAAGGAGGTAGACCCATGTTTTCCTTGATTGCGGAGGAAAACCTAGGTCCGTTTGGAGAGCTCGTTTGGAGCCAATCAGCAGCAGAAGTGCTGGAGCCTGTGACTGTCAACTCCCCGGCACGAGTGTGGTTCAGATGTTCAGTCACTGTCTCAGGAGTGATGTGGGTGGTCTTCCTGCTTTGGGCAGTGGTCCCCAAACCTCACTGAGGCTCAGAATCACCTGGGGACGTGTTAAAAATACACATTCCCTAGAGATTCCGTGTCAGTAGCTACGTCTGGGAGTGGAAATTAGGGATCTGCCTGTAAAAGTTTCAGCCAGCCCGAGAACCACTGGACTGGAAGGCCGCCGGGGTCCCTTCCAGCTTTAACAATCTGGGGTGCACAGGTGACCATTGCTTTTAAGTCAGGGGCCTTCTTGAGGCAGAATTCTTAAACATCCTGTTTAGCCGAGGTAGAAGCGGGTGTCTCTACTTTTGTCACTTGGCAAGTTAGACCTCAGACTGCTGAAGAGCTAATCTAATGAGGCCAAAAGGTCTGTTCTTTTTATAAAAGTGATGCGTGGACAGTTCCTCAAAGTGTTAAACATAGTTACAACGTGACCCAGCAGTTCCACTCCCAGGCAGCAACATGGGTTTGAACTACACAGGTCCACTTACACACAGTTTTCTCTGTAAGTACTGGAAGTGTATTCTCTCTTCCTTATGATTTCTTAATAGCATTTTCTTTTCTCTAGCTTATTTTATTATAAGGCTACAGTATATAATATATCCAACATGCAAAATATATTTTAATTATGTATGTTATCAGTAATGTTAAGTTTTAGGGGAGTCAAAAATTATACTGGATTTCAACTGTGCAAAGGGTCAGCTTTCCTAACGCCCGGTGCTGTTCAAGGGTCAACTGTAATTCCAGGAGAAGTATAAACATATGTTTGCATGGAAACCTGTACATGAGTCTTTGTAGCAGCATTATTCATGATAACCAGAAGGTAGAGACAATCTAGATGTCCACCACATGGTCCACAAACAAACAGAGGTGGCCTACCCATACAATGGAACATTATTTGGCAGCAAAAAGGAACAAACTCCTGATCCCTGCTACGATATAAATGAACCTTGACAACATGCTAAAATAAAAAAGCCAGTCACAAAAGACTGCATATTAAATGATTCCATTTATATGAAATGTCCAGATTAGGCAAATTGTAGAAATAGAAGGTAGATTACTGATTGCCTAGAGGTGGCAGGGGAAGGAAAAGAAGCGTGACTGCTAATGGACATGAAGGCTTTGGGGTGTTGATGAAAATGTCCTGAATTTAGGCCGTGGTGATGGTTGCACAACTGTGTGAATATATTAACAACCATTGAATTGTATACTTCAAATGGATGAAATTTTAGGTACTTCAATTATATCTCAATAAAGATATTTGTAAAAAGTGATACATGTAAAGGTAGTTTAGAAAACACAAGTAAGGAAAAGAAAGCAAAAATCATCCTACGCTCACCACTGAGAAAATAGCTGTGTAACAACATAACATCTTCGTGTATATTCTTCTTGGATGTGTCCTGTCTACATTTGCACATTGTTTCACCAAATGGGATCATACTGTTCATACTGTTTCTGTTTCAGTCCTTTAAATGGCTGCAGAGTATTTCCACATATGAACAATTATATTTTATTTCATTAGTTTTCCATGATGAATTTTATTATTTTTTTCTGTTGATGGATTTTAAATGATTTCTATTCTTGCTTTTGTAAACCATAAATAGTCTTTAGCTTGGTCATTGTACTTCATATCACTTTTTGATTTAAAGGTTCACACATTTTCAAGCTGGCTAATTTTTATCCCATCAACACAAATTTTACTTTGGATATTTCTTTGACAATTCTTGATGCTGATCAGAAGGGGGCCACTGGGCAGGAAGGTGAGGAGCGGGGATCATCACAATGACATCGCCCTATTTAAAACTTCCTTGGGCCACCAGACTCCGCAGAGTCACCTTCCCAGGTGAAGACAGGGTCACTTGGAAAGAAGCAGGTAGGCTTGCCCCTGTTGCCTGGTAATTGGATGTTTTGTCTTCCATCCTGTATCAGTTTTTACTACGTAATAAACCATCCCAGTTTTTATAGCCTTAAATGAGTATTTATTTAGCTCATGATTCTAGGAGTTAGCTGAGCAGTTTTTCTGCACTACAGCAGTTTAGCCGATCTCTCCTGAGCTCTCTCATGCATCAGCTGATGGCTGGGTGATCCAGGGTGACGTCACTCACTTGGCTGGCTGCTGGCTGGGATGACAGGGCCTTGCACATCTTGACACTCAGTGGGCTAGCCCGGCCTTCTTTATGGGATGGTAGTCACAGGGTTCCCAAGGGCCCCAGTGTGCTAGCTTATTTCATGCCTAGATTTGCATCATATTTGTCACATCCCATTGACCAAAGAAAGTCACAAAACCAAGCTCAGATTCAAGAGGTGGCGAAATAGACACTACCCCTTGATAGGACGATCTGCAACACACTGCAAAGGCCCAGATGCAGGGAGTGGACGGATTTGGGTATGGCCAGTTTAATGACTTACCAGGTAACCTTTGCTAAAACATAAAATAGCCTTAGTAGCTGATGACCAGCGTATGTCTCTTTGTATTTAATTTTCATGCGTGAATATATTTTCAACTTCTACATACAGAATGCCCTGAAGAATGGTATCAAAGTATTCTGATAGATCAACTCACATTTTTAGTGGTAAACTTATGTCTCATCAACGTTGGATACAATTTGCAGCAATTTCGATAAGACTGGGAATAGAAGACAGTGGTGGCAGAACCTACCCCAAATATGCAAGATCAGGTGCATGCGTTTAGTCACTCAACAACTATTTATTGAGCACTTATTTTGTGCCAGACACTTCCCTAGAAGCTGGGGTACTCATTGGCAAAATTAACTCCTTGCCTTTGTAGAGCTTGAATTCCAGTGAAGGAGAGAGAAATAAATAGATAAATGAATCAGTCCCAAATAGAATTGATATGATGAAGCGATAGGGTAGGAACAGAGAGGAATTTTCTAGAGGACCCCAAATAGAGTTGGCTGATCTCTCTGAGACCCTTTTAATTTTCTTGAGTTTGGCTTTCTCTTCATTGGCTCCTCCTTTGGTGGGTCCCAGTCCAGATGCTGATGGATACCCCTGGGGTGCATCTGTTACAGATGCTGGTGGATTTATCTCTAAACTGTCGTGGACTAGGGAGCCAGCGAGAATGGAAGAACTTGTGGTGAGGCGGGCCACTGAGCACAGGGCTTTGACATGTCCTGAAGGTTGCATATTCCCTTTGGCAGTTCCCAGCATCTCAGAAGCCCTATTAGAAATATACCAATCAGGAACAGGCCCCTCAGAGAACATGCTGTGGGATTAGTGCAACATAATTTGGCTTGAGGGACAGGGGCGCAGGAGGAAGGTTGAGTTAGAATCGTGGTAACCATAGCAACAAGATGCGGACAATTGGGTCACAACCAGGAGGATATTGACTGAAGGCGTTATTGACCGAATGCCAGTACAGGACTGTGGCACCTTGAATTTACCAGGTGGAGAATGTCCGGGAGAGAAAACCAGTTGTGTTGAGCATCCCACAGAGTCACAGTGCTTACCGACTTGCTTTTCTGAACGAACCTGAGGCCAGTGCAGCCCAGCACACGGTGCTTTGGGTGGCTCTGTCTGTTGCTAGCTTTCATGGTGACAGTGGAATAACCCTTTAACTTCTGTTTCTTCTCTGTTAAGATTTCGAACCAACCTTTATTCAGAGACATCTTCTGGGTTAGCATTTTTATAAGGTGACAGGGATCTGCTGTAGGTGAAGGTGATTAACTCTGATGTAGTTTTAAGATCTAGAGCTTTTGCTGACAAACTTCCAGTCCCCTACTCCAAAGTGAATACCTTTTAATTATACACTGTGGGAAAGCTCTTTTTAAATCCTTTCATTTCTAGGTAGTAGATAAGGTAAAAAAAAAAAAAGAAGAAGAAAGGAAGGTTGAAAATATGATCCTTCATCCACCTCCAATTACCTGAGGAGAAAGTAATATGGTGGCAAATCCCATTTACTCCCGAAACCTAATTTCCTCACTCATCAAAACAAGTGGGAGGCACTTGGCAAGTCCCTGGATGGAGAAAATGTTTCGTGTTTAATTGTTATCAAACAAAGCTGTTTCCAAGTCTGCCGGAGAGGACACACTCACCCCTGACGCATTCAGTGTGTGTGTAAAATGTCATCTTCTGGAGGATGTAAGCCTTGCGCTGTCTCTCTATGAGGTCCCTGCTGAGCAGCCCACAGGATGTAACAGCTTTGAGTTGCTTAACTGTTTGCGCTCAGAACTGCAGAAGCATCTGTCCCAGCCATCACTCGCTGAGCCTCCAAACGCCCTGCCTCATTACCTCCAGCAGAATCTGAGCCCTGTACTGTAACACACCTCTCCGGTGGTCCTCACTGTGCCCAGGCAGGTGCATGTCTGCAGCCAGGTCTGATAATATGTGTGGCGTGCTCTCTCCCGTTCCCCGGCCCCACCAACTCCTTTCCCCTTTCCGCCTCTCGGGTATGTGACTTCAGAGACACTGCGCTTACCAGGACCAATTACCCACCCCCACTTTCTGAGAATCCAAGAGAGTGTTATCTTGCATTTGCAGGTTCGGTTTTCCTGCCAGCTTGGTGTCCGTGGTACTTTAGGAGAAGCCAGGGCAGCCTCTCGAGGTAGGGTGTTCTTCCCCAGTGCAGGGTTTTATCTGTCCCTCCCAGGGTGGGCTGGTGGCAGTGCTGGGCCTCACTGCAGGTTATCATAAATTAGACTTTGGGGCTCCAGAGGTAATGCAAGGTCACAGAGTGGCTGGCATGGAGGAAATGAGGGCTAGGTGTGCCAGCTCGGCGTGCGGAGAAAGATTAGCAGCACTGAATTCCATTCAGCAGTAGCCATTACGTTTTATTTCACTCGGATCAGACCAAGGTGACTTTCACTATGATTTTCCTCCTAGGGATTTGCCTAGGCATTCGGCTCTTCCTAGAATAGCAATGTATCGGTTAGCTTCTTCTATGGACTAAAGCACCTCCAAAGCTTAGTGAAATAAAATAACAGCCTTTATTGTTGCCAGCGACAGGTCAGCTGGGCGATGCTGCTGATCTGGCCTAGGCTTGACTGACCTCCACGGGGCTCACTCAGGCTTCTGCAGTCGCTGATGGGTTGACCGGCGGCTACCTCGTCCAAGGTGACGTCTCTCATGTCTGCTCCTTGGGGCCACTTGTCTCTAGTCATCCAACAGGCTAGCCCGGGATGGTCCTGTCATACCACAGGCCAGTAGAAGCTGCAAGGTCCCTGGAGACCTAGGTTCAGAACTCAACTCCCATAAGGTCATGTCTATTATATTCTGCCGGTCAGAGCAGGTCACAAGACCAGCCTGGACTCTCCCTGTTCAGGGGCGTAGCTGCCATGTCATGTTGTGAAGAGGCCCAGGCACAGGGAGGTAATCTCTGAGGCCATTTTTGCAGACAGCGTATCTCAAATAATAATGCTTTTGTTGGGCTCTCAAAGGGCTGCAGAGTTTGTTGCCCCTCTCGCGGAAGAGACAATCAGGCAGTGATGTGAATTAACCACAGGGGTGGGTAAAGAGTCTTGGAACAGAAGCCTTCTCTGCGCTGCATGTATTTTCATCTGCCCCCTTTTCCACATCTGAGAACTAAGCTTTTATTTTTTAACGTATTCTCTTTGAACATTGTGAAAGCCAAAGTTGTCTAAAATGAGACCGACTGCTTTCTTACACTCTATTATGTTGGCCTAATTACATATCAGCAAAATGTTTTTCTAGGGCATTGTGTGTAAAACAAAGGGGAAAACAACATCTCCAGCCAGCCCAGCATCCTTGCCCCTCCCGTGGGATGGTGGAGGCCGTGGTCCTTCGGGAGGGAGGGAGGCCTGGGGGAGGGGGAGGGCCAGGGAGGCAGGGCCCCCAGACCTCCTTGGCCTCTGAGAGATCTGCCCTGTCCCCAGAGAAAAGGGAGAAGCAAGTCATTCCTTCCTCTCTCCTTCCTTCCTTCCATGACACCCCTGCAAGGCAACACACTTCACGGTGCCTCCCATCCGGTGGGGGAGCCATATGCTTCCTTTCTCCTGGGGCTGGAGAAGAGGCTCACCCATCTTTGCTTCCCACGTGCCCAGCACAGAGCTAAGGTGTTTAATGGTGGAGATTCATAAATGAATAGTGGCACCGAGTAGGTGTTGCCTTGCAGGGGTGTCCTGCAGCCCAGGATGCCTGCAGCCCAACACAAAATCGTAAATTCACTTAAAACGTTATGAGATTTTTTTTCTGATTACATGTCACAATGTATTGAATATGTGGGCCAGAGACACCAAAAGGCTGGACACCCTCTGTGACACTGAAGGACTTGCTGAGTGTTCTGCAGGCCTGTGCTGGTGTCCCAGCGTCCACTTTCCGTCTGATACATACACATGAAGTGTCCCTTCTTTCCAGCTTGGCTTTCTCCTCCCACCCCGAGTTTGGATCTCTTGTTTGCATCACCTGAGGGCGTGACTGTTGTCTGCCCACTGTGCCGTTGTGGCAGGGTCTCTGCGGAGCCTGGGCACAGTCGAGACCAGCCCCAGATTTCCTTCGACCATGTGTACACACCCTGTGTGATCCTCACAACCGGCCACCGCTCAAAAGTGTCCTCGCTGTGGTTTCCTGAGACCGCACTGTCCCCTCCAGAGATGGTTTTTAAGGCGTCCTGTGTCTTACCCTCTTGGGACATTTGATGACATGGACCTTCTTAAACCCGATTCTCAGCCAGGGCTGCTCAAGAGCTGATTTCCCCCCCATTCGGTGAGCGTTTTTATTCAGCTTCTGCTCACTCCTCAGCCACCTCTCGCCTCCGGGTCTTTATCTTCCTAACCTGTTCCTGGCTTTAGGCTGTGCATTAGTTTTCCACTGCTGCTGTAACAAATTACAGACTCAGGGGCTTAAAACAACACAAATGTATTCTCTTACAGTTCTGGAGGCCAGAAATCCAAAATGGGTTTTAAGAGATTAAAATCAGAGCGTTGGCAGCTGCGTTCTTTTTGGAGGCTCTGGGGAGACTCTGTTCCTGACTTTTCAGTTTACAGAGGCCGTCCAGCTCAAAGCCAGCCCCTCTGACCTCTGCTCCCACCCTCACACCTGCTGCCTCAGACCCTCTTCCTGCCCCTCTCTTCTCACTACCCTCTTTAGTGCCCGGTGCCCTCCTGGATAATCTCCCATCTCTAGGTCCTTAGCTTAATCACATCTGCCAAATCCCTTTTACCGTGGAAGGTAGTGTTCCCAAGCTCCAGGGGTTAGAACACAGACATCTTCTGGGGGATGAGGGGCATTATTCAGTTCCACCACCCAGCCGTGCTCCTGAACCTTCCCAGAGTCCCTCAGATTCGACACGTCTGCAGTGGGGTTCATCCCCTCCCACTGCCCTCTTGTGCTGCATGCCTTCGTGCAACACACGGCCCGCCGTTATTCAGGCCCCCAGGCCATTGTGTGCATAAGACATAATTTATTTAACAAGTTCAGCATTGATGGACACCTGGGTGCTCTTCATTGGTTTGCTGTTGCAACAATTTCCCAGTGGTTAGCTTTGTACATTTACCTTTTTTTTTTTTTATACAGAGGATTGAGTCCCAGAAGTGAGACTGTTTGGTCAAAGGGTAAATGTATAGTAGCCACCCCTTATCTGTGGGGGATACATTCCAGACCCCCAGGTAGATCCTGGGACTGCAGGTAGAGCCACGCCCTGTATATGCTATGTGTTTTCCTATGCATACATACTTGTGATAAAGTATAATTTATAAATTAGGTACCGTAAGAGACTAACAACAATAATGAATAACAAAAACAAAACAATTATAACAATATATTGCAATAAATGGTATGTGAGTGTGGCGTCTTTCTCTGGCAACACAGTGGCTACTAAGTGATAACAGGCAGGCAGCGCCCACGGCGAGGATGGGGTGGGCAAAGGGGACGGCCAATGTCCGGGAGGGACCGGGAGGGACCGAGAGGGACAGCGCAAGTTTTCCTCACACTCCTCGACACAGAGCACAGCATAAAACTTATGAATTGTTTATTTCTGGACTTTTCAGTTTAATATTTTCAGACCTAGGTTGACCATTGGTAACTGAAACTGCGGGAGCGAAACCACAGATAAGGGAGGGGACTTTATTATGTGCGCCTTTCAGAGATCCCCTCAGCCTGCTCTCCGCGTGACCACGTCAGTTTGCCGTCCCACCAGCCGTGCAGCAGAACGCTGGCTTCCCCACAGCCTGTGGCCCGAGTGGTTGTCAGACCTCGGGGTTCCGCCAATGGGAGGGGCTTGAATTTGCAATTCTCTTGTTCTGAGATTTGGCTTTTTTTTTCCACACATGCTTAATGGCCATTTGACTTTCCTCTTCTCTGAGTCTCTTCCTGCACTTGTCCATTTTCAAATGCGGATTACTGGATATTTTTCCTTATCCATTTCAGGAGCACTTTGCTGTTTGTAATGTGAGCTACAGATGTTTTCCCCGTTTTGTCGTGTTGTCTTTTGACTTTGCATAGTTTGTTGTCATGTGGAAGGGCTTTTAATATCACCACATTTATTATTTTTTACTTTATGGCTTCTGGATTCTAAGTTAGAAAGGGCTTCCAGTAGGCCCTTTAAAAATTAAAATAATAAAGTTGTGTGAAATGTGGGTGATTGGACACAGGCATATATTTCTTCTCTCTTTTGAAAAACCCCAGTGAAATGATACTCACTGAAGGAATAATAGGCGGAGAGATGGTAAGGTCCATTGTCATTACTCCTGGATCCCATGTTTGCAAATCCTGCTTTCTCAGATTTATTTGTAATCCCCAGAGCAACGCCCTCAGCGCCTTCGCAGTCACTTGCGGCTGTGTGAGGAGGGGCAGAACACTGGGGGCGCCAGTGTGCGGGTCCCCAGCTAAGGGGTCAGTCTGCCTTCTTTGTTTCAGCTCATGTTATAAACAAGTGCCCCTTCGGTGGTCCACTTAGTGCCATGCTTTTCACATTTTTGTGCTTCTTATTTTGGTGATTTTGCTGCGTGAAGTGTCCCCAAGCATAGGGCTGAAGTGCTGGCTAGTGGTCCAGGTATGTGCCCGAGAGGGCAAATATTTGTGTTAGGTAAGCTTTGGTCAGCCCTGAGTGAGCAGTGCTGTCGGCTGGGAGTTCAGAGTTAATGAATCAACAATGGGTATTAAACACGGTGCCTTTGAGCAGAAGCACACACAAAACAAGTGTCTGTGCTGATCAGGTGATGAAGATGTTGTGCTCAGAGGCTCGCAGGGGCCTGGCCCTGCACTTCCCCTGGAAGCCGTGGTTCAGTATTGGGCAATTCAGTGTTTGTGGCAACATTATAGAACATTTGAAAATTGACTGTCGTTAGCAGATGACAGAGATTAGATAGCCACACGAATGAAAAGATCGAAAGGAGACAAGGTAGAAGATGAGAAATTTTAACAAATGTTTAGGAGATGGAAAGTGCATGGAGGAATGCTCATTGATTTAGCAAAGTGAAGGAAGCTGCAGCCTAGATGGAGAAGGGAACCCTTCTCTCCCGCAGAACCTGAGACAAAGCTCTGGTCTTCAAAGCGTAAATCACCGTGGGGTGGTGGGAGGTAATACAATTAATATATCAATTCTGTATTTTGACTAATAGGAGTTCAAGAAAGAAAGGAAACATAAAATGGAAGAGATATACATTATCAATGAAAAAAAATGAACACTTCAGAACTGAAGGGCAAGAATCCTCACATTGCAAAACTATCAAGTGTATGGTCCTTGGAGTAAAAAAGACCCACAGCAAGCAACATTGTGAAATTCTGGAACTTCATGGGGAAAAATACCCTAAAAGCAACACAACAGGTTATACTCAAAGTATTAATAATTAAATATTGCAGGAGCAATTCTGCCTATCTAGAAGGTAGTGGAACAAAATTTTAATGGAAAAATAGATTTCAGCCCAGACTTCTGTACCCAAACTGTTAGCTAATGGTGAAGACAAAGACCATTTTGGGAATGCAAGACTTCAGATGACTTCTAGGACACCGTTCCTAAGGAGCCCCTCAGGATGTGCTCCAGCAAAAAGAGGAGGGAACCAAGAAAGAAAAAGAAAAACACCAGCCATACACAGTAGTGGAGGGAGAACTCAGTCATAGAAAGCATCCAGACCAGCTGGAGCAAGGCTCCAGAAAGCTCCAGAAATGATGTTTCCAGTGTGGGGAAAAAACAGAACCCCACATATTTAAGCATGTGAGAGTTACAGATAGGCATAAAATAGAGGTGTTGTGACACGTGGAATAAATTAGTGATAGGTTCTTGTACGACCAGGCAAATGAAAAAAAATTGAGGTCACAATTCCAAGAAAAAAGAAACCGTGCATTACTTAACCAGCTTAAGTTGAGCAATATTTGCAAAGTCCTTAAAACCATAAATACCTACTTTTGATTTAATTAAAAGGACCTCATAACCATTCAGGGCATTAAGAAAGAGGAAGTACGAAACGTGTATGGGAGCGATAAGTCTTTATTTCCCATGGCAGGAAATCAAAAGATATCTAAAACTGATTAGTAAAGAAACAGTTGTGTAAATGTACCCTGCCAATAGCGTTGACCATGAGTGTTTTGGGAGCATGTTACAAAAGACGCACAGGTGTTTTTTGCAGCGCTCTTCCCTCAGGTGTCCCCTGGGTGACAGCCTGGGGTCCAGCCTGGTGGCAGCGAGGAACAGAGGCAAACAGTCCCCAGTTGCTGCTTCAAGGTTGGGAGACCATCCCAGAGCTGGTCCTGCACACTTCAGATACGAGAAAGTGATTCCTCTCCTCATTTACAGTCACAAATGAGGACTCAAGTCTTCTCTTGTAGAAGCCGCTTCTCTCCCAGATTGCTCCCACAAGTTGAAGTGGGCGAGGAGGGAAGAGCAAACCGACATTCAGGATGCGAACTTTCTCATTGGACCAACGGGGTAACTCCTCATTATTTCCCTGTGTGCAGCATCTTCCAAAAAATAATCAAAAGACAAATGCATTTCTTCATAAACCACACTCCATTGTCCCAATTTTCGGACGGTCAGGGAAGCTTGTACTGGATGCCTTTTGTTGTTGTTGTTCATTTGCAAACACCAGAGAAATGATAGGGAACAAAGGAATAAAAAGAGCCATAAACACAAATGAATTCCTTTTGTACAAGTTGAGGAACCACAGGACACACTCCTTTTTTTTTTTTTTTAACACTCCAGGTGTGGTGGGAGATTATGTATCCACACAGGAGAGTGGAGAGTTAATTAAAATTTTTGCTCCTACTCCCGGAAAGCAGTGTCTTTTCATTCGATAAGCAGGCTGGCTTTGGAGTGCTGTTTGTGCTCCTCTGTCCTCGCTGGAGTGTCACAGAGAAGCAGATCAAAGGGAACCTTCCCTCCATATAGGTTTCCTATCATCTTCCTCAGCTAATGGACTTGAAAGCGTCCTCCCCCAACTGCACGGGGCTCTTGTCCTATTTTAGAAACGCCACCTCACTGTGTTGATCGCATGCAAGCCTGCTTTGATAGACGCTGCGGAAAACCGCACGGAACGTTAATTACATCAAGACCAGCCCCGATAGTGGGAGGAGTGGGAGGGTCTGGCGGAGTGTAACACCTCACCCCCCGCCATGTGTATTTTAGTTTTCAATCTTCCATGTGACAGCCAGATACTACACTTTTGACTGAACCCTCAGCTCTCACAAGCAACATGGTTTTTGTGTGTTTTCCCTTTTCCTTTCAGTCTTTATGATTCCGTACCCTCTGGCTGATATCCCCTACCCAGAGGGGGAAAATTGGGAGAAATCCTGCTGTCTTTCTTTTTCAGATAGTGACAAAATGCAATAAAATAGAGCAAAAGAGAAGCCGCCCCTGACGAGGCCTGTCTGAGCAGCAGGTCAGGCAGCGGCGGAGGGTGGCCACTGTCTTGTCGCTCCGGGTGCCGGCGGAGAAAACCTGGCTGGGGCACAGTCACCAATAAAAGGACTATATTCTGCCATTCAGGGCTTTGTGAGACGCCAAAGCTTGTCCTGGTTGCCATGGCTACTGTCTGATTGTGGCGGGTTTGTCACAGTGCTTGATAAAGTGGGAAGGTTATTCTTGATAGGCTCAAGTAATCATAACCTCGCAAAGCTTGAGAGAGTGGATTTAACATTTTCCCCCCTCCTCTCTCTCTCTCTCTCTAAATCAGAAATGGCAGAGTGGGGGCGGGGTTCTCAGGACAAAGCAGCCACAGCAGGTGCCCAGCACGAGGGATACTGGCCTGGGCAGATCTGGAAGGGAGGTCCCCATGTATCCAGGGGGCCAGGCAGACGGAGGGGTTGCTGGGTCATTTGCTGCCACCTGGCCTGAGCGGTGCTTCAAGGGACAGGACTAGAATAAGGTCCCTCCTGTCCCTCTCCCTTAAGTAAATTGGTTACACCTGTGCCACTCTCTCCTTTCCTCCCTTAACTCCCTTAACTTTCCCCGTCCTTTAACTTCCTTTCCTTTTCTCTCCTTCCTTCCCCTCTCCTCCCTTCTTTTCTCCCACCCCTCACTCTTCCTCCCTTCCATTCCCTTTTAACAGAACTGATCTTTTAGAAGTCCCTCTTCTCCTTCTCCTCATGTGTGGAATGATGGAACAGTAAGATGTGAGTGACAGCTGATGGACACTGGCCACAGCGTCACAGACTCTGTCTGATCAGCAGAGACCTAATTGATTATCAAGGCAGAGCTTCTCAGGCTTAGCTGCCTCAGAAGTCCTGGGAGGACTCTTTAAACAGATTCCCAGGTCCCACCCCCAGAATATCTGATCTGATTGGTCTGGGTAGAGTTCCAAGACTGCATCGGTGACAAATTCCCAGCTGCTGGTGGTGCTGCTGGCTCAGGGAGCACACTTCGAGCACCACAGATACAGGACAAGGCTTACTTGATACAGTTGAAGAAACCAAAGCTCCCGAAGGATAAATTTATTGCCGGCTGTCTAAGTGACTTGGTAGCCATGCTGGGATGGGTGCTCAGTAACAGGACCTATAAAACCCATTTGAGCCCTGACTAGTGTGGCTCAGTGGGTTGGGCATCATCTCGCAAACTAAAAGGTCGCTGGTTGGATTCCCAGTCCGGGCACATGCCCAGCCTACAGGCTGTCCCCAACTGTGACATGTGCAAGAGGCAACTTAACAATGTTTCTCCCTCACATCAATGTCTCTTTCCCTCTACTTCCCCCTCCCTCTGTAAGTAAGTAAATAAATATCCTTGGAGCCCATTTGAAGAGGCAGAGCTGGTTGTTCCCTCATCTCTCTTCCACTCCTTCCACTCCTCTAGCCCAGGGCAGCCAGACAAGCTGGTTCTATTCCCTGAAGCCCCCAGCAGGCCAGCCACTCACCACAGGTGGCCCCTCTGCAAAGCACCACTGTCCAGTTAAGCCCACTCTCCTCGGTGATCTAAGCCCAGCTGGCCTTTAATTTGTATCTCCTGGGGTTCTCCCCTGGAACGCCCAGGACCCAGCCCTGAGCCTGGGAAGCCTGCCATCCGCCCGGTTTGCTCCCTTCCTCTCCTGCTGACCTTGGAAGCCTCGTGGCCTTGCTGACGGGCCATTTTGTATTTTGGTTTCTGGCGTGTATGTGCCGCTGCCGATGCTGGACTGCGACCTCCAGCACCAGGATAGTGCCCTCACTCGCTCTGCACCCACCATGGCTTCAAACG
Source organism: Trachops cirrhosus (assembly GCA_028533065.1). Lineage (NCBI taxonomy): Eukaryota > Metazoa > Chordata > Mammalia > Chiroptera > Phyllostomidae > Trachops > Trachops cirrhosus. Next base: position 24,099,245 of record CM052544.1, read on the forward strand.
CCAGCTGAACGAACATGCGTGGCTGCCTCGGTTTCAAGGCATCTGGACACACGTTCAAGATGTTCAGAAGCCAACCTGCCAGAGATGGGGAGGCCAGTGTAAACACAGGATTGGGGGGGTGGTGGGAGGGCTGCACTTCCAGTGTTAGCAAGGAGCCCGGAAGAAGAAATCAGACCTGATGCAGGGAGCAGGCGTGCTGTGGAGCCCGTGCTGTGGCCTCACACTGGGCGCCTCCCTGAGGGAGCAGGACTCAGTCTTTGATTCAAAGGCAAGTGTTGGGCCAGTCTCCTGCCTCCCATGCCGATTTGAAATAAAACACGGGCAAGCATTCATTTACCGCTTTACAGCAGGCTGCAGGATACGGGTGAGGCTCCGTGTGTGTGTGTGTGTGTGTGTGTGTGTGTGTGTGTGTACACGCGCGCGTGCGTGTTCCTGCCTGGCCGCTGTGGCTGGATGCAAATGCCTCGATCGTTTGTCAGCTGTGACTTCACTCCCCACGACACGCTGCCACACCGTGCAGAGCAGTGTGTTGTCTGTGCCCTGAATCCGTCTTCGAGGAGAGGCGACAGTGCTGCGTCCGTGAGCCAAGAATAAGCAAAATTAATGGGCCGGTCCTTTGGCTCTGATTCCTTGCCATGCAGATGGGAATGGGGCCAGGAGAGGTCCGAGGTGGGCAGTTTGGCTCTGAATTCCTTAAGCACGTCAGAGCCAGGGCCTCCAAGCTGAGGGTGGACACCACACCCCTTTCTGCTTTGTCAAGTTGGCGAGTTGAATGGCCCCCTCTCAGTCACTTGGGTGCTGGCCTGAGGCGGCAGCATCCCTGACAGTGGCCTTTCTCCCTTAGGGTGTCGAGGTGCAGACGGACTACGTGCCCCTGCTGAACTCGCTAGCAGCCTACGGCTGGCAGCTCACCTGCGTGCTCCCAACTCCCGTCGTCAAGACTAACAGGTACAGTAACCGTCTTTGTGATTACTGAAGACTTACCCGGTGCTAGGCGCTGTTCCCAGTAAGCACTTTGTGTACGTAGCTTGTTTAATCCTGGGACAAGCCCATGAGGCTGGTGTGGCTCCATGAACTCTCCAGCTGGAACGTGGCAGAGCTAAGATTTAGGCTCCTAACCCCCCTCGCCCAGAGCTCTCACACCTGCTCCCTCTTCCCACATGGGGAGCCCTGGTCAGTGGATCACTACAGCCCAGCATGTCAAAGATGCGTGAGCCATCTGGACTGAGCAGGCCTGGGGCTGTCAGAAGGGTTTAATTTGCAAAAGAAATTCAGCACCTACTGTGTGCCCTGTGCCAGGCTAGGTAGGCACTTTCTATATACACTCTCATTTAGTTCTCGAAAATCCTACGAGATAGATATTTAAAAATTAAACCCATTTTATGATGGAGGAAAGTGTGGCCAGGGAGGTGGAAGGACTTGTCCAAGATTATGGTGAGCCAGCAGCCCCACAGAGAAGATGTAAAGACCCGGACTCGTGGCCCTGGCTGGTGGCACTCCTGACGATTTCACGTTCGTGGTGGTTTGTCCACCCTCACCTCTGCCCACCGTTGCTTGAGCACACCGGCTGGTCCCAGTCAGCCCCATGCTAAAAGGCCTTCTCTCCAGGTTTGCTATCTAAAGTGGTCCTCCTGACGATCCTGTAAGTGTAGATATGACTCCCATTTTACAGATGAGGAAACTGAGGCTCAGAGAGGCTCAGTCACACACCTGAGGCCACACCACCACTAAGTGGCAGAACCTGGGACTAGAACCTCAGTTGGAGAATCAAGGGCTCCTTCTCCTATACCAGACCGCCTCTCTGCCCGCCCGTAGGGGTGCCCCTCCCGTGGCCCTCCGTGCTCTGCCTGCCCCAAGTCCTGCTGCATCCGCACCTCTGCAGGGTGGTGAACAGCCTGGGGCAAGGCTGATGGTCTGGGGAGGTGGCAGGGCGGCGCCACCCCAGAGGCCAGGCTGAGGGTGGAGGATGACCGTGACAATCGGTGCCTTTCCCGGGTCCCTCTGCAAGCCCAAGATGGAACAACTCCTGATCCTGAACCCAGAGGACAAGAATCACGATGAGAATGTCTTTGAACGTGAAGCCCCAGCCGGTTCTGAGCAAAGCCCTGGGTGCAGGGAGGTCTCTGTCAGTCTGTCTCAGAGTAACACCTGCCAAATAATTCTCCCTAATCCTCCACTTTCCCTGTGCCTTAAAGGTCCCCTCATGGTGGAGTGGGAGAGCGCCCCGAACCAGGCACATCCCAGCTTGAATCTTGGCTGCGTGCTCTCCAGCCTGCTCCTTAAACAAGCTTTCACTTCCCATCTGTAAAGGTGTCTGTCGCAGTCCTGGGCACGAACGCCGTGGGGAGGCCTAAATGAGGCGTTGTGTGTGGACTCGCCCAGCCCCTGAATACCATGGGAAATACTAGTCCTCTCCCTCCCTACCCTCTGACAACCCTTGTGGAGACCCTCTTGCCTCAGCAGAGAAGACTGTCACAAAACAGAGATTTAAGAATGTGATCAGACGGTGGGGGCCGTGTGGGGGAAACAATGACCCCCGCTTTACAGTATTTTATCATCCCTAAAGGTGGCTCCGCGGGGGCCTGCCTTCTTGGAAGAAAAGCGCACACACTGGGGCATAAAGACGAGTGGGGCCCCTGAGCTGCTCCTCGTCGGCTTGGTTAATGCCACTGCCTGCCTCGCTGGCCGCCTTCATCTGTGTGCCCGAGGGAGCGACGTGGCCCTGCTGCTCAGGGCCCCTGGTGGCTGCTGGTCTGAGCTCTTCCCCCAGGTCCTCATCTTCCTGCCCATCCTGGCCGACCGGACCCCTCCAGGGCCTCATTCCCAAAGACAGATTGGGGAGAGGCCTGTCTGCCACCCCTCTGAGATTCACTAAAGAAGCTGGTTTGTCATCATTTGGCCAAGATGCTAGCTGTTATTTCACTCCAAGGGGAGGGAGTTTCTAGCTGTGAAGCTGACTTTGCAGGGATGCCCACCACGCTTTTGTTGGACCTCTGAGGCGCTAGCCCCCCAGGAGCAAGGGTGGATGGCCTGGGGTGGGAGAGGGGCGGGGGGGCTTCTTGATTCCGACCTGTCATTGTTTGGTAGCAGCTGTGCTTCCTGTGCATGGTCAGCCTTGGTGAAGTTAGGGGCTGCCGTGTCTGTGAGGTTTGGGGCTCCCCCAAGTCTGACCTAACTCACTCTCAGCTCCACGTGTCTTACAGGGAGGGGAACGTATCCACCAAGCAGATTGTCTTTCTTCAGAGACCGTGTCTACCTCAGAAAATCAAGAAGAAGGAATCGAGGGTAAGTCACCTTGATGGCCTTCCTCGCGTTGCTTTAGCAGAGCTTCACCTTCAAGTGCATTTGTCTACAGCAGTCGGTGGGCAGCCTGCCCCAACTGCCAGCAGCTCTGAGCCCAAGGACACCTGAGCCCCTTGGCAAACTGCATCTGGCCTGAAGCTGCCAGAATGGGACAGATGAGGGCACTGGAGGGCCTTGTCTGCCAGTGTCCTGCTGCTGGCCAGGCCAGAAGAGCAGAGGAGAGAGGTTCTTGTGGACACGCCAGCCTGCCAGATATTCCCGCTGGGCTAGAAATAGGGGCATGAAGTCAGCTGCATTCTGACGGGATGCGC
>CM052544.1:24103358-24119413 GCA_028533065.1 Trachops cirrhosus
GGACAGCATCGCTCACCCCGCCCACTTCCCCGAACTGTTGGGGAATGATTTAGTGAGACATAAAACAAAGTACGTGCCAAATGCCAAGTAATGCTGTAACGTTCAATCGATGATAGCATTCCAAGCAAAATCTAGACCACCAACGAATGCAGGTAACCCCAAAGGACTATTTCCTATCAGTCTTCCTTTCTAACTTTCCCTGTGAAAGTGAAGTTATATGAAAAAAAAGTGTGTGGGGGGATATAGAATATAGTAAAAAGCTAGAGTAATTAGAACAATGTGATATCAGAACCACAATAAATAAGGAGACCTATGGCACAGAGAGTCTAAGAGGGGAAAAGTCCACTTGTAGGTGGGAATTTAGTATGTGGTAAAGGAGACACTTCAAATCGCTGGGGAAAGTGCAGAACATTTGACAAATGGTGTTGGGCACCTGGAGAGCCTCGTGGAAAAACGCCAGATCCCTATCCCCATCAAGCACGAAAGTAAATCCCCAATGGATAAAAGACCTGTAAAACTATCAAAAGAAAATAGATCTATAAAAGCCAAGGGAAAAGACTAATATGCTTGATTATATATGTTTTAACTAGTATAAGTTAAAACAAACAATTCAGTGACAAGTAACAAAGGGAAAAAAATATTTGCAATATGTATAACATGGGATTAGCATTCATTTCACTTTATAAAGAGTTACAAATCAGTCAGACATCGAAGTGGATATAAAAATGAACAAAAACACCATTCTCAAAAGAAGAAAGAGAAATGGCTAAACCACTTTAGGTAAAAAAAAAATAAAAAAGAAAGAAAAAGAATGTTAGGGAGAAATCAGGAAATAATTATTTTTTTAGATCATCTTTTCACCCAACAGACTAGGAAAAAAAGTTTAAGGACTTAGAATCTCTAGTTTGGCCAGAAGGTAGGTAAATGAGTACCTTTTACATTGTATTAGCATACAAATTGACAGGGCATTTTACAGGGTAATACGGCAATACTAGCCAATTTTTAAATTTCTTTATGTATTGAATTTAGAGAAAGGGAGGAAGGGAAGGGGGGAGGGGAGAGAGAGAGAGATATTTTTGTTGCTCCCTCATTTATGCATTCATTGGTTGATTCTTGTACGTGCCCTGACCGGGGATCAAACCCACAACCTTGGTGTACTAGGATGATGCTCTAACCGACTGAGCTACCCACCAAGGACAATACTAATCAATTCTTGATCCAGAAGTGACAGGTCTAGAAACTCAACAGGAATATAACACAGATATTATATGAACAAGTATGTTCACTGCAATACTATTTGTAATAGCCCCAAACTAGGAACAACCTGTCATAAGTGTTCATCACAGAGATATGGTTAAGTACACTGTGGTACATTATTTGGAGTGCTAAAAGAGTAAAACCAACGAGCACACATACCGGTGTACGTATACAAGATTAATACACTGATAAATGTCTAAAAGGCTACCTAGCAAGCTCTTTATACAGAAGTTCATCCTAGGTGAGATCAGGGTGGGGGAACAGAGCACTTCTGCACCTAGTGTACATATGTTTATATTGTTTATTTTTGTTGTTCAAGTAGTTGTCTCCACTTTCCCACCACCACTTTCCCCCACCCCACCCACCCCCACCCTCAATCCCACCCCTCTTTGGCTTTGTCCAGGGGTCCTTTATAAATGTTCCTTAATGACTCTTTCCCCTGTTATCTCCCTTCCCCGATCTTCTCTGGTTACTGTCAGTTTGTTCTCTACTTCAATGTCTCTGGTTATGTTCTGCTTGCTTGTTTTGTTGATTAGATTCCCCTTATAGGCAAGATCATATGGTATTTGTCTTTCAGTGCCTGGCTTATTTCACTTAGCATAATGCCCTCCAGATCCGTCCACGCTGTCATGATGGGTGGGAGCTCCTCCTTTCCTTCTGCTGCATAGTATTCCATTGAGTAAATGTACCAGTTTTTTCATCCCTTTAATGATGGATATTTTAGGCTGTTTCCAGCACTTGGCTATTGTAAACTGTGCTGCTATGAACACTGGGGTGCATAGGTTCTTCTGAATTGTTGTTTCAGGATTCTTAGGGTATAATCCCAGCAGTGAAATTGCCGGATCAACAGTTCCATTGTTAGTTTTTTACAATCATATTTATCAGGTAATTAAAAAGAACAAAGGAACAGACAAAATTTTAGTAGGCTCCACAGAGCAAAATGGGCCTTGGGGTGAGATGGAAGAGACTAAATCGCACCATCGGGGTTTTCTACTAATGCAGAGCAGACCGACCAAGATGTCTCTCCACAACTGGGCAAGTCAGGGATCCTGCACACGAACCGTGTTACAGTGCACGCGTCCACCTGATGGCGGGTTCGTAGGTAGCTTTATATGTCACTACTGTGCTTGCTGCATGTGCGCATGTTAGCAGAGAGTAATGTTACAGATAGGACATCTCACTATTTCTCTAAGATCAAAACAGTATATCTGAGTTTCATTTAAAATAAAATTAAATAACAGCTCTCGGGTTAAATTATCAGCATGTGATCATCTGCAATAACCAGGAATAAAGGAAATTGCTGTTTTCCATTCGAAAAGAATGGAAACAAACCTCAGGCACTGGGCCCTGTTGACAATCACTGCACGCACACACGCACGCACTCACTCTACTTAGGCGCATGCGCACATGCGCGCAGCTACACCGCCCATTACAACCAGGCTCCCCAGCACCGTCTCCAGAGCGTGGGGACACCCCCTCTCCCTGCTTCTCCCACCAGCGACCCACAGGACAGCAACCCTCCAGCAACTCGCCCAGACGTCCACCTTCCACAGCTTCCCTTTCCACCAGTGAGAGCTGCAAAAAGATGTATTTTTCCCAGAGTGTTTTCACTTCCAACCTTGTCGAAACATTCTCAGTATTCAATATACTTCTTTGTAGAAGATGGCTTTTATCACTTTTTAGTCTCATGAAAAAGAGTTCCCCAAAGTATTTAACGTGCTCTTCAAGATAACCTTTGTCTTACACTGTCCTATTTCCGATTTCTAGCAGTGACTGCATGTCGTAGATGTTCAATAAATGACAGTTAACAAGTTTATGGTCCTCCAGAAAAGGTTGTCTCCTCCCCAACTGAAGTCCCACTGAATGCCTCCTGAGAGTTTGTCATACAGTCAGTCTATTCCCACCCATCTTAAAAAACAGCAACTGTGCTTTAGTTAACAGTATTGTGTCAACTTTACTGTTAATTTCTTAGTTTTCATAAATATACCATCTTACACAGCTATGTAAAGGGTATATGGGAACACTGTCCTCTCTTTGCAAGTCTTCTATAAATCTAAAATTATTTCACAAAAAAAGCTTAAAAAACTTTTTAAACATGAGCAAAAAAATGGAGTTCTCTTATCACCACTTCTCTTTCCAGCTACTATCCCATTTTTCTTCTTCCCTTCACACAAGAGTAAAATTCTCTGACACTATTACTTATATTCACTTGTTACAATTTATTTCCTCCCAGCGGTTCTTAAACCCACTCCAATATTTTCACTCTTAACATCCATCTTATCAAGATCACCAATGACCTTCCAGTTGCTAAACAGCAGAACTCATGTCTCCTGTCCTGGCAGCCGCATGACACAGCTGACTACTCATTCTTCCTCAAGACACCTTCTTCGTGTGGCTTCCAGGCACCGCACTCAACTTCCTTCCCTCCTTCCTGTTTATTAGAGCACTTTTTGTAACTCTAATAGCCCCACCCGCCCCCACGACTCAGTATGGACCACTAACACAGCAGGGGCAACCTGAAACGAGGTGAACGTCAAAAACTGACCATAAGGGACAAAAACAATCAATGCACAAAAGCCATGAGTTCATAGTGATACTTTAAAAAATCTGCCCATCTTTGGAGGTTGCCAGGGCACCAACTCATAGCAAGCTAATTGATTTTTCAAAAGGGTGAGAATCAAGCATCGATCCTGCCTTTCCTGTTCATACCCATCTCAGGGCAAAGTCAATGAGGGAGAGTTCTCTACAGAACAATCACAGGTACTACATGCAGGACAATGATAGAAATGGACAACTAATCCTTAATAAAATGGCAGGTATAGGCCATGATCAACAGCTGCTAAAATAATTAGGCGAAAGGTTGACAGCTTTGTATTGGCTGGATCAGGCTGACAAAAGCTGAACCCACTGATCAACCTTCATAACACTACCAGTGAGACACAGACATGATGTGCCTCCTCATGTGTGAAACAGGAAGTACACAGCACTTATAATGCAGTCTTGCAAAAAAAAATCTCTAACGTGAATCTAAATGAGCTCTAGGTCTAACTACCAGTTTACATGACACTGAGGATAGAGGGTGATGCTAAATGACACACTGAGGGTAACGTAAGTGAGTTCAAAATGGGGGAAAGTCTTTAGGGACAAATGACCCAGCTTCTTCGACAAACATATGGGGGCAGAGTGATGTGTGTGTGTGTGTGTGTGAGCAGTGGAAAGTGCCATCGCGTAAAAGGAACATACAAGACATGTCAACCAGGTGCAACGTGTGGACTTTGAGGCAGTGGGGGAAACACGCAGGAAGGTCTTAGCTGATTCTAAGGAGTCACTGTTACCTGTGCTGAGGGTGTCGCCGGCCTCGTGGTCGTGTTCAGGTGATGTATCTGCTGGACATACCAGCCAAACAGGTGCAATGCTGTGATTTCTAGGAACTGCTTCACCAGATACCAGGCAACAACAAACCCAGAGAAGTCGAGGGGAGACAAAACGAAACGTCACACTGTTGACAATCGCTGAGGTTGGGTAACGGATACACAGGAGCTCGTTTCGCTGCCTTCTCTCCTTCGGCGTATCTTTGAAAACTTTCCTAAGATTTCTTTTTTAAACTAGGAGCTACTGACTAAAACCAGGGTCCCGGGAACGACATCCTGATCTCCGACCGGATGTCCGCCTTCAGACACCCTGTTGGTGAGGAAGGGCTCTGGGGCTCCCAGAAAGCCCCTCTGATGGTGGACTACTGAGGAAAGACCAGGCATTGATCCATTTTCTGGTGAGTACTGGTGCTCACACTAACTGTCAAAACTTGAGGAAGACTCCTGTGTCAGCTTAAATGATCTCTTGAGTATGTGAAGGCGTCTCATGTCACAAGAAGAATCATCTCTTCATACACTCAGGCTCAGAAGAATCCTTAAGAATTCCTTCAGTACAGCTCATCAGCTCCACTCAGGCCCATTCACCCACATAAGAAATATTAACAAGTACCTAGTCTGTCCCAAGCACGGCGCTGAACAAAACAGGGCCCGACCCACATGAGGGTTACAGGTTAGTGAACTAAACCTGAGCCATCCAACCTCTTAAAATCCTTTCGGCACAGGACAAGGGAGAGCATATTAATCACACACTCAGGCAGTGTTCTGCCAGGTACTTTACATATATTACATATTTCAACCTCATAACAGCCCGATAGGGTAGGAAGTATCATCTGCAGGTGCGAGTATGTGCACACGCATGTGTAATTACACACTGAGGCACAATGCAGTTAAGTGACTTGCTACAGATCATCTCCCCAGTGAGTAGCAGAGCTGAGATTTAAACCCAGGCAGCCTGGCTTGGGGCTCTCTACAGTCTACATTCTCAGGCACCACAATATAAATTCCAAGGTGCCCTGGCTGGAGTTAGCTCAATGTGAGTACCAAAGAGATCTTGACTATCCTGGTAAGCAAGAGCAACAGGGCGCTCTCGGCCAGCAGCCCAGAAACACTGTCCAGCACTAAGCCCCGGAAACACAGCTGGAAGGAACTACAGTTCAGGTGATGGTCATGACCTGGCCCATCTCAGCAGTTTTCAGATGGTGACAGTGAGTTACTAGCAGGGTGGCGGACAGAGCTGGGATCTCCAGGATGAGTGGCCCTTGCTCTGTGACAACAGCAGGCGCACAGGCCATGGTGTTGGATGGATGGAGGCAGCGGGCACTGAAGATGCTCACCCTGCACCTCCACTCCCTACACAGGAAGGCCTGGGGAGCCACTTTCTCCACATCTTGTGTCTCCTCCCTCGCCAGCTGCCTTTGCCCAGGTGGCAGAAGAGCCTCGCTGCTCCCACATCCCTGAATCACATCGTGCTTTGCTCCCATGCTCTCGGTACCCAGCTCTACAGCCCAGCCCTCAGCCTGGACGCTTTGGGGTCAAGTGACGAGTCATGGCTCCTTGGAGTGGCCAGAGCTTCTCACATTCCCCTCACCTCTGAAACGCTGATGCTCACTGCCTGGAGGGGATGCTGACATTCCCATCAGGTCAATGGCCCCTCTTCCTTCCCACTGAATTCACATCAGGTATTCAACCTAGAGGGCGTCATGCTAAGTGAAGTAAGTCAGACAGAGAACAAATAACATGTGATTTCTCTTACATGTAGAATCTAAAAAACAAAACAAATGAACAGAAACAGACTGATAAATACAGAGAACAAACTGATGGTTGCCAGATGGGAGGGGGAGTGTGGGGGGCTGGGGGAAAAAGGTGAGGGGATTAAGAAGTATAAATTGGCAATCACAAAATACTCACGGGATATAAACTACAGCATAGGGAATAGGGGGATTACTTCGTAAATTATACAGCTGTCTAACCACTATGCTGCACATCTGAGATACAAAGAGATATTGAATGTCAACTGTAATTAAAAAAAAACAAAAGAAATAGCTGACAAACGATCTCTGCTTAAAACTTGACAAAACTCAAAACAGGGCAGAGGCTGGAACGGCGCTGCCGGTCACGTCAGGCCCGTAAGTCAGCGGCGTGCTGGGGCTCTGGGTTCCCGTGAGGCCCGCAGCCAGCGCCCCGGGGGCAACCTGTCTTCCCTTCGCAGCTCAAGAACAGGGTCTCCCCACTGGAGCTCCTGGGTCCCCAGCCCCGATCTGTCCTTCTTCCAGACTCGCTGCATCCTCACAGCGTTCTCCGCGCAGGCAGCCTTCAGCCTGAGACTGCTTGTCAAGAAAGGATGGCCCGGCCTGGCCTTGACCCACAGATTTCTTTTGCATTTTTAAAAGTCTAAACAAGGATAAGAACTACCTTATCTGGTAGCTAGCAGTCTGCTTGCTAGCAGTTTCACCAGAGCAGCCTTGGGATCAGGCTGCATCATGCTCTCTCTCCCGCCCTGGGGGGTTGCCTCCCCATCCAGGCTTGGCAAGGAGTTAGGCATTAGTTGCTTTCTTTCGGTCATTCAACAAGTACGTGTTGAGGAGCTGCTGCTGCGGTCAGAAATGACCCTGGCAAAGCAATGAAATACAGGCAGAGAAGCAGGACCTGGAAACGGCACTATACCCCTAAGCAATCCTTACCAGATTTCTACAGCCAGCCCGCCCGGCCACTGCGGGCAGATTCAGAGTGAACACAGGGGTCACCAGTGCCTTTGTCCCCAACGAGAAGCCACCTCCTACACACAGTGTTAAGGTGGGCAGCCAGGACATGGAACATAGAAAGGGTTTCATTTGAGAAGAAACTAACAATTAGCCAGGAGACATACTTAGGATATTCTTTAACATTAAGCAAATACACTGGATATTCAATTCCCAAAAGCAGTTTTCCTGACCATTTTCTGTTTCCAAACCCAACCTGGCTGGCCTGAAGAAGCCAGGCTGCAGGCCATGGTAAGGTCCACTGTGTCTTACAGTATAAAGGTTTCTCAAAGTAACATTATAAAGAATGTGTTTAAATTGTAAGTTTATTGAATAAAGATATATAGGCTGCTGGCAAATAATTTAAAAATAGCTTTTATTTCACACACAAAAGCACATTTTCATATGATTAAATAAGTATATGTCTATATACTTATAGAAATCTATACTGACCAATTGAAGGTATATCATGAGACAATCAAACAGTATTAATAAAATAAAACCAATATAAAAATAGTTTAACTGATGAAGTCTTTGCAAAAAGTTTATCACTGAAGTCTGTCCGTTGGTTTTTCTTTTATTCTCCAGAAGGTCACAGTTCACAGCCTTTAAAAAACAAAAAGACTAAGTAGAGGGAAATTCACCTTGCCACAAATCATAGAACATAAAATCTTACTGTCCTGAGGAAATCTCCCAACCTTGTCTCTTCCACCGTTGCCTGCTCCCTACCACCACTTCTCAAAGCAGATGTGTTCTTTGGGCACATGGCTATTTGCCAGTTGCTTGGAGAAAAAGTCGGTCATCGGTGGTGGACCACAAATATAGAACAAAGTCTCTTTGGAAATATGATCTCTTATCTCCTTCTCCGTTATTCTTCCTTCTACCAAGAAACAGAATGAACACCAAATTAAGCCAGACACGTCTGTACCGAGATGAGGCACGACTCACCGCAACTCCGTAGCAGTGCTAACTTTCAGTAACTCAAGCTCAGTGAGGCCCGTCTTGAGCCATTCGCACGACGGCTCCAGCTGGCACCTGGGGCCGGTCCCCTGCACGGCCCTGTCTCCAGGCTTCCTCAACTTATGGCAAGTAAAGCGGGAAGCTAATCGTAATGCCCTCTTTGGAGAAGAGCATGAACTTACTGCTCTTTGGTAGAGATTCAAACTGCCTTCAGAGAAGTAAAGAAACTGTTTTTGTGAAAAATCCTTCCAGGCAGGAGAAACCACAAGTAATTTAAATGACCATTAATGGCAAATGGTATCGATTCAGTCAAGGCTGGAATATAAATTCTTTGCATGCATATTATAGTGATGATGCAAAGGCCCCCTAAAAAATGTGGAAAGTAAATTTTTAATATGGGCAGTAGAAAAACTGTACATATTAAGTAAATCCAACTAAATCTCTCCTTATTTTTCCATGATGAATCACCTCTCAATTCCCCAGGAGGTGAGATTCCCGGCCAGCAACTCCAAATAAAGCATCTATATTCAACCAACTGGCATGCCCACCGACTACCTGGAGATAGTCAAAATATCTTTAGAGGACTCACCCGTGATGTATGGCTTGAATTCGGCACTGATTTGTGTAGTTTGCTTTGTAACATGCAGACTGCATGCAATCTTCTCAGGAAATTCATTTACTAAATCGAGGATATTTTTCTGGAATGTCAAACATATTTGGTCACACTACAATTTTAAAAAACCAAACCAGATGTGCACAACCACTGACGCCGAACCTCGCCTCCCATTCTACACACGTCTGCCGCCTCGCGCTCTACTTAGAGAGATATTGTTTGCAGCCTAGCAGGCCAGAGCATTCAGAGTACAGAGGGCTATTTGGCTTTAATTGAAATCTGAATATGCTAACAAGCATATTACTAACTCTCCGGGAGTTTTTTCTTCTTCCTTTTTCTCAAGCTTTGGCAATTAAGCAGCAGTTTCAGTGACCACAGTTGTGTCTTTTAACTGTTTCTGTTCTTTTGTTCATCCTTGCAGCTGCAAAGCAAGCCGGAGCGAAAGCCTTCTCGATCAAATGCACTTTGTGTCAACAGATGCAACTGCCGGGGGTTTGTTACCCAGCTGAGTCCCCGCTATGTGCGTCTCACCTACCCCCGCAACGCGTGAGCCCACTGGTGCGCCTCCTGACTCTTCAGAGTCCCAGGGCCGTGGCGACTTTCCTGTCCATCCACCTCCACACTCCAGCCCCCAGGCCTGCCCTGTCCTGCCCTGTCCTTCACGTCACTGGGAGCCTCCTCAGCACTAGCCGTTTGACTTGTCCTGGCAAGGTGTGCTGGTTGACTCTCACTCGCGCAGTATCAGATTAGACTATCGCAGAGAAGACAGAACCGAGAGAGGCAAGTTCCGTGGACAGTTAGTACCACGACAAGTCTGCTCACAGCGAGCTACAAAACATACATTTCTCCCTTACCTTAAACAGGAGTTCGCTGGTATTTTTTGCACTGTAGAACAGTTTTATCATTCCTATCTCATAGCCACTTCCTTTGTTTGCCCGTTCTCTGTGGAGATCCGCCGAGTGCCGCAGGATGGAAAGCAGAGGGTTAATTCCGACTCCTCCTGCAATCAACACGAGGTTCCTAGGGGCATCCGCAGGCTGAGGGTCAAAGTAGAACTCTCCGCCCACTCTCACGGCCACTTCAGAGTCAAGTGTACACTAGGTGGGAAAGAACAGATCCTCAAGTCCTTTGTAGCACAGGTCTTAAACTCAGTGTTCTTTGGTAAAACTGACTGCGTCTACCTCCAGCATTTTATCAGTATTAGGACTATTTTTACAGCTTGCTCTCAAGTTTCCCAGGGCCCTGTGAATTGATTCCACTTGGCCATTACACAGGCCATTTGCTACTCTGCCTTGTGATCCACACTCACAGCTGCTCCAGTATTAAGGTTGTAAAGGAGACCCGCTTGAATAATTTGGCCATTTGTTAACTGTGTAGGTGAGGAACTGAGTTGTGAAGAGGCACAGGGGCCAGCTCTTAAGCAGGAGTTTCCTCTTCTGAGAGGCGCTCCTGTCCTGATCAAAGCCGTGGAGCTGAGGGAGGCGGGACGGGGCAAGTGTCACTAACTGCGGCTGCCCTGGGTTCATCAGAGCTGAGGAGTGCGGGTGCCAGGGGCTTCCTCCTAGTCGCCAGCAGGGCACAGCCAGACCGGCTCCACAGGCTGAGGCCAGTGGCCAGCAGGCAGCACCACTCAGTCCTGTTCCCTTCTCCCCGGAGCAGCAAGAACAGGAAGCCTGAGGCTTCACACTAGGGGGTGAGGACTACATACACCTACCCACGCAAAGTACCCACTGTTCTGTGAGGTCACTTACGCCGCAAATACAACTGGAGCTGAGCGCACTGTTTTCTTCATAGGGGAGATACTGCCCCTGAGCGAGCTCTTCTGAAAACTTGTATGACACTTTTCCACTGCCATAATTTGGAGAACCCAACTGGTATTTAGAGGGCAGGACCAGAGATGCCAGGTGTCGTATGCAGTTAGCGGTGTCCCGGAGCTGGTGCCTACTAAGCGGATGGGTGAATGTGCAGGAATTTTGTGAGCGAGTATCTACCGCTAGTCTGACATCAGCCATTGTGGGAGTGTTTACGAAAATCAGCAAATGTACAAAGCGGAGCTTTTTTCACTCAGAGAGCTGGTTTAGTAGCACACCATCATCTGCAGTGCCCAGCTCAGACTTCTGAGTGACCCATGGGGCATACACATACAGGTGAAAACTGGCTTGTAATGATCTGAGACTAGGCTCCAACTCATTTTACAAAAAAACCCTCAAAGTTTTGTGGGGGGTTTTTCCATGGATCTAACACAGTCTCAATTTTCTAGAATGTAGCCATCACGTAGACTGTACTTTGTGGTACTCAGAATTTCACCAAGTGCCCTGGCTGGTGTATCTCAGTGGATTGAATGCCAGCCTGCGAACCAAAGGGTAGCTGGTTCCAATTCCCAGTCAGGGCAGTCTGGGATGCAGGCCAGGTCCCCAGTAGGGGGCGTGCAAGAGGCAACCACACACTGATGTTTCATTCCCTCTTTCTCCCTCCCTTCCCCACTCTCTAAAAATAAATAAATAAAATCTTTAAAAAAAAAAAGAATTTCACCAAGCATATTCACTATTCGGGAATCCCAGCTGGTAATGTGTCTGTGGTCCTTCAACACACAACCTGAACCACCTGCATCCACAGTCAGAGTGTGTTCATGGGATCCTACACTGAGGAAGAGCATCTGACTATCTCATTCTCATGCATCTCCTAGTTTAGATACGCCCAACCATTTATATAATGAACTACATTTTATCTGGTTATGAATCACTTCCCCTTATCTCTCCTTTGTGTTACACTTGTAGAATCGTTTTTTGTTGTTGTTTTTATTTTCATGAGGAAGTCTTGTTAACGCGGACAGTTGGGGAGCAGGAGGGAGTCTCCGGCACTGGCCAAGACGGTGCGAGGGAGGTTCTTACACTGAGTGCACCAAAAGCTAGAAGGATGAATAGACAGGGCCTGAGAGCTCCAAAAGCTAGCAAGGTAACGGGACAGAAAAGGAGCCCCGTGTACCCTATCCCTATAAGAACTGGGGCTTCAGCAGGAAGGGGGATGGTCTTTGAGACAGGAGTCTGCCATTCTCCCTGCTTATGGCACCTGAATAAACCTCTTTCCTTCTGCACCAGCACCTGTCTCAAGAGCAAGCAGGCCTTTCCATGAGGACTTTCCTCATGGCAGGCAGCCGAACCTGCGTTTTGGTTACAGTCTCTCTAAGCCCCTCGCATCTTAGACCTTTTTTGGTCTAGAGTTCTGCAAAGTCACCTTGACATACACTTCTACTTCATGAGTATCTTTCTTAACAAAAATTAAATGTGGTGTGTAAAGATTTCTGGCAGTGAGAAAGACCAGCGTGTCTGAAGATAAATATTCCTTCCTTAAGGACCCTCGCCACATGGACAGAGCTGGACATGTGAGACAGCCTTACTCACACATGTCCAGTGACCATGTCCCAGGCAAATCCCATATGTGGTGGTCTCAGGTTATAATAGGATCCTTAGGGTAATGTTTTAGAGCAGGGGTGTCAAACTTATTTTCACTGGGGGCCACATTGGCCTCAAGGTTGCCTTCAAAGGGCCGAATGTATTTTAGAGCTGTATAAATGTAACTACCCCTTAACTAGGTACAAGGAGCTCGGTGCTACCGCCGGGTAGAAACAAGGTGCTGGGCTGGATAAAACGAGGTGGAGGGCCGGATACAGCCCGCAAGCCTTGTGTTTGCCACCTGTGTTTTAGAGGGTCTAGAAAACTTAGTAGTTTTAAGTTATTCATTTCTATTAAAAAAGTTCCCCATAAAAGGGAGTCCTCAGGCTCAGAGGAAAGGTGTTGTTACTATGTACAATAATTTTATTTATATATTTATTATTTATGTTTTGTTTTTGTTTGTGTGCTTTTTAATCCTCACCCAAGGATATGTCAATTGATTTTAGAGACAGAGGAAGGGAAGAGAGAAACACTGATGTGAGAAACATCAATTGGTTACCTCTCATACGCACCCCAACTGGGGATTGCACCTGCAACCTAGGTATGTGCCTTAACCGAGAATCAAACCCGTGACCCTGTGGTGTATGGACATGATGCTCCAACCAACTGAGCAACCCAGCCAGGGCACAAATTGTAACTTTAAAATGCATGTTGATTTTTTTATAATTTTAAGCATGCTTGGGAACTGCTTAAATTTTGTGCAATAAACTGTATTTGCTAAAAAAAATTTTAATGTGTTGATTACATTAACTTTGGATTTCATTTCAGGATAGTTCTCTAGAAAGGGTGATTGGATCTAACAGGGTTGAGAACATGTTAGGTCCAGAACATGTCTGGAGAAAAAAAACGCAGTAATCTAGGGGGCAGAAGACACTTTCAATCACAGCCCCCACGAAACCCAGAAAGCCCCTTCACTTCTCTGAGCCTCTGTGCCGCATCTGGACGACGGGTCCCCGCAGGCCAAGGTGGGCGCTACGTGACACACCTGGGGATAACTCCCTGCAGGAATTGAGCTCCTAGTAGAGGGCACTGTGTTCACTGCAGCTGTCTGGGAGGAAAAGCGCTGGGGTGCCTGCTTCCTTCTTTCCTGTCACTAAATAAACCAGAATTTAGAAATAAGGAAATTTATATTAAGAGAATAGGTTTGTCCCATTACATGTTCCTGACATACATCAACCGAATGAACTCCCCGCTAAGAAGCAGTAACGCACCGCACGCCTCCGAAGACCAGACCTCTAGCACCCACACCTGGCACCACGCACAGGAGGCAGCAGGAAGTGCTCCCTGACGTGAGGCTGTGAGTTGTCGGGCTCCACCATTCAAGTAAGAGTTACTCAAAGAGAAACTCTAAGACAAAATGAAACATTATCTGAATTCACAAAGCAGGCCCTTACTGGTAAAGAACTGTTAAATGAATGAAAATCCTTTCTCTGAGGGTAAAAAAAACCTGACCTTAACTACTTTAAATATATAGACTTTTACATGAGGATGATAAGTGGTCTTCATTTTTGACAAAAGAAATCAGCAGCAAGGGAGCATTCTGTTAGTAAGAACTAAAATGTAGGAACCCCTAAACAGGCTACCCAAGTGCTTTGAAATACTCCTTCCTTTCAAGTCTGAAAAACAGATTTTATGGACAGAGTCTCTGCCTGACAATGACAGTGGATTTACTCTATACCCAGCCTCCCCCTCTTGTTTGCCCCGCCCGTACACTGATCTCTTTATCTGTGAGAATCTAAGAGTAAAAGGCACTATGAAACAAGAGAGAAAACCTTGTCAAATGGTCATCTCAGCATGCTTAGTAATGACAACAAACAAAGCCTTTAGGTTATTGTTTTTAGAAACCACAGTATTTTCAACCCTAAAGTTGGCAAGAAAACGTGCTCCAGGGAAAGATAATACTCAAGAAGCCTGTCGTCTCCTTAGTGACAAAATAATCTTCAGGAGATCTATCTTCTAATTTGCTAGCATCTGGAAAGAATCAAAAGCCATCTTTGTCTTTTGTTGATCAATACAAACTGCCAGGGCAGCACGGACACGAGACTCGCAGTCTGCACAGCACAATATGAAAGTGAGTGAAAGGACATTACCTTCAATTACACAGCAACGTATCTAATTTGAGTATGGATTTTCAACTTGCGAAATAAACAACTTTCCCACAGCAACTGGAGCAGAGGCACAATTGCTGTCTAGAACCCTTTACCCTGCCAGGAGTTTGAGCCAAAGCAGATAAAATAAAGGAAGACATTTATGGCACTTCATCCCGCGTCCCAACAGAGCAGCCTGCTGCCACCCAGACACTCACGTGCCTCCATTGTCCACTCTAACAGCTTAATAAGACAAATTCTCGGGAGGAACACAGCCACCTGAGAATGGTTCCAAGAAAAATCTGACTTCATAAAGGCCGTCTGCAATTCCCACTGGGCAGAGTGGAGCAAGCTCTACAATTAGGATGTGCATTCAAGCAATGCCACTTGGAGATTTTCGACAGCCTCTAAGAATAAGTTCCTTCATTGAAATGCCAATGAGGCATGAAACCACGCAGTGAGCTATGGACCAGGACCAGGTCAGGTCACGTGGGAGGCTGAGAACTGGAGGGGGCTCGCGCACTGGGAGCCGGGTGGCTAAGCTCATTTTAACAGCGAGCACTGGGCACGTGAACACCTTGCTGATCCCACCCCTGCAGCATATTTTAGAGGCTCAGGATGTAGCCTGGAGATAGTAATGGGTGAAAATCCACAGAAAATCTAAAAAGGAATGATGAAGCTGAGGTCACACTGAAGGAAGGACTCAGAGGTCAGAGGATAAAAATGTGGCAGGGTACATTCACAATGGAACTGCCAAGGCAAGCAACCAGGGGTTATTCTGAACAGACACACCTTGACATGTAAACCATAAGGAGAACATCTAATCTATTTTGTTGCCCCATAGATCTAAAAATCCTTTAATTTAAAAATTATTTTACAGTAAAACTTTTTGGTGCACAGTTCAATGAATTTTAACACATACATAGATCTGTGTAACTACCACCAGAATGAAGATTTAAAAAGCTCCCTCACCCCCCAAAAGACTCCCCCGTGCTACCCTTCATGCTCACAGCCCTCCGCACGCCTCGCCCCTGCCGACCACCTATCTGGTCTCCGCCACTGCACTTTTGTTTTCCAGAGGTGACACGAAATGGGACTACACAGTACATAACCTTCCACTCTAGCCTCCTTCACTCAACGTGTGCCTCTCAGGGTCACCCACGCTGTCGTGTGCCGTCAATAAACAGTTCTTCTGTTGTTACTGCTAAATAACATCACTGTTTATCCATGCACCTGCTGAGGGGTATCTGGGGTGTTTCCAGTGTTTGATAATTATGAATAGAACTGCTATGAACATTCAGGTACAAGCTTTTCCCTGAACAGAACTTTCATCATATCTCTGGTATAAAGACCCAGGAGTGGTACTGCTGGGTCCTATGGTAAGTGTACATTTAATTTCATACAAAACTGCCAAAATGCCTTCCAGAATGGCCACAGTATTTTGCGTTCCTATTAGCAATACGACAGATTTATAGTTAGTCCACAACCTTGTTAGCACTTGGCATTATCAACATTTTAATTTTAGTCATTCTAATAGGTCTGTAGAGCTATCCCACTACAAATGGTTTTACTCTGCA
>CM052544.1:24119913-24160447 GCA_028533065.1 Trachops cirrhosus
ACAAGAAAAACTCACTGGCATATAACTAATAGGCTGATGTGGCTTTCTAAGTTACGAAAATCTTATGTTTCTTTTCTTCTAACCATACTCCTAACAACCAGAACCCTTGGAAGTTTCAAGCCTTCAATAACTATGCCACAGAAACCCTTTTTTTGGTGGGCTCCTAGGAAATGCAGCAAACCTAGTCACATACCAAAGGAAGAAAAATTTATTAGAACCTGGGGCCACAAAAAATTCTCTCCATGTCTAGGAAACACACACATCCAGTCTCGATGTGTCTCAGACACCAAAGAGCAAAGTACCATTTTCCCCCAGTTGTTTTCCTACCAGCGGCTTACATGAAAAGCACATCGTGTCCTCTACTGATTGGATCTATGACCTTAAAAGATGTTTTCTTTTGATATATGACCTTAAATATCCAGTCATTTTTTACAGTCTTAAAAAACCAGTTCTGGACTGGAAGTACTCCAGAAACAGTCCCTAGCCTGCCTTTGCCTATATTTACTTGACTGTTTCCCATGACTATCTTAATTTCCCTTTCAGTTCAGACAAGATACAAATTTTAAAAGACTGTGGTTAACATTTATTAACAAAGATGCCTGCTATATGCTTTCACAGAGGAGTTATATAGCATCTCCACAGCTTCCACATTAAAAAAATACAGCAATGAACTACTTTATGGCTTCATCTCCAGAACTATAGCGCCCTCTGCTGCTTGATGTTGCTAAAGACCGTTCTCAGGTGAGTGAAAGGAAACCCTTCTCCAGAAACTTTGGAAAGGCACTTTTCAGAAAAAAAGGACTGCTTCAGTAAAAGTTACAGAAGAATTCAAATTACATAAAAACCTCATTTGGATAGATTTAAGAAAATAGGCATAACACATATTTAATAAAACATTTGTCCGAGAAAGAACTGCTTTACACACACACAGGCCTTGCAGGATTAGCACTGCTGGAGCCAAGAGTTGAGGCACCCCCTGCACCTCCAGATGCGTGAGTATATGAAGGGCTGAGAGAAAGCCCAGTTTTGCAGTGAACCCACACAGGTCCGCAGCCTACTGCGGCACACCAGGCTGCCCTGTCCTGCCCACAGATGCAGCCCCAGTGCCCAGCTCACAGCAGGCACGGAAACCACGGCCACATGACGAGGCTTTCCCATGAGATCCCCACACTCTTTAGTCCTCAGCTACGGTCCTCAGAGTCCCGCACTCACTTCTCGGGCACACACTGTAGACGGCACCTGCCCACAACGTACAGGCACTGTGGTTCCCACCGGAAATAAAAACGCGAGTATGTCTTGGTTCCTGCCCTCAATAAACTCATCCTAATGAGAGGAAAATTAACAAACACATACAATTAAATGGGCTATGACAAAACCTGCTTGGCAGAGAGAAAATGCTCATCCTTTGAAATCTGTCCAGAAGTACTTGTACTTAGCATAGATTTCTTCACATATGAGAAAATATGTGATCCTGCTTTTATCATGAAAATACTGATAAAGCCACTGTTTTACTTTTTAAAAATCTACTTGGGGGGTGGGGAGAAGTTGGGAGGGTGAGGAGAAGACCAGATGAAGAAGTAGTCAAATCCAGCAGGGAAGAGGAATTGAGAAAGACTTCACAGAGGAGTCTTAGAAGACACTCTCCGGACGAGTGATGGAGGAGGACAGACTGAACAAGGACACCGGAAGGCCACACTTTCTGTGGGTGGTCACGTGGGAGGCAGGGCCCCCGCATGTGGCTGTGCGGGTTGTACACTGTCTACACTCAGTGCCCCTGCTGGAGGGGAAGCGTAGAGTCTTACTTCTCTACTTGCTCCTCTAATCCGTTTCCTCCTTCTCTTGGGACAGTGCAGTCACTTTCCAGCACAAAAACGTATGTTGTGTGAAGTCAGACATGCCTTTCTCTCTCCACTCTTCCCGTGCTTCCCCGTGGGCAGTGTCCTGTGGCAGCCCCAGTGTGGAGCGGGCACCGCCCGCGGCACACACGGGGGCAGCAGGACAGTGCAGACGCGCGCTAAGCCTCTGCTGCTTGGCCGGCTGCTCTTCCAACCGACAGGCTGGCTGCAGAACTGGCCAAGGCACTACACTGGAAGCTGCCCCTGGGCCTCACCAGCACAAATGATCTCTGAGTAAATCACTGGCACTGACAAAAAACAAACAAAAAAAAAACTAATAAAGTTAAACATTAGGAATCGTGCTAGATGCTTGACATAACCCAAAACATAGGAATATTACCATTTGCTCTTTAAAGATGCAGAAACCGAAGCCCAGAGAAAGGAGGAAACTACGATGTCACAGACCCAGCAGGCAGAAAAGCGACATGTGAGCCGGGCGGGCTCCAGCGCCCCGGGCGCAGGCACTGCCATGCGGTCTCCCTCAGGGGATACAGCAGTGGGCACCACCAGGAACCTTGAATCCGGCAACTCCGAGACTCACACACTGCATGAGGACAGTTGGTGGCAAACTCCAGAGGGGGAGTCCCAATCTCTCCAGCCTCAGGACAGAGGAATTCCAAGAAGGTCAAGAGCAGGACTCACCAAGGAGTTAGGTGCTAAGTGATGGACCTACTGGTGAGAGAACCCAAAGTGGTTTGGAGGCAGCTTCCTCTTTCAGCCTGTCTCCCTGGAGCGGCTTACTTGAGTTCTTGGGACTGGTCTCCAGTACACACGCCAGTCCCTGCTGGAGGACCACGTAAGAACACAGTGCAGCACGGGGAGAGCCCTGGAGGCTGAACTCTCGTCTGCATTGAAGGCATCTATCTGGGATCCGTGCCCAAAGCTCCAGAGCACTGAGGCAGGTCTGGAGCCTCCCCCTCAGAGTCTGACAGGTGTCAGAGGAGGTCAAGAACTCAGAGATCTGAGATCACAGCCCAATTTCCCACCCCAAAGATAAGCACCAGAGCAACCCCCTCCCGTATCTCTAAGAAGCAGCCCACTGACAACCCTAACCACGCAAACCACATAGCAGCCACATACACCCTGCCTCTCACTAACCTTGTTGTCTTCTCCAAAGCACCACATGGCGCTCACCACCACAAGAGAGCTTAGAGCACAAGCAATCCCCGCAACATCACTGAAGGAGTGGACACCACCAATCTAAGCACGTGGCCATTCTGTCACCATGAAGAAAAACAGCCCCCAGAGCCGTGCAGCAAGTCAGAGCTAAGGGAGCAATCTTTCAAAGGGAGAGCATCCAGGCGCCAGGAATAAGTGCTGAGGGACACCTGGTGGGAAAGGGCCATCACTAAACAGGCAAAGATGACCGCCACACCCCGGCCCCTCACTCCCACATCTGTCCTCTGAGGCAGGAATCTGTCAGGCACATGCTAGAACCAGTCCTAGCATCAGTTGAGACACGACTAAAGCCACTCACTGACGGGATGTATGACTCCGACCCTAATTTGACCCTGAGGACCACGTGGGACCCTATGTCTATATACACCACTAGAGAATGGGACTCTTCCTCATCAGGTAACCACAGTTTGCAGGTGCTACTACACTCGCAGGCACACCATGGTCGAGGCACTATGAACCGAGGCGCGGGCTTGTTCTAATCAGGACACTGGGGACTGCGGACGGAGTCCTGGCACAATCCAGAGTCGGAGGCACAGAGACAATGCTGCGCACAGGACACAAAGGTTCCCACAGAAGGGAAATACGGAAAGATAGAGCGTTACAATTAAAGTTTCCACTTGTCAATGTAATAACTGCTCAACTATTTTTGAAGGGTAAAATGTTGCCCGCCCCCCCAAACAGCCCACATGCATTTAATATGTATCACTGAACATGTGCAAAGATTGCAGTAAATTGCTTCACAAACGCAAATTATTGCAATCAGCATCTTGTTTTCTAGTTCTAAATTCAAAGGCAAACTATTAACACAAGACTGCTAACTCTTGCTATTATCACACTTGCTATTATCACACATCCTCCTTCCAACAAAACCACATTTCCAGATGGACTGCCAAAATTAGTCAAGTGACCCTAAGAAATACTACCAAGACTGACATGCCAGAAATTCATTTAGAAATGAATGCTTTATTTAAATAAAGGAAACATACACCCAAACACACCTTTCCTAAGGAAATACAAGTTGGTTTATTTACAATTCAACTTGGACTGCAGCTCCCTGAGGCCCTTCGCAGGCAGCGGGACGAGTGGCAGGGCTGCCACCCTGTCAGCACCGACTGGTCCTCAGGGCCGAAGGGCAGACCCGTGAGTGTGGGGTGCACGGGGCCTGACCGGGGTCCCGACAGTGAAGTCAGCACTGATAACGGAGCCGGCCCAGACGGGATATGAGCAGTGCAGGAACTCCGTCGAGAGGGCGGTCAGCTCTGACGTGCCGGTTATTCTTCTTTTCAGACCGCTGTGTTTCCTCAGTATCTGACATAAGGAACACTGACTTTTGAAATCATAACTGGAGATTAGATTACTACAGTGCATTTTATTAGCAACCATCCTATAGGACAGAATTATCAGGGTTGTCATGTCCACAGACCAGAACTACCTCCTTTGTTTCCATCTGAAAAACTCCAGGCAGCAAGTTTCATGTGTGACTGAGATGGGCGTGGGCTCCAAACCGAGGCTCACGCTGAGGCCAGGAAAGAAACCTGAGTCTCCAGCCAAAGATGGCTCGCCCCGGACAGAGAGGGTCTCGAAGTCTCACCCCTCAGGAGAACAGCTGGCCACAGAAGTCCCTTCCACAAAGAAAAATAAGCCCTTCTATCTGATGGCACCTTCCTGAACACACAGAACACTCAGGAAACGGAAAAGCCACTTACCACTGGCCAGCTTTAAAAGTAAAATCTCTATCGGCAACAAGCAGGCGGAGCCTCTTCACGGAGGGTGACTCGGGGGCTGCTCCACACACCTTAGCTGCTGACACGACCTTGAATCAAAAGACGGCTGTGGTGAGGTTAGTGTGTACACAACGTGAGGAACAGGGCACAGCTTTCTGGTAACTCGGGTGTGCTGAAAATCTACAAAAATATGGTTTTTAAAAATTGCAAAACAAGGTAAAGCATATTTTGCTTTAAAATTCTGCCTACCACCAGGTGAACGTCTTATTTTTGAAAGGCTTGCTAAAATATTAATTGAATTTTATTCCGCATACGAAAACCATCTCTCAAAGGGACTATTTAACAAGCGTTATTTGTTGCACGCCTAGCACGTGCCACGCGCCAGGCCGGCACTCTGAGCATTGCTCAGGGAAGTGGAGCCCTGAAAACCACCTGCGTGGCATCTAAATTCTCCGTGAGTACGACCTACGCCAAGCAAGGCCCACTGTTAGCTACTACGAGCCCGCGTTTGTTCCGAATCCGCAAGCAGTCCATGACAAGCAAACTTCCGAAATTAAAGGTACGCACTTAAAAACTTTATTTTAGCCATTTCAGAGTAAATTGTATATCTGTTGAATCTAATAACAGCAAACAAATTGAACTGGTATCCAATGTCTTTGTTTTACAAAATACACACAGTCCACACCCTTAAAATAATAACCCTTCACAACAGACGTCACCGTTTGAGAAGCGCTGTTCTCAAAGACGGATCTGGTCTCTAGAAACCCTAGAAAGCTCTGAGTTAGGCACTCCTCAGGTCAGTGCCACCATGCCTTAGCACCCCCCAAACCGCCTCTGCTTCATTCTCTGCGTCTGTCTTTGGGTTTCTCTTCCTCCCTAAACCTGGGACATCTTCACCACAGTGGAGAAAAGGCAGTATGACTCTCTCTTCAACATCCTATTGCTGTTCAACTCCATTGGCAGCAAATCAAATCACAGCAGGTGACCAAACTAAGGTCATTCTCCTTGGATTGCATGACCTTCACGGCTCCACGGAAGGGTGCTTAAGAAACCTGTTCAAGGTCAATGCCGCTCCCACCCTAATTCTAGCCCATTCAGCCCCTTTCCTCCAACAGGACTAGGTCTAATCAAACTATCAGTGAGACACCATTCTTAACAATCCACTGGAAAATTCTCAAGATGGGCGGTAGTCCCCCTCATCTCCTCAAAATAAAATGTTGTACCTTTCTCTTGCTCCTGTGAAACCCCTTGCCTCTCTGTGTACTTTGCTGATCCTCTCTTTCTCCTCTCCCGGAGAGCAAGTGGGGTGCTTTTCCACTGTTGACCCCCCACCTGCACTTTTCATGCTTGTCCCCCTGACTCTCTGAAACACCGCTCCATCAGCTCCCACCTGTTCCTTCACGTTCAGTTGTTCTCTCTAGATCTTCTGTTTGATCAGACATGATGGCTACTGCCATTTGGTCGTCCTACATAACTCAGCAACAAAATAAGAGGGGGCAGCACAGTATGGCTGGGACAGCCTGGGCTCCACAGCTGGACCTCCTCCTGTGTAACCCTGGCTGCACCACTTACCCGCCAGCTGTGTGACTCCGGGCAGGTTACTACCTAGCCCCACTCGTCTCTAAAATGGGAATAACAACCCCTTTCCTCATGGAGTTGTTGGGAGGATTAAGTGAGATAATATGTGCAAAGCACGTATAATGCTGCTGGCTCATTGCCTCAGACAGCTGACGTTGAACCCTTCAGGTCCCTTTCGGCCCCTCTCTTATCTGGCCCCTCTTCTCCTTTCCCTCCCACATCCTCAGTGGGAGCCTTCTCTAAACTGCCCCACTCCTGCTCCCTCTCCCACCTCCTGGCTGAGGCCCTCAGGCATTCCCAAATCTAGTAACCCATCACCTAACTTCACCATTACTTTTCTGCCTGTCACAGGTTCACAATTTCCCTCCCCTGGATGAGTCACAGCAGCTGATGTCTGAGTGGCATTTGCCTCAGGTGTATACCAGAGACTGGGTTAAATCTTTTACGTGTATTAATACATTTGGCTAATATGAATAATAATATTATATCCCAAGAGACAGCGTGATTCTCCGTTCTGCAGTTGAGGAAACTGAAAGCTTTGGTAACTTGTTCGAGATGACTCAGGGATGGCAGGGTCAGGATTCAAACCCAGATCTGCTTGGCCCTTAATCACGTGTTAGTGCTGCCCCAGTGATCCGCTCACACACGTGAGCGACTCAATGCACCACGTTCATTCACAAGCATTTCCTGAGCACGGCGCCTGGCACTGGAGGTGCAGAGACGGAGGCTTCTCCTGCCCCTAGAGGGCCCCACACAGTCGGCTGCTTTCCATCACCGGGATTTCAATTCAGGACCCATCCTGGCCTCAGTCAAGTCAAATCCATTTTCAACTGGCGGACACGCACACACACGAGCGCGCACTTTGCCTCTTCCAGGCATTATGTCGCTAACACAGGCAAGTTCCATGAATTTAGCTCATGACCTTTCCTGCCCAGGTGCACCCACCACAATCCTGAGTCACGGATTTTCTTTTCAGTTGAATCGCTGCTCCCTTGGCCTCCGTCTTGTGTCACTCAAAGCAGCCAACAGATGAATACTCCTAATGTTCTGACCTCACTGAGTTACCCTCCAGCTCAAAAACCTTCAAGGGCTCTCTAATACTGAACTGCAAATATCAAAAAATGCTAAAAGGCCTTTGTACTTCATACCAGCTTAACCTCCTCCTGCATCCCTGCGCTACTGGTTTACCAGCCAAACGGACTACTAGCTGATCCTCAGGGGCTTGCCTACCTCCCCAAACCCTGCCCAGGTCCTGCGGCATGCACCACGCTCTCTCAGCCCTGTCTATCAACCCCTTACCCCACTTCCAGGCCCTGCCCAAGTACGGGCCCCTCCCTTCGGCCCGAGGTCTTCCTCTTCCCCTCATCCTCCCAACTCTAACCATAAAATATTCCTGCCTGTATCATCATACTTAGCACATATTAATGTAATTATAAATATGCATGAACATGTCTTTTCAATCACACAGACCACAAGCCTCCTGAGATTAGCTATTAGGTAGAATTTACATCTATATCAACTTCCTAGATCAATCACAAGGCCAAACACACAGTAAGATTCAGTAAGTATTTGCAGAATAAATGAAAACTCTAACAGGTTTGAAGTTCAGGAGCCTTTTGTTAAAAAAAAAAAAAAAAGTTGGGGGCTGGGAACCCCTACAGAAAATCTAGATCCATGTTGAAAACTGTGGGGGAGGTCAGGGAAGGCGGGGATCTCCACAGGGGAACAGCAATCTTCTCTGTTTGCCACACACTCGATTGTAAATACCTTATTACAAAGACGAGTACAATGAATCATCAGAGGGCTCTCCCTTCCATTATTACTCTCATTTTTCTTAAGTTTCCAAAGAAGAAATATTCATTTTGTAAATCTCATTATTTCCTTTCAATATTATAACCTGTGGAAACACAGCCAAGAGCTGGATTATTCCATCTGTAACGGCGGAACTGGCGTCCATCAGAGTCGTGAGCAAAACCAGACCCACGTGAGCGTCAAGCCCGCCCCACAGTCACCTGGTGGCAGGAAAACCAACACTCACAGTCCACGGGGGGAGGGTGGGGGAGGGAGAGGGACACGGAGTTCCAACTGAAACGCGCCAGCATGCTTCACAACCCAATGCTAGTCTACGTGGAATGAGGTCACCAGTCATTTGCCAATGTCCAAATATGACATTCAGTGAGGAAGGGAAAGAAGCTACAGGTTACACTGAGTAAGTCCCGTTTTCACGTGGACAGTCTCTACGACCAAGAATGCCGCCAGACGCCTCACGCCTGCTGGCATCCGCACGCAGCAACATACCTGCTGCGTGAGTCCTCACAACCTGGGCGAAACTGCTGGAACTGGGCACACAAAGTATCTTTAACAACTCCTGATTTTGAAAGACAGGCCTCCCTCTTAACACTTTAATTAAAACAGATACTGTACACTATGTAAAATTTTCCAGCAAAAGCTCTTGGAAGGCCGCATCTTTATTCTGAAGCTAGTTTCGGATGATTAAGATCTGTAATCATGGCCCTTGTTGTATGCCATTTTTTCCTTTACTTTGATTGAATAAGTAAAACACAATGGAGAAACTTTATGTTTTAACATTTGTACTTGTTCTCATACTTAACAGATCAAAAGATTTCGCAACTGAAACCTCAACTAGCCGTGTCCTAAGCTAAAACACATGGCAGGAAATGAAGTTTTCCATAAAATAACATTTAGACTCTTCTACTGTTCAATAAAATAACAATACATTTGCCAACTTTTACTAGCACACAGTTCTAATGCTTTGACAAAGTCAGCATCTGAAAGGAAATTCCATCATTCCGATTTAAAGAGCTGGTTTTATGTGGGTATCTTGATGTTACTGCCGCTACAGAAGTCCCTGGACAGGAAACAGGTCTTTCTTTGGGAAACCTGACTGGCTTCCTCTGTTCATTCCCATTCATTCTTTTGTTGGCTTAAAAATTTAAACAAAGCCAAGATTAATGATGACCTGAAACAAAAGAGGGCACGGAGAATTTCTGAGTTGAAGAAAAATTAGTCATCATCAAAAAATAGTATGTCATTTAGCACATACTATAAGGACACCAAGGCCCAGAGACGTTATTTCGACTGCGGCAGAAACACCAATCTGACGAGTAGGAACCTGATGAAAAGATACTGGTTTTACTGAAGTGATTTACTGATAAGGAAAGAGCACAGAATTCTGTCCACGGTACAACTTCTCAAGCAGGTTATGCCCGTCAACACTACATCCCAGCAAAGGGGTGTGCTCCTTGCTCCTACCGGAGCTAACATGTCTGCCTGGGTGCATCTCCGCTCTGCCTTTGCAAGCCTCCATCACCCCTCCTCCCCTCTCCATGACACAGGTGAGCACTCAGACCTTCACCTCACACAACATCAGGTGCAAACACCTATCTATAGAGCTTGCCATGCACCAGGCACTTTACATACATTAATTCATTCAATCTTCACGAAAACTGTGGAAGGCAAGTATTAGTACTCTCCCATTTTACAAATGAGAAAACTTGAGGTCCCACAGCTAGTAAGAGGCAAAGCAGATACTAGAATCCAGGCACTTGACCACTGTGCTTGGGTGCTTCTCAAAATACAACAAAACAAGCTTCTCCCTTAACCCAGCTACCACCCCATTTCTCTGCCCAAAGTCACATAAAAACTTTTCAAGAGTTATATATAGTCGTGGTCCTGTTCTCTCCCTCTCTTTCCCTTCCCTTCTCTCTAAAAATAAATAAATAAAACCTTAAAAAAAAAAGAACAGGACTGGGCACATAGCAGGCACTCAATGCATATCTGCTAAATTTAAAATAAAATACTTCATTTGTTTGAATCCGATGGGTGGGAAATGGAAAACAAAAACAAAAATCTTGCCTCCTGGATCATTTAAATTATTGAACAAGTTAAGTTCTGGGCATAGTTAAGAAGTAGCAATCTAAGCAAGCCCTCATTTTTCACAGCCCACATCTGTACAAAACGACAGAGTACACTTGAATCATCACCTCATCTTCACCACTGCCACTTTAAAAAAGCAACTCATCCAAGGCAGTCCAGGTAATCAGCCACAGAGGTGGGGTTAACACTTGTTCATTCTGCTCAGTGAAACGTCTTGAGTGCCTACGCTGTGTAAGCACTGCGCTAGACACTGCAGCTACAGCGCTGTCAGGCTGAGCCTTCCCCCAAGGACGCTCCCTCTGGGTAGGCTTCCACTCGTAGCAGGGTGAGCTGTGCACCCGGAGGAGCAGAAGGCCAGCTGCCAGGGCCATCACACTGCACCTCCCCTGGGGTTTCTCCAAGAGCCTGGCGCCAGGCCCTCTACAAGCTGGCCACCTCTCTAGGTAGTGGGTGCCTGAGGTTTCTGCCCACCACTCTCTGCTCTGCTCTGTCAGAGCTGACAGTGTCATAAGGGTGGAAAGCCAAGCACTGTTCGCCCCAGGCTGGGTAACCTCTAAAAGGCTTCCAAACAACTCGGAGTTGACCACCAACTCCAATAATCACAGCAAATTAGGTGTCCCACTACTGGGAAACATTCCCTGTTAAAGAGATGCCCCACTTCCCCACCAAGCTGAAGAAGGCCACTCTGGCATACAATCTTCCTAAAATGTGCAGGTGATGACCGACAGAAAATTGTAAGGGTTAAACTTGGGACATGGGCCAGATTTTCTAAACAGCCCATCCTACTCAAACCCAGGCCTCAACAAAACCGTAAGTCAAGGAGATTATCAGCACCTGAAATTCAGCACTGGGAACCATACGATCCCCAAAGGTCTCTGCCACAGGCGCCCAGCAATTTGACTCTATTAGCTAACTACTATCCCAGCTACTAACTGACCCTTCTTATGCCCGGTAACACTTCACTGAAATTCTGATTAGAACAGAGATGAGGCTACGTAAAATTTCTCTTCTACTGTATTGCTCAACTAAACACTGTCTAAATCAAGTGTTGCATTCTTTTTAATAGTAGGAAGAAAAACCAATTTGACATCAAAGATGTGAGTTCAAGCAAGTCCTTTAAACTTAGGCTGACAGTGTCATCGCCTAAAACAGTGTGCCTGTGAGCGGGAAAGGGGGTGCTATTCCACCAGGACAGGAAGCGTAAGCCAGGACTACCCCGGGAAACCAGGACGCAGGGTCACACTGTCTCAATCTCTGCAGTCCTCATTTCTTCACCTGTGGAACGGGGACGAGGATCCCTGTGCTCCCCTCTGAGGGTGGCCATGAGAATTAAGTTAACAACTTCTTGTGTAATCAAGTGCTTTGTTTAAAAAAGAAAAAACAGATAACAATACACACAAGGCATTTGTAGGGTAAGACACAGGTTCTAAGAGAAGCAAACCAGTACAATTACAAAAGGATTAGTGGTTTTTCCAAAATCCACTAGTTGATTTCCAAAATCAATTTAGGTGCACAAAGTCCGTTTCCTCTGATCAGAGTCCCACTAGAATACGGAGTCAGGGACCTTATCTATCATTTTCAGCACTGTAACCCCAGGACCTAGCCTACTGTCTGGCACACTTCCAAATGACTGCACAAAAATCAGAAACTAAAAAGTTCTTTCATCACCAGACTCACCCATCAAACTGATGAATAGAGTGCATCTTGCTCGGTGGGCCAGCCCTCTGCAGGGCCAAGCAGAGAGTGAGCCCCTCCAGTGAAAACCCAGCCTCACCTGAACAATGCTTACTGCATTACCATTATTTCTCCTCTTATCTCCCTGACATTTCCCAGGTCACCCAGACTGCTTATTCTTTTGTTCCTTAAGAAAAGAATGTGAACTCAACACAAACAGTCAAATGTCATTCAATTCAGAGCCCAGTTTCCTGCACCAGCAGGACTCCAGGCTGGTTACATTTATAGCCTAAAGTAAGAAGCACCAATACTTTAATATGCTCATTCAGTAACTTCTCTATAGGGAACCCAATGGCTAATAAGGAAAGGACATTTCTGGGTGGGTGAGTGCTCCATTCTTCACTCACTCGGGAGAGGCAGCAGGATCCTTTGCCTTCAGAATCATGGGCTTGGGCGGGAGCTTCCCTCTGGCCCTGGGAGAAGCCACTAGTTATGGCCTAGGCTCTGCTCCCTCTTTTGTAAAATGCAGATGCCATCCTATCCTTAGGCTACCTCACAGACAAACTGAAGAGCAAATGCCATGCGGGGAGTTCTGTAAAGTATACTCGCAATACAAATTAAAGGCAGGAGTGGCACACGAGACCATGCGGTGGGCTAGTTCTCTTACGGCCCAACGTGAGGCGCTGTTCATTTCAGTAAGTCCAAGGTCAGACTGGGGTGAGCCCCTGGTGACCGTACACTGCTGAGGTCGGACATCATCTAGCTTATGTAGCACCTCCCAGCCCCCAGCTCTCATTCTATTTGGGAAAGAAGTGGAAATTAGAAACGGAAGGAGGAGAACTGCAATTGGAAAATTCTTCCACTAAGATAACATCATGGTTGAAATTAGCCCTATAATTTTCTGACATCTGGGTATTAAAATTCTCAACTTTTCAATCATACTATTAGAGTTTACATTAACTTCCTGTGTAGTTTCCTTAAACTTAGCTTAAAATAACCATCCGAAAAGTCTCAATAGTTTTGTCCTATAAAAACCTGAAATTACTGTTCTAGTTCATGGATTGGCAAGCTATGACCCACAGACCACACCTAGGTGTCTCGATAAAGAACACTTCATCAGAACCTGGCTGTGCTATTGTGTGTGTGTTGTCTATGGTCGTTTCCACACTGGAAGGCAGAGTTTTAGAGCTGGGACTACAAACAGTGCAGCCCGTGACGCCTCAAATACTCAGACTATGTGGCCCTTTACAGAAAATCTGCCAAATTCTGCTGTGGTTCCACACGCTTCAAAATGTAACAGAAAAGAACATAGTCCAAGACTCTTAAAACCATTTTTTCTTCAAAACTGGCAAGGCTTTGCTTTTTAAAAAAGAAATTCTAACAAATCTAACATTCAAAGATTCAGCATTTTTGTGTGCTCAACAAACCAAAAGAAAATTATTTTCAGATTTATTATCAGTGGGAAAAGTGTATTTTGCTATGCACCCATAAATCTATTATGCTGAACTCATTTTACAGACTTCTCAAAAAACGTTGGCTTAAAGCTGAATCCACAAGCACACCACCCTCAGTCCCAAAGCAATTTTCTGAAAATAGAACTAGCTTGAAAAGTGGGGCCTAAACAATATCCTTTTACATCAAAGACTACCCTACTCTTACTACTAAAAATTAAATTACTGCAACAGTACAATTTCTGACCATGCTTCTAGAAGTATATAAACCCTTCCTTATACAAAATAGACTTTTAACTTACAACACTAAGCTAAATATATATAAATATGTAGAGAATCACTCAAAACGCAAAACAAATATGCAATTTATGGTTTTCAAAGAAAATGTGGTTACTCACTGAGGTAAAGGGTGAGGATCCTTATTTCCCAGCCCTTGACACCCCTTCGGGTGGTGGGTTAGCTCTGTCTAGTTTGAACATGGTGGGAAAAGTCAGCACAGGGGAAGGGCAGTAAGAGCTCGTCCACCTTCCCTTCTCAGATGTTAGTGTTTGCTCCCTTGACGAAATAAGTTGTTCTACAGTAGGGATAAGAAAAGGGCTTTGAGACATGGTGTCAAAAAAAAAGAAAGAAAGAAAAAGAAAAGGTAAGCTATTCATAAAATGTGGGCTCTAAAAGAAGCTCTATCCCTAAAACATAGCCCTACACATCGTATCTGTAAGGACAGTTCCCTCAATGGCTGTTATACTTCCTTCAGCAAAAAGAAATAACCCTCTTTCCCCGACTGTCCCCAAAGGGATAAAGCTCATGTGGTGCCTTCCCCATCTGCCAGTCGTAACTGTGTGCACACCGTCCGGCCGAGAAAACCCTGCCAAGGCCCAGACACACAAACCTCATGTCGAAGGACATTTGCGGTTCTCTCCAAGTGATCTGTTTTCCGTCTGGATTTCATTATGCTGTAAAAAAAGAAAAAGAAAAATTAGGTTATTAAGTATTATCCTCATAAGAAATAATTAAATTAGTTCATGATGATCCAAAACACAGTATAACATTATGGACCCAAGAAGACAGTCAGTGGAAATCTGCACATCTAACTGAAGCGTACCGATTTCCTGACGTCACGCACATTCAAGCGGTATGTTACGTTACGCCTTCAGGGGTCTGCTGTGCCTCCCATGACCATCAGCAGATCAAGTCTCTTTGAAAATCAACCTCAAAGGACACTGAAGGCCGATGGCTCACCTGGTTAGAGTAAGGTGGCGCAAAGCGCTGGGCGTCACTCTCAGCAAAGCAGCCTGGGTACAGATGGCTCCGACAGAGCCTCGCAACATCGCAGGAGCCAAGACCGCAGCACAGGCCATGGCGCTTCCTGGGCAAACACAAGCTGAAAATTACAATATGCTAAGAGAAAGTAGAGAAATATCAGACTATTTTAGGGGCCAGTGAAAAAGGGTTTAGAGTTTTGTTCGTGCTCTTATGAGCTGATCCAATGTCAAAGCAGTTAAGGACCTAATCCTCCGGCAAAATTTCTGCCTCTACTGAGATTAATTTAACTGATCTACACACATATGTAATTATTGGTGCCACCAGATATTCATGTTCTCTATTAGTTTCCAAAATCTCTGACCAAGTTCACATGACTTATCTTACACTATTACAGGAGAGTAGATTTTCCAAATGCCTGATAATCATACTCCAACCAAAGAACACCATGTAAGTCTCTGATATCTTGATAAAGTGCAAGCGACAAATAAACTGAGGTTCACGGCAATGAGAACTGCTTCTACACATGGTAATACAGACGAATACTGCAAATATCACAGTGAATGGAAAGAATGAAAGCAGCCACTCAAAATAGCAGAGTCTATGGATCCAGTAATAAAAAGTACAGAAACAGACAAAATTCATCCATGACACTAGAGATCACGTTAGTCCTCACCCCTGGGAAGGAACAGTGACAATGTCGTTTCATAATCTGAATGCTGACTGCACGAGTGTTCTCATCTTGTAAAAATGCATTAAAACCACAGAGGACTTTTCAGGGCAGTAAAAATACGCCGCACGACACCATAATGATGGATCCATATCATTACACACTCATAGCGTGTGCACCACCAAGAGCGAGCCGTGACGTAAGCTCTGGACTCTGGGCGATAAGGATGTGTCAGTGCAGGTTCATCAGCTGTGACAACTACATGGCTCTAGTGGGAGACGCTGATGACGGGGGAGGCAATGCCCGTGTGGGGGCCGGGGGTATGTGGGAAATCAACTGTCTTAATAAAAAAGTTAATCGAGCTGTCCTCTTAGGATTTATGTACTTCTGTTTATAAAATACACGCATAAAAAGTTCAAAAAACCAAAAACCCAGAAAGGTCCCATTTCAAAGTCTAAAAACTACTGGCCTATCAGGAAAACCGCTGAGTAGGAGTCAGGTAATGTGTTTTGTTTTTTCGGGTTTTCTGGTTCCTACCAATCTGTTTTCCTCACCCATTTTTTAATATTTCTTTGCCTAAGATGGCCACTTTCACATGTTACAGTGCAGATCTGTCCTGTCCTCTCGGTCAGCTCAAGAACAAATGAAGATGTATGAGAACACTCTTTTTTCCTAAGCTCTCTGGAAGGCACTATATAAATTAATTATAATAAATTTAGTGTTAGGAAAATATTCAAGCTAGATGTGCTTACGTTCCTATGCCACATTCATTAATTTAGCCCTTCATCTGACAAATATTTAAGAGTCCATTATGTGGCAGGCACTGGGAGTACAGACATTAACAAAACAGACTTTCTTGGGAAGCTTATATTTTAGAAGGTAGAGACAGAAAATAAAGTAAATAAGTCAGGTGGTGATATAAGCCATAGGTAATTTATTCAGTTATAATCAATTCATATCAAAAAGCCACTGCTTCATAACTAATCTTTAGGTAAAGTAAAACATCTATTTCTTGCCATAGCATGATGTAGCATCAATGTAGATAAATAATGCTCCTTGCTATTTTTCTCTTGAATAAATGGAAAAAGTATAGTGCCTCTTTACCTCATACAAGACTACTAAATGCAGTTTCTCTCATTTAAATATGCTAAACCAAAACTGTTGCATTAATCATTGAAAGAAAGAAACTTACTTTAGAAGTCCATGAGATTTCAGGAGTAATTAAGTGTATGGCTGGCTGGCTGGCTGATACACAATACTTTGGTCCTGGTATTGTACTGAGACCTTCAGATACACGCCAGTGGGAACCCGGACAGTGTTTCCATGTATTGAAGTTCTCACAAAGTTCCTGCAATGACAGAGACGACATGTAAGAACAATGCTTTGTAAAACTGTTAAAGAGCACTACTATCTCCTACCGGCAAAATAAAAAGGCTGGCTATAATCAGCAGGCATCACCACAGCAAAACTACTCTCAATTCCCCCCCCTTTTCATCAATTCTTCCTCTCATCTTTCTACTTTTCTTTTTTCTGGATTTCCCCCCCCCACTTTTCTGGTTCCACCCTATGAAAGACCAGACCAATGGCTGGAAGGATTCAGTTAGTGTCATTTACGGTGAAGTTCCCTAATAAAATTTAACTAATATATAGTTTAATACGAAAACACTGTTCTGCCCAATGTTTTAGACAACTATTTCTAAAATAGTCCTCACAAAAGACACTCCTTTCAACGATTACACTGTCTGAGTGGTATACTGCTTACATGAACTGGAAAACAAAGAAATGTTAATTTTTTAAAGCTATTCTTTTTTAAATTCTAAAATCTTGTTTTCTAACAACCATGACCAAGATTGCCACCTACTGGTAAAAAAAGGGTATTTTTATCAAGTGGTATTCAAAATGATTACCAAAGCAGTAAGGTATTTTTTAAAAAAGATACCTCTTTTGAAATATGTCCAATGGTTTCACATATTCAATGTAAGTATTTAATGAACTATATAATATTAACATATATTAAGTAATTTCTAAAACAATACAAACAAGAATATTCCATAAATGTTTATATCCTCATAGGCCTTACCTCATCCCCAAAAATCTTAATTAACTATTTCTGAAAGAGAAAAATGATCATAAATGCTAAAGAAAACATATCTATTTAAGCAGTAAAAAAAACTACTGCAAGCAATGGATTTAAGACTTAAAATGATCTGTACTGGTTTCTGTTCAGTAAGGACGCTTAATTTATTAAACAATAACTGGGGGGCCAGGCACTACTGTAGGCCGTGGAGACACAGTAAAGAACCAGACACAAGGTCCTTGCCATCATGAAGCTTTCATTATAGTGTGTGTGACAGGTAAGGTAGGGTGGGTGGGGGAGTGTCAGGAAAGGTCTCTCTCAAGAGACAAGGGCCGCAACCTGAATGCTGAGGAAGAGTCAGCCAAGCCGAAGTTCAGAGCAGAGCACTAGGTCAGAGGCCCAGTCACAGCCACACTG
Organism: Trachops cirrhosus; assembly: GCA_028533065.1. Classification (NCBI taxonomy): domain Eukaryota; kingdom Metazoa; phylum Chordata; class Mammalia; order Chiroptera; family Phyllostomidae; genus Trachops; species Trachops cirrhosus. Next base: position 24,137,736 of record CM052544.1, read on the forward strand.
GTGTGTGCAGGAACCACAGCCAGTGCCACTGGAGAGCAGTGAGTGGGGTGAGTGATACGAGATGCGTGACACAAGATGAGGCTGAGCAGGTAGGCGGGCCAGATCAGGCCACAGTAAGGGGATGGCCTTTATTCTAAGGGCAATGGGAAGCAACTGAATGGTTTGAGTAAACCAGGAGAGGTATGTGACCGAATTTACATTAAGGGATCGCTCAGGCTGCGATGCAAAGAACTGATCACAGGGCAAGAGTCGAAGCAGGATGTCCAATTAGAAGGCTCTAGTCTAAGACCGGAGTAGGATTAAGCTACAGACATGACGGAAGTAGATGAATACGGAACATATGTTGGAATTAAAGCCCTAAGACTTGTTGATAGATGGGATGAGGCGTGAAAGAGAAAAACCAAGGATGCCTCAAAGATCATCAATGCACTGAAATAAATTCACAGAAATATCATGGCACCCATTGTTTCAGAATCGGAGGTGCCACTGAAGAAGCAAAGGGGCTCCTGGCATTTGGTTAAGGGAACCCTGGTGGCATACAAGTTATTTCAAGAGTGCTTGACTTGGAATCCATGGAATTGGACTCACATCTGACTCCTTCCTGCTTTTTGATCTTGGGCCAGTCACCTCTTACCATTTTTAAGTGGGAATGCCAACACCACTTCACTGGACTGCTGAGAGAAATAAATGTCCATGGAAATACCTGGCAGGCAAGTGTTACAAAAAAACAACCCAAATGCATTAACCCCCTGGCTTCCTGTCAATCTTGAGAGGCAGTCTGATATTGCTAATAAATAATTCCCCTTAGCCCGATATACAACAGCACTCATAAAATACAGCTTCTACTATATAATTGTTACTTATTTCTAAGTTCAATCCTATGTTAAGAATTTTGGACACTGTTATTTTCCAGATCAGTATGTTAACCTTTTACAATTAAATAAATTTGTGATCTCAAATGATCCTACAGCAACTAGTAAATCTGCTTTTGTCATGCTTTCAGGGTGCAAAAATGTCTCATTACAGAATTTTTCCATTACTTTTTAAGAATAAAATTTAATAGTCATTGTAATGTATTATTTAAAAATGCTTGGGAGGAGTAAAAAAACTGCATCACATGTTTGGCTATGGTTTTATTTTCTTCAGCACAGTAGGAACTCAAAACTGGGCAGAACCATACAAGGTGCTGCCTCTGGCCAGACAAAGGGCATGGCCGACAGATGGCGGGATGGAAACTGGAAAGCCAAGGGGCACCCAAATCCAGGTCTCAAGGGAAGCTCTGGTGAACATCTCAGCAGTCTGCAGTGGGATGTGTATACATGAGTATTACATGTATGTATTATGTGAATATAAACTAAGTGTGGTACATATGATTGCTGAGCCAAGTAAAACTCATAATTCCCACACGAAAGCGTATTAGATCTGAAAGGGATCTTGTAAATCATCTCTAATACAATCCTTTTTTTAGTCAGAAGAAGAAATAAGGCCCAAAGAATATAAACATCCAGTTCCCAGTGCTGCAACAGTCAGATTCTGGGCCCAGATTTGCTCCCCAATAGCACTTTTTCCACTGCAGATTTGAATGCCTAGAAATGAAACACTACCCCCGAGGATCCGGCTGTACCAAAACAGACAGTAGTACTGCTTCCAAGACAAAGCACCTTTTATTTGCATTTTATTTTATTTATTTTCAAGGTATAAAGAAGCCTCATGGTAATAACTCTGCCCGCTGATGCCATTCCTTTTACAAAAAAGAAACTGTGGTTCACATAAATTAAGTAATGTGTTGCCAGGCTTTGGGGACAGACAGGCTCTTCATTTCCTAGGTGTATGATTTTGGTCTAGATACCCAACTCTGATCTCAGTTTGAAGATTAATAATACATTAATCTTACATAATGTACATAATGTAATAATAATGTATTATTATTAGATTAATAATACATAATAACGTCTAAACTCCCAAGGCTGGTGGAAGAATTATACTTGGCACAATACCGGGCACAAAGCAAACTCCTTGTAATAAAAAGTGATCCTATTACTGTTAATACAAATCTCTGTAGTAAATAATGTCATATGCTTGGCAAACATAAGACTAGAATTCCATCTGCCTCCCGGTCTTGGTCCTTTCAACAACACAATTTAGGCATCTGAAGATAATCTGGGGTGATGAAGAGGCGGGGATATACCTGAACAGCCGAGTGCACCCACACACTACGGCGTCGCCCTGGGCTCAAGGTCACCCGGTGAATCGAAATTCCAAGGAAGCTTCCCGTCGGTCTCCGGGAAGGCACACAGATTGAGAAGGTTGAGCTGCTCCCGCCGCCGAAGACCAAGCAAGGCTGCGGCGCTGACCCCACGGGCGCCGAGGGCCCCGACTGTGCTATCTAGACCTGCTGCAGCCGTCAGCGGGCTCTGGTTAAGGCCTATCGAAGGTGCACAGCCATGAGGCCAGGCATCTATAGCCGCAATAAAGTGCCTCCGCGCCGTCAGCACCGCGAGCACGTAGCTTACAAAACAGCACCAAATTCCGCCGCCGGTTCCTGAGAGCTTCCGGTGTCCCCGACGTGACGTACTGCCTCTCGAGCGATCGTCACATTCTATTGGTCACTTCCGTCCAATGGGCGGAGCCGTACACAACACCACCAAAGAGCAATCACGCTCTTCCAGTGTCTTCCCACACCCTAGCTCAGCCATCTCCATGGTGACCGCGACCCGGTCACCCATTTGGCTTCCAAGTCCGCAGATGCGTCATTGTCCATGCGCCGGAAGCGATAGTTTCTGCGTCGGTGCTTCGTGACAACGCCCGGCTGAAGCAAGCATCCGCCGAGTTCGACCAACCTGGTCGGTTTCGGCTGGTGGGGACCCTCATCTGGCCCCCGTACGATGGCGGTGTTTCACGACGAGGTGGAAATCGAGGATTTCCAATATGACGAGGACCTGGAGACGTATTTCTACCCCTGCCCTTGTGGCGACAACTTCTGCATCACCAAGGTAATTTCAGGGTTCCGCCCGGCGGCGCCTCAGAGCAGGCGCGTTGTCGCGCTTAGGCGTTCCTTCCGCCGTTCCGTGGCCCACGCGGCTCGTGTTATCTACGCCCTGTTTATCCAGTTTGTGAATCTCCCGAAAGCTGATATTCTCAGCTGCTAGTGGTCATTCCATTCTGGTCTTTAGTCAGGCTTCGTGGATGGGGCCGGGGCCGGGGCCAGGGAGGGGGTGGCTCGTGGGGAGTCTCAGACTTCTCGCCATCCTCCCTCACTTCAGGTCCACCTTCCTGGGATACTTCTTTGCAGCAAGGGAGCCGTTTTTGTCTTCCCAGAGGTTTCGAGGCGACTGAACCTTGACCAGCCTTCTGGGGCATTTCTCCCAAGTCCCGTTCCCGGGAAAAATTGGGGTCATTTCTCTCGGAAGGCCACTTTGGCCCTCACATACCTTGTGGGGAGGGCAGCCACAAAGGAGCTACCTGGCCATTGCGGGGGAGGTTTGGGAGCAGGAGTTTGCGGAGGGAAGGCGATGCTGATCATTCCGTGATTGATTTTGTTACAGGAAGATTTGGAGAATGGGGAAGACGTGGCGACGTGTCCTAGCTGCTCTCTCATTATAAAAGTGATTTATGACAAAGTAAGGGGTCAAATTTTAAACAGTGGGTGGAGGGTTGTGGTACAAAAACCTGGAGCACTGTCTGTGATATGTAAGTGCAGGAGAATGTTTTCTAACAGTGTTAAGTAAATGCTTTGTTTTTTAAAACAAATTTTAGAAACCCTTAATAAACAGCCATATTGTAAGTTAGAAGTTTTTAAGCTCCAATTAACTGAGTTTACCTGTAGACAGGGCAATAAAGAAAACTACTTTTATCTAGTGAAAATTAGTTACTAATTACTTATTAACTAAAAGAAATAATTATAAAGGCTACTTGACGTTCTTTATTTCTCCTTTATTTAATAAGTACTTAAAATTCAGATTGCCTGGATTTATTTTGAAGGGAACAATCGTATAGTATTTCTTGTCTGGCTTACATACAGAACTATGCAGTACATTGTCTGAGATGTAATCGTAGTTGCAGTTTTGTAATTTTTTTAGTCTGTAGTTGTCCTGTCGGTTTTCCTCCAGGGATACTGAGAATAGAAAACAAAGTAAATATTACTACTTATCCCAGCTTTTGATCAGTACTTTGAATTAAGTTTTAAGTAAGAAGCTTAACATTCTTTTTTTTTCTTTTGAGATATCATTGACATAAAACAGCTTGACGTTCATTAGCATGACCTGTGACATGATTGTAGGGAAGGTGGGAACAAGGCACTTAGCCTCATAAAGAAGCAGGTTGTAATTTAGAAGTTCGCTTATTTTTCTTGTATTAAAATGGGTTCTGGGACACAGAGAGACCAGGGTAAGGTAGATCAGGAGTGCAGGTGTGAGAAGAGGTTGCTCTTTTAAACGGGACTCATGGCAGGCCTTACTGAGCAAGGATTGAAGGAGGTGAGGGAGTGAGCCCGGGATATATTAGGGGCAAGAGCAGTCTGGCAAAGGGAACTTTCTGTGAAGAAGCCCTACTGAGAGGCATGCTTGGCTGTATCAAGGAACAGCAAGGAGGCCAGTGTGGCCAGAGCAGAGTAAATGAGGGTGAGAATCATCCGGGAAGAACTGGTGCGGTGCAGTGGGGCCGATCACAGAGGAGTTTGTGGGCCACTCTAAGGACCTTGGCTTTGCCTGTGCCAATGATACAGGGAACCAGTGGAGGATTCTGTAACCAAGTTGTGCCATGATCCAACTCAGGTTTTTTTTCTGTATTTTAAAGATTTTATTTTTAGAGAAGAGAGGGAGAGAAACATGACTGCAAAAGATACATGGATAAGTTGCCTCTTTCACTGGGGACCCTGCACTGGGGACCTGGCCTGCAACCCTGGCGTGTGCCCTGATGGGAATCGAACTGGAGAGCTCTCCGTTTGCAGGCCTGCACTCAATCCACTGAGCCACACCAGCCAGGGTCAACTCAGGTTTTAAAAGAGGGAGTCTGGCTCTTGTGTCCAGGTAGACTGCAAAGAGGCAAATGTGGAGGCAGGAAATCAGGCTGTTAGACTAATCAAAGGAGGGATGGTAGCTTGGACCAAGCTGCAGCAATGGGAGTGGTGAGAAGTGGTTGGATTCTGGGTACCCTTGAAAGGGTAAGGATTTTTTACTGATTGGGTATATATGAGAGGAGTCAAAGACGATTTCAACGTTTTTGGCCTTCATAACTGGAAAGATGGATTTGCCATGAACTGAGGGGAAAGTGGCTGCAGGGATAGGGGCAGGAGTTGGACAGTCTGTCTGTGAGAGGTCTTTTTCATCAGGTGGAGCTGCAGAGAAGGCCCTGGGGCTATGAGAGAACACAGAGCCATCGCTTGAGGGGTTACATGGCCAGAAGGCAATCTATATAGGCAAGTCTGGAGTTCAGGGAGTGGTCACTTGGGCTGTAAATTTGAGGGTTATCCCCATATAACCAGCATTTAGAGCCATGAGATTGGATCACCAGCACTGTGAATGTAGTTATGATGGACAAAGGACTGAGCCTTGGGCCACTCCAACATTAAAGTCAGGAAGCGAAGGGAGAATCAGCAAAGCTGGGTGAAAAGGCGCAACCACAGAGGAAGGAGGAAAACCACCGGTGTCATATCCCGGAAGCCAGGTGAGAAAAGGTGGAGGAAGGGATCAACCTTGTCAGATGCCACGGATAGAAAGATAACTGGATATTAACGTTGGCTTTAACAGACCACTTGTGACAGTGCTGAGAGCAGTTTCAGGGGAGTAATGGAGGCAGAGCCTGATTGGCGGAAAACTTGCTGGAGAGGAGAGAATAGGAGGCAGCAAATGTAGACATTTCTTTCAAGGAGTTTGTTGCCAAGGGGATCGGAGACTTGGGGCAGTAACCGGTGGTGATAGAGGGTCTAGAGAGGGTTTGCTGGTAGACATTCAGCTGTGTGGGTGAATGTAGACATAGGAAGTTAGATTTAACCAGGCTTGTGTTTTTGCCAAGTGAATAGGAAGGAGTGGGTGAAAAGTGATTGTGTATTTGACTGTGGGCTTTAAACTAGGTAAATTAAGGGCATGAGGGACAGTGAAAAGGGATAGGATGAATACAGTGGAGATTCCAGAAGGGTTGGAATGGGGAGTAGATGACAGGAACAGAGAGGAGCAGTGATGACACAGTCTCGTGACATAAGAAGCAACGTTGGTGGGTTTTAGACAGGGAAGGAGAACAGTGGCAGAAAGGAGCAGCCAGCTCCTCCTCCAGTCTCAGTGGCACTGGGGATGTGCGAGAACCCAGAGCCCTCGCTTGAGGGGGTACATGGGGGGAACGGTGTCTTTAGGGGGTGGCCTCTTCTCATCGTCAGTATTGTGGACATTTGGGGCTGAATAACTTAGTTGGACAGGGCTGTTCTGTGCCTCTACCCACTTGTACTCCCAATTGTCTCAACTCAGAATGTCCCCAGATGTTGCTTAATGTCCCCTGGAGACAAAACCACCACCACTCCCCACCCCAGTACCCCTGCACCTTGAGAACCACTGTATCAGAGCAAGAAGACTGGGGGGTTGTTTAAAGAAGAGGTTGAGGATGTGGAGTGTTGTGGATGGATACTGCTGATGGACCTTAAATCCCAAAGAGCAGTGGGAGGATTCCAGGTGCCAGGCAGGAGTGAGAGAGCAACGGGGACAGAACACAGGCCGATCCTCACGGGGGTCAGGTTGCAGGGCATGAGGGGTAACCCACGGGGCAGAGAGTTCGCGTGGTAGTCGGTGAGCCAGGACAGTAACCAGAGATTGGACTTCATTGACCGCGGAGCTAACATTGCAGGTATCTCTGCTAGGAAACGCATCAGGAGCTATCCCTTTTAGTTGGAAGAAGTAATAGTTTTAAAGAGGACAGTTACTTGTATGGCCAAATACTGAAGCGGGGAAATTTTAGTGTAAGTAGTAATTAATACAGAAACTTTAAAAAGTGGCAGTGTCTTTATGAATGTCATTTCTGAGAGGTGGGTGCTTTGTAATGAAGATGGACTTGTTTGTTTATAAGATAAGATGCTTTATATTAAATACGAATGCATGGCTAAAACTGATACATTTTTGAGTTTGTAATTCTGGTGCTGACATTGATTCTTGAAGAAGGGTGAAATGAGATAGAATGGAAAAGCTCACAGAGCTGGATCGATTCTGTGACAAGATGAAAGTTAATATTGATGCATCGGTGACATACTCAGTGCTTACTCCACTTTTTTGTGCTTTCTTAGGAGCAGTTTATGTGTGGAGAAACAGTCCCAGCCCCTTCCACCAATAAAGAATTAGTCAAATGCTGAAAAAGACTTTAGGACTCCGGATCCTGAATATTTGGGAGTGTGCCCAGCTGGACAAATCAAAGGCAGAGTTACCGGCTTCCTCATGGGGACAGTCATTTTGCAGTTTGCTGTTCTGGATTCTTCCCACTGGCTGCTGAGTTCATCTCCCGATTAAAGATCAAGTCCGTGACATGGCATGTCTGGATTGCCTGCTTAGAACTTTGGACTAGAAAAAGTGTTCTTAGTCTTCCACATGAATTTAAAGGAAGGCAATTTCAAGTGAGTGCGTCCTTTCCCTCCTGTTTTGTTATTTTTATTTTTATCTTATACCTATTATTATGTGATAACAACATCATCTACCTCACCATCATTAGGGATCCTTAATTTTAAAAGGGGGGTTTTATTTTTAATTGGTTATTAAGATGATTAAAATTAGCCCTTTTTGAAATTGGCATCAGGTTCGTTCTTCTAAACTTAAGAAAGCGGGGGTGCCGTGTCTTCCCAGTCCGGCCATTACTGGACCGTTCCTGTTCCGCTGAGCGTGCATGTGCCATGTTCGTGCTCTGAGTTCTGGTCATGGTGTTAGAGAGAAAGTATATGGAGCTCACAGTTTCCTCCAGAGCTGAAAGTTGGTGAGAAAGAAAAAAAAGTCAAAAGTGAAGTGGCCAAAGAATTTCAGGTCTGCTTTATCAATATTCTGCATGTTCCTTGAAAATCAGGACAAGCCAAAACAAAACAAAAAAAAAAACAGCCCAAGGAAATGAAACTGGTGACAGAATGACAGGAGAAAAGCATGCCCGCTAAGCAAATTAAATGCTTCCATGTTGTGGCCAGATCAGAGCAAATAATACCTCTATATCAGGGTTCTTGTTTGCTCCTTGTACATACGACTAATGGAATTTCATTCTAGATAGGGGTTAATGTCAGGTCTTCCTGGTGGCAGCAGAGCTTTTAGCATTCCCACAAAATCAAGTCACTGCTCCAAAGGTGAAGCTTTTACAACACTTGTATTTGCTGGGGAAGAACTCGAACATGAGATACCTGCTCTAAATAAATGTGCCCCTGGGACACATCTGAGAAGCCTCTGTGTTGCAAACAAACCAGACCTCCGCTCTCACAGAGAAATGTTGCCCTGGAGAAAAAGACGTATGTGAAGGTAGGCTATCAGTTTTCCTTTGCTGCAGTGCTGAGAGTAGCAAGGAATTAGCATCACTTACATGGAAATTCAAAAGTTCCCTTTATATACACAGTTTTGCCGTGTGTATCAAGTTAAAAAAAAATGCACTGATATCTGGCAGGTTGTTTTGGCAGTGGCTCCTACAACTAAACAGAAAAATCCCTGCCAGCGTGTGCACATTCTGTTACTGATTGATAAATGTGCCGCACACACTCATTAGGATTTACATTTTAAAGAGTGAGTGGCTTTTATTTTAGGGGGGCTGTCAGCAGCATGGCTATGTGCAGCCATTAGCTGAGACATAAATAAATCACCCAAGATGTGTGCCAGAAGTACTTGTACATTAATGTGAAGCATTACGTGGCATATTCTTGATGCGATTAGAAATCTCATTGCTGTTGGGAACACTGACCCCCAGAAGCCATCCACACTTGTTTGGGGAATCAGCGGCGGCTCAGATGAACCAAGCAGGCGCTGACTCCGTCAGAAATGATCTGCAAAGAGAAACAGACTGCCCCATATGCAGAAGTCGATGGCTTTGTAGATATTGATGATGGTAGCTCCCTCCGTTAATGATGAATTTCAGACAAGTTAGAGACCCTTGATACAGGTCTGAGCACAGAAGAGCAGGAAGAAAAGTGGCCCAGGGCCAAATGTTTGGGGAGAAAAGAAGCGTAAACAGCAATCTGATTAGCTGCAGTCGTGGGGACGGTTTTGTTTCCAAAGCAGCCGGAGTCACTAACATTGTTAACTACAGAAGAACACATGAGGATTTAATTTAAATTTCTGTTAAGCAGAAAGTAAAGCCAGGATCTTTCAGTCATACTAGAGTGTTCTATGATGTGATCTATGTGCCTTATTTAATTCAACAGACATTTCTGGAGCACCTGTGAGAACAGAGTTGTAATTCACCCTCCGTCTTTTATTAGCTTTGTGGTCTTTGGCAAGGCCAGTGTATTATCTGCTCTTAGGAGGCTGGATCAGGTGATTTGTAAACTGTCAGTTCAGGCTTTGTAGCTTGCAGGAGCTGAAATGGTCATTGAAACCTTCATAAACTCAAAAGTATCTAAATCATGAATTATAAGAGCGACTCCATTCTTCTTCAGTAACTTGGTGTTACCACACTTCGGAGTTTGAAAATTAGAGTCAACTGTATAAATGGTTCTGCATCCTTTACACATTCAGAAGAATTTTCTTAGAAAGCACTCAACATTTTTGTAACTATATATTAATTTATTACCAGAATAATTATATTGGCATGCTCAATAAAGTCAGATAATTCAAATCCATTTGTTTTCATGTGGGTTTTTTTCTTCCCACTAAATACGATCATTTGTATTAAAGGGTTTTGATGTAATGTTATAGGAGGTGGAAATTTTTAACCTGCTTTGGAGCATTGTAAATAGATTTCCAGTATGAACAGTAGAGTTTGTAATAGGAAAGAAATTGCCACTGATTTTACAGTCTGGCCACATGGGGTTGTGCTCTGGATTTTTACTGTTATTTGAAGGGAATGCGTAGTTTTGAATCAAGTGGCAGTACGGCAACAATGGCATTCCTAGGTGAGTGGTCCAGTTTACTGCTGGGAGAGGACTGAAGACTGACGACCAGTTCTTGCAGTGGTTTGAAAGCCAGCCCTGGTCAAGGAACCCGAGATTCAAGGAACCTGAGTCTCGGTTCCTCCACACTGATTTTGGGCATGTTACTTGACTTTTTTGTATTTCTAGGCCCTGGCCTGTGGAGTACAGACCATGTTGGTACCTCTTTCCTGGGGTTGCTGTGTGGATTCATTAATTCAGCAAATGTTTGTGGAGTACCTGTTACCTGCTAGGCACAAGGTGAAGACAAGCGGGGCTTCTGCCATGGAGTTTACATGCAACTGGAAGAGAGAAACAAGATTACAGACTGTGGTTAGGGCCCGGAAGGAACCAAACCCAGTAACGTGATGGTAACTGCGGCAGGTGCCTTTGGTGAGGGTAGACAGAAGATGTCTCAGGTTGGCACTTGTTCTGATTTCAGGGATGAGAATGGAAGCATTGTGCAAATGATTAAATGAGTTAATGACTAAAAAAATTAGCATAGCCATGGCTGGTGTGGCTCAGTGGATTGAGCACCAGCCTGCAAACCAAAGGGTTGCTGGTTTGATTTCCAGACAGGGCACATGCTTGGGTTGCAGGCCAGGTGCCCAGTAGAGGGCATGAGAGAGGCAACCACACACTGATGTTTCCCTCCCTCCCTTACCCTCTAAAAATAAATGAAACCTTTAAAAAAAATTTAATGCTTTCTGTGCAGAACAAGATTATCCTAATTTGAAATGGATTTCAACGTTGTTTTGAGCATTGACAGCATCCTTAGAGTGAGTGAGAGAAGCGAAGTATCGAACACCGCCCCACGCCTCACTGAGTATCTCCGGGGGTGGTTTTTAACAGGCCCTCCAGATGATTCTGAGGTGGCTGTAGTTTCAGAACCGCTGGTCTAGAACTGGTTTCCAAACTCGGCAGCACACTGGAACCTTTAAAACTATTGCTACCCCAGAAAGAGTCTGATCTAATTGGTCTGCGTGCAGCTCGGACATCAGAATTTTAAAAGAACTTCCCTGGTGATTCTGATGTACAGCCAAAACTGAGAGCCACTGGGATAGAAAAGCAGAAAACTCATAACTGCAAATCAAAAAGGACCCATTGTTTTTTAATGGTCACCCTTGCTTTGTGTGGGGAACAGTGTGTGTGCTCAGTTGGCCGCACACTGTTCAGTGGCGCAGTCGCCCTAAAGTGCCCGGAGAGCCCAGGCTGGGCTGGTGAGCACAGTGGGAAAGCCCCAGTGTGGGCAGCCTGTGGGCTGCGCCCCCATGTATACCTGCAGTTCCACTTCCAGCACACTCTGGCTGCTCATTACACACCTTACACAAGTGACAACTTCTGCAGGTGTAAGCAATTAGGATTTCTTTAACTTCATTAGAGGATGCCTACCGTTCCCTACTTCCCACGAAATAAATTGCTCCTGATTGCATATTTGACTGGGAAACCATTTTACAAACTTCCTTGTTAAGGATATAAAGTAAAGGATATATGGAAAAAAATCACAGTGCAAAATAACTCTCCCAGCTCACAAAATGCTTAGAATGGGGGAGGGGCAGCAGAACCTCCACCTTTATGGATTTGTAGAAGAGCCCTAGAACTCAGGAAAAACCCAAAACAAAACACATTCCTAGTAGAATTCTGAATTAATATTGGTCAAATTCTAGGAAAGCATGTTGGTATTTTTCAAAAGAAAATTGGTTACCCCTAAAACTAGGGAAGAAAAGTCACTAACCAGTCCTGCCCCAGCTGTGGTGCTGGTGGACAGGTTTGAGCTGGCGGGGAAATGTGAACGTGAGACACAACCAGCTGCTGGAGTGGGAACCACAGAGGGGCCGGGGAAGAAGTCTGGGAAAGCCATTGCTTCTGTGTTGCTGTTACCCCTGAGGTCACGGCCAAGCACTTGGTGGTGAGCTGGGGGTTGCTCTTGGTCAGTAGAGCTGGCAGACAGGAAGAAGAGCTGACTCGCAGCAGGAAAGAGAGGACAAGTTAGCCAGTGGCACCACCACATCTGTCTCTCACCATCTCCAACCTCAGTGATCTTCGGAGTCACAGCTGCTGCTGGCTTCCTTCCTGCCTTCCAAATGCCGCACTAATCTTTTAGGCAGCTGTAACCCAGAACTGTGCAGGGAAGAGAATGCTGGGAAACACCATCCAGCTTAGCCACGTCGATACAGCATAAAACTACCAGAGTTACTGGTGCTGAAAATCCACCAAATGCGCTGCAGGATTTGGGTTAGACGCCCCAGCAAATTTAATCTTGTACAACCTGGCAAACCTTAGAACACCTGCTCCCTGAGATAAGGACAAACACTGGGAAACCGACCTGGCTACCAGTGCACAGTGCGGAGGCCCACAGAGCTGCAGCCAAAGAGGGCAGGTACGTCGCTCCTGGAAGGTAAATGAAGGGTACGGGGTGGGGCAAGAGATTCAATATGAAGTGGCTCTCAATCAGGGGTGAACGTCTAGTAAGGGCTGAGGCACCCCAGTGGGTGACACTGCTTCGGTCCAGGAGGGTCAACACTTGGGACCAAGGCGGGCAAGGAGTTCCTAAGTGAGACCTCACCGTGGCAGCAGGGCCCAGTCACTGGGCAAAGACAGAGGGCAGGCCTCGTTCTCAGAGGGGAACTGAGTTCTTGGGTAGGGTCAAAGGATGCTCCTTTGGACAAAGATTAATGCCAAGGTTGAGAGTGGGGAAGAGGGTAAACAAACCCTTACTGGGCACTTCCTGCGATTCAGACTCTATATGAGGGCAGCATGGGCCACCCAGAGTCACCCCAGAGAGCACTGGGTCCAAGTCTACAGTCCCAAATGGAAGAACTGGGACCATTACTGTAGCTAGCAGCAATCCCTGAACTACCAGTTGGTAATGATGACTAGAGTGGACCAGGCTGGGTGGGGAATTGGACCATTTAATGAGGTTGGATGAGGTAATATGTGTAAAACAGAAGAGTGCGCATAGTAAGGGCTCAATGAATAATAATTTAATCTTACATATTTCTTGCTCCATCAGAAATGCCTCAAGATTATGGTCTGGGGAACTTGCCTGAATTTGAAGGTTAAGACAACAGTGGACTCAGCCATGTGTCAGAGCCCCATATGTGTCAGAGCCCCATCCACAGAAGAAGAACCCTAAGTGGCAGAGAACCAAGGGTTTGTTTTAGGGATTAAACTGTATGTGGCTGTGACAGTGAGTGGCAGCATTAAGGTGAGGCTGCTGTCTCTGCATCTGATGTTGAGCCTAAAGTAGCTACAGGTCAGCCAAACTGGTAGTTGGGAAAGAAAGCTTGGTGTGAACAAGAGAAAATAAAAAATGGAATCTATGTCTTTCACCACCTCCAACCTTGATGACGTGGGTGATTTCTGGGGAAAATGGTGCCCGTGGAGCTGAGCAGGTACTTGGCCAAGAACAAGGCAAGCCAGCCGATGATCGGCAATTGCGTGCATAAGCACCCACCGTTCCTGGTGCCCTGCTCCAACCATCAGAGCATAAGTTATGTCTGCTGCTTTGCTTCTGCCTTCCAAATCGTGCACAAAATTTCTCTGGTGGCCAGAGCTAACCCATAACTAACAGGAATTCTTCAGTTCTTGAAAACACAGTTCTGCAGTCAGCTTAGCAAAATTGTCCCCAAGGCAGAAGTCAGACACTCTATTTGTTCTTCAACAGGTAAAGTGATAACAGCATGACATTATTCAGATCACATTATAGTACTGCTATTCTCACCCCATGTCAGCTGAAACCCAGTCTCTGCCCGTATGTCACCCAGGCACTGTTGCATTACAAACTACTCTGAAACCTAAAACGAGTCATTTAAAAATTCTCTTATGCGTCTGTGTGTCAGCTGGGGTTGGCTGATCCTGCCTGGGTTTGGCTGGGTGGGCTGTAAACTGCAGGCGAGCCTGGGCCTGGCCCGTCTCCCTTCCTCCCCACACCAGGGCATTAGCCAGGGCAGAGGGGCAAGAACCAATTCCCACTGCACATGCACATGTCGAGTCTTTATTGCATGATCTCTGCCAGAGTTCCACTGGCCAAAACAAGGCACAGGGCCGAGCCCAAAGTCCACAGGGCAGGGAAATACAGCTCTCCCAAGAAAGTGGTGGGGAGGGAAGGAGTGAATGTTTCTGAAAAGTGATCTGACCACCACAGCCATGAAGGGCACACTTGGCATCTCAACCCGATACTTCTGACTGCAAATCCCATTTTTTCCCCTCTGTGGCAGCATCTGAATAACTGAAAAATTTCCCAAGTGATCAAAACGGATGCAGTCGAAACGAAACAAGTCAGCCACTCGTCTGCTGGCCAGACATCACACAACAATTCCATGGGATTTATTTTTGCTGCATTTGCTTTTTGAGATGAGCAAGGCTTTGGCTGTGTTTTTCATATTCAAATTCAGCACCACATAACTCTAGTAATAATAGATTAATATTTCTAAAGTCTGCCAAAATGTCCACATGAAGATATGTATTAGCTCTAATTACAAAGAGAAACGGGGGCCGTAGGCTCACACGGCATCATTAAAAGCGAGATATAACACCCGAGGGAATCTTGAGTACCCACCTTACCGACAGGTCTGTTTCCAGGTTGCTGGAACCTGGAGATGCTTCATTTTGAGTGTTTTTATTGCAACCAGTTCCCTGACATAATTCAGTGGCACCCAAGCGTTTGTATCTAGACTGAATCAAATCAGGTGAGCAGCTCTCCCTTCAAGTCTGAAGTGATCAGCATGGCCACATCTGAAACTTTGAACTTTGGACCTTGAACAATTCGGCCAAATATAGCTCATGTCTCCTAGCCAAGCGAGGCCTACTCAGGACTTGTCCATCTGGCTTGGCTAAGCACTCTCCACACCATGCTGTGTGCGCGGGGAAATCAGGAAAGCTAGACCTGAAGGAGGACTTTCTGCTTGGAAAAGTATTAAGGTTATTAGTAGTTACTCTGCCCAGAGATGGGTAAGCAGGAATATGCTCCAAGAATATTTTGTTTATGAGAGATAGGCCTGATCTCTGTGCAAGAGGGGGGTGGATTTAAAAATACAGAATTATATTACAGGGAATCTTTAAGAACAGGATGGATTTTTTTTTTAGCCAATAAGTGACCCCAGTGTATGTGTTGGCAGTTCAATGATTGGAAATTTCGTTCTCTGCCAAACTTACCCCTTATTCATCATTAATTTTAAGGAACTAGTGCGTGGACATAACAAGGCAGAAGGAGTACCTGACCTCGGCCAGATGGCTGTTTTTTTTTTCACTTGCACACGTGTTCCTGCGCCATCTGTGGGCTCAGTGGGTCAGGGCGCTGGGCAAAGAGGCCAAGGACGGTACTGGTCACCTCTCCAGGCCTTGGTCTCTCAACTACAAAGCAGGAGGGTTTGAAGAAATAATTTCGAAGGTCTCTCGGCTTTTTTTCTGATGTGACTTTGAGCAGGCAACCATTTCTATTCTCCTGAAGGGGCAACCTCAGCAACTGCTGTGCTCCGGACTGTGGGCCTGGGAAGAAGAGGCATAGAAGGGATGGCTCTCTAGAATGACTGTGAACCGACAGTGCTGGGCCTGTAGGGGGAGCCAGAGCCCCTGTAGGGAGAGCGTTGGCAGCCCCAGGGTCTTTTTTGTTGGCAGGATTGTTTTATTTCCCCAACAGGACCAAAGAATAGTTGGATTTCCCATGTGGAGTGGAGGTGCCCAGGGGTATACACACCTTGGAGGAGATGGGCTCAGAGAGGAGAAAGGGCTGGATTTCTGGTTGATTTTCACTCCCAGGACACCCGCGGTTAAGACCAAGCGGGAAGACAGCAAGGAAGACAGCAGCTTCTCTGGTTTCCGGGACCCGGCAGTGACATAGCCCAGGGAGGGAGAATAAGCCAGGATGGTCCTGAGATCGCCTGCTAGTTGCATGGCCTTATTATACCTCACTGATAACCCTAAAAAATGTTCCTTCTCCTGTAAAATTACATGAAATTAAATTTGTTTCTAGAGCTATTATAGGGCTTTACTTAACATGACATTTCAAATCACTAAGCTGTCAACAACAAAAAAAAGTCCTCACAGTTTTCTAGAAGAGACTAGGAAGGAGCCCCAAGTCATACTGTGAATTAGAGGTAAAAGCAGGTGGCAGATTCTGGGAGCCTGTGTGCCTTTCGCAAAAGAACGGTGGGCAGTCACACAGACAGGTAAGCATCGTGCTGCACAGGGGCAGAGGGCAGGGGCCAGGGGTGTCCAACGGCTGCAAGAACTAAGGTGGCCAAGGAATGAACAAGAAAGGGAACCACCTCCTCCCCCCGAACCTGGGCCTCACAATGGGTCCCAAAAGCAAGTCACAAGCTCAGAGGAGAATTTGGTAAAACCAATAACTACGTATGAATATATTCCTGTCAAAATTCTTTCAAGTCTTAGTAATTTTTTTACAGATTTTATTTATTAATTTTTAGAGAAAGGGGAAGTGAGGGAGAAAGGGAAGAAGAGGAACATCGATGGATTGCCTCTTTTACATGCTCCAACCTGGGACTGGGCCTGCAACCCAGGCATGTGCCCTGACCAGGAATCAAACCTGCGACATTTCGCTTTGCTGGACGATGCCTGACTGACTGAGCCACACCAGTCAGGGCTCAAGTCTTAGCCATTTTGTTGCATCATGGGGCATTTGACAACTGCTTTGCACACGTATAGACTTTTGGACCACTTTCACGATTTTCTATTATTTTCTGTTTAATTTCTCCTTCACTTTCTGTGAATGTTCCTGGTTTCATGTTGTTTATAATTTCAAAATACAGGAAGGACATAAATGTTTAAAAAGTAAGCACTCAGCAGGTATAAATTAAATGTTCAACAATAGAATTCTATTATTTTCTTTCATTCTGTAAGCAATATACCCTAGTTATGGCAAAATTACAAAACACATACAAAAGAAAATCAAGAACAAGAGCACCTATAATCTCAACTTCCCTGAGAACTCAGCCAATACCTGGTAACACCGTGGTGTATATCCTTCCAATTCCTTCTGCCTTTCTCTCTGTGCACATGCATGAAGCAAACACATACACGTGTACAAAAAGCACGTGTACTTTTTTCGACAAAAATGAAATAATTTTGTACATGGTTTTTTTGTAACTTACCACAGTTTATATAAACAATCCACCAATTCTTAGACTTCTTCTAACTACTCTCTTATTGTAAGTTGGATGGTTCTACTATTTTGTTATTATACACAGAAATGATTGACAAAGGAATTAGACTAAGAAGGCAAGAGAGAAGTCTTGCGAAATTCCAAAAGATTGGATCTTTGGGTGACTGAAGCCTCTTGTGGCCCAGAGGTCCAGCACGCATAGGATAAAATGGCCTGGACCCCAACTGTCCCCGCCCTCCCCCATCCCCCGACCCCCAGCCTCTCGTCCATCCTCCCACCCCCACCCGGCCTCCTTCCTCTTCTCTCGGTCCCAAGATTGGAGAGACTCCACTGCTGCCTCCTCTTGGAGTCACTGTCCCCTTTGCAGGCCTCTCACCCGCGGCCCGAATCAGAGGAAGTGAGAGCTTCTGTCCTTGCCAATGTGAGGACTTGCTACAGAGAGAGTCTGGTAAGCCTTTGCATCATACGAGGTGCTGAAGTTACAGGGCCTGGAAGCAGACTCTCATCTGTGGCCAGAGAAAGTTTGTTTCTTAAATCAACAATTACATACAAAGAAATGCCGTAAGCCCCATAACAGAGGTTTCAGAGTTAAAGATTAGGTGCTCACAACACCTCCAAGTTGATTCCAGTGCTCGCCTCATCTCTCACATAATGGGTATTTGAAAAGGTAGCTGGACTCTTCAGTGAGTGCTTTGTGCTATCCACACTGGTGGTCCTTAAAAGGAAGTAGGAGTTTCTTCTCTCTGATTAACTTCACGGCATCAGGGCGGGTCCAGTGGTTTTTAACTTTCCTAAAACCTCCTGGTTCTCTTTGTTTTTCTTTAGTATTTTTGGCACCATTAGCTTTTGTTACCTTTTCCTGCCTGTGGGCTTGTGAGAAAGGGTGGGTGGGACACAGATAAGCCTTTTTTGCTGGGTCACGTTCCACAAACCCTTTCTGGGCCTGTAAGCTTGCTGCTTTAAGGTTGCTGTGCGCGGACCTGATGCCTGCAGTAGTTCCGCCACTAGATGGCGCAAGCTCGCTTTTCAGGGCCCCAGCAGGCCGGTACAGGGCAAAGGCCTTGAGCTCTGACATTCCTGGATTTGAGTCCTTTGTTAGTTTTGTGACCTTGGGCAAGCCAGTTTCCCCTGCAGTAAATCACATTGCAGGAAGTTGTGAGGATTAAAGGAGAGGATGAATCCAACACAGCGTCAGACACGCAGTCAATGCACAATAATAATCGCTGCCTTTCTCTCGTTCATTCCTGCAGTACGCATTTGCTGAGTCATGATTCTGTACAGTGACTCATGAAGACTGTTCCCAAGCATCCCCCAATACAGAAGATTGTGACACACACAGACACCTGTAGTTGCTGGAGTATAAGACCTATCCTCCATCCCCCGGTTCCAAATTCATTCAAAATTTACTCTTGTTCGAATCCTTTTATGTAGGAAATGTCCCATTCTGATGATTAAAATAATGGTCAGGTATGTAGCAGCAACAATAATTACAAAGCCTGTGAAGATACTCATTTCATAATTCTCTAGTTTTCTTAGCAAAATTATAAGCCACTGGCCACACAACTCATCAGACACAACTTATTATTCTAACTTTAAAATATTGTATTCCTATAATTCTGCCATTGCCAGTATTCATTGGTAGAAATACATTTCTTTTAAACTATGTGATAAGCTCTAGAGTTAGAAGAGTATATCTTCGTATTCAGAATTTACTATACCCCACCTGGTTCTGCTATAAAGTATTACATGGACAGAATAATATGTTGCCCACATCAAACCAACTTAAAATCACTTTCAAAATATGTATAATGGTTTCCCTGGGGGAGATACAGTGGTGCTGGCTCAGAACAGCTCCCTCAGGACAGCTGCAGGCTTATGCACCAGTGTGCCCTGAGTGGAGGGTGTGTGCGGGAGATGTGGTTAGGACCAGATTGTGGGGGAGCTCAGGGTAACACTGAGTGTGGGGCAGTTTTTGTCTCAGGCAGTGGGGAGCCACAGCACCCTTCTGAGCTGAGGGATGATGGGACAGTATCACCAGCCACACCCCCAGGAAACAGCAGCAACTGTCCAAAGCTGGGAGATAGGTCATTTCATCCTGAATCCCACCCCAAAACTCCTGCCCCCACCCTATCTCCTCCTTTCCTCTCTTTCCCACTGTCTCCTCCTCCTGAATTCATTCATTCATTCACTCATTCATTCAACAAACATCTATTAACCATATACCATATTGCAGGTATGTTATAGGTACTTGGGTTAATCAGTGAACAACAGTGACAAAGCTGCTTCCTGGAGCCTACAGAAGCCTGTTCACTATTTGTTCTCTCTAACGTGGGCCTCTGGGGCAGCTTGGGGTCGCTTTCCTCTCCAGGTGAAGAAGCCATTGGCATGGCTTTTCCTCTGACATCCGGCTGCTCCCCTGCGCTTCCCATGGTTGGGTTGTCCAACCTTTCCTCCAATTATACGAGATGCTTCAGCAGTTGCCTCCGAGTCTCCCCTGCTTCTACAGGATGAAGCTCATGTAATTTGCATTTCTGTCACTTGCCACCATTAGGTTCCTGCTAGATAGGCTGACCCATTGGAGAAAACTGGAAAGAACTTCTTGGTTGTGTTAGAATGCAGGTCCAGCCCCAGAGCATAGTACAGGGACCTGTGGCAGGGTACCCAGTGGATCTGGATGCTTGGGTCCTGTTCTACCTCGGTGGCCCTAAGCTGCAGGATGAATATATTTGGTGTCAGCTGTGTTAGCCTGGAAAGTCATGTGTGGTTTAGTTTGGGTTCCCCCCAAAGCAGAGCCTGCAGTTCTCTGCAGGACTACAGTGCTTAATGGAGTGGGTGAATTCAGAAGGCAAGAGTGTGGGAGGAAGGAAGTGAAATGGGGGAAAAGTAAAACCTGATACGAGGGGCGCATTATCAAAATTGCTGCTTGATTCTGCTGGGCCATCCTGAGAAGTGTCCAGAATGCCTCCTAGAGTCATCTGCTTGAGACATGGGGACGGGGGCACCAACCCACTGGTTCCTATCTCCTGGTGACTGAGAGGGGAGTTAATTCTCCTAACGAGCACGTGCACTTGCTCCCTGTCTGTGTGGACAACCCTGCCTTCAGAGAAGATCCTGGGGCTCCATGCAGAAGAGGGGCTCAGGGGCTCATGGGGACTCGGAGCCCCTCCGCACCGTCCTGGAGCTGGGGCTGAACACAGAGGTGACTACGGGCATTTGATGCAGGCATCACAGGTGTCTCCAACAGCACCTCTTGAACCTGGTAGCCATATAAGTGGTCGTGCACAAACTCTGCTTCCGAGACTTCCCTGTGGGCTCCAAGTCCCGTTGGGAGTTCTCCTGCGATGGTTGCAGCCAGCAGCAGAGTCTGCAAAGTGTGGAATGCCTGTCACTCTCCTCCCTGACAGCCAGGCTCCATTGGGTTTTAGGATTTTGTGGCTGGGGAGGTTATCTGAGCTGTCACAAACCTGCTTTGTCACCCTCAGACAAATGACAGGAAATGGGTCGTGGAGCCCTGTCAGTTTCCTTGTTCCTGGCATCACTCCAAGGCTCAACCTCGGGCATCGTGGCTTCATGTGAGTGACTAAGGAGGTGGAGAAAATCCACTTAAGTGTCTCCAGACACACTGGGAAAGAACATCCGAGAGGCAGGAGGGCCCCATCACCCTGCGCCTGTTCCGCTCCTTGCGCTGCATGAGTTGATCGTTGCTTAGAGCTATGTGCAGCTGGGCTAGCAAGGGCACCTGTCACTCTTGGAGGACACAGAGCCTGCAACAAATGAAGCCTAAGAAAGAAAAAAGCACCGGCCTCTAGGCTTGGCACCCATACCTAGGCTGCTGAGTGCCTCCCTGCTTAACACACAGTTTCACAGAACACCAGCATTAGACAAGGTCACTCTTGCAAATGCGGCCTGCAAAGTGCATTAGAGAGAACTAATGCCCTCAGGGGTAACCTTGAACCAGTAAGGAGGAGAGCTGGTGGGAAAATGTCCCAGCCTGCTGCCCATCAGGCAAATGGTTTTCGAACATGTTCTGTAGGCCCCTCAGAGTAGGGTGCCCACGCAGCCTCCGATGCCCGGACACAGGGTGAGCCCCCAGAACTCGGACCCCATCCTGGGGAAGGAGCTCTATATTCCTTTCATTTTGAAAGGAAGTGCTTGAATGAATGAATGTGAGGTTCAAGGAAGGAGTCAAGGCTGGAGAAACACCTGCGAACTATCCAAACACAGGTGGGTTATTACTTCACAAATAGTGTTTGAAAGGTGACTGAATGCTGGGCATGTTCCCATGGGAATTTTTTAAAAATAATTGTTATTTACAAATTTAGGTTTATTTTGTGTCCCACTTGGCAAATGTATTAAAAGACATGTTTGTTTGCTTTCCTGGAATTGTTTTTGAAATATCTCTGTCTTCCCAGAAACCAGGGAGTGCATGTCCAACTCTGAGTCTGTGCTGACATAACACAGTGAAGATGATATTTTGCAATTTTCTGATTCACGGGTGACTCATCGAGGTCATCCAAGCTAAGAGCTCAGAAAACACTTGGGACAAGGACCTAGAAATGTCATTGGTACATCATAGATATTCAATGAATATTTATAGTTTTTAACATTGGGGAAGTGATCCTAAGAGTCTAGAATTCAGTCTAGAAAGAGCTTTATAATCTGGGTGGTCAATAGTAAACATAACATTCAGCAGCTTTGTGCTTCACAGACCTCCTCAATGGAAATTTGTAATTTGTCAGAGCACAGGTTTTCACTTTTCCAACTCAGCTCTCCTGGGTATCAGCAGATCTGGTTACTGACCAGACTACGAGGGGGAGGATTAGAACCAAGGGTTTAGAGCATCTGCCTCATGGGAAAGCTTTGAGAATAGCCAGAGGCCCCTTGACATTATCCTGCAATAGCTTCTTCTGCTTATGGGAGCAGATGGGGTAACAGGCTGTAACTGTTGTTTTAAGCAAAATTCCCAGGCAACTTCCTGTACCAGAGACTCCCATGTGACATACAGTGAAGGAAGAAAATCATTGTAAATCCCACGGGACGTTCCCTCCTTTTACTTCTGTAAACCATGCTTACTGACTTTTTTGTTTTGTTTTGCTTTGTTTTTTAAAGCAAATAGAAACCATCTTCTCAGAGACAGAAATAAAGGAAAAGAGTTTTATTGGATGGTACTTTGGGGCCACAATTTTTTCCAAAAGGTGTGTAACAAAGGAGGTCAAAATACCTTTGCTTCTTAGAAAGTTTGACCAACTCTAGTGGTGAAGGGTGAGATCCAGATGGGAGGCACCCCTGTACCTTCCCTGTACCCCAAACTGAGTAAACTGAGCTGTCTCTGGGACAAGTGGAGATTCCTACATTTGAGTAGAGGGCAGGAACTTTACGGATAATATCTGGGAGTAGTTAGCATGGGATCTTATAGATCTCAGTCTAAGGGTCCTACCATTACCATCTCATAATGATAAAAAGGTGAAGGAGGAAGAGAAGAAGAAGAAGAAGAAGAAGAAGAAGAAGAAGAAGAAGAAGAAGAAG
>CM052544.1:24160947-24174046 GCA_028533065.1 Trachops cirrhosus
GGCTCTTTAGAAGGCAGTATTGGGTAAAGGCCGCAGTACCAATAAGTGGCAGAGCTGGATATTTTCCTCCAAAGCTATCCTGCCCTTTCCGCTTGGCTGGTTCCTGGCTTGCATGGTGTTACCGCCACCAGGAGGCTGGCTGGCACGCTCCCTCCCCCTCTCCAGGTGGATGGGAAGCTCTGCATTTGCTTGGCAGTGCACCGGTTGAGATGTCCGAGAGAGTCCCAGTGGCACTAATGAGGATAACAGGGCAGGGTGCCGCTCACGGTTGCTCACAGAGGGCACTTCCCTGAGGTGCATTTCCAAGGTGCTTCCCTCCAGGTTTCAACTGTTAAAACCACATCCCTCCTTAGAGGAGTATTTGCTCTGGAATAGCGGTTGTCTCATGGACCCCAAACTTCCAACCTCTAGAGGCACCTGGGACGGTGGAACTGCGGGCAGAGTGACAGCCAGACTGGCCTCTCCTGAGGGAGGGGCCCTGGTAACTGTTGGCGTCCACACTGCTCGTCAGCAGCGTCCTCTGCCTGGCAGGGTCCCCGCCAAGGCCAAAACTCTCCGTGAGCAGGAAACCTGTGTGTGACTCTCAGGGCAAAATCTTACTGTGGGAGGGGAGCTCGATACCAGGTAAGTGCTGTAAGGTAACAGCAAAACGGAATTCTTAAATAATAGTTTTCATCTTTATTATATTTTTTCCATTACCATTTTGTCCCCTTACCCTGCCCCCCAGCAATCAGCACCCTGTTGCTTAAATAGTGTTTTTTCAAAAGCACATGACCATCTCATAAACCAGCTGTGCCAATCATTTATTAGTTTATGTATTTATGCATTATTCCTTTCCATAAAGGATTTGAAGTAACTCACAAGAAATATGTACCATAAAACAATGCTAAAATATAAATAAGGATGAACAGTCAGGAACAAGGAAATATAAAAGTGCAGAAAATCAGCATTTGGAGAAAGAACACGAATATATAGGCCATAGAGCCATGGTGTTTCTAGAATGAATTTTAAATGTGACTCTGAGCTTCCTGGTAGCTTATTCTGCAAGAGAATTGTCACCATCAGAGAAGTCACATACCATGTTTTTTAGGGAAAGTGATGCTCTTTCTGGTACTTTTAAAACATCTATAACTTTTTATTTTGAAATAGCTTAGAACTTGCAAGTTGCCAGAACAGCACAGAGAGCCCCGTGTTAGCTGCACCCAGCTTCACACACAGCCGCCTTACACAGCATCCACATGCTCAAAACCAGGGATCCCATGAAGTTCGCCACCAACTCAAATACAAACCTTATTTGGATTTCCCCAGTTTTTGCATCCAGCACTAATTTTTAAAGGAAATTTCTATGGGCTTTAGAAAGAAGTCCCTAAATGGATGACAGTATCCTTAGAAGCATCCTGAAGACAAATGAAATAATGAACTTCTAGGAATGTTTACAGTCTGATCTCAGGGCTGTTCACGTAACATGTCCAGAGTGGAACCAGTTACTGGTAAGAGTTTCGGGAGATAACAGAGTCCTCCTCCCCAGCCCCCCACACATGCTGCATCTTTCTCTTACCCCTCAAAGCCCCCTCCTCCCCGACCCCCAGCCCCGCTCTCCATGCCCTGGCGGAGCTTTCCTCCTCCAATTCCCCTGACTTTGAGAATTTCCACTCTGCTGTCAGAATTGCTCTAGACCTGCTCACACACAGGTTCACAGCTTCCTTAGTGGTCTCTCCATTTCCTCTCTGGTCGTGGGCACAGACAAATTCAAAGAGCCTAGGACTGGGGCCTTGAGGGGGTTTGAAAAAAAATGTTGCCTCAATAAATTCATTGGCCATGAAAAAACCTAAATCATTCCTTGGGCAATTGCCAGGAGGATGACCTGGAGAGGAATTTGGGGACAGAAAGACCTATGACATTTCTGTGCGTGCAATTTTATAGGGACCAAAATTCATCACCACAGGACAGAACTCAGCCATGCCTTCCCAAGGGACTAGCCCTTTCCTCTACCCCGATCCAGAGAATATAAGGACCAGAAACCACACAAATATGCGGTGCGTGTGTGTGAGTGTGCACGCGCACATGCGTGTTTGTCCCTGAAGTGAGGTGGTCAAAAGAGCTTAGACTTTGGAATCAGACATATTTAGATTTGAATCTTCACTCTGCTGCTTTCTAAGTTCCCATGGGTGATATACTCAGTATTTACAAGCCTCAGTTTCCTCACCTGAAAAATAAGGATGACAATATTTACTTTGTGGGCCTGCTATGAGAATCTAAGAATAATTGTGGGCACTTAATGGATAGATAGTGGCTATTTTATAGCTCTCTTGGGAGAAGATACAATGTGATTAGCATGTATGTCACCTTTGTAAAACATAAATATCTTCAAACAACCACTCTACATTGTAGCATGAGATGTCTCCTGAAGGACTTGGGGACGTGGGCTTTTCCACACCTGCACCATGCTAACAGCACCCACTGCAAAGCTTTTAAAGAAACAAGCGCTTAGCACAGCGCTTCGGAGGGACTCCAACAATGAAAGGGCTTCGTAGGGAAATTCTAGCTCTTTAAGATCACACTCCTTGCACATTCCTCAAAGTCAGGATACAGAAGAGCTTCCTGCTCTGCTAAATAGCCAGGGCCCCAGGGTGACCGACTTGCTCTCCCTGACCTCAGGGAATGATGGTGTCTGCAGAGAGGCAATCCAGCCTGAGGATGTAGGGCACAGGTGCTGGGACTCCGCCACTTCCTGGCTGTGTCAGTGAACGTGAGCAAGTCACTTAGCTTCTTGGTGCCTTGGTTTCCTCAGGGTGTCGATAATGTCAGAGCTGCTGCGACCAGGGCGTGGCCTTCGGGAAGCACCAGGCGCAGTGGCTGGCAGAGTAAACGCCATGCAGGTATTAGCTGCTGTTATTGGAAGATGTGCTCTTACTGTGAGAGGAATCCCTAAGGCTCCTCCAGCCTTGGAATTCTGTGTCCTTGACTCTTGGGACCCCGTTGGGGAAGGAGAGGGGGAAGGAAAGAGGGAAAATCAGGACAGCTGGGGTTTTACAGAGAATTTCATGAGAATCCCTTCCTCTTGGGCTGTCTTGCTCCCGAATTTTCTAGGTTTTA
The DNA here is from genome assembly GCA_028533065.1 of Trachops cirrhosus. Classification (NCBI taxonomy): domain Eukaryota; kingdom Metazoa; phylum Chordata; class Mammalia; order Chiroptera; family Phyllostomidae; genus Trachops; species Trachops cirrhosus. Next base: position 24,164,044 of record CM052544.1, read on the forward strand.
CAGATGGAAAGGACTGCATTGTCTTTTCACAGTGAGAGGGAGTGGCTAACAGATAAATGGGCAAGGAGTGTGACTGGGGTAAACTTCATAGGCTGCTAAGGATTCAGAAAGGCCACGTGGATTTTTGAAAGTTATTCCAAAGCTAAAGAAGATGCCTCCCTCAGCTGTGGGGGGTGGTCCTGGCGTCAGCCCAGAAGGGATTTGTACCTGCTCCACGGGAAAAGCTCATTCAACCTTCAGGACGTGGACAGACAGCTCTGGGGCTTCTCTTCTGGCACCTGTGAACCGGCCAGGTGGCAAGGGCTGAAAATAGCCACAGAAATAATCTGCTGTTTGAGGGGAGGACAAGCTCGGGCTCCGTGTGAATCCTGTGGTCTGCGAGAAGGCCCGGCACCCTCAGCCCGGCTCTGGAGAGCAGTGCTAAGTGTTACAGACGCTGGCAAGGCCTCGTGTCTCAGGCCTGTCGGGTGCTTCTCAGAGGAGTCAAGGATCGATTGTTCCTGGTGGGAGCAATGACCTGGACGAGGCGGCCTGTGGATGTGCGGGCTGCGTAGCCCTCAGACACCAGCAGAAAGAAGGGGTACCAAGTTCATGCATGGGCTTATGGGGGTCCATGGTCATCATCCCAGGGATAGGCATTGACAGCCTGTGGGGAACAATGAGGCTTGTGAGGATGGGCAAATGGAATGAGCCCCTCTGTGCTCGCAGGCCCAGTAATAGGGCAGAGGGGAGGAGGGGGTGACATGTGATACGCTGAGAGCAGCCAAATGCAACTCCGCCCGCCTTGCTCAAAACCGTGTCAGCCTAGAGCTCCTTAGGCAGCGGCTCCTTGTCAAGGGGCTAGATCCTGCGTCTGCTCTTCTGTGACTCCTACGAGCAGCATAAGCTCTCTGATAACCGCCCTTCCTTTCCATAATTTCCAGATCCACAGACCCACTTGCACCTACAGCGACCAATCTGTATCTTCCGCGATCCTTCTGATTCCAGGGAGTCCTTTTTAAGCATGTACTTCCTTGCCAGCAGGTTTCTCCTCTGTAAAATGGGGGTGTTGGCAGGATCGAATGAGTTAATAGAGATGAAGTGCTTGGCCCAGTGCCGTGTTTATAGTAAGAGCCCAATAAAAGCTAATTATTGTTTTTATTTCTTGCAAGTCTCCCACGTGCTGGATACCTCCCTAGGCCTCAGTTTCTTCATCTATAAAATGAGGATAACAAGCAGTTACTTTAGACGGCTACAGAAAGATGATCTAAGCCAAGAGAAGTGCTGCGTGTGCTTCGTCCATAGCAAGCTTTCAATCAGTGGAAACTGTTACTGTTACTCGGGTTAGTGCTGGCGTCTGGTGCTGGAGGCCTAGCCAGAGGTTCTTGGAATAATTCATGGAATCTTCCCCTATGCGGTCTCATCTAATCCTCATCCCCGTCACTGGGGCTGTTGCGTTGCCCACTTCCGGTGGGCGCCACGTGGTAGGACACCGCGTGTCAGTGTCCCTTGGAGCCGCAGCGTGGCAGCACTGCTGTCCATCACACAAGGTCACAGACAGAAAGCCTTAGGAGTCACTGGAGCTGCTGGACCTGGCTCCCTGGAACACAGGCCTGGCAGGGAGGTATCTGCCATGACCCGGGAGGCCCTGGGGGGCAGAGGCCTCCCACCTCCTTGCTCACACAGAGGGCTCTGGAGGCTTCTAGTTTGTTAAAATGCAGCACGAATTCCCTTCAGGAGGGTAATGCTTGTGATGGCGAGCATCCACTAACTGATCAGCTGATGACAGTGCGTACGGTTTGGGAGACTCTGGGGAAACAGTAAGGAAAGGTCCAGATGGTAGGGTGCAGCTCCCCTGTTTATGGGCCCTGATGTCCCCAAGAGGATGCTGGGTCTCTAAGGAACCAGAGGGCACAAGGAGGGAGGTGGGGAATGAAGAGAGGGAGGTGGAGCTAAGGTCTGCTTCTGCTTCAGCATATACATACCCACTCCTCCTGCCCACTTCATATCCAGCCTCACAGAGCTTTGCGGGGTGGGGAGCGAGGGGTGAGGAGCCCAGAGCTAGAGAGAGCGTTCAAGTCACTGATTCAGAGAAACTGAGGAAACCTTTAAAACACATCCTCCAAGGTCCAGACAAAAGGGTCTCTAAAGGGGGCCTTACAGCCAATCAGGCCACTGCCGCCTCAGTGCCCTGGCCCTCTGCTGGGTGTGGAGGGAGCCCAAGCTCAGATGCCCACAGAGGCCGACAGGCAGCCAAGCGGTCACTGTCCCCGGTGCTCGCTGGCCATGCAGCAGGAGTGAGCTGGGGAGCACACGGCCCACGGAAAAGTCGCCAATGTTACCGGGGGAGAGTCATCCCAGGGCTGCCAGATCTTTCTGGTTTTCAGAAAAAGCCACACATCTCAGTTGTTTATAGAAATCCCTTGATTTTCAAACGTTGGCCACTAATCCAATGTCTAAAAAAAGGACTGTGCGGCCAGAGAGCACGTCTGTGACAGGACAACCCACGGGCCGTCGTTCTGTGACGTGCGAGTCACTGAACTCGGGGACTCCTGCGCCTTCACCCCAGACAACGTCCCGCCCCCTTCTTTCCCCTCGAAGACCTTCCTGCAAGGGGATCCCACCCCACGTCACGGCCTGAGCCAGGGTCCTGGTCCTCGAGGAAGAGTGTGAGACAGGCGTCAGAGGGGAGGTGCCATGTGTGCTGGAAGAAGACCCTCTGTCCTGCTCAGACCCCGAAATCCCCACGCGTGAAGGGAGCGAAGGGGCCCTGGACAAGCCCGCCACCTCTCTTCTCTGGGCTCCAGTTCCCGCAGCTGGTCGGTGAGCAGCTCACTGTGTAGTGTCTAAAGACCCTGCCAGCCTTGCATCTACGATCACCGTGGGGTGGGGGTGGGGGGTCACGCGGGCCATGAATGTTAGCATCTTATTAACACCCATCAGAGCCACAGTTTAATGAGGCAGAGCAGGTGGTAGTTGCCCTCACCTCCTCCCGGGAGGAGGAGAACACAGCTAAATCGGGAACACAGCTAAGTTATAGGCGATCAACCTGACTGACACACTGAACACCACGTAACGGGTGCTCCTGCACACCAGGCGCCGTGTTGAACACTGTGCATGTACTGTCGCATTTAGTCCTCCACCTGCCCTTTGAAATCGCTGTTTTCATGCGTGTAAAGATGCCCCCAATAATTCTGTCCACCTTGGATGCATGTTTCTTTACCATGTGACTTCATCACATCGCTCATCAAAAGGTGGAATCTACTTCTCCACCTTCTGACCTGACTGGTCTTGTGACTTTTTTTGACCAACAGAATGTACTGGAAGGGACAGGCTGGGACTCCCCAGATTAGGCCTCAAGAGGCCTTGCTGCCTTGAGACGCCACGGAAGGAAGCCTGTCTCGCTTAAAGGCGGACAAGAGGCTGCTCGGAGTGACTCGCGGAGGACCAGGCCCAGCTGCTGACCTGAGTGAGGCCGTCTTGAACCACGGAAGCCCAGAGGCAGCAGGAGGACCCCGGGTGAGGGAGGCAGAAGGGCCCTGCTGAACCCAGCTCGCATCACGGACTCATGAACAAATAAGCGGTTATTGCTTTAAGCCGCTATTTTTAATAACAATTTTATTGAGATAGAAATCATATGCCGTAGAATTCACCTTAATAAAAGTGTACAGTTCAGTAGTTTTCAGTGTTTTCACAAAGCTGTGCACTCATAGCCACTACATAATTCCAGAACATTTTCATCACCCGCCCGGCCAAATCCCCACTCTGCATTAGTAGTCACTCCCCCGCCCTCTGACCACCACTAATCTGTTTTGCCTTTATAGGTTTTCCTACGCTGGACAATTCATACAAACAGAATCATACAATCTGGTCTTTTGGGTCTGGCTTCTTTCACGTGGCACATTTTCCAGGTTCATCATGCTGTCTCAAGTGTCAGCACTTCACTCCCTTTTAGTGCCAAATAAGACTCCATTGCTTAAATGGACCACACTGCATTTATCCATTTATCAGCTGGTGGCCACTTGCGTGTTTCCCTTTTTGGCTATCATTAGTGTTGCTGCTATGAACACTGATGTGAATTTTTGTGTGGACACGGGTTTTCAATTCTCTTGAGTATATACGTAGGAGTGGGATTGCTGGGTAACTCCACATTTAACATTCTGAGGAGCCGCCAAATCGCTTTCCAAAGCAGCTGAACCATTTTACATTCTTATCAGCAACATATGAGGGTCCCAACTTCTTCACATCCTTGTCAGCTCTTATTATCGTCTTTTTTATTTTAAGCATTATAGTGGGGGTAAAGTGGTGTCTCACTGTGGCTTTGGTTTGCATTTCCCTAATGGCTAATGATTTGAACATCTATTCATGCACTTCTGACCATTTCTATATATTTGTTTGAGCAATGTCTGTTTAAATCCTTTGCTTATTTATAAATTTGGTGTCTATTGTTGGGCTATAAGGATTTTTCTGTGTTCTGGATATCAATCCTTTATCAGATGTGTAAGTTGCCATTTTCCCCCATTCTTGGATTATCTTTTTACTTTCTTGGAGCACAAAACTTTTAAATTTTTGTGAAGTCCAATTTATCTATGTTTTAAGCCCCTAACTTTTGAGGTGGTGTGTTATGCAGCACTAAATGACGGGTGAACATTCCCATTTCACAGATGAGGAGACCGGAGCCCAGAGAACTGAAGTGACTTACCTGAAGTTACACAGCAAATAGCTGATGGTCGGTCTGACTCCAAGCCTAGTGCTCTTAACCAGCACATACATTGCCATCTGGAACTAAAGTGCTAGAGATCGTTCCGGATTTAGGCTTGGGTTCCAGCGTCCACATCAAAGTGACAATAATGGAGGGTTATTTGCAGAACATGTAATTCATTGGCCCCTTCATATGTTCTGGACTACCTGTACTGATTAATTAAGACCCTCAAAAAGCAACTTAGTTAGATCCCACTGCCTTGGCTGCCTTAGAGATTTGTTTATGTCTAGTCATGCTCAGTAGCGTCATGCTCTCGGCTCTTCAGCAGACAGTGTAAGCATTAATGTTGTGATATTGTAAGGAGCAAGGAAAACTTAGACCATGAGAAAATAGGAACCTAGCTGAAGGCCAAAAGGAACTGGTTAGATCCCAGGGCACAGGAGGTTACTAAACAGACATTTTGCTCTCCTGCCTCGTGCAAGAACAAAAAATTGTAAAACAGATGTAATTTAACACATTTGGTTTGGAAATTTACAACTCTTGAGCCAATGCCCAACCTTGTTCCCTTGCGCGACCTTTGTAAGCGAATAGATACCTGCCACATCTGATTCGGTATAGCGCTTGCTTATCTGACCCCTATATAAGGACATAGCTGTAAGCGCTAGGCACGCGACTCTCGTTTGCAGCTCTTATGAGCACTGTGTCTCCGGACACATTTGGGAGAGTTCGCCCCTGCGCAGGTGAAACTTGGCCAATAAAGTAACATCTTTGAAACCCCAAAAAGTCTCCGGCATTTGTTCTCACGGTTGCTGAATATAACAATATCTGCTTTGCCTGCCGGAGTGAAGCTGTGGAGGACGCTGTCTTCTCTATCATTGTCCCTTCTATGAAGCTTCGGTAGGGAATTCTGTCAGATACAAGTGCCAGGAAAATGTTCTCCTCCTCTGAGGACCTGGTGTGTTTCCTCCCATGAACAAAATATAATAATCATTGTTTCCCTTTTCAACTTGGCTGCCAGGAAGCTCAGAGTAAGGAGATAGGCTATTTAGTCATTGAGAGGGTTCTGTGCATTGCCTATCTTTATTCTAACTTCTCTCTGGTTTGACCTCCCATCTTTCCATCCAGCCATTTAACAGATATTTACTGACAACCCACTACCTGTGAAGACTGAAAGACGAATTCAGTAGGTAAGATCTTTGAACCAGAAGCGGAGGTGCCCCTGCCCATGCCCCCTGAGGCCATATCATTATAAACAAGAGGACAGCCTAACTTCCAGCTGCCTGAGGGCTTTTCCGGGCTGCTGGAGGAACTCTCCCCTTCACCTGCAGGAGGGAATTAACCTCCCACCCACCCCTGTGAGCTGCTCTCAGCCAGTGACTAAAACAGAATTGGCCTATTAATATCCAGCAATGTTGACCTTGAGGGTGAGTGGGGTGAGTAATACACTGTCTCTCAGACTCCTGCACGTGGCTGAGCTCTAGCCGCTCACAGTAACTGCCTTGGAAACACACCTTCCCTTGGCTGCTCCCTGTTCCGGGGCCCCTCCCAGCACTCCCTGGCTCACCTGAACAACAAATGCTTGTCTCAGGGTCTGCTTTGGGGGGAGCCAGACCAAGACAGGCTCTGCTGTCATAGAGTTTATATCCCATTAAATAGATAACCACACAATTATTCAACAACTGTAGTGAGGGCTCCGCAGAGACACTCGGGGAGTGGGGCCTGGGATGAAAGCTGAGAAATGACTGCCGGTGGGCAGGACACAGCGGAGAGAAGGCATGTGGGTGGGGAACCGTGTTCCGGTTGGTGTCCCAGCCTCTGCAAAGGCCTGGAAGTGGGAAGGAGCTTGGCAGGGACCAGGAACTGATGATATTTGAAAGCATATTTCCCCTTATCTTGAGTAAGCATTTTATCAATAGCAATGTGCCACTGTAGTATGTATCTTAATCCTTTGAGGGATTAAGGTAGGTAGACAAACAAACAGGAGAGCAACAGGTAAGGGGTCCACAAAAGGGGACTTGGGCAGGGCACCACTTCTCCAGGCCTCAGATTCTTTCTGCCAGGTCGGGGTGCGCAGTCCCCCTGGTCTATTTGGGCCACAGCTTTGCTGAGGGAGTCCCTGTGGCTGTGCAGAGACAGACTACCGTGAAGCAGTGCCCACGTGTGGCCAGGTGCTCACGGGGAGGACCCACGGGGAGGACCCCCGGGGAAACGCACGTTTTCATTGTTCAACAGTGGGGCCAGCTGCTTTATTTGTCCTTCAACCAGATATTTGGTGCATATTTTACGCTCTCAGTTTGTACACAACACACCCACGTGTCCAAAACCTTGTCCGACCTCATTTGTCCATCTTCTGAGTAGCACAGCGGGGAGGAAAGATCTAGGGCTTTGGAATCGAATCAACCTGGCTTTGAATCCTGGCTCTGCTTTTTACACCCCCCATTGGCCAACACAAGGATGCCGAGGCCCTTCTGCAGCCCAGGGGTACTGCCTGAATTAAAGAGGATCATCCTGGCCCAAGAGAGATGCTCAGGAAGTATTGGTTTTCCATCGCCACTCCCCACGATCACAGATGCACGCCCTCTCTCCGTGCAGCTCCAGGGTCCCTGCAAACTCCAAAAGTGCATTTGGATGATGATTCAAAGAGAGTGAGTCACAGCCTTGCACTAGATGGCCTGGCTGGGGCACAAACACTCCCCCACCTTCCCATTGCCGGGCTACAGTAGAAAAGTTTCTGCTGGGTTTTCTAAAGCTACTTGGGGGTTACTGACCCCCAGCTCCTACCAAATAAGCAGGGCCCTCACTCAGGGGGCTTCCATATCTCAGTTCCAAGCCCACCTGTATAACAGCAGCGCTGCTTGTCTGTATCCCTGAGGGTCCCCCACACTCCTGGGTGTTAGGGCTGGGTCTTGCTCACCTTCTGACCTTTAATAACTGCTAAATAAATATTTGTTCAGTGAATGAAAGAAGACACTGTTCTTGCTCCCAAGGAGTTTGTATAGGCTGGTTGTCAATACAAACAGCAAAGTAATACCATACAGCCCTTCTCTTACATTCTGAGAAAAAGTTCAGCCCATCTTGGCCATAATTGATGTGGCTCATCCTGGGAATATCAGTTTCCAAGCCAGGGCTGGTGGATGAAGGGCTGGGACACAACCTGGAGATGATCCCTAAGAGGAAAGGAGCTTAGGGTGGGAAGGGCGGGAGGCTGCCCTTGAGGCTGGTGCTGCCAGACTCATTCCCCACAGCGGAGGCAAGCCATGTAAGGGGCACGCAGTCCCCTTCTTTGTGGGGGTCTTCTGAAGTCTCACGGCCTCCCTCTGCAGGGACTCTGTGCATCCTCGGCCTGGTCCCCTGGAAATAGGATCTGGGTATGAGCAATTTCTAAGACCTTCCAGATAATTCCAGTGTGCCCTCAAGTTTGTGATTCTTCTGCAGCCCTCAGGGGCAGAAAAGGAACTGCTTGATCAGAGAAAGGACAATCATGTCCCAGCAGCTCGCCCCAACTTTCCTCCATCTTTCTGACTCACTCCTATGGCCCTACACTCAAGAATGTGACAGGGGCAACTTCCGTTCGGGCTTGAATACAGGGTGAAAAATTATCAATATTTTGTCTCATTTGAGCTATAACCTCATGCAAGGTTGTTACTTCCCTTTTACAGTTGAGGAAACTGAGGCTCAGAGAGGTTGAGTGATTATAGAAGGTCACACAGTAAGAGGCAGTGCCGGGATTCAACCCCAGTCCACTGTTCCACGTAATTTTGATTTAGCTGTAGTTGTAAGTGTATAAACCAGGATAACCTAGGGTCCAAGTAAGCAGACAGCAGAGCCAGCTACAGCTGAGCTGACATTTATGTTTAAGTACAAAACCCCTGGTTAGGAGGGGGACTACCTTCCTCTATGCTTCTCTTCTCTGTCTTCCAATCCCAGTACTACTTCCTCCATGGAACTTTCCAGAACTCCACTATCTCTCCACTCACATTCTATACCAGTGGTTCCCCAAACTATCCTGCATCAGCTTTTAAAAATTCAGATCACTGGGCTCCAACTTGAAACTATGGAGAGTCTCTAGTGAGAAGGTCTGAAAAATCTACCTTTTAAACAAGCCACGTGTGGGAATCTAATGCGCACATAGTCTTGGGAACCACTGATGTAGCCCCTTGCTGCTCAAAAGCATGGTGTGTGGACCAGCAGTGCGGGCACCAACTTGGAGCTGGATAGAATTGCAGCATCTGGGGCCACACCCCTGGCCTATTACTGGTAAATTAGACTCTGGGTTTTAACAAGATGCCTCCCCCTGCATGCATAGGGCGGTTGCATGCATATTACAATTTGAGAAGCACGGCTCTGTCCAACCTGCTTGGCCTAAAGAGTGGCCTAGATCAGCAGCAGCAGCAGCAGCAGCAGCACCCAGGAACTCAGAGAAATCAAATTCTTAGGCCCCACCCTAGACCTGCTGAGTCAGAAACTGTGGGGGCAGAGGCCAGGAATCGGTATTGCAACAAAGCCTCTAGGTGCAGAGCTGCACACTCAAGTCTGAGGGCCACTGCCTGGAGGAGAGATTACGAAGCACTTGCTCAGCTGGGGGTCTTTGATCCTGGACAGCAATTGCCAGATGCCGGATGCCAGGACGATCAAAGGAGAGCTAAGCCTGGAGGGATGTTGAATGCTGTCAACACCCAGAGGCTGAATGGGAAGGCTTGCCCCTCCTGTCACCGCCCCCACCCTTTGACAGCAGCACTGAAGGGCGGAGTCCACCTTAGTCTTCTGCCCCTGGTGCATTGAGGGCCCTTCTCTTTGTTTCATTTACGTATTCATTCACCGCCTGCCCCTGAGCCGGGGACCCTACCCTTCCCAGAGCACGACCATTCCACCGTGCCCTGGGACGAAATGCCCAGATGGCTCCCAACTCCTCAGGGCCACCGTGGATGCAACAATAAGCCTCCTCTTCCGTGTCTCCCTGTGGGCCAGTTGGTGTGAGTGCTCCCCATTTTATAGATGGAAACATTGGAAATGCTTCCAGCTTATACAACTTGCCCAGAAAATACAGCATCGAGGTGAAGAGCGCAGCTTTACTGTCAGACACACCTAGTTAAGTAACCTGGCCCGGTCCCTCCACCTTTCTGGTCCTCAGATTTCTCATCCATAACACGGAGATGATATGACCTACCTTATAGGTTTGTCATGAAGATTAAACAAGTAAACACCATTTAGCAGAATCCCTAGTGCATATAACGTATTTAGTAAATGTTCACTACAGTTTTACCGTTCTTTCCATAGTCTGCCCTTTGATCTCCTACACTGATTTTTTTCTGTTTTGATCTT
>CM052544.1:24184551-24254071 GCA_028533065.1 Trachops cirrhosus
GCACAGCTGATCAGCCCACTCCACAGCCGAGAACACAGCTGCCTGCCCACCCTTCCACCTGCACATAGAATAGAGATGGTCAGAAGGAGCTTGCAAGTCGAGTGACAGGATGTGCAGAAATGGAGCCTAGAGAATTGGCCACCATCTGACATTTTCTGCAACACAGAGGGAGGGAGAGGCCGATGGCTATGCTCCCAGGGGATGGCAGAGTACCTAAATCAGTCAGGGGTCACAGGTCAATTAGAAGAGCAGAATCACTAGGAGGTAGATACAGTAGTCCCCCACTTATCCACAGGGTATACATTCCAAGACAGTGGATGCTTGAAGACATAGAGGAGAAAGCTAGAAATGCCTAGGGCAAGTTACACGGTAGATGTGGCTCACTCGGTGGGTGAACTTTGTAACAGTTAGAGTAAGGGTTCTGTAGCTGAAGTGATTGCCCTATGGGGAACTGAGTCCAGTTTTTGACTTGTTAGTTTTAAGCAGAGATTTAACATCCATCCACCTCCTCTTCCTTCCTTCCTTCCTTCCTTCCTTCCCTCAATCCTTCCTTCCTTCCTCCCTTCCATCTTTCCTTCCTTCCATGTATCTGTCCATCCAGTTATTCATTTATAAATGCAATTATTCAACCAACATTTATTGACTACTTAGTATATGCCAGCTGCTATGTTGGGTTCTGGAATCTATGTGATAGGCACTGTATTAGGTGCTGAAATTTAAAGCCTAAACGGAAACGAGGTTATTGACCATCTACTATGTCCAGGCACTGTATTAAGTGCTAGAGATTAGAACCTAGGCTAGATGACAATCTGAAACTATTGTTGAGATTTCTTAATTCTAAGCCATTACTCTTAAATGGATCTCCCAGTTTGTGAGTTCTAGCCTGGATGGTCCCACCAGCTATGATTTCTTGACTCCTAGTGACCCAGAGGGCTTCTGCAGCCACAAAGACTATGTTTTCTTGGCTGGGTGTAGTAGGGCTGGGATGTTCTGGGCTCTGACCTCATTGTTTATCATTTTAAAAGCTTCTGCCTCCCTTCCGTAGGCTGGATCAAAGCTGGAGACAGAAGGGTGGGTGTGTAAAGTAAACTCCAGCCAGCATTACTATAATCCTGAACACCCAAACAATGGGTCACATGCCTGCAGCTCATGACTTCTTGGCAGCCTGGCTGGTCCTGATCTCCTCCACTTTTATCTGCCATTTGGGATGGGAAGGCATTGGAAACAGCTAATCTGTGAACGTGTGCTGTGTAACATCCAAGTGGATAGGGAAGAGATGAATTTATGAACAGTCCAATCTTAACCCTCAGGGAAAAACTAGAAAAATACATTTAGCCTGACATTTAAAGAGCTGATGTAATCCAGATGCTCTCAGGTCAGCACCCAGCTCTCCCTAAGCGCTGTGCAGCACTCGGAAGGGGAGGGGCAGGGTGCCGTAGGACGTCGGTGTGTAGGAAGACCATGGGGACAACCATCCCCAAAATGGGCTGGTGGGCGTGCTGAGCTTTACTCCTTGGATGTTTTTCACACTGCGTCCCAGTTTGCGAGGGTGGGACTGTCTCTCAAGGACACTTTTCAAAACCTTGTGTAATCCTGAAAACATGAGGTGATCCCTGAGAGAGATTGTACAGGCTGGAGGTAAGTCCGGAGGAAAGCGGTTTCCTAATGAGCAAGAATGGGGCAGGCAGACATGTAGGCCTTCCCTGGCATTAGAGAGGGGCAGGCTGGATCCCTGTACAGAGCGCCTGGCCACCTGCAGGAGCCTTTCATTAGGCCTCACGCCCAGGAGGCTGTGTATCCACATGGTTCGGGGCATAGACCTCCCGAGCAATTTTATAATGCTTGGAAGGAGGACATTGGTGTGAGTGCACCTTGAAATTGTTGAGTAAAATGAGGGTAGAGTTTGGAGAAAATCTTTGAGAGGTCGTCTTAGAGGCTGGAATTGTAGTTTATGAACCTGATTCTAAGCTGGTCATTAGTGTGGTGGAGATTGGATCCAAGGTCTGTCACTCATCTCTGTGTAATTCTGGACAAGGGCCCTTTATTCACAAAAGGCAAGCGATAGATTAGATGTTCCCCAGAGATTCTTCAGCGCTAAGATTCTAAGATGGAAACTAGACATGCATTATAAAATAGAGTTTTTGCCTGAGTCATTTAGATAGAAGATCTGAATAGTCATGTAGCTGGAGGAAAGTGAAGAAATCTTCAACATCCTACACAGCTTCCCTGCTTTCTGAACAAGAGAGAACTTGGAATAACCGAGTTCCTGGCATCTGCAAACATAACCCCACGGAGAACCAAGTCATCAGCCACAGAGAACCCTAACAACTTCAGGTGTCCAAGACCACCCTGCCTTCCCATTAACAATGCCCATGATCTTGGCTCAAACTATTGATTTTCATTTTAAATTACATTTGCATATTGATTTCAAAAGGAACCCTCGACAACTCTGTAAATAAATCAAATAAATTAATTAGAACAACTGAGTGTGGTAGCGCTCCAACCCAGCAGTGAAACCACTCATAGAGTTCAGAGTTGAGCTTGTAAACTCCTCAGGAGAATGGTGTCCTGGATGGGAAGATAAATGCGGCCGAAGAGAACTGTCTGCTCCTTAGCTGGGACTGTGTGGAGAGGCCAGAAGACAGTTTCAGAGAGAAGGCAGAAGGGCAGTCTCCCAGTCTCTGGGGAGGGCATTTGGGCATTAGTACTTTTTCTGCACGAGTCAGGGAAAAGTGTGCATCCTGAAGAGGTTGCTTTGCATCAAAGATTGGCAGCCTCACAACCTAGAATCAGCATGATCTGCTCTGTGACGTCCAATATGTTTTGTGCTCTGCCTCTTCCTAATATTAGCAACTACCATTTCCATTTTTATATAGTAAGCCTTTCTTCTGAAAGGATTTATGACAGCTTGTGTGTGCATTCAATCCAACATGACAGAATAAATAGCTAAGGACATTGGGTCAAAGGGAAAGTAAGCCTGGGGAGTAAGATGAGACCAGAAGTAAAGCTAGCACATGAAGAGCAATTGCTAAATCTGAGTCACTCCAGGCTTCCTAGCAGCCAGTGTAAAGAAGGGAACATGATTAGTCATTAGATTCACAGTATCCACAGAATAAGAACATTCCAATTGGACAGCCAATAGACCCTTCTAGGCATTGGTCATGAAACCTGGAGTTCAGGACTTTAGTTTTTAAATGATAAGAACCTGGAGATAGAAGTGTCTACACTGATCAGTAAGGGCAGTGCCAAACACTGACAACCAAGAAACTATAATATAGGGCTGATATTCTTTTTGGTTAAAAAAAAAAAGTGCTTAAACCAGTACTTACACCTGTGCGGGGGCTCACTCCACACCTGCAGGGAAGTGGGCTGAAGGGGACCCTGAGGAGAGCCCACGTTTTCCTCAAAAAGCTGTTTTGAACAAAGGGGCAACCAAGGCTGAGTGTTCTAGGTCCACGGAGCAGTGGGCCTGAACCCTGGCTATGCGTCACAACGCCCAGGGAGCTTCGCACTACACTAAAGGCCAGCCCCGCCGCCCCTGCGAATTCTAACATGTAGCCAAAGATGGGACCGCGGCCTAGGCATGGACGGGGCTAGGGAAAAACCCAAAACAGCTGTTACCAATCACTGGCCACAGTCATTGTTAGTAAGAGGCCCTTGCTATAGCTGACTTGAGTGATGGAACATTCTGGTGAACAATGAGAAAAAATGTAACTGGAGAAAGTGAAGGAGTTGACCTGCCACATCAGACTGTTGGAACTTTGCAATCACTCTTGGAGGTTACCCACCCAAAGTAATGACTTCAGCTCTTTCGGAATGGGGCATTTATTGTGACTTTGGTTTATGTAGGGTCACCAGCCATCCCAGCTCACCCAAGCTAACCTTGGACTTCCATTGCTAAAACCAGGAAAGTCCCTGGCAGAATGGGATGAGTTGGTCAGGCTCTTGGTTTGGCTTCTTCTCAGGACAGAATCAGAGAGGGGAAGGGGTTACTTACTTGGCCAGTGAGAAAGAGTCAGGCCTGAGATGCTTGGGACCAGTTCTAAGGCAGAGCAGGTTCTGGCTCTTTGTGGATGTTTATCTGGTCAGTGTGGACTCCTTTCTAGATGGGCTGCTAAACATTAGTCTCCTTCCTCCACCTCCGTTTCTACCTGCCTGAGACATTGCTGTGTTAGTTCCAGAGCCCCTCACTAGGAGGAAGTAGAACTTCTCCAAACCCTGAAGATGTGCTCTCTGAGATGCTCTAGGACCATGGCTCTCCTCCAAAGTCAAGAGATGGGCCTTCAAAACTCACTGCCTTTTGCCTGGAAGCATTGTCCTTGAACATCAGGTAGACGGCCCCTGGGCTGCGAATGCTCATATAACAGAGCATCCCCCCAGGCAAACGGCAATCTGCCTCCAGGGCTGGTATCATGGGCATTCACTCAGGCCCCCAAGCTCAGAGGGCTCTTGCTTGGTTTCATATTTTTGCTCTCACCGTCTTGAAATCCTTCATCATTTTTGGACAAGGGGTCCACATTTTCATTTCTCACTGACCCCTGACAATTATACAGCCAGGCCCGCCTGCCACCCCAGCCCAAAGGCAACCCCAACAAATGGGCTTCTGCTGCCTTTGCCAGAGATGCCATTATAAAAATTGACAATAAAATGGGGACATTTTACTTCAGGGCTCAACAAACCTGGCCAATTCCTGGGTCTAGTTCTAGAACCTCTCAATGAAATCTCCAAAAGATACAGCCCCTGAATATTCATTTTAGAAGTTCCTGGGTGATTCTGCTGACTGGCAAAAATTAGGCTCCAGGTTTTTAGAGCAAAAGTGGATTTTAAGTCAAAATAAATAAAGAGAAAGTAAGTGGGGGAAGAAGGTATGAGCGGTAGGATCAGCTCGGAGTTGCTGGGGGCAGAACCTCAGGCCGCTCCACTCAGCCTACAGTTCCCCAATTTGGCCCCGACTGAGGGGACTTTTCCTCTTTGTGTTTCACTGCCTGATATTAAGAGAAATGTGTCTCTGTCACAGTTCCTGTGAGAAAGTTCTTTAAGCCCTGGGCCTGCTCTCTGCCCATGTTTTAGCCTCTGCTTCCCCTTGCAGCTGGGCCAGGGTGCTTAAGAAAAAACTGCAGCTTCACACCCCTGCCTGCACAATTCTCAGATCTCACAGCCTCCCAAATGTCCACCTTTTGCCC
Source organism: Trachops cirrhosus (assembly GCA_028533065.1). Lineage (NCBI taxonomy): Eukaryota > Metazoa > Chordata > Mammalia > Chiroptera > Phyllostomidae > Trachops > Trachops cirrhosus. The sequence goes on from CM052544.1 coordinate 24,189,735, forward strand.
AGCCCCTATACCCCATGTTTGTTTCTGAGTTTGAGTGACCTTGACCCATGGTCCTTGGCTAACTCTATCAAGTACCCTGGTGAGAGACTCCAAAGCAAACAATTACCCACCCCCTCCAGGGCCAAGCTGCTAGTCTATATGGTGTTTTTGTGAGAGTGAGAAAACAATGCCCCTAAGCAAGTCTCACATTAGTAAAAAAGTGCAGCAGGACTTCTGGCTTCAGGCATGGCTGGATCTAGTAGCTCTCTCAAGCTCCTTGCTGTGATTTCCTCTGTGAGTGCTCAGAGTTCCATCTTTCCATGCCAAAGAAAAGGCACAGGGACTAAACTCCTTCCCCCATCAAAGGTAGCAGGAATGCGATTGGTACCATATGCCTCCTCTGGGGTCTCTTGTCATCTGATGTTGACATATGATGGTTGCGTGTTGGTATATGTTTAACAGCTGGCTCTCACCAGGCAAATGGGAAGGATACCCTAACTTGTAGTATTTGCCGATTTCTGTGAGGTAATCCTATCACTGTGGCCTTTTCCAAGCTACTAGTACTGTATCTCTCAACATAGTGCTGGGCCGAGCTGCACAGGAGTACACCATTATAGAGTATTTCCAGACACCATACATGGAAATATCCTCACACACATAAATAGTAGCAAAGTGCAGTAAAATGATTAGGAAGTGATGAATAGTGAGTATTCATTACCTTTTCTTGTATTATAATTCCTTTAGGTACATATTTATATAATTTAGTTTTAGTAATGAGTATGTTTCAGAACCGGCCAGCAAGATTCCTGAAATTTAACAGTTGGCTCTCACAAGCTAGTGGCAGCCACCTGCAGCCCATCACTGATTCTGGAACTGGGCTCAATGACTAACAGTGCTGTGATCAATTAACAAGGTCTGCCAAAGACACAGAAGGGGAGATAGGTGGCACATATGCCACATATTTACATTTTCTAGAATGCTGCTGAGTTTATGAAAATAACCTTAATTTTTTAATGCAAAGAGCCTGGTGTCACTGAAGGAAATGACACATCTCTCTCCGGGAGGGAACACACAGATTTTGCTCCCAGTTTACAATGATTTTGTGGCGGCGTCTGACTGCATCTCATTAACGTTGCCAAAGTCCTGGAAGGAAAGGAGTGGCAACCACCTAGGGAAGAATTTCTCATTTTGCCCCAAGGTGCTAACAACTCCATTACTGCCCACCACAGAAAAGCTAACTGCTGTAATGTGGGCTCAAATAGTTCTTCAGCTTCCTTTCCTTGAGTATAGGGAGTCATTAAGGTCAGAATCACATGGTTTAATACCACGTTAAAGACTTTCTGCACCAGCTTTCCCATTTCCCTTTTCTTTTTCCTGGTGGTGTACCTTTTCAGCAGCTGAGGTGTTCTGTGGTCTGGCTGGTTCTCGGAGGCACCAGGCAGCAGCTGCCTCAGTGGAAGCATCAAGGAGTTAATGTGGCTTTCTGAGTGTCAAAAGCCTCTTAATGAGCTGTTAGCATTTGGTACAATTTGGCTTTGTGGCTGTGACTTGAGGACTTCCAGCTATTGTTTTTGGAGCTGAAAAAGTCTCCCTGAGAACCAGGGACAAGGGCTGCTTTTCCTTGCCTCTTTTGCTGTACCTGTGATAAGCTCAAGAATCTGTCCACGATGGGTCCATTAAAGGGCATGAGTCACAGTGAAGAGACCACCAGACATTTTTCCCTTTTACGTTATTTATTCTTTTTTTCTTGTTGTTACATCTAGTTAAATGCATGCATCTTAAGAATCTAGCTCAATTTGACAAAAAGGGCAGGAACATAAAATGGAGTAAAAATAGCTTCTTCAACAAACAGTGTTAGAAGATTGGGACAGGTACAAGCAAAAAAAGAGATTTGACCTCCATCTTACACCATACACAAAAATAAATTCAAGGTGGATAAAAGACTTAAATGTAAGTCGTGACTACGTAAAAGTCCTAGAGAACATAGGCAGGAAAGTTGTAGGTATTCCACACAGCAATATTTTCACCGACATGTCCCCTCGAACAAGGGATACAGAGGAAAGAGCAAACAAATGGGATCTCATCAAAATAAAAATCTTCTGCATGGCTAAAGAAAACACCAGCAAAATGAAAAGGGAACCAACCATATGGGAAAATATATTTGCCAATGATACTTCAGACAAGGGTTTGATCTCCAAAATATATAAAGAACTCACACGACTCCACACCAGGGAGGCAAATAGTCCAATTAAAAAATGAGCAAAGGACCTGAACAGACACTTCTCTAATGAGGAAATACAGAGGGTCTATAGACATATGAAAGGATGCTCAGCATCACTACCCATAAGAGAGATGCAAATTAAAACTACAGTGAAATACCACTTCAAACCAGTCAGAATGGCCACCACAACCAAATCAACAAACAAGTGCTGGAGAGGATGTGGAGAAAAGGGAACCCTAGTACACTGTTGGTGGGAATGCAGATTGGTGCAGCCGCTGTGGAAAACATATGGAATTTTCTCAAAAAACTAAAAATGGAACTGCCTTATGACCCAGCAATTCCACTGCTGGGATTATACCCTAAGAATCCTGAAACATCAGTTTAAAAGAATTTATGCACCCCAATGTTCATAGCAGCATTATTTACAATAGCCAAGTACTGGAAACAGCCTAAGTGCCCATCAGTAAATTAGTGGATCAAAAACTGTGGTACATTTACACAATGGAATACTATGCAGCAGAAAGAAAGAAGGAATTCCTACCCTTCACGACAACATGGATGGAACTAGAGAGTATTATGCTAAATGAAATAAGCCAGGTGGTAAAATACAAATACTATATGATCTCACCTATAAGTGGAACCTAATCAACAAAATAAACAAGCGAGCAAAATGAACCAGAGACATGGAGATAAAGAACAAACTGACAATGACCAGAGGGGAGGGGAAAGAAGGGGAAGGGTCAAGTCAAGAAACATGTCTGAAGGACCTAGGAACAAGGACAACCAGGCGGGGGGAGGACTGGGAGTGGGAGGGGGGTTGGACAGGGCAGGGGAGAGTAATGGGGGAAACTGGGGACAATGGTAATTGAACAACAATAAAAAAAGAATCTAGCTCAATACTTGTATTGCATGTGCATGTAAATATCCATGTGACTATGATCCTATCAAAGTGTGGAACGTTTCCTTCACCCTGGAAAGTTCCCTGTGCCCCTTTCCAGTCAACGTTGCTTTCCCCAGAGGTAACCGCTGTTCTGACCTTGCCTTAGCTTGGGCAGCCATAAACTACAGTAGGCAGTTTAAACAACAGAGATTTGTTTCCTTCTGGTTCTGGAGGTTAGAAGTGTAAGATTAAGGATCTAGCTAATTCAGTTCCCGGTGAGAGCCTTCTTTCTGGTTTGCAGATGGCAGGTGGCTGCCTTCTCACTGTGTTCCTATGACCCCGGGGGGCGAGCAGGGAGGTGAGAGAGAAAGAGAGACACACACACAGAGGGGGAGCAGCAGCCTTCTGGGGTCTTTTCTTATAAGGACACTATCTTATAGGATCAGGGCTCCTCCTCCTTATGACCTCACTTAACCTTAATTACTTATTTAGAGGCCCCATCTCCAAATACAGCCATACTGGGGATTAGGGCTTCGACACAGGAATTGTGAAGGGACATAGTCTATCACTCAGAGTACCATTCGTGGTTCTAGGACTCCATGTGAATGGAGTCATACGGTATACTCTCTTTTGTGTCTGGCTTCTTTTGTTCAGTGAGATGTTTTTGAGAGTTACCCACATTGCACCTGTGCCAGTGGTCCATTCCTTTTTATCGCTGAGTAGTATTCCATTATACAAATAAACAATAATTTTTTTCTGTTCTCCTTTTGATGAACATTTGGGTTATTTCCAGTTTCCCAAGAGATATTTATTCTGTGTAGTGCATTATGTTAGCTGCTTGGCTATAAAGAAATGTAAAATATGTCCCGCTCATCAGGAGCTTACACTTGGGATCTGTGCTTTAAAAAGAGCTAAGAATGGCCCTGGCCAGGTGGCTCAGTTAAGTGGAGCACTGCCCCATGCACCAAAAGGTCACAGGTTTGATTTCCAGTCAGGACACATACTTAGGTTGTGGGTTCAATCCCTGGTGGGGCATGTACAGGAGACAACCAATCAATGTTTCTTTTTCACATTGTTGTTTCTCTTTCTCTCTCTGTTCTTCTCTCCCTAAAATCAGTAAAAAAAAAAAAAAAAAACAGCTAAGAATGCACCAACATATCAAAGAAAATATGATTCTGACTCAGTGAACAGAGACTGAGTCAGGGACTCAGAAAGAGGAAGTTTTTTAAGGAACATCAGACAAATCTGTTTGTGAATGCATGCACTCGGAAGATGAGGCAGCTTAAAAACACCAGCTGCCAGAGAACCAAAAGCAACTGCAAGTGAGGTCAGAGCTGGCGGGTAGTTGGGCCTGCAGCGTGAGTACCTCTGGGAAGCATCATAAGTGCTTCATTGCCTGGGTTCCGGGTCAAAGAGCTTCATGAAGTAGGAGCTGGGTGAAAACATTCCCCTTGGAAGAAAGCTGGCTCCTGCTTTGTTTTTGTGGCTTCCTCCAAACGGGCGGGGAGGGAAAAGCCTGTCCTCACAAGGACTGCTAGGCACCACATCCATGGTCAGGAAGGGCTCTTTGTGGCCAGATGAGGATGCTCCAGGTGGTAGGAAAACAGTCTGAGCAAAGGGGTCCTGGGTGCCGGGTCCCAGGACTGCCCTGGTCCAAGGGTGCATGTGGGTGAGTCAGGTACATTTTTTGGCACCAGGGACAGTGTCATAGGGGCAGGGATGTGTGGCCAGAACTTGACAGCCCACCTCCCCACCCCACTGAGGGGACCTGAGAGCCTGCCAGGGGTCTATGGGCAGAGCTGATAATATTCCTGAGGAGTTGAGGTCACGTGTGTCCTCACAAACCTTTGGAGCCTCACTTCCCCACGTCCTCCTCCACCAACCTCCATCTCACATCTCAGCTTTTGCCTTTCCTTGCCCTGGTCATATATATAGCATGACAGAGTTGAAAGTGACCTTGGAGCACCTTAGCATTCAGTGGTGAAGGGCTGAAAGAATGGGTAAGTTTGGGGACGTTCCAGGAGAGTTACTCAATGAACTCTCCTAATCGTGGTTTTATGACCACGTTGGTGGCAACTATCCACGTAATATCAATACCACATAATGTTAATGTTCTGCTGGCTCAGGTTTTAAACTTTCTTTTTGACATTTTTTTTCATTGAAAGGACAAAAACTATATTAAATAAAATTTAGGGGAAAAAACAAGAAAACTTCCTAACAGCCCCCCTCATGTTTGTCTTACTTTCCAGTTCATATTTTACATACTGTCTTCTCACATGTTCACTTGAGCATGTTTTTATGTTGCTATAGTGGCCTTGACAATGGTTACACTTAATAGCTGCAGAGTATTTAACATGGACTACCATAATTTTCTATTTTTTAATCTCTGGACATTTTAGCATCCAGATTTTGCTATTTCTATAACTCTGCAATTGAGTAATTCCTTTCAAAAGAATTTTTATCCAAAGGTGGCTTTGGACAAAACCACAGCCCTGAGGGAGGTCCAGGGTATTCTCAGTGTTTGAAGGCTAGAAAAATAAGGAAAACTTGTGACTTACAATTGTGTTTTTGTGGGTCCAACAGGAACTAAAAATGGGGGCGCAGGAGGGGGAATTACCGAAAGTATAATTTTTTTAATGTTAAAGAAGCAAAATTCTCATACAAATTCATAATGAGTACAGGCAAAGTTTTATTTTAATTCATTAACGAGATAATCAGGTGTATAAGAGGAACTGGTGTATAGAAGGTTAATTGAAGAAAAATGTGGAGTAAGATTGCTAAATTAGATACAAAACTGGATATTTTTCTTCAATGAAATAAAGCTCTAATCCTTATGTTATCTTCTCTATCAAACAGAAGTCATTTCTATCTCTACAGGGAAAAAAAAAGGTTTGCATTGTTACCAGGGAGACCTGAATTAGGGGACACCCCCTCCTCAGTTCTTGTCTTGCTCACAAGAGAAGAATTCAGACAAGAGACAACACATGCAGTGGAAATGAGATGGCAAGTTTATGTATGAAATAAAATACACTTGAGCACAAAGCTGCAAGCAAGCACCCAGCTAACTGAGGCTCCACCTATTGGGGTTTTCAGGGGTTTTAGGCTTGTAGCCAGCTTCTAGCTCCCTCCTCCTCCCTCCCTCTCCAGACCTTGGGATTAACATACAGTTCTGAAGGCTTCCTTTCCCAGGTAGTGGAGATGATACATACAGAATTTCAAGGGCTCCCCTCCTGCACTATCATGGTTTCTCTTGTGATTGTTGGAGCACCTGGCAATCTTACCTGACTGGGCTCAGGCCTGCTGAATTAATGAGTGAGATGGGTCTCCCGCCCTCTCTCTGCCTTGATTGGCTGTCTATCCTGCCTAACAGTGTCACTATTGGATAACAACCATTTGTATTTTATTGGTTTTCAACAAATAAATAGCTAACCTTGGAGAGCTGTAAAATATTGAATTAAGAACAAATAGAAGTTATATTCTACTAGAAAGTTGAATGACCCTGAGGTGGGCTTGACAATGAAGGTCATGCATCTTTTTGTTCTATTTCTGATTTTGGATATTTTTTTTCTTGAAGAGAGAAGCAACCTGGAGAGGTGACTCCATGGTGATACTGACCGCCTCCTCCACTTAGTTCAGGTGCGGGCAGCACAGGGAGGTTGTCCTCTTGATTGGAAGTGCCACGGCGTGCATTGAGGACCAAAAAGGAAGCTTGGATAATTAATGTCCCACCACTGGGGATGGGTGGAGAGGAAGGGTCCAGAGCCTGTGAGAGGAACAGGAGTGGAACTGTGGGATTTGGCTAGAGAGCCAGACCACTCTTAACTCCCCAGGACTCTCCTTTGGAAGGCTGGCTGGAAGGGACCCCAAAAGCTCAGGGGGAACCTGTTCATTTTACAAAGTTAAGGGATCCCTTCCTCATAGAGTGGAGCTTAGCCTCCACTCTGAACAGTATTGTTCACCTTCACCACCTCTGCTTCCTTATCCCAAACATCCCATAGTCCCCTCAACCTAGAAGCACAAATGACTAGCTGTCCCTCCGGCTCTGCTCTTTCCCCTCCAGGCCCTGGCCTGGGATCAGCTTTGCCCCCTCTTCTTGTTGCAGAGCAGAACCAGGCTTCTTCTAGGGGAGCAGAGGGGCAGCTTCTGATTAAGGAGGGGAACTCCAGTAGGGCGATCAATTCATCTGGTTTTCCTGGGACTTCCCAAATTGGAAAGACACATGCCAGGAACCCCCACTAGTCCCTGGCAAACTGGGACTGTTGATCACCCTAAGTTCGGTCCCATTTGTATTCTGAGCAGGTGTGGGGTGCTGCTGTTCCCACCCACAGTGGATTTTTCAGCTCTTCCCTCTTAGTTCCCCTAGTCTTAACTCTTTGCTCTTTCTTCTTAAATATCCTCTTAATTTAGGAAGCTCAGACCGTAGCTCAGGACTCATACGAGTTTCCTGTGTATTTCAGTCTGGAACAGCAGTTGATACAAGTTTTGCAATTCTATTTTCCAGCAAGGAGATATTTGTGGCAGCTTCCAAGAAGACAAATGGAGTGGAATGGGGTGTTTGCTGTCATGGATCAGGAATGAATCACATTGCTTTCTTTTCTTTTCTTTTTTTTTTTAGTAGTGACACAGAGTTGTAGAGTCTCAGGAAAGACAGTGTTTTCTGGTGCAGATCTGTGAAAGGAACGAAGGCTCCTGGATGGAGAACTGGGATTAGGACAGAGAGATTGACTGAGGTTGGACTCTTACAAGACAATGAACTTGTCACGCTTATTTACACCTTGGGCAGTTTCTAAATGTTGTCTCTAGGTATTCACTTGCTCGAGGGGCTTTAGAAAAAATGGATTAATAGCTGACCGAAAGGAAGGGAGGCAAAGGGGGACTGTGTGGATGTGGAGTGGTCCGTGACTGAGCTCTCCTTAGGTCAGAAGGCAAACAAGGGGGTATCAGGCACAGCCTGAAAATAAAATGTTATTGGCTGAAGTCTGAAACTGCCACTTTCCACTGAGATGGAATATATTACTCAGAAAAGAGAAGCAGCAAATATTATGCAGTCTGCCTTCGGGAAAAGCAAAAAAACCCAAAAAAACAGAAAACAAAAACCCACTTCTTATAAAAACACTTTTTTGGGGATGAAGGATTTGATTTCAACTGATGAGTCATCGCTGTGTTTTTTTTACCACTTAGCCAAAAAGTGAGGTTTTTAAAAAAGCATTTCTTGAAGCAAATTCTTCCATTGCTTGGGTGTCTGTCACTTGAGAGAGGAGGCATCCTAAGCACTTAAGGGTTCAATGCCAGAAGCTGTCCCAGTTTGCAAGTTGCAAGCTTTGTAACTATCAAGTTCTAGATTCATTATGAAAAAGTGACCTCAAGGCAGTATTTATGATCTATAAGCAAGAAATGATCAAGAAACAGAAAATAAAGTTCAAAACACAAATTTCGATGAATAAAGAATGCTTTAAAATGACACAGTGAATGTCAGAAAGGAAAAGGAATGTAAGAGAGCTTGGTGGACCTTGTACTGGGGGCGACCATATGACTTGGTTTACTAAGGAGAGTCCAGGTCATGCCTGAAAAGCACGCACTTTCACTCTTGAAATTGTCTTGCTTTGGACAGCGAGTTGCATGGCCACCCTAGATGTGATGGGTTTAAAACATGTCTGCAGGTTCTTTGACACTCTTACCATCAAGAAGTCCTTATCCTTTCCTCTGGAAAAATGGGGGCGGGGGGTTGGTGACTGCCTAGTGAACAGTGTGTGACAGCAGAGACACTGCCTGACTTCCAAGTCTAGTTAGAAAAGTTTATGCAACCTCTCCTGGTTTGTCTTGGTAGACTTGCTCTGGGGACCATGCACCGATGCTGTAAGAAGTCTGGCTACCCAAGCGCTGCTCCACAGGAGGGACCACATGGAGACACCAGGGAGCAAGAGCCAGAGAGCAAGGGATGCCTGCGGAGCCCCAGCCGTGCTGGCCCCACTGTTGGGGTCTTCCCTCCAGGCACCAAACACGTGAGTAAGGGAGGCTTTGGGATGACTTCAGTCCCAGATGTCATCTTACTATGGCCACCAGACAGACCCCTAGTAAGAGCTTCCCAGCCAAGCCCAGGCAACCCTCAGAACTGTGAGAGAAAAGAATAATAAACGATGATGCTCTTTTATGTCAATCAGTTTAAGATGGTTTGTTACGCCGCAATAGAAAACCCAGATGCTAAGTACAGTCATACCTCGGTACTTGCTGGCTTCAGAACTTGTCAAACCCTGTATTCATCGCATTTTGATGAGAAAAAAATGTTCCAACAATCGGCGCTTGCTTGGGACTTGTCCCACTTGCTAGAACTTGTATGAGTCATGACACTGCCCAGCAAGAGAAGAGGCCTCATTGTTGGGTACTCATCAGTTTCAGCACTTGTCACGAGTTCTGGAATGAATTAACGATGAATACCGAGGTACCAGGTTTAGGTTAAGTACTTTGAGGGCCCTTACAGAGGACTTTTACATGGTTGTGAGCTTTCCGTCATGAGCCTTCACTCACTGGGCTGCAGCTGCACCAGCCTCCTTTCAGTTCTCCCCATAGTCAGGACCCATCCTTCCTTCCGCATCCTCCAGATCCCAGCTTAAAACCTCCTTCTTGGATCCTTCTCATATGGCCTTAGCTCACTCATAGCCATGTGTGGGAGATTGCATTTTCCAAGAATCACCATAGCCATATATCTGATCCTACATGTTGTTTCAAAGCCTTGCCATTCTCTTATCAAGAGGTGGGGTCTGTTTCCCTTCCCTCTGAAATTGGGCTGGACTCCACAACTACACTGATGATGTGTTTCTACCCTGCTCTCTCTCAAGGCAACTGGGAACCCAGCCACCAGACTGTAGGAAAGCCCAGGCCACATGCAGAGGCCACACGTCTGTGCTCCTTCTGACAGCTCCAGCTGAGAGCCCAGCAGACGTTCATCATTAACTGCCAGGCAGGTGAGTTTCCCTTCAAATGATTCCAATGCCCAACTTTTAAGCCACCCCAGCTGATGCCGGCAGAGCAGGAATGAGTGCTCATCAATATTTACAGTCTATTGTCATTGTTTTGAGACAAAGTTTTGGGTTGGTTTGCTATGTGGCAATAGATAATAGACACATCACCGTGTTTTTATTTCTTAAAGCAACTCCAATTGTGGCTTTACAAACATGTGTAAATGGTTTGCTGAATGTTTGTTCCTTTTCCTAAATTGTAAAGTCCATGAGGTGCACGGCCCCGAGTGCCTTGTCCATCATTGTATTTCCAGCACCTGCATGTGGCTGCTACACAACAGGCACACTGAAATTTATTTGTAGAATGAATGAATGAATGCATGCGTGAATGAATGAATATACAGCCTGACAGGACATGGGAATGTCATCAAAGTGAAAATGAAAATCTTGACAGTACCTGAGGATACAAAAAGGTTATTTTGGTTATTATAAAAGTGAAGAAGGATAGGCTGCTTTACCAGGATAACTGGGGAGTTTGGATGCTATTTTGTATTTTGCATTTATCAACTATCCAATCACATTTGAGTGCACACTAACGCACACACTATCCCAGCAAGAGCCTTTAATCTTTTGTCACCTTTAAGAGTTAGGTTCAGAGTAGATTCTTGGTTCATGAACTTCATTAATGCATTTGTGTATCATTTACCTGTGTATCATTTACCTGTGTCTCATACCAAAATAACTCCAATCTCCTGTAGGCAGAGAAGTGTGTGTCAAATTAAACTCCACAGAGGAAAAGTTGTTTGAAAATTGGTACATCCAAACCATTAGTGTAAGACAAGGAGTTGACACATGTTATTGCAAAACACTTATTTTTGAGAACATGTAGAACTGAGAACATGTGAACTTGTGAGACCGAGGTCCCAGAGGGGAAGGAAAAAGCTACAACAGCGTCCGTCTTTTCAAAAGGGAATAACTTCTCAAGACAGGAAAAAAGCAGAACAAAACAGCAACGTATCAGTTTGCAAATGCCGTGAGGAACTTGAGCTCCTAAGCAACCAGCTGGGCCAGAAGATGGATTCAGGGCCGGGACCAGCTAATGGCCTCCACTGAGAGTGGCAGTCCGTGGAAACTGTTGCAGAGTGATGACAGTGCGTGGGCTTCTGGGGTGACTGCAGGTGAACAAACCGTATGCCTCTTCACAGAGCTGTCCTCAAAAGGCTTGGTATCTCCTACTGCTGGGGGAAAAGCTAACACAGCCTTGTGAATTGGAGCCACGCAACTGTCCTAGAACTTGAACTGGTCATCTTTCTGTGTTTCCTGGTCAGAGCTCACTTCCATCTCTGGTTCTGTTTGTCTAGTGAGTAGCTCTCTGGCCTTCTTCAACCTGGAAGAAGGGCAGACATCAATAACATCAGTTGTCCAAGACAGGGGAGGGGTCCCCACCCGCTGAGATTATTGCTGCCACGCACACATGCCCTTCTTTTTATATGCAGTACTGTATTCTACCTATCGCACCTGTAGTGCAATGGACTGAATGTTTGTATTCCCCCCAAATTCATATGTTGAAATCATGCCCCCAAATGTGACAGAGTTAGGAGGCAGGCCTCTGGGAGGTGACTAGGTCATGGATGGAGGCCGCATGAGTGAGATTAGTGGCATTATAAAAGGGACCCAGGGAGCTCTCTTGTCCTCTTTTTGCCATTTGAGAATATAACAGTCTGAAACCCAGAAGAGGACCCTCACCAGAACCTCACCATATTAACACCCTGACCTCAGACTTCCAGCCTCCATAACTGTGAGAAATAAGTTTCTGTTGCTTATAAGTCACCCAGTTTATGATATTCAGTTATAGCAACCTGAGCAAAGATATATACCAATTCACTTGCCCTTTCCAAATACATCATACTCTCTCTTTCCTTTGCAACTTTTCCCCGAAACACCATCCTACTCTCCCTCATATATATCTCACATTGTAGTACAGGCTGCTGGAGCCCTAACCAGGTCCCTGTTAGCTGGTTGGTATACCCATCCCCAGGTGCTGTGAGTGTTGACTTCTAACAGCTCTAAACTACATCCTTCTTCAGAAATTCACTCTCTGCCTACAGGAACCTCCTCTCCCAGAAGTAGGGAAGATGTTAGGCCCCTCCCTCTGGGGAGCAGCCTGTAGCCAATGACTGGCTGATAGGGAATACAAAAGTTGGCCTCCTTGACTCAAAGAAGGACAACTTGGTGCGATTCACACTCCCCGTAGGTATGCCTGTGGGATCAGATTGAGGCTAGACTTTGGCTGAAACCACATCTTTACCTAGCTGCTTCCCCTGTTCTGCACTCCCTCGTTTCCTTACAGGTCTCTTCTGATCTCCTTCAATAAATCACTTGTCTAAGATATCCCTTCTCGGGCTCTGCTTTGAGGGAACCCAACCCAAGCAGATGTTGTCTCTTCTGGGAGACTTTCCCTGATCGTTTCCCACCCAAACTGAATTAAGGATCCTCTTTCATGCACACACCTCTGTCACTGAGCTTCTCACTAAGTATTGGAATCATTGACTTGTCAGTCTCCCTACTAGACTCCTTGAGAACAGAAACCCTGGTCCATTGATCTCTTCCTCCCCCCAGAGACAGCCCCCAGGGACAGCCCCCAGGGCAGCCCCCAGGACTGTCCCCAGCCCCCAGGACAGCTTTTTCTGGCTATAACTCCTGCTCAGTAACAGTTTGACGAATTGAATTGTTGGGAACATTTTTGGAAGAGAATATACTGGTCAAATGTATGGGAGTAAATGGACAAGCCTTATTTTGGCCCCCCATGTTGGAAGCGAGCTTTTTTGTGAAAAAAATCACAAAGGTGGTTTTAAAAATAAAATAGGGGCCCTAGAATGTTGGCTAACACCATTGAAAATGGCATGTAATCTGAAATTTGGGTCAATGAATGATTACCGAGTCAGTTACTTACAAGGGACAGTAGAAGATATTTTTTTAAAAGAACATATGGAACCTGTCTTCAAAGAGCTTAAAATCCAGTTTAGGAAATATTAATTATAAATATGTAAAGAGCCATTCCAAGTAAGCATGAACCAACTTCCAGCCACAGTAAAGAACAAGAAGAAATGCATTTCAACTATCATGAGAAATGTGGGGGAATATTTGAGTCAACTTCCTGACTGTCAAGACAGTGGAAGGCTCACTAGCTCTAACCAAAACTCTCTTTAACTCTGAGCCCTCTTCTCAGCTAGGCCTCAACCTTGGCCAGTGAGTCTTGGCACAAATGACTTTCTCAACCCTGCACGTTGAGAGACTTGAACAATATGAGCATAGCTTCTAACAGCTCAAGGGCACATTCTTAGGATGGTGGCTCCTGTCTCCTCAAGTTCCTGCCTGACAAAGCTCAATATGCCAAAAGAATTAACTACTTGTTCCAAAACCTCAATATAGGCTCCTGACCTCCAACTTCTTAGGAGCATTTACTTAAAACAAACAAGCAAACAAAAAATCTTGCAATTATAAATCCTTTATCTGTCCTGTTGTTATATATTGGGTTTGCAAAAACGTTCGTCTGTTTTCTTCCATAAGATGGCTCTAGTAGCACTTAGTTGTCTTTAACTTCATTCAAAACAATTTTGTTAGGTTATCTTGTGACAGCTGTCATCAGTGTGCATTATAAAGAAAACATCAAAACTGGTGAATTTTTGTGTAGCCATTTTCACATGGAAGATGGAAGAAAATAAGCAACATTTTCACCATAGTATGCTTTATTTTCTAAAGAGGGGTAAAAATGCAACTGAAACACACAAAAAAGATTTGTGCAGTGTACGGAGAAGGTGCTGTAAGTGATCGAACGTGTCAAAAGTGGCTTGTGAACTTTCCTGCTGGAGATTTCTCGCTGGACGAAGCTGCACGGTCGGGTAGACCAGTTGAAGTTAATAGTGATCAAATAGAGACATTAATTGAGATCAACGTTATACCACATGGGAGATAGCCAACATACTCCAAATATCCAAATCAATAAAGTTATTGTTAAAAATGAAAATATGTCTATTATTCTACAGAAAAAACTAAACAGACTTTTTGGCCAACCCAATGTCGTGTACAAGTCAGGAATATTTTTCTCAAGAACCTGGGAGCCATCACTTTGAAATGTAATTCTCAAAAAAAGTAGGGCTCTGTCTGCCAGTCTCTGTGGGAAGGTAGGAGCCTAACTTTAAAAAGCAAACACACTGGAGACTATTATGCTAACTGAAATAAACCAATTGGTGAGAGGCAAATATCATATGATCTCACTTGTAAGAGGAACTTAATGAACAAAATAGACTTAACGGGCAAAATAGAACCAGAGACGTGGAATCATGGAACGGACTGACAGCTGTAAGAAGGGAGAGGGGAGGTGGGGACTGATTGAAAGAAGGTGAAAGGATTAGTGAAAGAACATGTATGAAGGGCCCATGTACATGGACAACGGTGAGGGGACTGATTATGAAAGTAGGGGGCAGGCTTGGGTGGAGGGGGGCGAAGGGGGAATAGTGGGACAACTGTAATAGCACAAACAGTAAAATATGTTTTTAAAAAAGAACCCTTAGATTGACAATAGGGGAAATAAATATGTTCCTACTACTGATTCCCCCCCAAAAAGCAAACACAGGTGGCCTAATCCCAGCAATCACCACCCCCACCCCCACCCCCACGTCCTTCAGAACTTTTCCTTTAGCACATCCAGCCTTTAAAAAGCCTCCTGCCTTTTGATTCAGTGGAGTTGAGCTAAGGTCTGTTCCCTACCACAGTAGTACTGAATAAAACCTCTCTTACTGCCTTTAACTAGTGTCTGGCTTTGTTTCTTTGTGACAGCACCCGAGGGAAGCTGTGACTTCAACACTGGTAGAAATCTTTGAAGAGAAGAGCAATGAAGTTCCACTTCAGAGGGTCCTGGTTTTGTCCTGCAATGAAGCAGGAGGTGGACAAAGTCTCTTCGAGCCCCTCTTCTGACCAATTTGTCAGATCATCGGTAAAATATCCTTTAGGAGTTCCACAAATATAAAAAAAGGATTGCGCGATGAATTAGGGCCCCAAAGTAAAACAAAAACAAACAAAAAACACCTGCACTAGAAGATAACATTCAAGCCGTCTTCTAGCCCTGATGCATTATGACTTGCAGAGCCCCCGAATTCCTGAATTATCTGGGAAGTCTCTCCTGCTAATCACTCTAGCTGGTTATGTTGCAGCGCCTGTCGTCTGCTAAGGTGGGAGAGGAGCTCTCTCCTGTGTTCCAGGAAAGAGCGCTCACACCTCGTCCAGGGCCACATGTGGCCAGGATCCCCTGGGATACCAAAAGTACACATGGTTGCCAGAGAGTCTAACTTTGTGACTCAGAAATTGCCATCTGTTAAACAGCTTTTAATTGAAGCTTCAAGAGGCAGAAGCTGGCTGGAAAAACCTTGCAAGTTGATCCAATAGGATTATCTTCTCTAAAAGAGGTTTTTCTATGTTTAATTAGTTGGAAACCATTTTGTCACAGATGGATTATTCATGTGTCAGTCCTTTTGGTGCCCTGTCCCCTCCCCACCGTATTTGAGTCCCACAGATTCTTTAGTTAGTAGCAGGCTCTGATTTTCTTTTTCTTTTCTTTATTTTTTTTTTGAGGCTACACTGCCCACCCTTTCAGAATCCAGTGTTACAGAAGCCTCTTCTCCACCACTCAGGAGACAGGTGAGTTAATTATTTCAACCTGGATGGAGAAGTCAAGTGTAATCAGTTCTCAGTTTGGGGTAATCTGAGTCAGTTACCATGTACTCAGGAACCAAAAATGTACGGTCACATCGATGTACAAGACACAAGCCTGAATGGCAACACTGACCAAATGGAAACCCAGTGATTCCAGGGACAGAGTGTTAACCCTTTGAACTCAGGGCTACAAAGGACTTTCAGAGGCCAGGACCGACTCCATGTGCGGGTGGCAAGAGGGTGAGTGAAGGAATATTTACCCAGAATCTGGACCTTCCTCCAATCTGGAATTTGGACTGCTGCAATTCCTCGTCTGTCCTCAGGGGGCGCAGTGTGAGATGTTTGTTCAACAAACTGGGTAGAGGCAGGGAGCGAAGATGAGCGCAGGAACCAAACAAGGTCAGATGTAGTTGCAAAAATGAAGAAGCTGTTCAAAGTGCTTCTAGGTTTGGAACTGGGTAAAATACTCAGTTTCAACCCACAGGTATGTAGTATCTTCACATTAGCCCTTTTATTATGGGAATTTTCAAAACATACAAAGTGGAGAGAACTCTTAAAGAATCTCTTTATACTAATCACTCAGTTTCAACAATTATCAGTTCAAGGCTAATCTTGTTTCATCTATACCCCCACCGATCTCCCCAAACCCAGCTCACTCTCCATGTTATGTCTTTACATTTCATAGTTAAGGGAACCAAGGCTCAAGCATAAATAAAGAAGAATTAACTGGGCCATTTATTCTAAATGAATGGGGAGGGGGAGCATTATTTCTGTGCATAAATGAGGCTCAGGATTTGCATGTTAAGCCAGCAGCACAGAGGATTCTGATGCACTCAAATTTTTTTGTGTGGCATGTGTGTGTTTTGGAAAAAGCCAGGTCAATAATACAGTTATTATATGATTTTTATATGTAACATAAAAAACAATACCTATTGTTCTCATAATATAAAATACAGAAAGCAAATGGACAAAAGATGTCTCCACGTAGTGAGTGGGGATGACATCAAACACTCTTAGTCTGTGAGATTATCATTTCTATCAGAAAGAGGTCATAGGTTAGAATAGGTTATAAAATACAGGATTAGAATCTACCCAAGGTCCCTTTCCCTTTGACCTCTCAGGATTTATAATCCTAACACCTGGGAATTGGAAACCCTGGCTATTTCCCTTTATAGCATCTAGCACAGTTCTCTGTAACTAGGAGGCATCAATAAATGCCTCGAAGAAATGGTGTTCCCTACAGTTGTAGTTAAAATATGAACCAATGAGAGACTTAAAGGAAATTGTTCATAAACGTCTTACACGTGGAAAAATAAGCACATTTCCAAACTGGAAGAGTTGCTTGAAAATAAACAAACCTGTAGTTTTCAAACTCCATTCCCTGACACCTATGACTGCATGAGGGTGTTAACATGTCCCAATCGGTCCAGGAGAATTCGATTCTGCGTTGTTTTTGTTTCATATTTGGGTTTTGCTATAAAATATCATTAGAATTTTAGGAAAGAAGAGTTCTGATGCTGAAAAAACAGTGACAACAGTCTGCTTCCACAGGGGAGGAACTGGTGGTACAGAGACGGGAATGTGACGTGCCCAAACTCACCCAGTAGGGTACTGGAGATGCTGGGACCGGAGCCTCGTCCCCCAGGGTCTATGGGCAGTTGGCATGGTTGTTGGATTGGGAGCCACAGAATGTGCTAAGAAGTGGGGTAGGGGGGACCTTTGAAATGACAGCACTGTCCACACAAGTTCTCCTGCTCTCCCAACTGTAGGTCAGGCTCAGCAAGCCACCTTCCAGCTGTTCGTTCTGCCACGGTTCCAGTGAGCAGGGGCACTTCGGGACAAGAAAATATCCTAGAGCACCCGTGGGTCTGGGCTGCGGAGCTACGGAACCCTTGAACCATGGCCTGTATGGTTTCCTGGAAGTTTCGCTAAGCTCATCCCAGAGGTGTGTGAACGAGGGGTCAGTAGGCTGAACACTACCCCAGACATGTTTTGTTTAGTTCACATAGTGTTTGAATAGTTTTTGAAGAAGTCATCAACATTTTAAAATCGGAAGACTAAAAAGTCTATATTTCTTAGTGTCTCTTAAAAAGAAAAGAGAGAGAGGCAGAAAGATCTGGTGACACTAGGCAACAAAACAACACAGGCAATGCATTCTTGTCACAGTCAGCTGGAAGCTAGAGCTTTAAACTGGACTTATAGTCTTCCATTTGCTTTAGTCTCCACCACTCCCTATTGCCTTACACCCCCGGCCTGCTTCACTCGAGCATTTTTTTTCTTTTTTTAATTTTATTTTAATCATTGTTCAAGTACAGTTTTCTGTCCTTTACTCCCGTTCCAGCCCACCCACCCATCCCTCCCCTCCTCCCTCCCATTTCCAACACCCATAGTTTTTGTCCATGTGTCCTTTACATTTGTTCCTGCAAACCCTTCCCATTCTCCCCTGAAATTCCCCTGAAATTCCCTCCCCTCTCCTCTCTGGTCATTGGAGCATTTTTACCTCCTGGGTCTGTAGCAATCTGGATTGGTAACCTAATGCTCTGACAGTTCAAATGACAATTTTCAAATACTAGCATCAAAATCCTCTATAGTACTTGCCTGAGGGGCTGCCCCAGAGATCTCATTTCTGTGCATAAAGGAGGCTCAGGATTTGCATGTTAAGCCAGCAGCCAGGAGGGGTCTGATGCAGGTGGTTTTATGACCATAATTTGAAAACGGCTTCCCTAGAATAGAAGTTCTCAGGACTAGCCATACATGTAAATGACCGGGCAGAGACCTTACAATATATTCATCTTTTACCCCAACCTAATTAAATCATAAGACACTGGAGCCATGGCCCAGCATGGTTACTACTTCTTCATTTATTTTTAAAAATTCCAAAAATACGAAAGATTTGAAATGAAAGTTCCTGGGACTCCTTCAAACCTTTTATCGAAATTCACCATCTATTAACATCTCGCCATACCATGGCATCTCTGTTTTACACACACACATGCACACACACTTCCCTTTAGCCAGCCCATTCAAAAGCAGCCTGCAGACATTTCACCCTAGGTGTTTTAGCATGCCTCCCTAAGAAAAAACACCCTCCCACAGGACCACAGAGCGTTGCCAAGCCTGAGAAAATCACTGTTTCCTCGAGATTAGATTCCGATCAAATCGAATTGTGGCAAGAACCTCACCTAGATGACTTCGTGGGATGTTCTGTAGTTCCCATTCCATCACACAAGGAGGCAAAAGCTGCAGTAGTTCACAAACTTCAGTGTGCACCTGGAGGCCTTGTTAAATCTGGACTGCTGGGCCCGCCCATGCGGTGTTTGGTCTGGAGAGGTCTGTGCATTTGCATTTCTCATAAATTGCCAGGCGATGCTGATACTGCCAGGCCTGGTACTAAACCTGAGGGTAGGCAATCCCACCACTGGCACTAGGTATTGACATTTTTTAAAGTTCCAGCAGGTGATCAGAATGGGCAGCCAGCATCGGAAACCAGTGCTAGCCTAGCCCCATAATACTCAGACACAGTCCTCGGAACAGCAGCGGCAACATCACCGAGGACCTAGTGAGAAATATGGAATCTCAGGCAGCACCCCAGACCTACCAAACCAGAATCAGTACTTTAACGAAGTCCTCCATGCAAATTAAAGTTTGAGCAGCACCGCTCAAGAGCACCTGGGAGCTTCTCCCATGCCTTACCTGGCCACTGCAAACATGGCACCACGCTACATGGAGGGGGCGACATTTGGGAAGAAGCAGTTGACATCTTCAGGGTCAGATAAAAGAATCAGGAGGCTTGATTTTGCTTTGCAACAGGCCCAGGAGTTGCTCTGATTCCAGACATGTTTACTGCAACCCCACTTCCACACCCCAGACACCAAGGAGAAGGCAATATATTTGCTCATAAAGCATTTTACAAGCCTGGGCAATGGGGCGTGGATTGTAAAAGATTCTAACTAATTCGGTCCTGCAGTGGAAATAGCTTCAGCATGTGGGAGGAGAAGAACCAAGGGGGTAATGTGATAACTGAGGGTTGGAAACAGCCATCAGAAGAATTGATGTGCTCTTTTCACTCCTGGCAAAGAACAGCTCTATCAGGAATACAAGCAGATGGTTGGGCCACGGAGTCTCCAAAGCAAATGTGAGGGTGGGTAAATTGTTGTCCTGGGTGAAATTGAGTTCTGGGATGATCAGGAGAAAGGAAAAATCAGAAAGAGAGTGGTAAAGGAGCTGTCTTCCCATCTCAGAGCATCGGGCAAGGCAGAACCATGATTCATTAGCTCGATCAGCATCAGTTCAGGAGAAGCCTGCTGCCTTTGCTGGGGATGGTCAGGGAGAGCGCCTAGGGGAGGGAAATTTTACAACCTGAGTTGCAACTTTCCAAGTAGATGAGGAGTTGTGGGAAAGTGGAGAACACCACACAGGAAGCACAGAGGTGTGAGCACGTGTTGTGTCCTAGGAGCGTCGAGACCATGACAGGCCACCATGGCTGCCCCTGTGTTGGTCCAGGCCTCGCCCCACACAGAGTCCTTGTGGTGGATTGCACCAATGGCCCAGCTTCCTCACATCCCCCTGTATCCACGCTCTTTACTACGAAATTGTGGTGCCCCACCACTTGGACTGGGCTCAACCACGTGGCTTGGTTTGGCCAATAGAATGAGACAGAAGAGACAGCAGCAGTGAAGGATTAACTCCGCAGGTCTGAGTGGCGCCAGCTCTGCACATTCCAAAGAAAGCTTTGGCCCTAGGCTGGTTCCTGGTTCCTGGTTCCTGGTTCCTGGGAGGTAATCTTTAAGCCTTCAGAAAATCCTGCCTTTCAAGGGTATCTTGTTTACCTGGAGTCCTTGGGCCAGTCCAGGTAGTGATGCTAACAATGTGATTTATGGTGGGGGCCTTGAAATACACTGTATCAGCTACACCCCTGGAGAGTCTCAAAACTAACGTCAGTCATACAGCAAAGTCAGCCACGCCTGTGAGACCAAGGCCCAATAAGAAATCTGAACACCGAGGCTTGAGTGAGCTTCTTTGGGTGGCAGTAGTCAGGTATGCTGTCATACATCGTTGCTGGGAGAAAAAAGCACTGCCTGCAGACCTCTGCCGTGATAGGACAACTGGCAGCTTGCACCTGGTGTCTCCTGGAGACTGTCTTACAGCCTTTTTCCACTGCTGATTTAATCTGTATCTCTTGCTGTAGTAAATTGTAACCAGGAGTATAACAGCTTTGCTGAGTTCTGCAACTCCTTCTAGTGGACCTGGGGGTGGTCTTGGGGACTCCCAAACTACAGACAGTATGCCAATTCTGAGCCAGGCCTCAAACGGCCTTGTGGATGTTTCTTCATGTTCTCGCGCTCAGGCAATTGCCTTAAGAAGGGCATGTTTGGGTCCACCCACTGTCCAGGAAGGGAAAAAGAGACACAGATCTGGGCCACTTCCCACAGGTCCATCCTAGATCAGTCTACCCCCTGTTGGCTGTGCATGAGTGAGCCAAAGAGAGAATGGCAGACCCACTCAGCTGAGCCCAGCCTCTAATCTCTGACCTCAACCTATCCACAGACCCACGAGAAATAATGCAGACTTGTGTTAAGCCACTGAGTGTTAGAGTGATGTGTCACACAGAAGTAGAAGTGCTAAGCCCCCAAACAACAGTTGTGGTCCCAGCCCTGTTCTAGTTGATACCAGGTCTCTAGCTGATACCTGGAAGCTGACTACTCTGAGGCATTCTTCATCCCCAGTGTCCACATCAGAATAAAGTCACAGACCAGCCAACCAGTTAGCTTCACTCAGCAAATTGCAAGTGATCAGTTTCTCCAAAGGACTGTGGAAGACCTAAGGGGCCTTTTAGGGAGCAAGGGCACAGGTGAGGAAACCAGAGATGTGGTCTGGAAGTCCGGTCCAGAAGGAGCAGGGCAGAGTCGACCCCAAGGCGAAGTACAAAAAGAAAAGAAAGGAGAGTAAACATGAAGAAAAAGACTATGGGGGAGGGGTGGGGAAGAATCTTGGGAGTATTTTTTACAACCTTCCCTTGGTATATATATACTCACAATAGGCAGTATGTACCTTCTAAAATGCTGCAACCTCCCCAGGTGACAATCCTGGACCAATCCATGTCTTTCCTCAGGCTTTGTTTTTCTTGGATATACCACTGACCTTCTGGAGTTCACCACAGTGACCATCTGTACCTTCCCTCTGAAAAGGTTTGTTTTATTTTCTGGATCTATCCACTCCCGACTTCCCTGGGTTCCCACCCCTTCTTGAAGGAACCTCAGCCACCAGCATCCTGGCCAGGCTGGTGCCCTCCATCCCAGGACTGCCCTGACCTAGTAGTAGGTTAGGTTAGTTCAGAGCAAATATATACTTCCTTTAGCCCAGCTCCCTGAAGGGAGGGTGCACTGATGTTGAGCTGGGCCATGTGACTTGCTTTTGGCCAATGAAATGTGAGTGGAAGTAAAATTTGATCATTTCAAAAAAAAAAAGACAAACCTATGTCTTTTTTTTATAGAATATATACTTTTAAGTATTAGATAATCTTTGTTGCTGACCCTGATACTTTTTTTTCAGTTCTGCTTGTTAGTTTATTTTGTTTTTCTTAGATTCAATTGTTGATTGGTATGTATTTACTGCCATTTTATTGTTCATATAATCTTCACTTTCTTTTTCTTCTTAAAGAAGACCCTTTAACATTTCATATAATACTGGTTTGCTGGTAATAACTTCCTTTAGCTTTTTATTGTCTGGGAAGCTCTTTATTTGTCCTTGAATTCTAAATGATAGCTTTGCTGGGTAGAGTAATTTTGGTTGTAGGTCCTTGCTTTTCATCACTTTGAATATTTCTTGCCACTCCCTTCTGGCCTCTAAAGTTTCTGTTGTGAAATAGTTGACAGTCTTATGGGAGCTCCCTTATAGCTTTTTCTCTTGCTGCCAAGCCTATGTCTTGAAAGGCATCATGTTTCTGCCTGCTCCTCTGGAAGCTTCTGCCCTCTAGCATGAGAGATAATGCAGCAGGTCACTGCTGTCCCTTCGTCTCAGTTCCATAATGAGACGCTGGGGCAAATGTGAACTTGATCCTCAGCTTGAAGCTACCTTAGTCAACTCACATGTGTTATAACCAGTGTGGAGTGGTTTGTTATGTAACATATTATAATAGTTGCTGACTGATACATACCCATGAAGAGAGAGCCAACATCTTCCTAACATGGGGTCACTATTATTACATCAGGTACCACAAATCACTAATTAAGGAAAATTCTTTTTATTCAGACACACGTCCATAAACTCATTCTCAGTATCAACTTTTTTGAGTGACAATGAATTTGTCTTTTCCTTGTTCATAACAGTTGGGAAAACAATGCTGCCACATGAATGCTCTGAAGAAAAATCAAATGAGAGCTGGTCTACCATCACCAATCCAGATGAAGGTGAAGGAGGCAAAGTGTTATTGTCTTAGTGAAAGAAACTTCCACAAAGAGAAGTTGCACCCCCTGCTTCCCTCCCATTGGGCTGCCTCGATGAGGGAAGGGATGCAAGTTTGGGGGTAGAAGAGAGCTCACTTGGTTCTCTGCTTCGGGACGTGCTTCTTAACAAAGGTGTTACAGACGCGGTAAGACAGGTATCTTGAAGTATGGGAAGGGTTGCCATGGACAAAATAAATGTTTTTATTTCTTATGTTTTTTAGACTAGTTTTCTCTGTGGGGTGGAAGACATAGGAGTCAGATCAACATAGGAAGAATTTTATGACCAGAGACAGCATGTACTGCCAAAGGAGAGAAGGAGTTTCCTGTCGCTAGAACTATTTCTGTGTGGCTGGATGACCTTCTTAGCAAGGATGTTTCTTTTATTCAATAAATATTCTGTCGAGCCTACCGTGTGCCAGGTGCTGTGCTGGGTGCGACATCGTGAACAAAGCAGGTACAGAATCTCCTCTCCTGGGGCTTTCAGTCTAGTTGTGCAATTAGGCATTATACAAGCAAATGCATAAACAAACCTGTAATGGCAAAAATGCAGGAAGTGCTCAGGGGATTGTGTCCTCTTTCCATTGGAAAACCAGGCACTGGTAAGCCTGGACATCACTTTCCACTGCCTGAGCCCTGCTGTCCTCCCAAACCTCCCACCCACTGCGGTCCTGCATGGCTCCAGTTGCTACCCACCAGGTCCGGAGTTTCAATATGGCCCCCATACTGCCCCCCAACATCGGAGGAACACATTCCTTCCCAGACAGTTTCTGACCCATTCCTGGCATGTACTAGCAGACCTGCCCCAGCAAACTTCACGTCTGCAACTTCATGACTCCTTGGGACAAGATTTCTGCAGAAGAAAATCAATATTTAGTTGCTACAGTGGAGATTTATTGTATTTGCTATTACAGTTTGAATGCTAAAATATGTGAGTGGCCTGAAAGCATAATTGTCATTGATTGGTGTGCAGATGAGTTTGTGGGAACAAGGGTCAAGTGTGTGACACACACAGTTTTTAGTCTCAGCTGGACCCGGTGTTGGCACCTTCACAGCAAAAGAAAGCCATTTACTGAATATCTCACAGGCACCAGCAGAGATTTTATGAACTGCATTTGGGCTGAAAACGGAAACTTCTGTGCCTTTGACCTTGAGGCCCACATGTCTTTCTTTCCTTTCTTCTTCCCACCTGCCACTCCCCTGCCCCTATTAAATCCCACTTGCCAAGCTTGCCCCTAAGACCCAGTCTCTATAGTCCTCCTCAAGGGCCCATAGTCCAGCCCTCAGAGATGTCTCCCTCTTGGAAACTCTGCCCCTTCTGTGGTCTGAGGCCCAAGCAAATTCTTCCTCACCACCCCTACCACGCCTACCACCCCCACTACACCCTCCACCCCTACCACACCCACCACCCCCACTACATCTACCACCCCCACTACACCCTCCACCCCTACCACACCCACCACCCCTTCCACACCCTCCACTCCTACCACCCCTACTTTAGCTCTCACTCAGCAAATGCCATTTGAGAGTTTTTCCTACTAGACTAAAATCTCTTGGGGACCAAGGATGCTTTATGACCCAATTCAGTCAATGGCTACTCATAGCTGTTATCATAAATGATAAATTAAGATGCTGATTCCATTCTCAATGATACAAAGAAATGTCATACTTCCTGTTTTCCACCTTGGCTCACAGAGGTTAAGGTATAGTTGGTGTTACCACCTGGTTGCTTTTTATACCTCCCCTTTGAGAAAGAACTCCTTTTATGTCAGTCATCAACACAGGGCCTGCCTGTGAGGGGTTTTGACTGAGGAGGTTGCAGGGGATGAGTTTCTTTGTTTACTGAAATTAAATGGGCTTAAGGCGTCATTCACAATTCACTTGTTCTTCTCAAACCTCCAGAAGTTCAAGAAAGGGGAGAGGGAGCTTGTACTCATTCTGTCAGCCAGTGTTTCTATGCATCGTAATTGCCTTACCCAAATAGGTACTCCATTTCGTTTTTATTCTAAAGGTCAAATAATATGGGCCACAGACATTCCCATGGTCAGTCTTGTCTTCAAAGACCTTGCAAAGCCAGGAAGAAAGGCACTGGTTGGGTCTATTACGGTCAAATGCGGCCTCATATGTCCATACACACATGTCCATCTATCTCTTTAAGGTTGTCATCTGCTTGCATAGATGTACATTTTGATGATATTTTGGGAAATCATTAATAAAAATAAATGACAATTGAAAAGTTTGGAGTCTTGAGGACATAGCACATTGTGAGGAGAAAGGGCAGGATGGAAAGATGGGGTTGAAGATTTAAGTTCTCATCAACAGTACGAACAATATACAGTTGATCCTCATTTTTCACAGATTCTATGTTTGCAAATAGCACCCACTGGCTAAAACTTATGTGTAACCCCCAAATCAAACACTTGCAGGGTTTTCATAGTCATTTGCTGACATGTGCAGAGAAGTGAAGAACTTGAGTTGCCCCAAGTGCACAGTGGCTGAGGGTGACCAAGGGGGCGCCCTGCCCTCGTGTTTCAGCCCTCACACAGGGAGCAGCTGACAATGGAGCTGGTAGGGGGCAGCACAGTGCAACGCAAGAAGCTGAGACTCTGGGGCCCAGTCAGTGGGGCAGTCTCAGGCAAGTCACAAAACATGGTTGAACCTCATTTTCCTTTTTGTAAAATAAAGAAAATGGAATCTCCTTGGATAACTTGTTTTTAGGGTTTAGAATTGTAATCTACATTTGATGTGTGTGTGTCTATATGTATTTCCCCCTAGGAACAATGTTTTAGTATTCACTAATGAAGGGTGCCTGACAACTTTGTAGAACATGCCTACTACAAATAACAAGTCAGCTGTATAGTGGTGTGAACCAATGGCAGGCATGCTGCTCAGTCCAGCCACTCCATAAAAGGACCATTAACAAGGAAATCCTGTAGATGGCACATACAAGGCAACTGTCCCAGATCTTAGTTGAAAGGCTGACAAAATTGGCCAAGAAGTCAGAAGACGCAAGCTGAACATTAATTTTCAATGGAGGAAAGTATTCAATAGAACATTATTTTTCAATTGAACAGAGTCATCAGAGAAGTGCTTGAGCTATCCAGCCTGGACTCAAACCAATAGGAGAAGTCATGCTAAGCCTGCCCCAAGCAAATCAGAGGGGAGTCCATTCAATGCAACAAATATCATTTTACCATATGTGCTGAGCCCCTGCTAGATACAAGGACTCGCTCTGTGGTCCTGCCAGAAGCACAGTGGTGTACAGAAAACCCCTCACATAATGCTGCCAGGTTTTTATCTATGTAAAAAATTTACACTTACTATGCTTCTACACTGAGTATACCTACTGTTCCAGTGAATGCTGTTGGAATGTGAAGTTGGAATGAGGTACAGTGTGCTATACTGTACTTCAGGGGGCAGCTGGTTATGACAGAAAAGGTGCTTCCTATCAAACAAACCAAACAACAAACACCCTGCGTATTGACTGGTGTGCTTCCTGCTTCTATGAAAGAGCACCGAGAGGAGATGATGCTAAAGGAAAAACAATGAAATAGTGCAGTTACTTGACACAATCTAATTCCTTCAAGTGTTACCAAAAGTTCTTATATTTGAAAGTATGGAATTGCTGAGTCATGGGATACATAAGTATGTTTACATTAATAGATGCTGCATAACAGCTTCCCAAGGTTTGGGCACCAATTTACCTCCTCATCAGCATTGTAAGATATTTCTAGTTGCCCACCTCTTCATCAGCACTTGGCGTTATCATTCTTTTGAATGGGATATTGAATCTTGAGTGCAGCATCTCCAGGACAGAGAAAGCCGTCAGATCTTGTTTGTTCCTACAGGCTCACCCTGCCAAGGCAGTTAAGCAGTTTCTGATGCTTGGTCCCCTGAAGCACCATTTCTGTGCTTAGTTCTTCTGCCTTCCCAACTGTTCTCTGAGCTCCCTAGTAATCTTCCTATAAATTCCATTTTGACTTAAACCCATGACCAAAGAACCAAACCGATGCATTAGTTGAAGTTAATGGGGAATCTAGGCTGGGCCTCTGGCCTTCCCTGATCTGGGCAGCGAGATACAACATCACAGACCACTCACTCTGGCCACATTACAGTACTTCCTGTCTCCAGGCTCAATAGGATCGCCCCACTTCCCTGTCTTTTTAAGGTAGCTTTGTTCTGCCCAGAATTTACTTTTCACTCCCTATTCACTTAAAAACATGTTTTAGGACTAAGCTTAATCATCACCTTGATTAAGTCAGAGAGGGAAAACCCCTTTGACTACCCCATGCAATTGCTCCCTAGTCCACTGAGGAGAATTCTGGTCACAACATGTCAAGGGCTGTTCCTCATATAAACCCATATGTTGAAGCCCTAACCCGCAGTACTGCAGAATTTGGAGACGGGGTCTCTAAGAGGTAATTAAGGTTAAATGAGGTCCTATGAGTGGACCCTAACACAATCTGACCTGTGTCCTTATAATCAGAGGAGATTAGAACACAAAAATAAATACTAGGGATGCACATGCACAGACAAAAGTGCATGTGAAGGAGACAACAGGAAAGCAGTCATCTGCAAGCCAAAGGGAGAGGCCTCAGGAGAAACTGACCCTGCTGACATCTTGACCTCAGACTTCTGAACTGTGAGAAAATCAATTTCTGTTGTTTAGGCCACTCAGTTTGTGGTATTTTGTTACAGCAGCCCTGGCTGACTAATACACTCCTCTGCCAGGCTACTTCTCAGTGTTACCTGTAATCATTTATCTACCTGATTGATCTCCATCTCCAGGAAGACTTTAATCAGTATTCTCTGAGCCTATCACAGACCTAGGCATGTTGTGGGTGCTCAGAAAAATGTTTGGTGAATAGAGGAGGTATGAATACAAAGGGCAAAGAGAAGAAGGACTGGACAGCTTCCTTTCTGTACCCTCTTCCAAGCCTCCTCCTTGAAGATCTGGTGTAGTCCATAGAAGCCATAGGTTCAAGATCAGCAGAAAATGGTCCCACCGAGACCCCTCAGAGCTTCATTAGGTTCTTTAGCTTGGAGCTGTCGCTACCTTTTAGCCATGTGGGCCCAGAGCTTGGGCAAGACCCATCAGTGACTTAAGCCCCTACTTGGGTTTGTAGAAAACATGTCCCTCGCTATCTCAGCTGTCACTTTCAGGGGCTGTTCCTGGGAAGATTTGGGCTAGTGGTTCTCAAACTTTGGCATGCATAAAAATCACCTGGCAGGCCTATTGAAGCACAGATGACTGGGCCACCCCCATGGTTTCTCATCTAATAGGTCTGGGGCTAGAATTTACATTTCTAACAAGTTACCAAGTGATTCTGATGCTGCCTATCCAAACACTAATCCAGGCAAAGGGAAGTAGGCATTCCAGGGAAAGATGACAGAAATGCTCAGACAATGTTGAAGGAGATCCAGGCAGAAAGAAGTAAAAGGTGACAGGAGTGAATGACTTGGTCACAGTGCTCAGCATGTGCTGGGCATAGCCTGACGGTGGTTACGTAGGTCATGGGGCCAATGATGGTGATGGATGCAAATGAAGTTCTAAGACCATTTTACAGAGCCCAGCTTCAGATGGACCAAAAATGGCCACCAAAGAGCATTGGAAGGTCTCAGTTCATTTTCAGATCTGCAAATAGTTCTAGGGATTCTACAATTTATAGGTTGAACACTGAGCTAGGGGCAGCAAGCGATGATGGGGCGAAATAAGATCCAAGCCCTGGTTTGGTCGTTATCAACTATGTGCCTCTTCCATTTAACCTCTCCCTCCAGGCCTTAGTTTATTTTCAACAACCTCTGAGGGTTCCTGCAAGGATCCAGTGAGATTTGGACCAAGAAGCTCTTTGCAAATTGTGGAACTCTACAGAAGCACAACCTATCTACGTACTGCAGGGGGTGTAGAAAAACAGAAAAACGGGCTCTGTCCTTGCCCACAGGCAGTCGCACTCAGGAGCAGAAAGTTCTGCATATAAATAGTGCCTGTTAGTCCTAATGGCACTTTGCTTCTCTCCATCTCTTTTGTTACCATCTAGCCTAACGGCACCTTCCCAGGTCATTTAATTCCCTACCTCTTGTCCTCTGAGCCAACTCTTTATACAGCAGCCAGAGAAATTGTTTTAAAATCTAATTAGATCATGTTACTCACAGACTTAAAATGTTCCAATAGTTTTTTTTTGTACTGTCTTGAAATCAAATTTAAGGTCTCTCTATAACCCACCAGACTGTGCGTGATCAGGCCCAGGCCCTGCTCTCCAGCCTCAGCTCAGACTAACCCTCTCAAAGACACCAGCCTGCACTCCTTCCTGGAATGCAACTATCTCCTTGCTTAGGGCCTTTGTTCTCGGTCTTCTGCCAGAAATCTTTTTTCTCTTTGTTCCTTGTCTCTTTAGCCCTACTAATCAGCTGTGGCCTTCAATGGCCTCATCATCTCAATTAGAGCATCCTATTATTCTCTTTTATAGCACCCTGTTCATTTTTTTTACAACTGTTTGTAACACCTATTTTTTGTGTTTAGTTCTTCCTGACCAAATTGATAGTTTCTGAAATGAATGTCTCATTCATTGCTTAAATCAGTTTGGGTGCTTTGGATGAAAGCAAAAGAAATTGGTCTGGTTAATCTAAGAAAGAAGAAGTTTGTGGGAAGGACAACTGGAGTCAGGCCAGAACACAGGGCTTGGAAACAAGCAGGAACAAGACAGCTCTAAAAAGTAGAAAGCTCCCTAAAGTGGCAGGAAATGTTCTGGTGAAATAGCCTGGTTGGGGCGTGTGATGCCCAAATGCCAACTTGTTTTTAGTCTCTTTATTAATCTATTTTGATTTCAAATCCAGAGTGAGAACATTTAATTGGCCTGGCATGAATCATGGGCTCACTCTTGGCTTGGGGAAGGAAATAAACCTCATCAGGCTAAAGAAAGAAGTAATCTTCCTCTCAAAAAATAGTTGCTTGCTTTGCTCTTCCAAGAGGGAGGATGCTAGCCGGCTAGCCTCAAACAAGGTATCTACCAGGCCACGGCATTGATTCCTGCTAGATATCCACACAGGGTAGCTACTCAAGAAAATATTTCTTAAATGAATGAATAAAAACTTCCTTCTGGACAAAGTTCAGAGCTTGTTCAGTTACATGTGTTCAAAGAGAAGAGATTGTCAATGCTGGTCTTGGTGCTTTGGAACATAAATATTTTGGTGCATTTAATAATACTTGGAACCATAAATCCTGAATTAGTGTCATGGAATCAATCAGTGAGCAAGTGGGGACACAAGGGAGTCATATACCTTCAGCCAGGGACAAACCAAAAATACTCCTGAGATATCATAACCAGCACTATTTTTAATGGCCTCAGAAGATGGTTACTTTTATGTTTCTGGATATTTTTCTCTGGCATTAACCAGGACATGCAACCCATCACACATTGGGCCACACCACAGAAGACTGGGCAATAGAACAGAAGCATTTGAAGAGGGTTTTCTTTCTTGGTATCTCAGAAGACCAAAGTAAGTAAATAAATAAATCCACGGCCTTGCCTTAAAGTTGGTATATTTATTGAGGAGGAAACTAGACACGTGAGAGAAGAATGTGGGCACTGTGTGAAAGCTTGGTCTTATCTGGCGAGTTAGTGGAACATCATTATTCCTCATGACTCAAGGGTTTGTTTTCTTTTCAGGATTTTTGCTGGCAAATTATTCTGAACAGCGAAAGGTCTTGGAAGATGAGAGGTTATCTTGGATGTCCAAGACCCAACCAAGCTCCCAGCTGAATAGAGCCCATGAATGACTTTAGCTATACCATATGGAACAGAAGAACCACCCAATTTTTCAGGAGAACAGGAGAGATCAAAGACATCTTAAGATTTCATTTCCATGGCCCTTTGGCTACATTCCCGGTGCTAGAAAATTTTCTCCAAGGGTCCTGGGCCAGATGTTTGAATTTCAGATTAGTTTTGTAGCCAAGGAAATTTTAGAGAAGGGACATGTTTCAGGTATCTTTTGTAGCCTTATAACTACTCTAAAACAGTCACTTAAAACAATAGCAGTTTATTATTTTTTATGATTCTGTACACTGATTGGTATAAGTTGAGTGGTTCTTCTGTTCCTCATTGTATGGTTGAGACCATCCATGGGTTCTATTCAGCTGGAAGCTTGGCTGGGTTGGACATCCAAGATAACCTCTCATCTTCCAAGACCTCTTGCTATCCAGTAGTTTAGTCCAACCTTCTTTATAGCATGGAAGTTGCTTCCAAGAAAGAATATTTCAAGACAAGCCCCAGTGTGAATTCCTTTATGAAATTTGTTTGTCATCACTTTGCTAATGTCTCAATGGCCAAAACAAGTCCCATAGTCAAGTCGAGAGTCAGTGAGGAGGGGAGTACACAAGGGTGTAAACACTAGGAGGTGTGGTTCATTGGAGGCCTCCAGTGTAACAATCTGCCCCTAGAGATCAGGGCAGCAGTGCAAGCTGAGTCTCCCCAGTTATCAGTGCTTAGATAAGAATGCATGACACAATACCTCGTCTATGACTTAGCAGTCCCCCAAATTCAGTGTGATTAAGGGTGTATCTAGCCCTGTCTTTTTGTTTGAAATTGCCTCTCATCCACAGACCCTGCCAAAGAAATGAGTTTAGGTTGTCATGTTTTATTTCAGTATCCTGTCTCCTTGGCCATAAATGGTTGGAGACCCAATCATATCCTCTCCTCTGATTTTGGAGTTGAGATGCTAAAAGATTGAGATCTAAATTGGTGAAGAAGTTATAGATCTCCTGCAGACTCTAAAATGAGCTGTGTTCTATAAAATACGTCCTAAACTCCTGGGAGAAATGAGACTGCTAGACCGTTGTTGAGCATTTTTAAGGAACAGTGGCAAGTAATAAGGTACTAGAGGGCTACAGAAAATAAAATAAATAAAATATGCACTTGTAGATATTACAGGTCTCTGCTTACCCTCTTTTATTCCAATAATCTGCTGAGGAGACTATGCCCTCAATAGCCACTGGTCCAATGTGGAAAGAGACACGTGGCATGGAGCCTGGAGTGGCACCCAGCCTACATCAGCCAAACCACAGCTGACCAGCAGACCCATGGTCATAAGAATAAATATTCTTATTGGAAGCCACTGACATTTTGAGGTTATTTGCTTGGCAATGTTATTATGCCAATAGCTGACTAATACAAATCTCAATGTTGAAGGTCCTGGTTGGCCCATTTGCTGCTCCACTGATCAGTCAGGGGCTCAGTCTCCTTCATCTTACGGTTCCACCAACCCCTAGAGTATGATCCTCATGTGCATTCTTGGAGCCTGGTCACAGGGTTGTTCAGGATCCAGCTTTGCAGAGAGAAGAAAATGCATGCAGAAGCACATAGGCAGTATGTAAAGGCTAAAACTTGGAAGTTGAGTGCATCTTTTCCACTTGCATTCAACTGGCAAGAATATAGTCAGATGACCACCCCTGCAAAAGAGGCTGGGAAGTGTACTCTCTAGCCATATAGTCCACTAATATGGAAGGACAGAAAAACGGTTTTTGTGAGCAATTGCAATTTCCACTTACAGATTGGAAAAAATGGTTTCGAAATCTGTGAAGATGTTCATGAATAGCAAGATAGTGTGAGTTATCATCATGACATAGTTTCTGAAAATAGAAAGTGAAACAAATTTTATACCCCCTTGCATAAATAACAATCAGAAAATGTAATAGCACCATTTTGTCTGTGCTGTTTTATACCCCACCCCCCACTCCCACCACCATAGGGGCCAATTCATGGTCATCTCTCAGGACAGACAAAGACAAACGTAAGTATACTCAGAGAGAGTGAACAGAATGATCAAGAGCAGGTCATAAGTGGAATCATCGAGGAGAACTTCAGGAAATTTTTTATTAAAGAGTCTGTTGAGAAGCGAAATGGCTGCCTTTAAATGTTTTAAAGTATGTCATGGTAAAAAAAAAATAAAAGAGAGATAAGGTTTATTCTGTAAAGTCTCCAAGAATAGATGTGCGATAAGAGGAAACTACACAGAAATATATTTATGTTCACTGTAAGTGGATTCTAGCAGAGAAGTCCAAAATGATTTACACCTCAGATTCATTCTGGACTGGAAGAGACAAGGAAAATGCTAGCATTTGTTGAGTACTTATGATGTGCCAGATAGTACTCAGGCACTTTCACATACTCTGCTCTTTCCAACTCTGCAAGTCTATAAATTGATGAGGCTATATCCTATACCCTTCTGAAGTTTTCTGAAAAAGCCACTTTCCTTCACATACATTAATTTGTACTAGTTCTTGTCTGAGAGTCTTGTCTCTTCATGACTTTGTCTCCAAATTCTGGAGGTGAGTTATTGCATCTCTACATACTTTCCTCCAAACTCTATTTTTGGGGGACTCACTGACAATCCTGCAGAAAACATAGATGAGTAAAATGTGTAAGATAGAAACTCCTAGGGAGAAAATCCTGGGAATATACACCAAACTGTGGATTCTGTGGTGAATGGAGGAGTTGGCCAGGGCAGGGAAAGAAGGAACCCTATCACTTGGTAATTTTCCCATTCCCAGCAGAAACCCGAGATCTTTGAGGGAGGAGTTATAGTCCTGACTAGCATAGCTTTGTGGCAACTCTCATGTCTGCTCGTTTACCACATGGGAGTCTAGAGATACTGCCAACAAGGGTGCGTTTGGAAGCTCTGTCCAATGTGCAGACTCCCAGTGTCTTCTATACACCTCCTCCGTGAACTAATGGGAAAGATGCCTCTCCTGATACATTAGGAGTTTCCTTTTATTAACTGGAGTCAATGAGTCCTTTTTTTATTCCTTCTACCTCCTGAGCCAAAGTTTCTGGACCTCCCAGATGTTTCTACTTTCCTTTTTTTTACTTCAACACTCATCTCAGTCAATGCCAACCTCTAACATTGTGTTATTCTACCAGTGGGAATCCCAGGCAGGAGATAGAAAGGGATATCAAGGAAGAGGACTTAAAACTCCAAATCTCCTTAAAGCTTGCGAGAAGGTTTAATGTTCTGTATACACCTACATGAAGTGGTAAGAATTTTCCTCATATGTTCCCAGAAGTTGAGAGAGCTGAGAGGGTGAAGTAGGAACCTATTTGGACCCATAACTATTCCAGTTAAGCTGTGAGAAAGATATATGGAGGACTATTCAAGGCCATGGAGTCATGAAATGGCATGACTGAGGAGGCTGCTTGGAAAACAAGGATGTCATTTCTCTTGTGCCCACCCACACTCCACCTCCCAGCCTTCAGTCTCTTCCTGTGTCTTGTAAAACCCAGTGCCGAAGATTTGGCCAGATGTTAGTGGAGGTTTGCTATGCCCAGGGGTCACAGACTCTACAGTATATGTGGAAGGGTTCTGGTCATGTGACCTTGTGGAATAAAATAGTCACAGTCCAATTTGGCCTTTCCAGTGACACAATCTTCATCCAGCTTCCTCCAATTTACCTAATGGGAAGCACTCTTCACCACAGCAAGCAATCATTTTTTCCCAAGACAACAGAATGTAGACTCAAATGTATATTTTGTATTAATTTCTAAGGCCCATTCACCTTTTGCCTTCAGCTTCTTTCCTAATGAGTGCTATCAGATTCACTGAGAATGGTTCTGAGCATCCCAGGGGAGTGGAACAAAAGAAGTTGGGGGTGGGTATGATGTTATGTATCTTCATTAAGATTATTTCCTTGTTCTTAATTCCAATAAAGTAAAATTACTGAGTTAAGAGGTATAAGTACTATTAAGGATTTTGATATGCATTGCCAAACTACCTCCAGAAAAGTTAGACAAGGGACTAGGCATTGAATTCATGTTCCCTATACCCTCTCTGCTGTCTTGGACTATTTTTCATATTATAGTCCCGTAGCAATGTCTTTTTCTAAAGCTAGTGGCTATTCTATACTCCTAAATCATTCTTAGACTTAAACCTTAATTTTGATACTTAGAACTTGGTTTAATCACTCTAGGGATGAGGAATATTTGAAAATTGAGTTTAGAATAAATACTTATTCATATGTGAAGCTCCCACCCAAGAATGATGCCAGCATCATTACACACCCAATACCCTAGCCAAACCCTTGGCATGAACTCATCACATTAACTGGTGACATTTTGTTACTGAAGGAAATAAAGGAAAGGGTATCTTCTTCCAACAAAAAAAAGGTATCCCTAGAGGGCATCTCAGGTTGCCTCCTACAGATAATTTGTTTAAATGTTCCTGTCATAATGTTCTTGCATTTTGTCTAGTCTCTTCATGGGGAACAAATGAAGGAAGACAATCAGGAAAAATGAGATCTCCATTAAATTGCTCCATGTTTGGGCTATGTAATTAATTTTGGGGCTGATTGGATCACAGGTAACAGAAAACCCAACTCAAAAAATAAATTATGGCCCTGACTGGTGTAGCTTGATGGATTGAGCACCAGCCTGAGAACCAAAGGGTCTCTGTTCGATTCCCAGTCAGGGCACATGCTTGGTTTGCAGGCCATGTCCCCACGCAGGGGGTGCTCAGGAGGCAACCACACATGGATGTTTCTCTCCCTCTCTTCCTCCTTCCCTTCCCTTCCTATAAATAAATAAATAAATAAATAAATAAATAAATAAATAAATAAATAAAATCCTTTTTAAAAAGTTATGATTTCATACAACAAGTCCAGAACTGGAACAGCCACAGGTCAGTTACCAGAATTGCCCAACAATGTCTTCAAGAGCCCTGAGTCTTTCATCTTGTACTCTGCCATTCTCAATGTGTTGGCAGCATTGTCACCACAGCGGCTCTCCTCATAGTCACAACTACGACCATATATTACTGCCATAGCCTCAGAAAATCAGTTTCACACATGTTAAGACATATACTAGACATCCAAGTGTAGGTGTTGAGAAGGCATTTGGGTTTATGTCTCTTGAGTTTGGGAGAGAGATCTCATCTAGATATATAAATGTGTGAGTCACAGGCATAGAGGTGGTGTTTTATAGCCATGAGGCTGGACGAGAGAATGAATGTAGATAAAGGAAAGGATCAAGATGGATCCCTTAGGTACCCCAATGTTAAAAGGGTAGAGAAAAATTGGAGGTCTGAACCAGCAAAGGAGCATGAAAAGGAGCAAACAGAGAGATGGAAAGAAAACCAGAAGAGCACAGCGGTCTAGAACCCAAGTACAGGAAGGATACCGAGGAGGAGGGATTTTCAACTGCGCCCAGTGTTGCTGATGCATCAAGACAGAGGACTGAGAATAAGAATTGAATTTAGCAACATGGAGGTGTCTGTGATAGGCACAGGTTTAGTTTAGTGGTTGGGGCAAAATCCTGGTTGGACTGGTTTAAGAGCAAATGGGTAGAGAGAAATTAGATACTATGAGTTTAGAAAATCTTTCACATTTTGCTGGAAAGGGAAGCAAAGGAAATATAATTAAAATAATTTTTAAGGAGACAATATTTGTATGAATGGGAATGAACCATAAGATAGTGAAAATTTAATAATCTAGAGAAGAGACCAAGGGTTGGAGTGAAGTCCTTAACTAGAGGAATATGGGAATTCCCACACAAACAAAGATATTTCTTTCTAGAGGAGCCCAGACAATCCATCTACGTTATTGTGCAGAAAGGCAGATGCTGGCAGGTGGGTAGATAGATATACTGGTATGAGTTCATGGAAACTCTTCTCTGATTGTTCAAGTTGGGAACAAAGTCATCAGCTAAGATAAAGATGGAGGGGTAGAATTGGAAGTTTGAGGAGAAAGAACAGGATGTGAAATGTGATGTAGAAAAGTAAATGGACTTGAAAACATAGTGTGAGTGGCAGCAACAATTAAGGCACAATGGAAGTTCATGGCTATAAAAGGAGGATGATAATAAAAATAATATAGCAGACTGTTGTGGAGATTAAATGAGTTGATTAAGGTAAGTAATGAGAATAATACTTGTTATGTTCTAATACTGTGGAAGCCTTATCCATTATTATTACAAACAGAAAGGGACAGATTCATTAATTCAGCAGAACTTGAGCAGTGAGCGAGATACCAGTTGAGTTTTATTACTTGTCATCAGAAGAAAGTCTGATAGTAAATATAATTAATAGTGAACACAATAAATAAAAGTAAAAGTAGGATGAGATGACTTTGAATGTTCAACATCCACTTAATGACTGCCCTTAATGACTCTAGGTGTTAGAGATCAGGATAGCAGTGAGGCTTGTGGGATAGTGAGTGAAAAAGGCGGGGAGTGGGGCTTCTGAGACATTGGCAATAATTCTGTTTCTTGATCTGGTGCCGGGTACATACATAGGTGTGTTTATTTTATGAAAAGTCATCAAGCTGTATGCTTAAGATATATACACTCTTCTGTTGTATATTATACTTTAATAAAAAGCTTAAGCACATAAAAATTTAATCTAAAGAGTTTTAAATAAATATCAAACAGAGAGATGAATGTCTACTAATGTCAGTAGCCTTACTTAGAGAATGATAAAATTTATCCTTATTTAAGTTTTCCTTTTTTGGACTCAAGCTATCTTGAGTGGGTTTCTTCAGCCTGGAGGATCAAGGTCCCTCTATAGGAAGGCACCCTCCACAGTGACAGAGCTTTGGGGCCCAAACTCTCTTTCTCCCTTCCCCCATCCAGACCCATCTCCCAAAATAGGTGGATCTGTTCTCTGTATAAAGTTAAGTAATCTTCAAATCATCAATCTCTAGGGTTCCATCAAGATCAAACCTCAATATTTATGTAATTCTGCTAAGAATCTTGAGTTCTTTAAGGGAAGATACCCTGAAAGTCTAAATCATTAGTGACTTTCTTATCTCACAAGTAACTCCAAAACAGAGTCAGGGGCTACTGTTGCAAACATTGTAGTCTCAATTTGCCCACCAAATCCTCTGCCTCCGTAGAGAGGAAGCATCATCTTTCACCTGCCTGGGGCATGAGATGGGGATGCTGGTGGCCAAGTCATCAGCAAACAGTCTCAGGACTCACAGTCTGAGACGTCTCACAGTCAGCCCACACGATTTGGGCTGTGGTTAAAACTTCTCTTCAGAAGTCTGGTGCTTTATCCCCT
The DNA here is from genome assembly GCA_028533065.1 of Trachops cirrhosus. Lineage (NCBI taxonomy): Eukaryota > Metazoa > Chordata > Mammalia > Chiroptera > Phyllostomidae > Trachops > Trachops cirrhosus. Next base: position 24,227,967 of record CM052544.1, read on the forward strand.
ACCCCAGCTCAGTTCCTTAGGTGGTTTTGTGAGAAAATAAAAACCAAGTCAGAGTTTCTCCCACAAAACTTCAAGAGGACAGACATCCAGCCCAGGAAGCAGAGACAGGGCAATGAGGCATTTGCAGCAGAGACCAGACCCTTGGCGCGGAGCCCGAAACCTCTCCAGATGGCTCAGCCGTCCAAGTCTAATCCAAAGCCAGACAACTGAAGGAGCATCTTGTCTAGATAGACTCAGATTTATCCAACCTCATCCAACACATTAAATAACCATTGTGAAGCCATAGCTATGGAAACTCGACTCTTGATATCCGTTCTTCATGAATGTTGTATGACCATTTTCCCTATGACATTTCTTCCTGGGTGGAATAGATGACTTCACTTGCCTCCAACCACAATGACTAAGACTCAAAGACTGTGTTTGCTCAGAAATAAAATTTGGCTTCAGTGACATCGCTCTGCCTCTGCGTGGACTATATGTCTCTAGACCTCTCGTGCTGTCTAGAAGACAGAGGGAGACCTGGAGTCTGGGTGCTCTGCGAAGTCCCCTTATCATCAGGGTGCGGTGAGAACTTGATTCATTTACTCAGCAAATGTTTATTGAGTACGTGTTCTGTGCCATGAACCACCCTATGTGCTGAGAATGGGTCACAAACAAGATAAACAAAGTCCCTTCTCTCAGAGTTTACATTCTAGAGAAAGGGAGATTGACAGTAAGCAAGTACACAGGTAAATTCTTAAAGATAATTTCGAACATTGATAAGAGCCATGAATAAAAAATGAAACAGTGTGATAAGAGAAAGAGTGGCTAAGTGGGAATGAGCTTCTGTGGTGGGGTGGCAGGAGACCTCTCTGAGGGACATCGCATTTAAGCTGGGACTCGAATAACAAGAAGGGGCATCAAGGCAAACACCTGGGGGAGGAAATTCCAGGGGAGAAGCAACAGCAAGTGCAAGGGCTGGAGGATAGGGACAAGGCTGGTATGTTCAGGAACCCAAAGAATACCAGTGTGCTATTATCATTTCAGGCTCTGTCCTTTTTTTTTTAGCACCATGTCAGACAGTTTTTATGCTGTTACACAGTTGTCAAATTTTTGTCTACATGGCATATCTTATTGGTTTTATAGAGAGAGAAATGGGGAGATGGAAAGGGGAGAGAGAGAGAGATTCGTATTGGTTTTGTTTCCCTGACTAATACAGCAAGTAAAGGGTTGATTCCTGGCACAGTGGGATGCCTTTGGGACCTTCCTCTGCCAACGTGGCCCAGTCGTTGTGATTAGCTAGTGTCAGTGATCCCTCAGTAATTAAACACTTTGGCTCCCCTGTGACGATGACCGGGCCTCCCACTGCGCCAGGCCACAGCATGCAGCATCCTGGGAGGGCAGGGAGTGGAGGGGAGGAGTCGCCGTTCCGATCTTCCCCCACACTGTGCCAGGTCCATCCGACCTGCTCCAAGATGAGGCGGCTTTTTCTGCCAGCCCAACATCAGCGCCTGCTTGTCAGGCCTGAGCCAAAATGTTTCAACAAGTCATTGCCATCTGTGAGTGAAATCTACTGAAGGGGAAATGAGGCCCGGGAGAGAGGGTGGGTGTGGCTGTTACTATGGAAGGCATATTCCATAGGTGTTTGGCTTGCTATAGATTTTTGTTCAAGATCCAGATCCCAGCACCTATAAAACCCGGTGCCAAGAGCCCACATGAAAGGAAAGCTAAATCTCATCTTCGCTCTTCCTGGACCCATCACACACAAGCTCACATGGGAAGAAACTGCCTGGTCTTTTCCACTGTGCATATATTTTCCAGTATAATTATATGTAGGAGAAAAAGGTATTTAGTCAAATAAGGAAGTTTCAGTTTGTCACAGAAACTTCTGTGGGAGGAAAAAGGGCACAGACAAATCCTAGGGAAGTTTGAAGGGAGATGCAGCTCCAAAGTTTCTTCCCCAGAGGCCCATTTCAAAACAGAGTGGTCAGAGTTTTCCAGGACCCCGTACTCCATCACCCAAGAGTGGGCCAGTGGTCAGCAGGGCTCAGGAATCAGGACTTGGCCAACCTGAGGCCTCCAACCTGCCTACTCATCACAGACTGTGGTCTGTGTTTCCCAGTAAAACACTCAACATCAGGACTTGTAAAATATCATCAGTTCTTGCCTGTTAATATGAGTTTAGCAGCCGTCTTAAGGCCTCTGATTCTAGTTGTTCTGTGTAAGAGATGTGTGAAAGATAGAATGTGTGTGTGTGTGCGTGCTAAGACCAAAGAGACCGGAAGGATGGGAAATATAGAAAATAGAATTAAAGCAGCATTTGAAACAGATGGAGGGAGGGCAGATTAGGAAATTTCCTTTCTTGGCTTAACTGAGGCACTGGATAAGAACTGAGCTTTAGCTCTGGGAGTTGACTGCCCGAGGGGTCCCAAGGAGGGAGCACTCGGTGTTCCTCAGAGGAAAACAGCCACCCACCTGGGGTGAGGGACAGAGTCCCAGAGGCTCCTGGGTTGGCCACTCTCTGTCCCCTTTCATTTCTAGGTTAGACAAAATGACCAGCGACTAGTACCTGGCATTCTTTGACAAACTGGTGAAGCCTGGCATTGCTTCTTAGCCTTTAAACATTTTACCTTTACCTTTCTGATCTGATTCTGCATTCAGGGGAGGACCCAAGCAAGCTTGTCAGTGCTGAGATATTGAGCAAATTCCAGATCTGGGGCTCTAGGCTGATAAGATGAAAGCCACAGGATTCCAGGAGCCCCACACAGGAGAGCAGACTACTGGGCACCTCCAAAGACCAAGATCACCAAACTGGGGATAAAGGTAGCATAGGCTCTTTCTGTCTCACCTGATAATGGCCTAGGCTATGTGCTGCCATGGTGTTGGGAAGAGAGTGGAAAATGAGATGGGAGAGGGTTTCATTGGCTTAAAGAAGCTTTCAGCTAGCCCTGTGATGCCTCCTTGGCACAGTAAAGGGTCAAAAAGTCACTGAAGTTTCCCAAGGTTCTGTAAGCCAGCCTGATCTCTGACCCACCCAAAGGATTTTCCCAATACCCACAGCGTTCAGAGGAAGAAATGATCTCCCCCTCTAAGCAGCAAGTGAACTGTGGCGGGCTGTATCTTTCCAAAACAGCCGCAGCATCCTCATTGCACGTGTTCTTTTAGAACAGGGGTTGGCACACTATGGCCTTCAGACTAGCTGCCTGTTTTTATAATTAAAGGTTTATTGGGACACAGTCATGCCCATTTTGTCTACAGCAGAATTGAATAGCTGCAACAGACTATATGGCATGCAAGTCTAAAATATTGACTATGTGGCACTTTAACAAAAAGTTTGCCAAACCCTTTTCTAGCACCTTGCCACCACTCCACCCCCACCAACGAGTGGGGAGGGTCTATGTTCCTTCCTTTGTACCAGGGTGGAACTTTGTGACTACCTTGACCCGGTAGATATGGCAGAAGAGATGCTACACGACTTCCAAGGCTGGATCATAAAAGATCATTCAGTTCCACCTTCTCCTCTCAGGATAATTCCTTCTGGAACCAAGCCATCATGCTGGATTCCAAAATAGGATCCGTACTTACGGTGATCAGGGCTAATCTAGTTAACCACATTACATGGTTGGGAAAGGGAGTCAGCCCTCTGAATAATATTGTTGGGTATTTCCTGAACTCCTGTTCTCTCTCTTATCTTGGAAGTAGGCCATTCTTTTGGGAGGAAGAAATCAGTCAACCAGCCAGTTTGGTACTTACCTTGTACTCAGCAATATATTGCTGGAAGCAACAATCTTTACTGACAAAAGAAAGAGTCCCTGCCCTCGATCTGAGTTCTTGATCTGGCTGAGAAGGTAGGTTAATGCAAGTGAAATCTTGTTATAAAATAATATACAAAGTAGATTATTCATTATATCATAGAATATACTGCAGTAGTAATTACAATGACTACTATTATAGTGGAACTTTCTCATATTTTCATAGTCCTTTAGTGTTTAATGATCATTTTCACATGCTTTGTCTAATTTTTCCCCTTCTAAGAGCCCTATGAGGTACATAGGAATCTTGACTCACATATTACAGGTGTGAAACTGAGGCAGAAAGCTTAATAAAAGAACATGTGGGTTAAGCTAAGCCTTGCAAAACGGACCACATTGGAGATGAAGATGAAGGGTAGCTGCTCCAGGTGGAGGTGGAAGCAGGCAGAAAGGCAGAAAGTTCGAGGTGCTCTGTGGTCCCCAGCCTGAGCAGAGCAGAGGGTGAGGGCAGAGAGCTATGAGCTGCTGGGCTCCAAACTACTTTGAGAGAAGGAGCTCCTAATTGACCTGAGCTGGCTTAAGACCTGGATGTTGGTCTTCTGAGACCCTTCCCATAGTGAACCAGTTACCATGGTAATCTGGTGTCATGTGGCTCTCTGTACTCCAGGAGACTTCAATGTTGTCTGGCCCCTCTGGGTGCCCTGCCTTTCTCCAGCTCTGTGTTACATGTGTCCTGTACCAGAATTACTGACAACCAGTGGGCATGGGAATCGCTGGGGAGGATTGTCTTGCTTGATGCCCTGTCCCACCTGTATCACAGAACTGGCCTCCCTCCTGTCTCCTACATCATTCATCCAGGCTGCAATGTGCTCCCCCTGGGAAGACAGCCTCTCTCTCTACTCCAGAAAAGTCAGGCTGGGAGGAGTCTGCTCTAACAACAATGCCATGCAATCCTAGAGAAATAAGATGGTTATCTTACCCCTCTGGATTCCTCAGCCCCTGCCTTTCCCCAGCCCCACTCACTCATGGGAAGTAGGGCCAATGCCCACCCACATTGAGTCACACAACCATGAGGACCAGGATGTCACATCTTCACAAGTATTTCCAGGTGAGCTCATGCAGAGCCTTGCTGCCCACTGCCTGGGCTTGGTGTGAGTCCTCAGAATCTGAGAGCAACTCAGCCCACTTTCTCTCTCTGGGTTTCTTCTCCCTAGGTAATGGACTTCAGCCTCAGATCTTGGTCTCCCTGCCAGTCCCCTCACCCCAACCCCAGTTTTCTGTGACCATCTGCCTAGCCCTTCCCGACTCCTCTTCTCCCCTTCCCATTCTTTCTGGCTGGAATGTAGATGTGGCGTGTGCCACTCCCTGGGGCTAGGATGAAATAAAATTAAGCAAGAAATGTGGAGGCTCTGAATGCACCCTGAAAACAAGGGCACAAATGTATAAAAGATGCATTTGTTTTCCTGGGAGGACTCATAGTTTTTTCCCCATAGTGCAGCTTTTAATATAAATTACTTCCAACCCACAGCAAGACATGCCTTTATTCAAGATGGGTCAGTGTTCAGGATGGCCTGTGGCAAGGTCTGTGCGGCTGGAGATTGAACAGACTTGGGGAGCCAAATGGACAGCCAGAGCATCTGGAGATATGCCCCTAGTGGTGGACACGCTGTGACAAGGCACTGACATGCCATCCACCCCCAAGAATTATGTGTAAGTCTGAACAAATTGGCTCCTCTGGGGAGAAAAACACAAGTTCATCTGAATGATGGTGAGGGCACGGTTGGCAAAAACAGCCACTTAATTTTATGGCTTAGCTGTTTCTGCTGGTTTAAGTTGGTTCCTTTGAGCAATCGACAATTAACCCTTTCTTAGAAGGTTCTAGAAAATGAATATCATATAGGGTCCATTGAGCATTCAACTCAGATCCATAGTCTGTTGTCTACATGCTTGCTAGCAATAAACAAGACTCTCCCACAGTTGTTAATGGAATTTGTGTAAACAGCTTATGTGAAGTTCATTAATTTGTCCATCACCCTTTTACAGAGCTTTTTCCAGGTGCAAAATTTGGTTACTTTCTTTAAAGAACTAATCGTACTTGACTTTATTGTTATTAAGAGTGAAGAGGTAGGAAGAGCTGAAGACTTCAGATGTTGCCCTGGATCTGCAGAAATTTAAACTCTTGGCACTTCAGTTTCTTCTTACAGAAAGAGGACATGGAATTGTCTACCTCACTGGGATGCTGTGAGGGTCATATGGATAATCTGGATGGAAGGACTTTGTAATCTGTAAGGTACTAAAGACTAGTGAGCTCTCTCTACTCCAGAAAAGTCAGGCTGGAAAGAGTCTGCTCTAACAATGCCATGTACTTCTAGAGAAGTAAGATGGTTATCTTACCCCTCTGGATTCCTCAGCCCCTGCCTTTCCCCAGCCCCACTCACTCATGGGAAGTAGGGCCAATGCCCACCCATGTTGAGTCACCCAACCATGAGGACCAGGATGTCACATCTTCCCAAGTATTTCCAGGTGAGCTCATGTGGAGCCTCGCTACCCACTGCCTGGTTACCCTGGATACCCAAAGCTGGTTACTCTCCACTCACATCCTCTCTCCTCCTTCTACACATGAACTCTAAGTTTGCTGTCATATTACAGGTTATCAGACCTGAAAGTGTGGCATCTTACTCCAGCTCCTTGTTTGCATTTTCATCCTCAAGCCAACCTATGATTAGACCAAGAGCTCAAGCTAAATGAGTCACAGATTTAGCAGGTTTTGACAAGTGTGTTTGGGTGTGGGTGTGCACACAGACACGCACGTGTACTCCTGAATGCCAGGCATAATCATTCACTGGGGTCACTCTAATTAACGACGTTTTAAAACTTGTGGACTCAGAAAATATCCCTCCAAGACATTCAATCCAGGATCCCGCCTACTGCACACATTTCTGTATAATCCTTCCTGTAGACGCTCAATCATGAGCTAGTGTAGATGAATCTGAGGGTGTTACTCTGAGCCTCAGGGCTCCTTATGGGCCCAGTTTTTGGATTCTTATGTATCTACTGCATTTGGGGTTTCTATGACTACCTCGTTTCTTTCCCAAGCATGATCTTTATGTTAGTCGGCAAAGGTTCATTGTCCCACACAAAGCTGTCTGCCTTAGCATACCAGCTGCTCCCTGGAACTTCCAACATGCATCCTGCAGGACAGAACTCCTAAAAGAAAAGGATCCCTGCCTCGAGATAAATGTATCAGTTCTAGAGACAAAGGGGAAGAATCATAAATCATGAAAATTTGCTTCGGATTCTGACTGTAAAATTCCTCCTTAGCTTCCTCTTCTTCTTCCTGTTAGGGAAAAGTGTTTTGGGAAAATACACTTGAGTGGGAACTTGAGCAAGGAATAGTGGGGCTTGGCTATGACTAATCTGACCAGACTGTTTCCACCAGATCATTCTCTGGAGCCCCAAAAACACTGGTGGCAGCGTGGCCTGACCAGGCTGACATCTTCGATGGCTATTGAGAGAGAGTCATGCCCTGAATGAGGCAATTTCAAAACAGTTGCAGACCCAACACTCCCTGCTTATTTCTTATGCTGCTCCTGACAGTGTGAGTGTCCAAGCTGCAGAAGCCACAGAACAGGCCATGTGGTGAAATCCATAAAAAGGACATAGTTGAGCAATTTCAGGAAACCTAACCAAAGGTGAGTTCAAGATATGATGTTTATGTTTTCCACTGGCATTTGCAATCAAAGGATTATAAATGGAAACCATATATTTTTTTAAATATTCATAAATTGTTATTGGGAGAGCTATTAGCACATTTCCCCCCTCGCCTCCAAAATTTGTCTCCATTTTACAGACCCTCAGCTATCCCAGTCTCCCAGGTCAACCATCACCCCCCAGCCAGTCTCTCTGTTGTTTTCTGGGCATGCACTGACCCATAGCAATCTTCTATGCTGCCCTTCCACTGGGACCATCGGAACTCACATTCTGCCATCCCCCAAAGCTTCTGGAGCTTTTCCATCTCCCCTGAGCCTTCCCTTTAACCTCCAGCCCTAACTATGGGACAGGATCTGCCCTGAAGACACTGCCTCTCTCTCCTTCAGCCCCACCAAAGTGAAGACTGATGATCCTCTCACAGCTATCCTCCTTGCTCCCCATCACCACCTCCAAGCCATTTTTCATCCTTCTACCTACTAAACCCCAGCTTTGAGGTTCATACTCCAAACTAGACCACCTCAGCCCCCCTCTGGTCTGTCATCTAACAATTTCTAAGTGAACACCTCTTAATCATGGAAGTTTCTAGCACCTAGCTCTCTTTCTTTCCACCCTGGAGACTTTACAGTGGCCTCCTACCAGGAGCTCTTTGAGTGTCCGCAGGAAGGAGAATACAGAGATGAGTGCCATAGTGGGACCCTTCCTGGCAACTTCAATACATATATGGACGACTCATCCAACTCTTGGCATTGCCACTCTTTGACTTCTTCACCTCCGTTTATCTTTCCCTTCAATGCTGCTCTCTCCCAGAGTCATTCTCCTGAACTTGTCACCACCAGTAAAAGTATCACCTCAGAAACTTCCCTGCTCACTCGCTCACTCACAGAAACCCCATTACAAGCCACCAAACTGGCTTCCACATGGAGATCTTCAGTCCAGAAGCCTGTTTTCTTACCCATGAACCCTACTCAGGTCCCCACCTTCCTCTTTCCTCCAATGACATTCTGTAATCCACCATTGCAGTCAATGCCTGGCAACCTTCCCATTCCTCCCCACTCCCCTCCCTGTGCTCACCCAATTACACTGCAACCCAGACCAAAGCTACCCATCCATCAACTCCATAGCTCTACCTGAGTAGCAGACTCCTGCTGCTGCAAAACTCGCAACTCTGCCAACAGGTCTCACACTAAATTCCTGAAACCACAAAACTTACTGGGCCTTACCCGGACAGCGCACTATATTGCCATGGTATGCTCCACTTCTCTTGAATACAACAATCAAAAAGTATCTTTTCTGTCTTCAAACTGCCCATCCCCCCTCTTCTTGCTTTATTCTCAGATGAGTATCTTGCCTAATATTTTACTGAGAAAATAGAAGCAATCAGGAACTCTCCCATCCTCCTACCACCAAATCTCCCAATTTACCCTCATTTGTCACCAAACACTTGCTTTTCCCTTCCATCAAAGTGGATGAAGTTCCCTGGCCAGTGTGGCTTAGTGGATTGAGCGCCGACCTGTGAACAGAAGGGCTGCAGGTTCAATTCCCAATCAGGGCGCAAGCCTGGGTTGCAGGCCAAGTCCCCACTTGGGGGTGCGCAAGAGGCAACCACACGTTGCTGTTTCTCTCCTTCTCTTTCTCCCTCCCTTCTCCTCTCTCTAGAAATAAATAAATAAATAAATAAATAAATAAATAAATAAATATTTTTTTAAAAAGTGGATGAAGTACATCTGCTCCCAGCTAGTAGCAACTTCTCAAAGTCGTTACTACTGCACTTACTACTCCTTCTCTCTAACTCCAAGGACAACCTCAAAGCCATTCGCTTACACCCACATATCTACCAGATGAACTACCCTGATCTCATTGCCCCCTGTCCTGGGCAAGGCCAAGACTAGAGAGCAAGAGAGGCTCCTAGAGTACCTGTGAGTGTGTCATAAACATCAAGCCCTCAATGCCTCTCCTGCCTCATGCCAGACGTGGTCCAGCCCCTGTGTTCTTCCAAGAGATTCTCTGGTCTCTTTTCATATCTTTTCCCCAGTCAATGACAGACTTCCATGTCTCCTATAACATCCATCACAATTATAATTAAATAATTATGTAATTATTTGTTTGATGTCCATCTCTCCTACTAGAATATAAGCTCCCTGAGGGCATGGAACAGATCTGCCACATTCACTACTGTAATTCCTCTCTGTTCCTCAGTTTCCCCATCTGTAGAGTGGAGGTAATTATGCACCCAATAAATGTTACATTTTATGATTAATAGTATCCCTGGCATCTAGTAATTCCTCAGCACATAGGAAGTACTTCATCAAAAATTGTTGAATAAATAAATGAAAGAGTAAGTCCAGGGCTGAGGTATGGATGGAGATTCAACAGGGTTAAGAGCTTTTCTGAGTGTAGTCAAATAGGAAAAGGTGATAGTAAAATGACCTAAGGACACCAGTCCTCCCCTTTTTTGGTGGCTGGTGAAATGTACTCCATATCTTTTTCTCCCATATTTGTGGGTACCTTCATTCTGGAGCCCTGGTTTCTATTATCAACTCAGGTCCAACTCACTCTTTCCTTCCCAGCCCAAGCAGGGCCACACTGTGAAATCTTTGGCAAAACAAAATCATTAGTGTGGCTTTCCACTGACACAGTGGGAAAGGCTTACCACAGCCCTTTAGAGGGAGTGAAAGGCCCAGAGACCGTTCTGCCTGTTGCTACAACAGAGTGTTTACTAAAGAAACAGCCCCACCCCTTCTCTGCCCTTAAGGACCTGCAGGCTCCTCCCAGGCACTGCTTTTCTATTTTTCTTTTTAATTTTTCTTTTATTTTTACAGATCCTGCCTCAGGTTTATTTGTACAAACAGCACAGGAGAAGAGTAGCTCCATGGAGACAGCAGCCCAGGGGTTCGTGCCAGTCCTCCCATCCTCACAATGGTAGAGGCCTTTACTGTGCGGTTTTCATGGGGGCCTGGGCACCTTTGGGAGCCTGAGCCTGAGATGGAACTGCAGCCATGGCCTGGGGCTTGGTTTGAATCATGGCCTTGGACTTCAGCCAGCAGAGCCTGAGACCCTTGGCAATGCAGACATAAGCACATCTCCCAAGCTTGGGGTGAGCCATGCAGGCAAATCAACTGAGCTTGTGGCTGGCTGCTGCCCTTTGGGATCTTAAGCTTAGCCTCCTTGGGCTTCACGAGGGTCTTGATGGCCTTGGTATATGCACTCATGGCCTTGATGTTGTTAGCCTGAGTCTTCTTCAGGCTCTTCCTGTTGTGCTTCTTGGCAAAACACATGTTCCTTGGGAACTTGGGATCCACCCCCTTAAGAGATTCATATCTTTGTGGTTGGGGTTTCTTGATGCAGCTTCTGAGCCATTTTGGGGACTGGTTGTGCACAGTGTGGTTCTTCAACTTGGCCATATCTGCACAGAAGCCTGTGGCTCCCGAAGTGCCTGGGACTGAAAGTGTCCTCACTTTCTTGAATAGGCCCTGCAACTCTACCCCCATGCTCCTTCCTCTTCTTGGAGAGGAATAAAAAGAAAGTACGTGCTCACAGGTCACAGACACCCAAAGAGCCCCTGCAGGAAACCTCCAAGGCTCCTGTCTTTTGTGGTCACACCTCTCAGACCCAATCCCTCCCTGCATCCGCCTCTCCATTTTCTTCCTCCTCAACTACTTTTGCAAGCACAGTTGCCAAAAAATGCCAAGATGCAGGCTTTCGTTTAGCCCCACAAAACTGTCATAGATTCCTGGACATTTGGCAGGAGAGGAGTAAGAGCTACAGCTCGTTCACAGTACCAGAAACCAAGGGCAGTTGGAGACAACTCCTTGACCTCTGTCTGTGATCTCCATCTCAGTCTGGCATCACTGATGCCAGATCCCTTGGCTGCATCTGCAAGAACTGTTTTCTTTTATTCCCTCACACACTATTTCTCTTCCAGGCTCCCTCCCCTCCTTCCCTTCCTATGGTCATTGCAACTTTCTTCAGGTTTCACACAGGGTCAAGTTGTCTAATACTTCTTTTTACCCCAAAGGGGCTATGGCCTTCCCTGTTCCCCTCTCTTGACGTATGACCCAAACCCAAATGGCTGCTGGGATGGGAGTGGAAAAAACAGATCTGTGTGTCCCAGCTTTCTAAAACTGTCCCATTGACTGTCTCACTCTACCTACCCATCAGTCTTTGCTTCAGGGTGACCTGGCTGCAGACCATCAGTCTTGGCAGATGCCTCCTTTCCTCAGCTCCCCAAGGAAGACCTGTGGCTTTGTTAAGAAAGGACGTTCTTTTCACAAAACATATTCCAAACAGAAAGCTCTTTAAATATTTATTTTAAAATAGGAATTAATAAGAAAACATAGATTCCTTCCACATTGGCCTTTCCTTTTATTATTCTGAAGGGTCACTTCTGAGCAAAAGGAATAGGATCTTTTCATTGGGAGCAATTCCTAAATGACTTGATTTCAAGTCACAGAAGTATCTTTTTTTTTCTCATCAGAAATTCAATGTTGCTTTAACTAGACATTGAAAACTTGTAATAACAGTGGTGCTCCTTGTCTTTCTGTCTTTTACAATGGGCCCTCTGCTTGTGTGCTGAGCTTTGGGAAAAAAAAAAAATCCATCATTGCTCCAAGTGCCCTGGCTAGGTTGTTTCATGCTGTGATGGAGTGAACGGCAACAGTGAGGTGGGGCATGGTGGTAAGTGTAGTGCCTTGCCCACTTCTCAGCTGTGTGATTTCAGAAAAGTTACTGCTCCTCTCTGACCCACAGTGTCCTCAACTTTACAACAAGGATACCACTACCTTCCTTACACCATTATTGTTAAGAACCACACTGAGATAATTTATTGGAAGCCCCTCCCACAGTGTCTGTCACATAGGCAATCAGTGAATAGGAGTTACAGCAAAAGATTCAGGAAAGGTGGCCTGTATACAGGCTCAGCCTGGGGGTGTGGAGGGAGGTTGGGGAAGAACTGCTTGCCACTCAAGGCACCAGTCTCCTTACTGCATAATTGCTCATTAGGTCCATCCTGTTTTGACTCCTGTCTTTAATATCTGAAGAGGTTCACTTACTGTGTTAGGACAAGTACCACTCTGACGAGGGATGTCTGAACCCATAAGAAAGGATGGAAACTATACATAATTTATTTTAGTAACTAAATATTGAGTTAACTAAAAATTGTGGTTAACTAAAAATGGGTAGTGGGTGGCCTGCCAGGTATTCCCTCCTCTCCTTCAGTAAAAGAAGCTGTCGAGTCACAGTTGAGCAAATCTTCAGGGCCACTCCTTGCTATGAGGGTATAAACCAGGGATGCTCCTCCCACGGGGAAAAAACACCTTCTGTTTGACTAGGAAAACTGCTGCTCTTGAGGCATGCAAAGTTCCAAGAAAGATTTGCATTATGTATATAAGAATCCCAGGGGTCCCCTGGAAGAAAAGGGACTAATGGTATGTCACCACCACCAACCATGGCCCACATCAGCACTAGCCATCACCACTACCAGTACTCCCATTCTACCACCATCCGTAATCACAACCACCTCCACCATCACCACCTTCACTTCCATCACGTAGCCTACCACCACTACCACCAGGATACCACATACCCTCCCAACCATCACACCACCATCGGCACTACCACACCACTGATCATCACCACCCCACCTCCACCACCACCATCACCACCTTCATTACACAGTTCATCACCTTCATCATCACTAGCACTCCACCTCCTAAAATTCCGATCTTTAAGTTTGGAAAAGGGATCTTGGCCTAAGCCCATTGTCCCAATGCCTTAAAATAAAGGAGAGAAAGAGAGAGAGGGAGACCCTAGGGGCTTTTACCCTAAGAGGGGAGAGGGGAAGGGCAACGGTAGTTTTGTCCTTTTGAGATAGTGGGTCTTAGGATCTACTTATACCCTGGTAATGAGCAGTGCATGCATATGGAAAGAAAACAACACCGGTCTTTGGGAGCTCAAACTCTTTAAGTCTTTGGGAGCCCTTTTGACAGAGAAAATGGGAGGCTTGTTCCTTCTTAAAGGACAGCTGGGTCCATTCATCTTAAGCCAACCAGTTCATTAGGCAAATAGACTCCAAAAACAGTTCCAACTCCACCCTCTTAAGACAGTCACCAAAGGCAATGAATGGAAGGATGACATAATGGAGTAGGCAACTGGCCTCAGTGACCGCCAGCCTTGCAGGTAGTTAGATGCAAAGTCTTGGCTTTCTGATATCCCTGGTTAATGGACAAGGCCCAAGCATTTCTGTTTAGGGCCTATGGAGACATGTTAATCCCATCTCAAATAATAAAAAGAGAGACAGAAAGACAAAGTCGGGAAAAGAAAAATGGAAATGAGGAGCAATTTCTATACCATGTTCTGGTATGAATTTGCCACTTCTACTAACTGAGAATCAAAGTACTCCTCACTGGAGAGTGGGGCAAGGATGTTTGTGTCTTGGTCCAATCTCTGCGCTTCTTTTACCAGTTGGTTCTGTAATCCTCTCCCCCTTTGTTTATAATGCACTTTCTTGAACAAAAGTGCCCTGGATATTTTGGCTTTTTCACTGAGATTGTACAGGGTTCCCACTCTCTTCAACTTCAATTGCTCATGGTTCTGACTTAAAGGTAGAGCTTAATAAGTTGTGTTCATAGCTCTAATCCTGCCTTTGCTATTGGATCATGAAGGGAGTTAGCCCTCCTTCCTAAGTGGGGTGTGAAAGGTCTGCTCCGTGGCTTACTGGGAATGGCCTTGTACTGCCTGGGCTGCTGCACAGTCTGCCTCTCTGCTGTGGGTAGTCTCTCTCTGCCTTGCAGGAGTGCAAGAGCATTGTAAAGCCTGCCCTGTTTGTTGGGTGGCAAGAGATATAAGCAGCCCAAAAAGGCCTCTTCTGAGCCATCATCAGCGCTGGCAGTTTGGTTGATGTACTGACAGCGCCACCCCCTCCTCACCCTGCGGCTACCCTGTCTGAGGTTTTGTTTTCATGTTTTGTTACATAACTATTTCATGTCCACTTCTGTGCAAACTCCCTAGGACAGTTCTCCAGACTACACTCTACTTAGCTCAGCTGGGACTCAAGAATTCAGCCTGGAATCCTGAGTTCAACCCAAAACACTGCAAGAGCAGCTGCCTCTGTGAGTACAAAGTGACACAAATGGTCCCAGGTAGGCTGTGTCCCTAAGGCCTCCAGCCGCCTGCATCTGACATGTTAGGCCAAAGCTTGAAGAGTTTTTAGTTTATGAAACACTCAGTCCCTGATATCAAAACCACCAACTTCAAATCATAAACATGGTAGTTTTGGATTGATTGTTATTTTGTTTTAACATCCTTAGCCAGAATCTCTGTTGTGTTCATGTGATTTTATGTGCAATATGTGTATGTGTACTACAATTTCAAAATTTTTATTTTGTGGCAAAAAGCCATGAGGATCTCTTGAAGAAAAACACAAATAAGCACAAAAGAAGTAATGCAGCAATGATAAGAACCCTGAGCAGCCCATGCAGTGAAATTAAAGGAAACCAGTTCTAATGTGTCCCATTCTAGTTCCAGCTAAGTCCTCCTGAGAGAACTGAGATAAAGTGTGTGTGTGTGTATCTCAAAGTGTAGGGGGTGGTAAATGTGTGTGTGAGTATAAGTCATATAAGTGTAAGCATAAGTGTAAGTGTGAATATGTGAGTGTGGATGTGAATATATGAGTGTGTGAGCAAAAATGTAATTGTGTGAGTATTACTGTGAGTATATTTGTGTATGAGTGTGGCTTATATAATGTGAGTGTGTAAGTGAACATTGGTATGCATGTGAGCAAAGGTGTGTATGCATATAGGTTGTCTGAGTGTGAATGTGAGTGCATGAGTGTAAGTTGGATGTGTAGTTCTGAGTGTGTGTGTGAGTGTAAGTTGTATGAGTATGAATATGAATGTGAGTGTAAGTTGTATGTGAATGAGTGTGCATGTAAATTGTGTGAATGTAAGTTGTGTGTACGAAGTTGAGTGTGTGTGAGGGTAACTTGTGTGAGAGTGTGCACTTACTATGAAGGAGTATCCAAAGATGCAACTTTACAGGATCTTGACTTTAAAATCAATCCGTTTTGAACACAAACACCAGCTTGTCTAGCCCTGATGACACTGTCTTGGGAGTTGGTAATGGCTAGAATGACCGCATGTTCCAGTTTGCCCCAGGCGCAACTCGGTTATCTTGGCATAACTACCATCATTTTGCAACCATATTGACATTGTGGTTGAGGTTTGACTTACATAGGTTCATACCTTCAGAACAGAGTATGATGACTTTTTACATAGGCACATACCCAGGTTACTATCCTCCAGATCAAGATATAGACCATTTCTGGCACAGCCCTCCCCTCTTCACTCTCAAAAATATCTTTGGAAAATAGGTTTGGAAGATAAACTCTTCAGTCACCCCAGGAAAGTCTTGCCAGGGTTTCTCCTCAGCCTACCTGAAGGAGGGTGGATTTCATTGCCATTAACATTATACCATCTTCTGGTCTTTGCATAATATTTTATGCATGCTGGGGAGTCAAAGTAAATGTGTTGCAGCTGTTTGGAAACCAGGGAGGGTTAAATTACATCGGCTTGATTTTGATGGGCTCTGAGGATGTGTGGATTCTGGAAGGTGGAAATTATTAGAACAAACACCTTCATGGAAATTGCCATTAATCCAAACGTCTGAACTTCCCTTTACCCCATCTCTACCAGTCAGACCCTGCCCGGCCAAACTTTCCTTTCATTAAAGAAATGAGTCATCCCCATTGGGAATCATATAAGAACTGTGAGAAAGTGTATGGGATCTGCAGTCGGCCAGGCTTGGCCTTGCAACTCCACTGTACCGTTAGCTAGCTGTGTGTCTTTGGGTTAGTTAAGTTCTCTAGGCCTCAATTTCCTAATCAGTAAAAGGAACATGATTTACTTTGCAGAGTTGAGCTTAAAATTAGATTTAATGGACATAAGGTATTGGGCACATGGACAACAAATACATGATAACTAATATTCAAGTCCGATTTAAAGATCAGAATAAAAGCAAGGTATGGTAGCTTAGCTTTTCCAAAATGGCCACAGCAATATTTCCAGTCCCATTGATTCTTTTAGGACTTTGCCACTTGTCCTCAAGAGGCAGAGTCTTGCCCCCAACCACCAGCTTGAACTTGGCAGGATTTTGTGACTGCCTTAATGAATAAAATGTTGTAGAGAAGCAATGACTTCCAGGGATGTGAGATATGACAACACAGATTCTGCTCAGCTCTCTCTCTCCAGATGCACCTCCACCCCACCCTTAGGAACCCAGCCGCCGTGCTGAGAGGAAGCCCAAACTCACCCACATAGAGAGACTATATGGAAAGACCCACATGAAAAGGAACTGAGACCTCCCAAGCAATAGCCATTATCAACCACCAGCCTTATAAGTGAACAAGCTTGGGATGATCCTAACCCTCAGCCATTGAGTCTTCCAACTGAGGGCCCAGAAGTTGTGAAACAAATGCAAGGCATCCCTGCTCTGCCCTGTTTGAATTCCTGGCCCATGAATCTGTGAGCATAATAAATGGTTATTTAAGCTTCTAAATTTGGGGTCATTTGTTATACAGCCATGGTAACTGGAACTCAGTGTAATCAGGGTTTTGTGGATGAGGTGACAGTTCTCACATATGTCTACATCAGGCAGCGTGAATGTGAGCACAGCTCTCAGCTTTGGCCCATCTAAACCCCAAACCTGGAGAGTCTGTTATATACATTTGCTCTGTGGCTTGGGATTGGAACCTGGTGTCTATGTTCATGCTCACAAGATGAACTGGTTCTCTTACTCAAACACAGGTGGTTTCTTATATCCACACTCGTAGAGACCTGTGTGTTCTTTAACACTAACCATTTATTAGCCTGTGGGAAATAGAACCATAAAATAATGCAACTATATTATAACCAAGATGCCTGAAGTTATATATGCAAATTGGCTGCTATCTTCTTCAAACATCGAATGTGAAAGCTTTAATCTTATTTTTTTATTTTCTGTGTCACAAAGATGGAAACTTTATCCATTGTCATGAATGCATCTGGGAAAGGGGGATTTTGGCAGACTAGCAAGGCCTCCAGTGACAGCCAACAGCCATCGGGAAAATCAGGCCAAAAAGTGGAGCAATAGAAAGACCCACTACTAGCCCAAAGCAAGAAAAATGGGCTCAATGGACAGACTGTGTACAAAGAACCCAACCATGGCCCGGAGCCCGTCATACAATCATGGCTAAGAAGCTAGTGTCACATAATGGCAAGAGCATGGGGTTAGATCAAACAAACCTGGGTTCAAATCTGCTTTCTCCACATACTGACAGTGGGACCTTGGGTAAGTTTCTTCACGCCTCAGTTTTGTTACCTGTAAAAATAGTACCTAACTGTGGCAGAGGCAGCTAGTTGTCTACCAAAGATATATATTTCTCTTGCGTAGTGCAGTAATGGCTGGGAAGCAGCTGTCCAGCATCTGTTGGACCGTGTGACTAGGTGAACCAATGGGATGTGAGCAGAGATCATATGTGTCACTACCAGGCTGGGGTGGGTAAGCATCCAGTGTGCCTTGCCCACACTATCATCTACTTTTATGGTGACCTTGAAGGCCACAAGTTGAAGATGATGACTTCACAAGATAGAGTGAAACTGGATCCCTGTGTGACCACTTGGAAGAGAGCCACTCAGCTAGGAACAATGCACACTAGACTTTGTGTGAGTGAGAAATAAACTTTGCCTAGGTTAAGACACTGAAAATAGTTTGTTATAGTAGCTGGCCCACCCCGACTCATGCACTGTCGTAGAGAATTGTGCGACACATACCTGTAGATCATTATAAAGAGTTGTTTACCATCCATCTTCCCCATTTGGCTAATGCTCCTTGAGGGCAAGGACCGGGCCCTACTGACTGTCAGGGCCTTACACTGTGTGAGGTACACACCCAGCAGTGAGTAAATATGAGTTGATTATCTACAGCTTGATTAGGGGAAGAGAATTAGAATCTGGACTCTTTAGCAACAAAAGAAAGAAAAGGTTAATGTTAAAAAAAGAACATTATATTAATACTTTATGACCAAATATAGTTTTTTAAACACTTGTCAAAAGTACCCAAAACAACAAACAAACAAACAGAAACCCTGCCTAGAAGTAAAGTCATCACGTGCTAACCTGGAATTTTTATGCCAAAAGGGACCAAAGAAATGAGTTTTCCCGTTAGAAAGTTTTGGAAACCAAAGTTTAGTATTAGATTTTCTTCAGTTCCACAAAGCTCATACAAGTTAATTAAAAGGTTGGCTTAATCACTGGTTCATGTTTCTGGCAGACAAGGTGGAATCATCTAGGGGAGGAAACAACGGTGTGAACGCATACTTGGTAACAAGAGTCGTACCTGAAAAGAACTCCTTATCAGTAGCATCTGAGTTTTCTCTTTGAATATCAGTATGAACACCCTAACTTGCATTTATATAGCACTTTTCTTTTTATTGCTTCCAGTGTGTTCTCACAACAATTCTAAGAGTTGGGCACTTATGTTACTGTCTTCACTTCACAGGTGGAAAATCCATAACATAAAGAGAGTTGTTACTTGGCCAACTCTCATCGGTCGTGTGAGAATCAGAAGCCAGGTCCCCTGACTGTCCGCACAGGACGGTTTCTCCAGCAGACCTCCCAGGCTGATTCGAGTTCGACGCCGATGATAGCCCAGTAGGCAGCAGATCAAACACACAGTTCTTGAGCCCAGTCTGGGTACAGTCTCATGCTTCAGTGTCTTACAGAATAAAAAGAAAACTAACCCACAACCAGTCCCACAATCCAACAACAGCCCAGCTAGGGAGAAAATAATTTAAATAGGTGAACAATTTAAAAATAAGTAAAATGTTAAAGTAGAAATTTCTCTTCATAACAGAAGAGAAGGGGTAAGACAGCATGTCCAAGAAGTGTGGCCATTCAGAAGAGGGAAAGAGTACACAGGGCTGGAATACCACAAAGGCTGGATGGAGGAATTGGAATTGCAGGAAGGGGTAAAATGATGTAAGTGAAATTGTCTTATCTGCCCAGCAACCTTCCCTGGTTCTTCTGGAAACATCCCCCTCTTTCTTTGGAGAATTGTTCGTTTCCCTACCCCAATCATCTGAGGTTGATTCTGGATGAGGCTGTCAACGATAGCATCTTGCACCTAACCCTAAACCCTGACCCACTGGAGTGGGTATGGTACTCAACTCTAGCTTACTAGAATTTTTATTTCTTAAATTGGAACTAAGAGAAAGAAATAGTTCTGCTTGCATGAGATGGAAAGCGGAGCTGAGGCCGTGGGTCCTGCTCAGTGGGGGAGATTGGACTGAGAAAGACAGCTGAGATTAGAGATGGGGTACGAGAGTACTGATGTCATCGGGAACATGGTTACAGTGAGCTCCGAAGCACAGCAGAGCCCTGTCCTCCCTGTGGGTCGTTGTTACACTGTGTCAATCTTTACCTCCTTTTTCCAGTGATGGTCATGTGGGGCTCCAGTCACTTGCAAACATTGGCTCCACCATGGGAACAGGTGGAGAGGAGAGGGGAAGCTGCCCTCTCTTTGGCAGAAGCTACTAAATGAGCCCACATGGGAAGTGAGGAAGCGCAAGACTTCTGCAGGGACAGGAAAGAGCTGAGGGCTGGCATAAAAGAAGAGCGGAATACCAGCTCTGAGCACAATGAATTTGAGACTACAGCAGAACATGTCCATGGAGACACTGAGCAGGCAACCAGGATGTGGAAGTGGTCTCCAGAGAGAAATTGTGGCTGATGCAACCATAGTGAAAAGAACACGACACTCAGAGTCTGAAAGACTCTAGTGAGAAAGGGTTTTCTACGGCTTAATGCAGTCCATGAATTAAAGAGAGTATTATTAATTTGGGAGCCATCTACATGGAGATAACAGTTGAAGTCACAGATGCAGAAAATTCTCAAGGAAAAGAAGAGAAAAGGCTCTTGGATAAATGCTCACAATTAATCAAAGACAATAAGATCATCAGGAATTTAAAAACTCAGGGTCACAAAAACCAGGTAAGCAAAGAGATTATAAAGAAAGAGAGGTTGAGCAGTGGTAAAAAGAAACAAAGAAGCCAGTATGATGAATGATGAGAAGGTCTATGGAATTCGAGTTTGAGGAATAGGAAGTTATTGGTGAATGAACTTGGATGTGGCAGAATGCCAGCTCTAGGATGGAGAGAAGTTCTAGGTAAGGCAATGTGAGCTGTTGGTAGGCACTCACACTCCTGGAACTTTCCAGTGGACTCCTGCTGGCTTCCCAGTGTGGAATCTGCATCTCTGTGCCCGCGGACTATTTCCCCAGAACCAGAGAGGGCCCCTCTGCCCATCAGGCAAGCCAGAAATAATGGGGAATCAACAGCCCCCAGGAGCAGCCCTTTGACTTAAGAGTTGGTGTACAAATTCTCCAGGTCTCTTGCCACACCCCTGAGGTAGGGCAATTCTAAAGCATGGAGTTTGCACCATTTCTCAGAGTTTATCCCCCTAGATTAAGCTCTCAGTGCCCACTGTGGTAGCTGACTTGACAGTACACTGATGAAGCTGTGTTCCTTTTCTTGACTTACTTCTCTACTCTCCTAACTGTGTGTTCCCTGCACTTCCCAAATAAGCCACTAACACATGAACCCTTCACCTACTGTGTGCTTCTGAGGGAAACCAAGCAAAGACAGGTGACCATGTAATGTATGACCCAAACTAGGACACTTGTGAGAATGAAAAGGGGAGGAGCACTGTTAATAATTATGTGAGGACAAATGACACAAAGCAGGACCTGGGGGTATGGCCTCCATAGTTACATGCCTCTCTTTTCAGAAGGTGGACTGGGACCGGTGGAGAAAGAAGCACAATTCAAAAACCAATGTCTTATAATACCAGAGAGTGAAGATGTGCAGACAGCAAAGATGCCTTTTATTCAGCAAGCATTTGTGCCCTGTGCCGCATTACCTGGAGGGCTCTAGAAAGGCGTATGTCAGCTCAAGAGCAGGAAAATCTCTCAGGAGAAGAATGGACCGTACAAAATAGGTCAGTGTCCAGCCCCCAGGAAAGTGAGACTTGTGCATTCATGTGATTCAGGACTCCGAGGCTGAGAGCACTCCTGTCAATAAGATGCTCATCTTAACAGCACTGATGGGCACCCCCTTCTCGCTTCCTCTTGCCTTCCATTAGTGAGGTCAGTGTGCTCCTCTCTGTAGCTGCCCAAAGAGACAAAACTCCTGTGACAACACATTCACTTCCTCTCTGTTGGCTCCAGAAGCCCTAAGGACAGCATCTGGACTCCGGGATCCTTGAATATCCAAGGCCTTTCCACTTCAGATGCTTCCACATCTATTATTTTATCAGCTCTCCTCTTAAAAAAAAAAAAGATTTTTCTTTGCAAGGAAATCTTTCAAGAAATCTGCTCCTTGCCGTTGTACACTTGAAGAACTGCCACTGAGAAGAGTGTTCTGCATGGTGCTGAAAAAGGACAGGCACTAACATTTTTTCCCTTCCCTGTGCGCATATTAACCTGCATCCTGGACTCAAGAGGGGAGTTTGTGTGTGAGGTTGTGGTGTGGATAATATGCCTCTGATGGGGAAGGGACCTCGGCTCTCCAGTGCCAGATGTTGAGCTGGCCTGTGGGACGCCTCATCCCTCTGACTGCCTGCTTTTGACATTCTGGCTTACAGCTGCCTGTCTTGAATTTGGAGTTAATGTGTAAATAGATCCACGAGTGCTCTGCTAAACATTTTCTACGTATTAACTGATTTCATCCTCACAATTCTATGAAGTAAATCCTGTTATTAACCCTGTGATACAAGTGAGAACTGAGATTCAGAGAAGCAAAGTAGTTTGCCTGAGTTCTTGTAGATAGAAAAGTTTGCAGCCTGAGCAATAGAAAACAGGAGCATGTGGGACACTCCACTGAAGTTACAGGTAAAGCCAAGCTAGCTGGCTGGGTTGATAGAGGAAGGGATTGCTCTGATGGGCCTCAGTACAACAGAGTTCTCATTAGCTAATGGATTGAAACTGTCCTGTAGCTGTACTCTTATTCTAGACCTTGAGGCCTGGGGGTATGCTCTCCCATCAATGGCCCAGGGGACAGTTTATCAGGAAAACAGACTGTACTTCTTATTCTCCAAAGCCAGATCCCTCCTCTCAACTTTGCAGTGGGTTTTATCTCCTGTTCAAAACCACCCCTAACTTTACCCATGTATCACAGGCCAAATTCATTACCTCCTCAGGAAAGACCCTTCCACCCTCCCACTGACCCTAGAGCTTATACTCCTGTGTCTTTGTCTGCCTGGCTTTTGTGTGGAACTTTGCTTGTCCTCTGTCATGGTGGACGGTGGGCAAGTAGACATGGGTATCTCTCAGCTAGACCAGCAATAGATGAGCAGGGTGCTCTTACAGGTGTCTCTGGAGTGTCACATCTGTATTCAGGGGTCTGCTTGCTGACCCAAGCTACTTGATGTTCCCCAAACAAACTCATAAAATTTCCTGCCTCAGTGTGTCTGCTCATGCTATTCTCTTACCCACGAGTGACCCATCTCTGAATGTCCAAACTCCATCCATTTGTTAAGGCACAATAATACCATGTAGATACTGCCTGATGCCTTCATTAAGCGCCCCCCTCCCACAGTGGAAGTGCTCTGAACCTCCTCTGAATCTCAGGAGGCATTTTGTCAGTACCCCTCTTAGGTCATTCATATGCTGCATTCTTTTGAGACATGTATATTTATGTCCACATTTCCTTTTGTAGTTTTTCATCAAAGGCTGAGTCACAGTAATTCTGCTGTGCATCTTCAAATTTGCTTAATAGAGAGCGTGGCATGTAGGGTGTTTTTGAATGAGAGAGGAGGACACACTTATGCACACAGGAGAAAAGGGCAATATCTGGTCAGGAAACCCTGGGGAATTGCAAATACCATGTTTGCTGAATAGATGATGTACTTGAAGCATCAAATAAAATAATACTTATATTCTAACTTATTCCAATTCTTTCTTCTGTCCTAGCTGGCTTCCCTCTCTTCCTTGTAGACACTCTGGACAGCATCAATAATTTCTATGCCAAAAATCCCAACTTCAGACTCTCTTTCTAGGGACTCCAACCTAAAACAAAAGGACACTGGGAAAGCCCACAGGACTAAGAGAAAACAGGACAGATGGCAGTCATGGAGGGTGGTCTCTGGAGAAGGAGCTCAAAGATGATCATTAGCTACAGTTATTTTCAAGATTTTTTTCTCTATCTGTTAAAGATTCAAATTTCAAAAAAATAGGGGAGGGAGCTGTCTAACCAGCTTATTCTGGGTCTTATGCCTACCTTAGCATGGGGGAGGATAGGGTATCTTTTTCAACTGTCCTACCAAACTCCAGGTTCTCTGAGATAACAAATACTATCTCATTCAATCCTTAGGACAGGCTGTGAGGTAAGTGCTGTATCTGTCATACAAATAAAAAAATTAAGACAAAATTTAGAAAAGGCCAAGGAGCTAGCCCTGCCCCCAAATTTCTTATAGCAAAGACTCTACTTTGTAGGGTTGACTTCCCAACATCCTTTCCAGCCGCAAGTGGTTAGTAAGCCCATCATGGCGATTCCATGGTAGTTATTGGTTTAGGAACGGGCATGTGTTCCTATCCTGACCAATGAGACATAAGGGGAATTTTCCTGGGCCTTCTGAGAAATATCTCTTTGCTCCTCAAAAAGAGACCAAAGAAGAAACAACCCCCAGCTCTTACTCTGGACATTGCTAAGCCTGTGTTCAACAAACAAAACTTCCTCAGATGTCTTACTCACCCCTGTGGTTCATGCCAGCACAGGAGGTAGCTGAAGCAAAAGAATCACAGAGAAAAGGGGCCACCCTGGAAGCTGCCAGCCCTCCGGTGTCTTTGTTGTATGATAAAATAAAGTTCCCCCATTGATTAACATAGAGCTCAAGCTGAGGATTTCTGTGATGTTTAGCCAAAAGCATTCTAACTGAAACACTCACTACTATGGGCTGAAAAAAATGCCAATGGGATGAGGACATTTTCAAAAATTAGTCCCGGGAAAATTCATAATTTTGAGAATCACCATTAACTAGCTGCCTTACCTTGGACAAGTTATCTAGCTTCCTGGAATCAGTTTCCTCCTATGCAAAATAGAGCTGATACTTGTTAGACAGATTAAGCAGTTAAAACAAACAGCCTGGCACATAGTAAATGCCAATAGTTGGCTGTTAGGGATACTCTTGGAAGAAAAATAGAAATAGAATCAGAAAGTGAATATCTATTGCTTTTATGCAGTTCCTGAACATTTTACAATTTTTTTCTGCACTCCTTCCACATCATTTCTGATATCCTAACTCAGCCATCACATCATCCCCTGTCAAATGGCATAATTCTGGCAGTGCATCCCCCTTACAAGGTTGCCCATATTTAAACTGCAGACCTCTAAAAGGCAAAGATTCCTCCTGTTCCTTTTGTTTGAATAGCCTCCAGCATGATTCCAGGAATATGTGGACACTTAATATATTCTTGGCTCAGTGGTTTATAACCACAGGTCAAAAATCAAATTCAAATGCAGTGGTTCTTAAACATTTTTGGGTCATGAACCCTTTTTGAGAATCAAATGAATATTGTGGACCAACTCCCAGACAAAAGCCCAGCCAAGCAAAATGACCATACACTGGATTCCTCCCCCTCCCTCAGGCATAAGACTCCCTGCATTAAAATCTTCAAAATAAGCCAAAGAGAACAGTTAATAAACATCACCATGTGCCAGGGGCCGCACAAAATACATCTCGTTTAATCTTTAGAAGAATGCCACGGTCAAGGGACTACTCTCACCTTTTGTGTAAGTTCAGAGGTCTTAGGTATCGTGTGTGAGGTCAGAGAGCTGAGTAGTTTCAGCATTCTGGTGCTCCTAAGCCCCACTCTGTTCCCCCATGGGTCAGCCATAAATCACCAGCCAAACACATGGGCAGGAGCAAGATTTTCATGTCAGTTCTGCCAGCAGGGAAACTGAGGCATTCTGAGCAGAAGTCTTCATGGGAAGTAAAGACAGTTAAATAAGGTCAACCCAGGCCACCTGGGCCTAAGAAGGCCTTCCTTCCTTGGCTCCCTCCTTCCTTCATTCAGTCAGACATCTGAGCATTGCAGTGTGCCAGACACTGATGCATGCAACAGTATAGAAAGGACCCACGAGGACCCCTGGCAAGTAGAGCTGGGTTTGGATTCCAGATCCATCAGTTAGTTGCTGTGTAACCTGGAGGAAGCTACTTAATTCCCTGAGCCTCAGTTTCCTTCTCGGTCTCTTCATGGTGAGGTTGCTCTGCAGATCAAGCAGGCCTGTGTCAGGAGAGCAGCCTGCCCAGGGCCTACAGGGAGTGAGTTCTGGGCAGAAGTCACTTATAGACAGATGTGATCTACTTTATGTTGTCAAAGGAGATACCCTTAGAGGAAAAAAAATATGGTCCCTTCCAGAAAAGGAGCCTGGTAAAAAGAGCAGAGCAGAGGTCTTTTCTAACAGGGAACATTAACTTCTTCTTCTCTCCAGACCACTCAGCTGACACTCCTCTTTGTTTTCATGCTGAAAGGGGAAAAATATTTTCCTGGCAGTTGAAAGTGGAGTTTTTCCATTAATCTTCCCTTTGCATGTTGTTTCACCAAGATCCAAAGTGACACAAAACAAACCCCAGAATT
>CM052544.1:24254571-24296682 GCA_028533065.1 Trachops cirrhosus
GTGATTTTTACTATTTTAGTCACTCAAGTAATGTCTGATCATATCTTTATTGTAAAAATGGTAAATCATACAGAACCATACAGAAAAGACACTAACTGTTCCATCCCTTTGGCCCCTATGTGTGTCTCCATTGGCCCATTCTCCTCTCCTGACTCATCTTCTGCAGGAAAATCTCTATCGTAATTTACATGTATAGTAGTAGATACAGAAATAGTTTTATTTTTTAATATTAATAGGGTCATTCTATAATATCATTTAGCCTACAAAGTTTTTTTTTCTGTTTTGCTCTATTTGTTTAATGTGTAAAAGATTTTTCTGTGTCTGAATATATAGAGTAACAAATTCTTTTCTAACAGCTGCCTCATATTCTTTAACATGGAAGAAACACTGATGAAGTCATTCACTTACTGATGAATACTTAGGTTGTTTCTCTTTTTTTATATATATATTTACAACAACAACAATAAAACCCCACTACAGCAAACATTCTCATGGACACCCTGTACTTATATGAGAAGCTTTCTTAAGGACACAGATAATTGTAAGGGGTATTACGAAGTTACAGAGGCCTTTGTAAATTTAATAGATTCTACCAAGTTACCCTTCCAAGAAACTGTATCAGTTTATCCCCGCCCCCAACAATGTCTGAGATTTTTCAGTTACTGAACTCTGCCTGCATTCTTAGAAAAAAAGTTACTCATGGTACATTATTCTTTTGATGTACTACTGAATTTGATTTGTTAGCATTTTAGTTAGGATTCTTGGAATTATATTTCTATCTGAGGTTGTAGTAGATCTCTGCTACAGGTTTTGATATAATGCTAGTTTAGTAACATTAAGTGAAGCATGCTCTGTCTTTTTCATTCCTCGAAAGAGTCGAAATCACATGGCAATTTTGTGCTCCCTGGACTTCCAATGGAATTGGCTTGTAAATTCCAAACACATTTTGGGAGCCCTTGGCCAAGTTTTAAATTTCTATGATCATGAGTATATTTATGTTTTCTTCAATTTTAATAAATTTTTATCATTTACCCAGATTTCACAATTTTAGCACGGAATTTAACATAATAATCTGCATAATAAAACCTGTAAATCTCTTCTTTACCTATAATTATACTGTATTGCTTTCGTATTGTTTGTTTTTCCTATTTTTTTCTTGATTAGCTTTGCCAAAGGTTTCCCTCTTGTCTTGTGTTTTAATGAAACATCTTTTTGATTTCTCAGCAAAATTACTGATTTTATTTTTTCTAAGCACTGTCCTGTTTTAATCTTTATTAATCCCTTCTTCCTCTTTTTCTTAGTCATGTTTTCTTGCTCTCTTTTTAACTTTCAGTTGAACAGTTTATTTATATTCTTTTTCTTATTTAATTACAAAAGTCTCTAAAGCTTTTAGTCATTCTGTGTACATGGCCTTGGCCTTTTCATTCACGTAATGTTCTTATTATCGTTTTCTAAATAATCTGTAATTGCAATTTTGATTTCTTTTTAATCTAAAAGTTATGTAGGAGGGTAGTGATTTTTTTAAGTTTGGGAATTAATGTGTAGTTTCTCGGCATTGTGGTTTAAGATTGTGGTTGTGTGGTTCCTTCCTTGGAATATATAAAACTTTTTCTTGTGGCATAATAGCTGACCATTCTCACCCAAAGTAAAACAGAGGATAGATTCTCTGCAAAGAACAAAGTATAACATATATTTTGATACAACCTGATTCAAGTAACTCAACTGAATTGCCAACTGGAATTTTAACCCACAGCAAATAAAGTTTGTTTTGTTTTTAATTGCAAGAGCCAGGCTTTGTTGAGATTTTATAAGAAGGAAAAGGAGGAAGATGAGAAAGAGCAGGAGGAGAGAAGAAAGGAAGGGGGTAAGTTAGTTTGTTCAGATTCCAGAAACTAGGGTTTAAATATCAAGAGCCAATTTTGGTAGACTAGCTAACTATAGAGATTTATAATATGAACCTTAGACTTGAGAAGACACAGAAATGATATATAATCAATTTTCTATCCTTGAAGAGATAAGTACATATGATAGGAAGGAGAAGGATTGGAGAGAATACAGGAAAATTACATACAGGGCAGTGTTTCTGAGTTGGGGCTCTGGTCCTGCCCCTCCTAATGTTGAAACCCTGGAAGAGAGAAGGTGGGGACTTAGGTTTGAAGATCCGAAGAAAGTCCTGCTTTTCCCCTGGAGCCCTAGGAGGAAGGAAACTCTCCAAGTGTTCAATGCCAACATGGTGTAACCACCATGGAGTAGAATAGGTGGCAGGGCTGGCCTAGACAAAGAGAAGACCTGTGGGTCTCAGATGACAGCTGGGAGGGCTAGCAGGAGAGTTCAGCAGGGCAAGGGGTGCAGGGACCTACATCAGAGGGCCAAAGGCTGAATGCTCCAAAGTCACAGACAGACCTCAGGAGACCTGCTAGGACTGAGATAAAGCCCAGACTCGAAGGGACCCTGGGTACAGGGTGGTTCATGAAGATGAGGAATCTGGGATTTAAGGAGCAACTGCTCTGGCAAGACAGACTGGTTCCAAGCAGAAGTAGGGCCTGTTCAGAGTTGGAGGCGGAGAAATTCCTCAAGTGAGTGCTTGACTGAGGTGGGAACATTTATAAACAATGGAGATGCATAATCAGTTTGGGTTCTCATACTCTCAAAGTTCCTTGAATCTTTTATTAAGAAGAGAAGGGATACACAGCACAGGAGAAGGTGGAGACTGACTGCCTGTATTTGGTTTTGTGGAGGATTAAATACCATCACAAATTCTTTGCCACTCCTCCCAGTGAGAGATAGAGTCCACGCCCCTTGAAAATAGGCAGGCTCTGCATCCTGTTTTAACCAATAGAAATAGTCAAGATGCCACTACTGTGCAACTTCCAGGGCCAAACCTTAAGATGGCCATTCTGTGAGGGACCTGAGTCTCTGGAGAAAAGCATCTGGGTGAGCGCCAAGACAATAAAGGTGTGCATGAAGCCCAGCTTAGAGCTGAGCTCAGCCCCGAACACACTGCAAGAGGAATGATCCCAGCTGACATCGCCTGGAGCAGAAAGACCACACAGCTGAGCCCTGCCTGAATTCCTAAGCCACAGAGTCACCAGCAAATTCAATGGTTGTTGTTTTAACTACGTTTTAGAATAGTTCATTATGCTGTAATAGGTAACTACAACAGAGTACCCCAGTGTTTAGTGATAGAGGACTTTCTGGAAACTGTAATCTCTGTGGTGACTCATAAACCCTTTTAGTCAGATTAGAAATGAAATATCAGCAGTCTGAGTGAGAAGTGGAGGGAATTTAGAGACCATGACTCAGTAAATCTGGCTCTTTAAAGGAAAGGAACTGTCTATTTGGTTTCCCAGGGCTCTGTCATGAAGGAGACACTGGCTTTATTATTAGAGCGGCTCACATGATTAAGCTAATGTTTCTATATTCCTCCTCCTCAACCACACCTCCCTCTCTCCACCTCCACCATCACCACCACCAAAAAACTCCTTGCTTCAGGCTTATTCTGCAAGTATATAAAATCATCCAAATAAAAGAACATTTTCAAGAAAATGAATTTAATTGAAAAACCATGGTTTAGAATTTTTCCATGGCTTTCTTGACCTCGATGGAC
The DNA here is from genome assembly GCA_028533065.1 of Trachops cirrhosus. Classification (NCBI taxonomy): domain Eukaryota; kingdom Metazoa; phylum Chordata; class Mammalia; order Chiroptera; family Phyllostomidae; genus Trachops; species Trachops cirrhosus. Next base: position 24,258,179 of record CM052544.1, read on the forward strand.
AGGCTAATGCAGCACACCCCAAGGGCACCTGTCTACTCAGCTCTATAGAGAATTCCCTGGAAATTTTCCCCCTTAATCCAGTGCTCAATGAAAGGAAATCCAGGATTAGATGGTGGATGTGGGATTAGGATGGGAGAAACTGATTTCTACTCCCAGGTACCTCAATAATGTTTGTGACTTTGAATAGGACTTAGATTGTTCATATTTAAAATGAAGAGTAATGCGTTCAACAATATTTATTGGATTCCTACTACATGCCATGCACTGTTCTAGACATTTGAGATACATTGATGTACAAAGTAGACAAAAAGGACAAATCCCCATTCTCTTGCATCTTACATTCAATTGGAGAGACCGATAATAAATGATCAGTATGTTAATTATATGATATGACAGAAGATGTTAAATTCCACTGGAAAAACAGAACATGATGAGAAGGAACAGGATTACAAGAGCAGGGGGGCACTTTGCAGTGCTAAATAGTACCATACGCATTAAGGTAGACCTCATCGAACAGGTGACCTTTGCACAAAGACTTGAAGGAGGAGAGGGAGGGAGTCGTGTGGATATTTGAAGGAAGCGTGTTCCAGGCAGAGGAAACATTGAAAGCAAAGGTCCCAAGGTGGGAGTACGCCTGGTGCATTCAAGGAACAGCAAGATTATTGTGGCTGCTGAGGGAGGAGTGAAGGAAAAAGAGACTAGTAGGAAATCAGGTACATAGGAGCTGGGGGGATAGGTGTTGATCAGGCAGAGCCTCTAGCCATTGTAAGTTTTGGCTTTACCTCTGGTTGAAGTGGGAGCCATTGGGGAGTTCTGAAAAAAAGAATGATATATTGTGATTTTCCTTTCATCAGTACCCCTCTCACTGGGCCTCTAAATTGAGAATAGACATGTAGGGAGCAAGGAAAGAATCCAGGGGATAGATGAGAATCCACACCCTATTTCATTTGCCTACTGTGGGGCTCTGTTGAATAAATGGAGCACAAGACTATGGGAAAGAAGAGATGCAATGTAAATGATTTTTCTTGTTATGTTAGATGTACCTACTCGGCACTGAACTACATCTCAAGGCTGGTCAGGTCCAAGCTAACCTTCCCTGGGATTTATGACAAATATGATGGAGATACTGAGGAAGAAAGAGAGACTGTCCTTCCAAGTTTGTTGGCAACTGTTCATCTTAGAGGAGTGGCTGGCAGGTTTGGAGAAATCTGATCCTGGCTGGATGTGTATTTTGGGGAACTGAGTGCACTCTGAGCAGGAAATGCAGCCAACCAGTCAATAATGGCTGGGTTTTAAAGACTGAAAATAACTCTCAACCAAGAATACTGGCATCCAGATCCCTTCCCAAAAGGTGGGGGGAGGAGCTTCCCGCCAAAATGCAGCAGAACATGTGACCTGGGAGGGGAGTTAAGTTCTGCTGGGCTTTTGATGTTCTATTGTCATTTCCTTTTATGTGTAATTCATGGAAAATCCAGTGCCTACCACATTCATGGAAGTGTGCAATAAATGTTATATAGAAAACTATCTAGAAAGATTTGGCCACTGGGCTGAATTCACCCAAGACATCCACCAGATACCTGGAGTGAGCTGGTTCCCTTGTGACTCATCCCATTTCTCTAAACACATGATCATCCCCAAACTCATTTACTTCATTGAGGGTTCTTCTTAGTTGTAGTTTGGTCAATCAAAGTTTGCTGCAGTTTATACAGACTTTTAGGAACCCTAAGAAAAAGGTGGTGTGTAGTAGTCCCCCCGCTTTTCTACATATGTAACCTCCTTTTTTCTTTCTGCTCACCTCACCACCTAAGACTTTTGCTGTTTATTTCAACCAACACCTTTTGGGTACCTCCTTTGTACCAAGCACTGAGCTCGACTCTAGAGGTTCAGAGCTGAATATTTCGAGGTCCTTGCCCTTCAATTGTATTTGTTTTAGAATGTAGAGGAAGCTGCACAGAATCCTAATGCACTGAACGTGGACTGCAACGAAGGACCCCCCAAAAGGACTATATTAGCCTCTGCACTGGATCTTGGAGATGAGATAAAAAGGAAAGTATATTCATAGCAGAGGACATTATAGATAATAATTACAACCGGCTCTCCAAAATAAATATGTGACTATACATATAAATGTATTATAAATTTCACTGGTAGAAAGGATGTATAGCATAAAATTTATAAATAATAAAATATACTGTACTTATTATAAATTCAATGTAGTCAATTAATTCTCATAAAATACTTTTATTAATTTTGCTGAACTGTTGTATTTATAACCAACTTATTGTTGCAGCTGACATTGGTCGATATTTATTTACATTCATGAGTAAGATAAAAAGTGAGGTAATAATGCATGTCTCAACTTCACTCACTGGCCAATGACATGAGCAACTTCTTTGCTGAATTGGATGATAGTGTCAAGTACTGGAAGGCTATTTCTTAAGTTTTGGTGCTAGTCATACTATAATAGCTACAGACATAACAACTTTTTTGAGTTTAATTTGTGTTATTAAGATCCCTCCATCATTGACTTATGTCTAGACAATCAACAAAACAACAAACAAAGCCATGATCTGTAGCATTTGCTGATTTCTGTGGTGTAAATACTCCCACCAGGGCCAATTTCAAGCCAGCAATGTGACGAATAGAGGCACAGAAGCCAGCTATCATACAGTGTTTCCAACAATCTGATGTAATAATAGATGCAAATAACCGAAAGAGCATAAGTAACAGAAAATAGTAAAAATACATAGTGAAATACATAGAAAGTGATGAGTGTTGAGTATTTATTTCTTTGTTTTTAATATATTTAAGTATAAGTTAATGTAGTTTAATTTTTAATAATGGCTATGTTTAACCACTGTCTTACAAAATTTCTGGAAATTGAACATTGGTTCTCATAAACCTGTCCGAGCCATCTCCAGCATGCTACCGGTCCTCGTACACACAGTAGAAATCCAATAAATGATAGTTAACGTTCCTTTATTAAGGAACAAAAAATAGAAATGGGTTAGCTAAGGAGGGTAAAAGAATGACTGGCAGGAGTCCGTGGAGAAGGGGTTTCCAGAAGCATTGGGAAGGTTTGCTCCTCCTTTGTTTGTGTGCCTTCAGAGTCACTTACTCCAGGAAGGGTCCACCCTGCTCTGCTCTGTGCAGGAGAAAAGGCTCGTAGAATGGCCCACATGGCTTGGGTCTACCTCCCGAGCAGGCTGAGCGTGATGGGCCTCCTCACAGAGCACATAATGCTCCGGCTTTGTGTCCAGACAAGGGTGCTCGCCCTGTCTGACCTCACACGCTGTGTCAGTGACATGGATAGACTGCCTCCGGTGGCTCAGGCATCTTTATGCCCAGCAAGACCTGGAAATATTTGCAACTGTGCCACAATGAGCTCTCCTAATGTGTCAATCAAGAAAACACTTCATCCTTCTGAAATTCATGTGACAAAACCCACGGAGAGTAAGCTGCTAATATGGAAATAGCAAAATCCTTATGTTCCCTGACAGCAGCTTCTAAAACATACCTCACACCTCTAGGAGCTGGTGCTTAAAAACTCCTTCAAGACACCTCCATCCAGCATCAGTGGGCTTGCTCTCAGGATAGCGAAGGACCGGTGTTCTAAGGAGACAGCACCTTTCACCTGGAACCCTCAGCAAGCCTTCCTTTGCTTATAGGCTAGAGAGTAGGGACAGGTAAAGAGAAAGAACTCAGAGGAAGGCATGTCCACACGTTCAGTGGAGCAATGATCAAGCTGTCCACCAACTCCCACTTCCCTGGAGGAGTGTTCAGGGAGGCCTGCTTGATCTTCTTTCTCAGCGGCCATAACACATGACAAGAGGACCAGCCATGCTACACACTTATTAATATGTCCTACCACTGTCTCTGGATATGGCCTTTCCATTTTCTAAGAACCACACCACATGGTTTCCACGGCACAGTTGAATTCAACCCACGCACCAGGAAGAAGTACAGTATAGTTGTTAGGGCTCAGAAATGAAACTGACTTGGTTTGAGTTTGGACCATGCCACTCACTTGCTCAGTGACCTTGGGCAACCTACTTAAACCTCTCTGAATTTTGGCTTCCTCATTTAGAAAATGGAGATGATAACAGCTACTTTGGGAGGATTAAAATCAATGATGACTACAAGTGCAAAGTGAGAATAAATAATTTATATTATTGTTTATGGCTTGTTGCTCTCAGCCCTCTGACACGTCTCCCTCGGGCAGACTCTCTCTGTGCAGCGCTCTGGGCTGGAGCCCTCTTTCCATCATCAGTGAGACTTGGAAACAGCAGCGCTCTTCCCTCTGGTCTTCCCGGGGTTGCCAGGGCTTTTCTTTTTTTTTCAGATGACATTGACCTTCCTCACTTGATGGATGAGGCTGCATGGAGGAAGTCAGTGCAGAGGGACAGGGCAAAGTGAAAGAGAGAAGGGGAGTCTCCGGTAAAGGGTGTGTGAGTAAGCAGGTAACCACCATGGGCAACAGGAGCTTAACCCTAGGGAGAAATCCAGGAAATACTATAGACCACATGCCTCAGAGTTATCCCACGGAGGGGTGGAGGAGCAAGGTATTTATACACATCAAATCCCCTCAGTCCTGGCTGAGCACCACTCCAGAGGAAGGGTGGCATTACCCTCCTGACACTTCTGGCCTGTAGTGTGGACAGACACACACAGTCCCCCTACAGATGCAAAGAAAGCTCACAGAGTTAAGATTCTGGCTATTGAAATTCAACCTGAGGCACAAAAAAGGCCTTAAGGATATGGTAGCAACACTTCTGTAGATTTTTATCCTTGTCTGAGCCATGTCCTTGAGGAAGCTAAAGTTGAGCTTGAGTAGCACATGATATAAGGACGAACATTACAAGAGCCACCAAATTAAAAACTAGAAAGCACTCATCTCTCATGAACAGGAGCATTGCTGCCATAAAGGAAAATTCATTATCCGAATGGTCCAGGGAACTCCATATGGGATTAGAATCATTAATATTAATAAATCTGGTACCAAAAAGCAAATGCCAGTAAGTCCAGGGTGACAGCCTCTTACTCTCTGAAGGCAAATTTAGAGCTTGGTATTAAGTCTGGGTGATTAAGGGGACTAATTATAGGTAGGTAGCCATCTTTATTGTTTCCCGCATCCAAGGGCACTCTGTACTCACACAACATTTGGACTTGTGTTTGGGACCCTTTTTTAAATCCTTGCAGTGCCTTTTCATCTGCCCATGGCCAGGTCAAGCTCACCACTCCCTGCTCATCAACCTGCTGAGGGCCCTCCATCTGGACATTTGCTTAGAACACCTGTCATCTCTGGCAGGTAATGTCAACATGACACAGTGCAGCCAGCAAAAATCCAACTGAGACACACAATTTCTTCACACCAGCACTCCTTAAAATGAGGGTGGGTGACCTGAAAATGCCAAAGTCCCAGTCTCCTTGCAACAGCATGGATGGACCTAGAGATTATTATGCTAAATGAAATAAGTCAGTGGGTGAAAGGCAAATACAATATGATCTCACTTATATGTGGAATCTAGTGAACAAAATAAATTGATAAACAAAGTGGAAACAGAGGCATGGATACATGGACCAGACTGACAGCTGTCAGAGGAGAGGCGGCAGGGGGAGAATGGATGAAAGAAGGTGCAGGGAGGAGACAACTGTACTGGAACAACAATAAAAAATAAATAAAATTGATTAGACAAAAAAATAATAACCCCCCAAAAAGTGATTATGGACAAAAAAAAAAGGTGAAGGGATTAGCCAAGGAATATATATGTATAACCCATACACAGAGACAGCAGTGTGGTAATGGCCAGGGTTTGGGGAGGAGGGCAGTGGAGACATTTGTAATTGTGTAAACAATAAAGATAAAGTAAATAAATAAAATAATGGCTCATGAAAAATAAAAATAAAATAAAACATCTGCTCTGTCACCTATGTTATTATTGCCTCACAACTTTTCTTAACTCTCTTTACTATTATTCAAAGATCCCTGCATATGTTTTGTCTCTACAAAGGCATCATTAACTCTCTGAAAGCAGAGAGCACTAATTCTGTGGTTTGGGGTACCCTACTGAAAAGATTAAAAAAAAGATTCAGAAAAGATTCCCCCTTTTTCTTTATCAACAGAGCTCTAATTTTGCTCAGGTGGCACTGTGTCCAATTTTGGACGGTGAGACATACAGTTAAGTCTGTTGTGAGAGTTTCTGGGAATGCTTTTGTCCTCAACAAAAAGAGGGAGACATAGTGTTGTTCCCCTTTTCAATTTTTATTTTCTTTTCTTTTGTTCTGTTTTACCTTCAATAGAGATATGATGGCTGGAGCTGAAACAATGGGGAAGTTTGAAAGGATCGTGCAGACGCTGATCCTGACATTATTGAACTTGTGAGCCAACCCAGTGACTGCCTACGACCCAACTTCCTGTTATGTGAGGAAAATGAGCCCCCATTTGCTGAAGTCACTGTAGATGGGTTTTCTACTTCCTGCAGCTTCACAACCACGCTTGCCAGAAGAAAGAGTTGAAGCAGTAGGAACACAGCGTTCACTTCTGCGACAAAGGCCCACACAAGTACTTTCACTTGGCAAAACTTGTGTCTCATGTAAAACTTAAACTATAAACTGATATCTGGGAAAAAAGGAAATGTCTTTAGCTTTCTACTATTTAGTTTGCACACTACAAGGGGCTTAGAATGGAGTTGAGTGAGCCCCTCTGAAACACCTGGCATATATCCATGATAAGTAGGAAAATGGGGACCCCCAGGAAGCATCTCTAAGCCATGCCTGTTGTATTAAAGTAACACACCAGCTACTGTAAAAAACCAACCCCCCAATCTCAATGGCTTAGCCCAATAGAAGTTTATCAGTTAATCCTGCAAAATACCCAGTGGGTCTCAGTAATCGTGGGTATGAGAGTTCCCTGTACTATACAGTCATTCTGGGATCCAGGCTGACTTCTTCAAGATTCAGCTGGGAGACAGGGGAAGAAAGAAAGGGAGGAGAGCACGTCCACTTTTGCTTAAGAGTCTTGACCCAGAAGAGACACATATCACTTCAACTCACATTCCACCAATGAAAACTCACCATGCCCCTTCCGCCTTAAAAAATATGGAGGACAAATGGTCCCTGGCTTTGTAGCAAGTTCCTGACAGCAACTCTGCTCTAAGGATGAAAAGTACAAACCTCTGGTAGACAGCTAGCTCTCTGCCACCAGCTAAATTTGATGGAATCGCTATAGATGGTTTCATCCTTAAAATGGTGCATTGGGGCTCAGTAAGTCCTTAATAGATCAATGGATGATGGAATGAATCTTTGCATTTCAAGCCAATTATTAAATTTAAAGTGACATTAAAATCCCTTTTTTATTGTTGTTTAAGTACATTTGTCTCCATTTTCACCCCACCATGCCCCACCCCTGCCTGACCCATCCCTGCCTCCCACCCTCGAACCCACCCCCTTTGGCTTTGTCCATGTGTTCTTCATACATGTCCCTTGATGCCCCCCCATTATCCCCTATGGTCCAAAAAAAATTTTTCCCCTAAAAATCCCTTTGAATTTGTGCTGTTTAGGTCTTCTGAACATTCAAGGGAAATATTTATTAATGACTTTGAATATATTTTTAAAATTTGGTTTATGCCATTGGGATTCTTAACCCAGGCACTTTAAAAATGGAATTCAGGAAGTTTATAAACTTTGGAACAAAGTTCTATCTTTATTTTCACTAAACTGTTAAGTGAAATTTCACATTTCCTTCAATTCTGGATGTAGGTAACCCACTGTAGGAATGCCAGCTGCACATGCGACTGTCACTAAGCAAAATCACAGATATTTTTATATTACATGACAGTCACTGTAACTATTTAAAAATATTACTTATGCTTACCATTGCTTTAAAACTACTGTAGTCAGTGGATCTGATACTGCATCTTAATATTTCATGTGTTAGTCAAGCACATATTATATTTTAAATGTTTTTATAATTGTACTCTAATATAATACTATATGTTATATTTTATGCATTTAGAATTTTTATCTGCAAAGGGATCCAGAGACTTTACTCGACTGCCAAAAGGATACACAAATCAGGTGAGATTAAGACCCCTGCTCTAGAGTCTGCAAAACTATTCATGCCAACAGCTACGCACAATCCTTTTGAGTAATATTTCCTTTTCTTTTTCCCCCTGACCCCAGTCTAGCCACTTTCTGTCAGTTTTTGGGGGGTCTCCCGTTGTCCTGGGTTCCACTCAGAGGCTGGCGGTGGGACTGTGGCTGTACACTCCGAACTCATTTGGGCCTGGACGAGGCAGTGCCCCGTCCAGGGGAAGGGGCAGCAGAGACACTTGCTCCTATCTGATCCCTCCATTCCACACCAAATCAAGCATATGCCTGAGCAGTGCGGACACTCTTCCAGATGACCTGAGGGCACCAGCGCAGCCTCTAGGTCTCAGCCTCATTCTTCCTTCCCAGCAAGCCCAGGGTTTTTTGCCTGATCAGACAAGCTTTTGCAATGAGCGCACAGGAGTTGCTTTCCTCTCTGAAAAAAATTCACAGCCTCTCCTTGCACAGTTCCAGGAGATGTTAATAAGTGCTAATAATTGGGGCCTGATTTGCATACCTTATGGATTATTAGCGTTTTATAGATAATAGTGATGAAAGCTTGTGTCTACAACCCCACCCCACCCACCCCTGCACTGGCCTGGATTACCCCAATCTGCTTTTCCATGCTTGGTGAGAACAAGGGAATACCGTGCTCGGGCCAGGACACCCCTGGAAATGGAATTGACACCCTCCCCCAACTCCTGCAGGACACAAAGGAAGCCCTTCCACTGTGTGTGCCTGGGAGGATGGTTGCAGGACCGTAGGGTGCTGAGCAATCTTATCTGTGGTAGGAGATTTATGCTGGCTCCCTGCCCCCAAGCCATGCAATCGCAAGCATGCTGGCATTAGAACTCTGAAAAGGTTTTTTGTTTTGTTTTGGATTGTTTTCCCTTTAAATCAGATCCTTTACAATGCATGCTCTTTGTGTTTATAAATTGTCCTAAACTCTGGGATGGCCCCATTGGCATCACTGTGCAGGCGCCCACCCCCTTGCTAGCCCAAGTGCTGTTAATTAGCCCTGCACAGATCTGCAAGCCTGATTGGCAGCAGTTTTTGCAAAAGGCTCCCAGCCCTCTCCACAACAAAGGAAAACCTTCTGAGCCTCTGGCATTATAGCTGTCACCCGAATTCTTTGCTTTTTTACTCTGCTGAGGATTTCGTGAATGCATTTATTTATTTTGAAATGTTAGCACCAATGTTTTGGTAAGAATATGTAAATCTTGCATTTGAGAAATAACCGCCATATTTGAGATTTGTCACAACTCTGAGGGATAGCATGGGGGCAGGAAAATTCATTTTTAGGTTAAGAACAGGGCTAACAGTTTGGAAAACTGCCTGACAGTATCACTAAAGCTTTAGCATAGGCATACCCTGGGATCCAGCAATTCCACTCCCAGATAATTCCCACAGAAATGTTGCACATGTTTCTCCCCAAATGTACTAAGATATGCCTAGCTACACTATCATAATAGCCTCAAACTGGAAGCTGCCCAAATGGCCATCAACAAATAAATAGAATGACTTTTTAAATTGTGGAAGCTCACACAAGGGAACACCATACAGCAACAGGAATACAAACTGCCCTTACACACAGCACTGTGGCTGGTTCTCAGACATGTAAGGGTGAATGAAGGAAGCTGGAAATGAAAGAGAATACAGTATATTATTCCATTTATATCAAGAACAAAACCAGTAAAAACAAATCTATGGTATTCATCCAAAGAGTGGTTAACTTTGGGAAGAGGGGACTTGAGTGACCAGCAGGGTTTCCTGGATGCTGGTAATGTTCCAGTCCTTGATCTTTGGGTTAGTTATAAGACTGTGTTCAGTGTATGAAAATGTACTGAGTTGAGAACTTGTAAGTGTACTTTTTGTGTGTATATTGTACTTCAGTAAATAGAAAAAATAGGGCTAGGTTGAGGTTGCCTTCTCCTGTGGGAAGGTTTAAGGTTGACCTGATCAATTAGTAACTGGAGTAGACAAGGTTGATTTGGCCTCCCTGGCCAGCTGAACCTGGCCTGGGATGTGGTACCCTTAACACCTGGGGCTGCTGTGAGGACAGGGTCCCTTGGCCACGCGCTGTGGTTCTGCATGCCTGGGAGTCATCCTAGCTCCTAGCAGCATCTCAAGGGAAAGCTCACATAAAAACCAGGTAGATGATCTGAAGAACTGAAACTAGAGGGGAGAGAGTCAGGGATTGGAGCCAAAGGGAAATGACTACATGCAAAATTTACCAAGCTCATCCCCAGGCACTGGAAGCCTGGTGCCAAGGGCCTGCGAGTGCCTCAGAGTCCTATGAAAACATGTGAGGGCTTAAAGAGATCTGTAATGACTCCAAACTGCAAAACAGAAAATTAGAGGATAATCAAAATCAATGAATGTTTAATTAAATGTCTGCAACACGCAACATATGTCAAGTAACTCAGTGTTTCTCAAATATCAGTGAGCACACAAGACATCTGGGGATTTTGTGTGAATACAGATGCTGATTCTGTAGGGCTGGGGTGGGGCCTGGGATTCTGCATTTGGAACGAGCTCCCAGGTGAGGGCCACGCTTCCAGTCCATGGACCACACTTTGGACAGCAAAGAAATAGTTAACTGCAGCTCAACTCAACTCTTACATAGTTGTAAATGTAATAGATGCCAAAAACATAAAATGGATATTATTTTTATGAAACTCAAAATAATAATCTTTTATTGTGGTAAAATACACATAATGTAAAATTTACCATTTTAACCATTTTTAAGTGTACACTTCGGTGGCATTAAGTATATTTATATTATTGTGCAATCCTCATCACTACCCATCTCCAGAACATTTTTGTCTTCCCCAACTGAAACTTCAGACCCTTTAAACAATAACTCTCCATTCTCTCCTCTCCCCAGCCTCTAATAAGCACTATTCTTTCTGTCTCCTTGAATTTGACTACTTTATTAAGTGCCTCAGATGAGTGGAATCATACAATATTTGTCCTTTGGGAGTCTGGCTTGTTTCACTTAGCATAATGTCTTCAAGGTTCATTCATGTTGGAACATGTATCAGGATTTCACTTTTCCTTTAGACTGAATAATATCTCCATGTATGGAGATACCATACCTTGTTTCTCTGTTCATCCATCAATGCACATCTGGCTCGTTTCCACTTTTTGGCTATGGTGAAGAATGCTGCGGGATTTACCAATCCTCATTCAAGTAATAAATGTGGATTTACAAATATCATTCAAGTCCCTGCTTTCAATTCTTTTGGCTATATACCCAGAAGTGGACTTGTTGGATCATAAGGTATTTCTGTGTTTAATTGTATTGAGGTACCAAAATAATAATTATATTACACTTGCAGCAGGCTGTCATTTTGATGACCTAGTATTTATGCCCTTGTGTAATTCCTGCCCACATTAATGGTGGGACAGGCCTGTCACTGCTTTGCTCCAACAAACAAAATATAGAGAAAACAATGTTATGCCAATTCTAAGACCAGACTTTAATTGTTCCCTCTTGGAATGCTTACCCTTGGAACAGTTCTTCTTGGAATTCAGCCACCATGCTATGCAGCAGTTCAAGTAGCCACTGTAGAGGCCCACGTGGAGAAGGTCAAGGCCCCCAGCTGTCAGCCCCAACCAATGTCCAGTCAAGCTCCATCTGACTCCAGATGCCCGGGTATTCCAGACATATCCACCTCAGCTGAGCTCCCGGTCAAGCTTTCAGATGACTGCCATCACCCACTGTACCAGCTAACCCTACTTGGAGCAGAAGAAACATTCTATGAAAGATAATATATCATTGTTTTAAGCCCCAAGATTTGAGATCATTTGTTACACAGCATTAATGGACTGAAACAAAACCCTTTTAAATGTTTTAGAGCAAGAACAAAACGCATTATACTTAATGTGGGATTTGGGTAGAATTTAAGATATTTGATACAGAATGAAATTGGCTCAGAGTCTTCAAAGACCTGAAATATCCCAGGTCCTAACAAAAGAAAGGACGCAAAATAGCTGGTGGGAGATGAGCTCGTGAACCCCAGTCCCCAGAACCAAGAGCTGCGGCAGGACTTTTGTAGCTGTTGTGGTTGTCGTTGTTTTGTGTAAGTTAAAGGTCTGGTTGGCTCAGAGTAGCGTGCCAGTTAGCTGCCATTATCCTCATACCAAAGACAGCAGCTGGGGATTTTTCCACATATGTGGCTTGGCATATGGCTACTGGGGGATTTGAACTCTTAATTAGAAGCTTCCTTTTGCCCAGAAATTATTGTACAGCTGAGTGATAAGAATAAATCCAGCCAAGTCTGATCTCAGATTCCCATAAGCACAGAAAATAAGCAGCTCGAACACGAAGCCTTGAAAGCAGCGGCTGAGATGTGATGCTCATTCACCCAGTCCCTGAGACCCTCAGCCCTCTCTTGCTGCCAGACACCAAGGCAACCAGCTCCATGTTCCTGCCTCACCCCACTCTGTTCAGCTGGGGTCCTCTGGCCCGCACCTTAGGCAAGAAGAATGGTGGGCAGTGGTTCACTCATTGTTCAATAATATACGTATATTGAGCATGTACTATGTGCCAGTCAGATGCTATGCTAAGCCCTGGGCGTAAGTGGGTAAACGGAATAGACGTGGTCCCTCCTGTCATGGAAGTTACAACTCAGTGGAGAACATAAACAGGTAAAAACACAAATACAATACCAATGCCACATCTGTTCCTGCCTTGGGAGCCCTCTGCATGATTCTCTCTTGAAGTTGCTCTTTGTTCTAACATTTATGTCTTCAAAGGGTCAGCTTAAACATAATCCCCGCAAAAGCCTTCCGTGTAGCCCAGTTGCTCTAGTATATCCTTCTGACTTCGTTCTCTGAGTAGCACTTACTATTGTCAGATGTTTTCTTATATATTTATTGGTTTACTATCTCTTTCTTGCCATAGAAAGTAAACTCCAGGCAGGCAGGATCTTGTCCATTCTGTTCACTGCTGTGTCTGGAGCCCTTAAAGCAGTGTTCAGCATGTAATAGGTGCTTAAGAAATTTGATGAATAATGACATAAAGTTTGCACCGCACCATCTCACCACCCAAAATGTAAATATATTTTTATTAAGTGCAACTTAGCTAGTGATTTTACTTACTCTTCCCCATAAAAAAAATCACACTTGATAATTTGCACATTTTCTTAAAAGGACAAATATATAGTAACAGCCAATTATTCGTATATCTTCTGTTCCTCATGAAAAAAAAGTGGGGTCATCAGAGAGGGTTGACAGTTCCAGCCAGGAATAGTTGGAGGGCGTGTTTCTTAGCCTGGGTGACTATGTCATATCCAATGGGCATTGGACACAGGCCCACATTAGGATTGTTGCCATCTCCAGGAGGCCATGATTGACTTGAGGAACTGCAGCCAACATGATAGAACTCATTATCAAGTATCTCAAAGTCATTGTCCATCCAGCCACCCACTGAGCTCCTACCTGCCTGAGGTCTCTGACCTCAGAGTATTTAGATATTGCGGAGGAAGAGACTGAGACCCAAACCAAAAAATATTATATATATTGTGATTCACACACTGGCAGGACACCTAACATAACCTGGGCAGGTCAGGGCAGGGGGCTGCCAGGAAGAGACATTCCCCATATTGAATATTAATGGATAGGGAAATGGAATGGGGATGGCTGGGCAGGAGACATGGCAAGGGTGTGCGCCCAGAGGGGAGAAACAGCTTGAATACTCAGAGAACAGCGAGCAGCTCAGGCTGCCGAAGCAGAGAAGGAAAAGAAGAAGTGAAGGACGGGGTTACCCTGGCAGCAACAGCCTAACCTGTTTGATACAATACTGGACCCCAGTTCTGATGATTAGATCCTATCTTGTTCCTTTGTCCTGTATTAGCATCCTACCTGGGACCCAGCAACCTGCCACGTGAGAGCCAGCATCAGGATTTATGAGGAACAGTGTGGGCATGTTTGCTATTGTTGCCCATGTCTTTGGGAAGAAGTTTTTGCCTACACTGGAATTAGAAGGTGAGCATTTTTCTCTTGTATTTCTTTTTACCTCTAGTAATAGCTTAGCTCTTAAAAAGTCAACTTATGTCCATCAAATTTTAAAAACTGCAGCAAAGAATCCAGGAAATTTCCATTATCTGGACAACTGTCAACAAGGATAGCTTACTCCTTGCATCAGGCAACAGTTCCACCCACACTGCAATCAGATACAAGGGTGGAGAGCAAACCAGAGAGGTTTAACATCTAATGAAACCTGTTTCTTTTTCTGATTTATTAGAAACCCTGAGGACCCAAATTTTGTTTTCCCCTTTCACATGAAAGTGTATTTCTGTGGTTTCACCTGCTTTGTTAACCAAAGAAAGTGGTTGCTGAAATAAGATTCATGATACTGTAAAACCTGAAAGAGCAAATTTGGGAGAAGCCCTATAGGGGTAGATTTCCAGCTACCCTTCCCAGCTGCTCACGAAGGGGCACACTAAATCCCTTTTAAAATGAACTGCTCAGCAAAACTGTTTTGCCCACATTTAAAGCCATACAGTGAGTCCCTTTTTGTCTTAAAATCTGTCTGTCACACTGGATTTACACACACTCACTTCATGGGCACTTAGAGACTCGGAGGCAGGCAGGGCACTGTAGAAAGCCAGGTGGGAGCTAAGTGCTATGGAGCGCACTGGGGAGAGAGGAGCAGGGAGACCCCAGATGAATGAATGGGGCATCTCCGCGCAGCTGCCTGAGGCTGATAGAACAGTGGCTTTGGGGCCTGGGGCCCTGGGGGCAGGAGGCTGAGGACAGCAGGAGGGGCCTGCTTTAAAGCCACAATGACGGCCACCAGAAAGGGCACGAAGCCCCTTTGGCCCCACAGCCACTCGACCCTCACACAAGATGACAAGTTCTGGGACAAAAGGGAAGTATGACAGATTAATCTTCTTGTAGGGTTGCCAGATTTAGCAAATAAAAATACAGGCCTCTCAGTTAAATCTGAATTTGACATGAAAAACAAGTGATTTGTAGTAGAAGTATATCCCAAGTATTACATGGGATATACTTACACTAGAAACTGTTTTTGTTGTTTATCTGGAATTTTAATTTAGCTGGGATGTCCTCTAAGTTACCTGGCAAGCCTACTTTGTAGGTCTCTAGCTCTGCGGTTTGTCCTCCCATCCCACCTCGTCCCACCTCGACACTGCCCGGGGCGTTTCTTTCCCCTTTTCTCCTCTCCGGCCTTCCTTCCTCATTCTTCAATTTAAGAAAGGTTCTGACGACCAGTCCCAAATAACCGGAGCTCATTCAACACCAGTAGGTTCTCTTGCCTCAGTTTGGATGCTTACTATTTTACGGTTGTCAAAAGTTTGAAGAATTTATTCCCCCCTAAAAGTACCCCCGAGCAATCTGCAACTGATGGGAGGAGATGTAGGGGCAACCTGATTTAGTAACTCAAGTGGACCACTCGGAAGTGGAGAGTGTGAGCTGTTCTCACCAGGCCATCTACTACGTCAGCATCTCCCTGCAGAAATCCGTTTCAGAGGCTCTGGATCCCATCGTGGCAGCCTAAGCCTACTGCTGCTCTGGAGTTTTTGTTTGGGGGACAGGGAGAAATGGAAAACACCGGGAAGAAGGAGGCAGAAGAGGGGAGGGAGGTTGGAAGGCCCGGTAAAAAAAGGTGAAGGAATTAAGAAGTACAAATTGGCAGTTACAAAATAGTCACGGGGATGTGAAGTACAGCATAGGGGATGTAGTCAGTAATATTATAATAACTATGTGCGGTGCCAGGTGGGTACTTGAAATAACAGAAGGAACACTTTGTAAAGTATATTATTGTCTAAGTACTATGCTGCACACCTGAAATGAATATAAAATAATATTAAATGTAAACTGTAATTGAAAGATAAAATTTAAATTTAAAAAAAACGGAGGCAGAGACGAAGCACCCGGCTATTGCATGGTAATATCTAGGATCTCTGCCGCTTCGTCTGTGTGAGCGTCAGCACCGGCACGTGGGGTGATAATTAAGTGGTAGGTGGGATGGGGTAAAACTAAACACGTGGAGGCCGATGATAGATACTGGCGACCTAAACAAATAAGAAAAGTTAGGGTTTGGCTGTGCAGAAGAAATACTAATTACAGTCATTTCAGGGAGCTTTCTACCACGGATGCCTAATTACCATATGGCGCCATAATACTTATGTGTATCATTATATATGCCTTAAATTAACTTTGTTATAAAGGGTAATTTGATTAGAACTGGAGACTCAACAAGAACTGAGCCTTCCCAGTGTGTTACTCATGTAGAATAGATATCTTCTGCTCATAATAAATTTGCTGTGACTATGGCCTGAGTGTGGCAAGAAGTCCCTCTGCAATGGCTCCTGATGACCCTCCACTTCTGATATCCATGCCTCTGCGTAACCTCCTCCCCTCAGTGTACACTGGACCTAGTGACTCAATTCTAACTAATAGAATACAATGGACGTAATGGGATGTCACTTCCAAGGTCAGGTTAAAAATGCTTGTGACCTCTGTACCTCTTGCCATCCTGTGCTCTTGCTCTCCTGCCTGTTTGCTCTGGGAAAAGCAAGCTGCCCTGTTGTGAGTCGCCCTATGAGGAGGCCCACATGTGGCCAACAGCTGGGGAGAGGCTGAGAGTTGCCACCAGCCACGCAAGTGAGCTTGGAAAAGAGTCCTCCCCCAGTTGGGCCTTGGGATGCAGGCAGCCCTGGTGGACACCTTACCACAACCATGTAAAAAGCTCTGAGTCCAAGATAAACGGGCCCACAGACACAGCAAGGATGCATCACTATTATTATTAACTTGCTAATAATAAATGTTGGTTTATTTATGCTGCTAAAATTTGGGGTAATTTGTTCTGCAGCAATAGACAAGAAATTCACACTTATTCAGGACCAGACAAACCACAGGTTTGTCCGTTGAGAGAGGTGCTGAAAGTCTAACCATTGTGTCCTGCAGTGCAGACCGAGCCACAGAGGAGGGGCCACAGTGCGCGTGGTGGGTGGATGGGGGCTGGGCCGAAAGAAAGACGCGGAAACTTGCGGTTTACTGCATCAGATTTCCAAGTTCTTAGTAGCTCTAGCAATGCTCCTGCCCGACGCTGAACATTCCTGAAATCCTGCTCACATACCTGTGATTGCGGTTGGCAAACTGAATATCCAACCACCCGCTGGGCCCACAGAATTGTTTGTCTTGCTTCTCCCTCTGACTTTTGTTTTTGGGTCCGCCAGTGCTGGTCGGGTCACAGGCCACTTCTTTCCGAGACTCTGTGGACGTGTGTGCTCTTTGGGAAGATATGCCAGTAATTCAAACTCTTGTCTCTTGACTCCAAACCTACCCTTCTGTACTTGGCTCTGTGACTCTGGAGCTGGGATGTCCCCAAAACGCAATTCCGGTTTTGTCAGGGGTTTCCTGTCAGACCCCACCAACAGGGGGCATTAGAGAGCGGCTGCAAGGCTGGAGGAGGCAGGGACCCAGGGCCGCAGCTGACTCCAGTTTGCAGTTTCTTCAACACAGCAGCTTGGTGAGGCCCCTCAGTGACACCAGCACCAGCCCAGTAGCACCCACTCCTCAGAGGCTTGGGTCCCGGCCCCAGAACCCTCTATTGTGTTTCTAAGTTTTAATAATTTCAATCTCCCTTTTTCTTTAGTTCCCCCAGCCCTAGAAGTAGTGGCAGCTTTCTGTATCTGCTGCCTCCATGCATACCTTATAGCTCTCATTTGCCTTTTCAGTTACCTAATGACCAATCATGTCTATTAAATCCTCTCTGTTGCAAAAACAAACTGGTGTGATTTCTGGCTCCTGAGTGCACCCTGGCTGACACAGGGGTCACCCTGTACTCCTGCCTCTGGCCAGGCTCAACGCCAGCTTTCCATCTTACTCCATGGAGAGCTGCTCACTGTGCACGGGCACAGCCAATGCTACGAGGGAACCCTACTGAGATTGCGGGCCCCAGGTTCCTGCCTGGGCTCACCCTAGTCCCAGCTCTGCCCTCAGCAGAGAGCCAGGCAATGGGGGACCAGAGGTACCAGCCAACCTCAGAGCCAGACACAGCGACAATAGGGAAGGAAGACGAAGGTCAGTGCAAAGAAGCCAGAGCCCAATCAGGGACCGCTGGTGCTGATCCAACCTCAGTGGGAGTCACACGGGTGACAGCCAGGAATAGGTGGTGGTGAGGGGCAGCACCGGGCCACCATCTGAGCACCATGGGCGATCACAGTTCACCTGCTGCTTGCTGGCTTCATTGTACTTGCTTATACCACACCTCCATGGTTGTCTCTGCCTTGTCTTTCAAACGGTCCCAAGTCACAAACCTCCAACTGACAGGTGGCCCTGAAGCCAAGAAAAGGAAGATTTTTTAATACGTTTGTGTGAGTTAGGGGGCCCTTTATAACACAATTGCTTAGGATGGGAGGTCAGAATATAAATTTAAGTTTAGACATAAAACTCAGTACATCAGGCAGAGTCTAACCAGGAAAGCAGAATCCCTTTAAGCATATAAACAGGTGGCAATGTAAGGCAGTGAGTTGATTACATGGATGATGCAAAACCGGATCATCTAAATGGGGTACAGTGAGACCATCCAGAGATTAGCAGGAGCCACTAGTTGTCAAGGCAGAAAGAACAGTGGAAGGAAGTGGTGGCTCAGGTTTGGTTCTCCAGAAGCACACCCTTAAAGATGGTTTGGGTGCAAGATGTTTATTAGGGTCAACCCAGGGAGGGAAAGGAGAAGCAGGAAGGCAGAGGGAGAAGCTGCATTGTGATGCAGGCTGAACGCCAGCCACCTCAGCCACGTCTGGAGTGTTGCCCACTGGAGTGTCCTGCATTAAAGCCAGATGGCAGGGCACTTGCTACCCCATCCCCCACAGTCACAGGACCCAGGCTGCCTGGGGAAGACCATGACCTCCAGCAAGGCTGACCCTGCAGGAGCTGCAGCTGGAGGCTGGCTGCTGGCTGCACGGCCTGCCATGGGGCAGCAAGTTCCCCCTTACAGGGGACCTGAGCACAGTGGTGTTACCAGAACCCGGAGGCCAAGGCTCCCTGGTGGAGGCCGGAACCACACTGGGCCTAGGCACGGGAGTTAGAGCAGGAGGAGACATAGTAGTTGCTAATGGAGGTCCCACCCAAGGCAGAGAGTAAAGAAAAATACCTGACCTCCCCTTTTCCTCTTGCTTATGTTTGATTAGTGGCTCCTACTGGCCAAACCTGATCAGAAACAGCTGACAGGGAGCTTGCGACATGCAGCCTGCAGGTATCAGCACCCTTGAGCAGAGCCGGGAAAGGACCCTGCAAGCCCATAGGCCCAAGAAACCATCTCAGCAACTTTTCCTCTTGTTTTCTCTCCAACACCACAGGCTTAGAACCAGGGCCTACTGGTGGGCAGCCCCCAGCCTGTCATGCTTCTGTCCCAACCAGCCACCTTGTCTCACTGTAAATGACTCTATGCTGGCCCACCAGGAACCCCTCCAGGAAAGAAGAACTCAGCCCATCACCTGCTGGGACAGCCGGCAGACAGCCCTCAGCTGTGACCCTCTTGGGTGGTGGCAATGGCTAAGCAGAGCTACTATGCCCAAGGCTGTAGCCCTTCCTGTGGAAGCCAGTATCTGGTGACTGACTGGGGTGAGGCATGAAGGCCCAGACCCCTCACCCCTGCTCGGGACCACTCTAAAGGGTTGTCAGCTTCAGAGCACCCGAGGGTGGACAGACACCCCCCTCTGAGGCTGCATGGCAGCTCAGCTTTTCCTCTGCTCAGGCTTGCTGCCTGCAAGCTCTCCCTCATAAACCTCCTACACACTAACCTTCCTCTTGGAGCCTTCTTCCTGGGAACACAAGCTGTGACATTCATGTTAAGCTCAGTAACCAAGTCAACTTTGTTTTCATCCTTTTGGCCTTTGGGGAATCCTCCTTTCATACCAGAGGGTGGTAGGACCTCTACTCGCCTGCATTTGGTCCCTCATACCTTCACGCCTAGAACATTCTTCCCCAGGCAATCAGCAGCCTCAATCCTTGACCTCATTTCTATCTCTGCTGAAATGTCACCCGCCTGTGAACATTAGCTTTCTCTAGCCCTGCACTCTGCCATGATGTTCTTTATAGCACTTACTGTCGATTTATTTTGTGTCTCTGCCCACTCCAGAGGAGGGAGTTTGGTTTTGTTCATGCTGTATATGCACAGTGCCAGGGTTTAGCACACAGCGTGAGTTCCATTAAATGTGCCCATTCATTCACTTACTGAGTGCAAGCCTGGTGCCAGACACTGATGATGCCTTAGGAAAATTCTGACCTAGTGAGGAAACTAGACAGGTAGGAAAATAATGATAACACAATGGGGCAAGTGCTGTTCCTGAGGCATAGGGGTCAAACGATGTGCACAACTTATGCTGCCAGGGCAAAACTTCAGACAGCAGATGATAAGGGATTGGTTCCCCCCGGGGGGCGGGGCAGACAGGCCCTGGAAAGGGTGAACCGCAGGATGGACTGAGCAGGCAGGCAGGTGTCAGCAGAGGTCTCTGGGACATCAAGGTCAGGAGGATGGTGAGACAGAGGGAGACCAGGCGTGCCCTGAGATCCAGCACTACCTCTTCTAGCAACTTGTTCCTCAGAATATTAGGATGAATGTGCAAAGATTCATGTACGAGGAGGATCACTGCCACATTGATTATGACGGCAGAAAATAAGGAGCAACAGAAATGTTGATCAGGAAGGCAACAGCCGAATAAGTTAAAGAACTTTCATATTTCGGAGTACTGAAGTTATTAAAGAGTTATATAAGTCTGCCCTGACTGGTGTGGCTCAGTGGATTGAGTGCTGGCCTGTGAAGGGTCGCTAGTTCGATTCCCAGTCTAGGGCACATGCCTGGGTTGCAGGCCAGGTCCTGAGTAGGGGGCACGCAAGAGGCAACCACACATTGATGTTTCTCTCCCTCTCTTTCTCCCTCCCTTTCCCTCTCTCTAAAAATAAATAAAATCTAAAAATAAAAATTACTGTATTTTTCAGACTATAAGACACACTTTTTTTACCACATATTTTGCTTCAAAAATTTCCCCCCTATTTTCCTCTTCTAAAACCTAGGTGCATCTTATGGTACGGACCCAGATGCACCTAGGTTTCAGAGGAGGAAAATAGGGGGAAAATTTTTGAAGCAAAAAATGTGGTAAAAAAAAAGTGTGTCTTATAGTCCAAAAAATACGGTATATCAGTCTATATGTATGAACTTAGAAACATGCCTGTGATATCCTATTAATTGGGAAGGAAGATTATAGAACTGTATCAACATACAGGGTGGGGCAAAAGTAGGTTTACAGTGGTAAGTATGTGAAACAGAGTTTACTCTTGTATTACTATTTATTCATTATTGTATTATTTTCCACACGAACTGTAAACCTACTTTTGCCCCGCCCTGTATTCCTACCCATTTTGTCCAAACCCACACACATGTGTGTTTATATAAACATAGGAAATCCTCTGCAAGGAAACAACTGTTTACAGTAGGCCTGTGGAATTGGAATAGACAAGAGGAGACTTTCATTTTGGGGTATTATTATCTGAGTTTCTCAAAACTTTCAAATTACATAAAAGGAAAGAAAGAGAGAAAAGGAACTCCAAGTTGCTTATGGTCACCAGATATCGGCGACAAACTGAAGCCCCTCGAGGACAAATAGGTCACGATAATTGATCAAGGCAGATTAGAGCAATTAAAGCAAACAAGAGACTGGAGTCAGGAAGGTGAGCTAATTCACCAGGTCATGGCAGGGCGATGGGGAAGGGCAGAGACATAGGTGACCAGACCAGGAGAGGCACTGCTGATGCTCTGATGTCAAGGCCACTACCTACAGACCGTATGTGTGTGCAGTAGGCTTTGGCAGTCAGAAGGAGCCAGCTGCAGGTGCACTGTGACTCTGGTGGGGGCAAAAATAGCAGAGCTGAGATGATGAGAAGGTTTCCTAAGGCAGCCCAAGCCTCTGGCTTTCTCTAAGCCAGGCCTCCCTCCACAGATCCACAAGGAGAGAGAAGATAGGGATTCTTGGCCTTTTCCCCACCAGCTCCTTTCACCAAAAGAAGTCTTTTTTCTTTGCTCCTTGCAGGACCTCTCACAGCCTTTAGCAAGCTTATTGTTCGCATTGTGAATGTCTAAGATGGGATGTCGTATGCGTTTCCAAAACACCTTTTGACCAGAGAGCAGCTCCTTCATTAGGTAATATATTTTAGTTGCATCATGTTTTAATCACACGGTTATAGTTTTTCCTTGCAAAGAACTCCGGGCTGTCCTGCTGGAGGGAAAGGACACTTGGGGAAAAAAGGACCTGAAGGATGAGATACCACACACAGAGAGATGTGGAAAATGTCTGAGGTGTCCAGCCTTGAGGATGAGGACATCTTGATTCTCCAGTTCAGCCCAGCTTGAATGCTGCCACATGAGTAAGTCAGTCAGTTGGTTCTACGTGGACCAGAGACAAGCCAGCTCTGCTGACCCCTCCCTGAAGCCTTGACCTAGAGAATCATAAGCAACAACTGGGGCGTTTGTTATGCAGCAATAGATAACGGATACATTCTCCCATCCCACCCTCA
Organism: Trachops cirrhosus; assembly: GCA_028533065.1. Taxonomy (NCBI): domain Eukaryota; kingdom Metazoa; phylum Chordata; class Mammalia; order Chiroptera; family Phyllostomidae; genus Trachops; species Trachops cirrhosus. Next base: position 24,280,814 of record CM052544.1, read on the forward strand.
ATATCTTTCTCCTCCTCACCCAAGGAAATAGTATATTGAAATTTTTTTATCATTGCTTTACTTTTTAAAATAGTTCTATCAGGTATGACTGTATTTTTGCAATCTGTTTATAATTTTGAGCTGTTTTTGAGTTTTATAAATATAAATGCATGCTACATGTATTGCAGGGAGAATGAAATTGTGAAACACTCACCCAATGAAATATTATTACAGCAGTGAAAATGAACATTGCCATGCACAGTATCATGGATGCGTAAAACTTAGAGGCGTAGTGTAGTATGGAAAAGAGCAAGTTGAAGAAGACAGCAATATAGATCGTTCATCATTTTATATGATTATTGGCTATTTCTTCTTTGAGTTTCTGGTTCATAGCTTTTATCTGTTTTTCTTTTAGATTATTTTTTCTTACTAATTTTTAGAGTTCTTTATAAATTTTAGAAGTGTCCCCAAGATTCAAGTAATTCCTATTAATTACTTGAATGACCTAGAAACATTTCCAAGACTAGAATTTAAAATTACCAAACCAACCAACAAAAGAAGATATCAAAAAAATGAATAAAATTAACAACAAATTACATAGGTTCTTTGACTTCTTGGCTGAAAATTCTGAGTATCAAAGACCCAACAGGACTTTAAGCTCTGTTTTCAGGTATGAGGCTATTTACATAAAGCCACAGTGCACAGAGGTTCTATTCATATTTTCCTTGCTACCAATAGGAAATGCATCATTTAAATCAAGATATGGCCCCCGCCTTTCAACAGTTCCTAGGCTAGCCCAGTGAATTACTGTTCTTCCCAGCAGTGAATTTATATTGCACTAAGGAAAAATAGACTCCTTTAACCCCTGAAGAGTCACATTTCTTTCACTTAGGTCACTTGATAGGGCCATTATAGACTCAGATAAGACATGTGGGACTCTGTTTAATATCGGGCAATTTTCTCGTGCCTCTTCATTTATTAAAAGAAATGTATCCATTAGCAGTCATTAGTACATTCTGTCAAGATGCAGGCTAACTTATCTTCAATGGCTTAAGAGAAAATGCTTTTTCAAGAAAAATAATGGCATTAATCACTCGGTGGAATAGATAGGGCTTCCTTTGTCATAACCTCTCTCTCCTCCCCCCAGGCGGAATTGGACACTGCTTACCTCTGTCAGAGATCCAGGCCACTTTCTCCCTACCCTGTGAGTCAGCTCCTTGCTCCAGCCTGTGGCCTCTCTGGTGGCAGGCCACCATCCACAGGGAATAAAGGGAGCTCCTCATCCATCACAGCGAGGAGCCTCAGAATGCTTCCTCTTGCTCTCTAATGCGTCCAAGGGAGGAAAAGGAAGGAGCTGCCTCGCTTAGCAAACAGTCTCATTTGAAGGGACTCTGTTTCAGCAACAGGAAGCAAATCACATTAGAGGAATAATCCACCTCCTGGAGCTCCACACTGAAACTGATCTCCTTTCTGACCTTTCCTTTGAAACATATGCTCTCTGGAAAATGTAGTTCAAGGAGGGAGGTGCAGGAGGGTGTGTGTGTGCATGTTTTAACAAGATCACCATTAAAACAAGTTTTCTGTGTAGCTTTCTAATTAAAAACCTCCAGGTTTAATTAGTGAAAAGTTTTCATCTCCTAAATATGGGTATATCTCCAGGCTCTGCCTTTTTCTTACTTCCTCCCTCTGAGGTCACGTCCTTTCCCGTAGGCATTAGTAATTACAGACATAGTGATTAAGATAGCTTCAGGTGAAAGTAATAAAATAGCAACTAACAGTGACGTAAATTACAAAGACGTTTAATAAACCCACGTGGAGCAGGAAGTCTGGAGGTAGGCAATTCCAGACTTTGTTCCGCAGCTCAGCAAAGGCACCGGAGACCAAAGGTCCTTACCATCTTTCTGTTCTGCCACCCTCAGCCGCCTCTCTCAAGACTTCCAGTCTCTCTGACAGGGTCACAAGCAGGAAGGAAGGAGATGGAAGCAAAATGGGCCTTCTCCTCAAGGAAGTCTCTTTTATCAGGAAGGAAAGTGCTTCCCAGAAACCGCTGAGTCTCACTGGCCAAAACCCCTTGACCAATCAAAAGAAAACGAGTACCATATTCTGACTTAGGCCAATCCTGACTTATCCTGTGTATATGGGCAGTTGCAACCCAAACACAGGTGGGAACAGCTATTAAGGAGGCAACAGCTCCCAGATCCTTATTTTCAACCCCAACTGTTCTCACCTCCAGTTACATCTTCCCAACTGCCTGTTGGGCAGCCCTGCTTTATTGTCCTGTCCCCTCAAACTCAGTCTGTCAGGGAACAAATTTCTTATGTCCTCATCCTGGCTCCCTTTTCTGCATTTCCTGACTTGTCCGGTGGTAGTTTCATTCACCCATCACAGAGGCTGTGAATATCAGACTCATTTTGACGGCCTCTGTGTCTGGACTTCCTTATCCAGTTTGGTCCCCAAGAGCCGTCAGTTCTTTGCCTCTCAAACGTCACCCGTGCTGGCTCATCATTTCCACCCTTCTTGCCGCTCCTTCAGTCATGTCGGTCCAGTTGCACACAGACCGCTTCATTTCATCTGGAATGGGCCCCAGACTTCCAGGGGCACGCACTCTGCCCCCAGGCTCACCCTCTTAAAGCCTGCAGTCCTCATCTGTCCCTTGTCTAGGACGAGGCTCCCATAGGCCTACCAGAGGAAAAACCAAACTTATTAGTTCGGGTTTTAAGATTTTCCTACATTACCTTTTGAAAAAGATTCCCCATTGTTCTCTGCTCCAGCCAAACTAGTCAATTTATTGTTCACTAAAATATGCTTTATATGTTTCCATCACCACACATTTGTCCTCACCAGTCCCTCCAATAAGGACACCTTCCTGCTTTCTCTCTCCTATCTGAATCCTACCTGGCCAGCTGCTGAAATCTTCTTCAATCTCCTAGGCTACAATGAGTGTTTTCTCTTCTGAAATCTTACATGCTGGTAGAATTATGAGTCGATTTTTAAAAAGAAACTTTAGGGTTAAGTAATTAGGTAGTATAGCTCTGTTGTGACCATATTACTGGGGCTTGTGCCACAATAATTCCTGTGTAATAAAATAATGACATAATACTCATTGCCACACACTGAGAAAAGTTTTTCAAGTATTTCATTCTGATTCTTAAACTTCAAAAAGTTCAGAGTCCTTTTTAAAAGATAAAGATAGTAGCACTCTCAAACAGGCTACAACAGAGTTTTCAAAGAGTACCAGCGAATCTATACAATACAGTGAAATACAGTGAATGAATACAGTTTTTCACTATACAGTGAAAAAACCATTCATTCATGCATTTGTAGCCAGGAGGTTGCAATTTTATTGCCTGACAACTGCCACCAGAATTCTTGGCAGGTGAACTCTCTATATTTAGGAAAATGTCTTGACAAATTGCATGGGGATAGTGAGCGAGGTTCAGACAGACTTTGACCACACTGTTTGTATCAAGGTGGCTTGCTCATGTCTAGGTAAGTGGAAGACATCTCCTTAACCATTTCTTCATAAAGAAACACCAAACTACTTGAAAAAAAAGTGGCAAAGTTATCAAGACAGAACCTGAAGTAGAAAACCAGAGGACACACAGAATCATTTTCTGTTCAAATATTTTATAAAAATTAAAGCGAAAGAGTAGGAGGCCTTGGGCTTAGCTGTTAAGATCAGGTGAAGGTAGGTCTGGTACAAAGTTGCCCATATGGCTTCTCTGAAGGAAATTGTCAAAATGTAGTTTTTGTTGCTGTCTACAGTTTATAAGCCCACCAGAAATTCTGGCTTTGCCACTTGGAAGCTTTATCAAAACTCTCTGAATTTATTTATTCATTTGGAAAATAAAAGAGGAAGGCCTATTCTATACCCATGCCTGCTCTGTATTTTATTTTCTATATGTACATATGCATTTGTGTTTATCTTTCATACAACTGAGTTCTCATTTTTTGATTCACATTTTGTTGGTAAAATTGTCTATATCAGTAGTGACACTTTTGGCTGTAAGTAACAGAAAATTCCATTTCAAGGGACTCATTCCCTAAAGGAGATTTATTGGTTCCTGTAACTGAAAAAGCTCCTATGCTGGGCAGCTATCAGGTGCAGTGCCGTCAGCCTCCAAATCTGCCTCCGTGAGATGGGCTTGCCGCCCTCCTCTTGTGGGTTGGCAAAACACTCAGGCTGGCCGCGTGGTGACTGGAGTATTTCCTGGTCTTAGAGCCTGGCCATAGCAATGTTCACAAGCGGTGGCACCGTCTGGCCCAGTAACACTACTCTTAAAAGCAGGAACCCTCTATTTCTGTCAAACTTTCAGTCTTATCTCATTGGCCAAAATTTGGTCACACACCCACTTCAGGACGGATCCCCTCGGCCTGAGGAATGCCACACACTGATATCTAAGGTTTAGATTCCTAAACCACATTCTGTGATAAGGGGGTGGGGTTACTCATAGACCAGTCAAGCCCACACTGCAACTAGAGGCAGAATCTGCTTCCTTAAGCCTCATGCCTGCATGGGGGAAGAGGTATCCCCGAGCAAAAATCAGGGTGTGGCCAGAAATGGGCAAGAGGAAATAGATGCTGGTCAGGCATCTTCCAGGTTTGTTCTGTACAAAATGATAGAATACCTGTCTCCTCCCGGAGACCACTGAACAGGATACAGCCGTGTCCGATAACCAAAGGCAGTGATGTTCACAGAATTCAAGTCTGCCAGATCTTTATCTAACAAAGTCTGAAATTTTCCACAAGGAAATGAGAAACATGTAAACAATTACCGCTCTGTGGGTAATTATACATCAGCATACATGAAACCAATTGTTTCCACTCCATATGCGATACTAATCAGCTTAATTACATGGGAAAGAAAAAACAAAGAACCAAAACTGTGCTAGTATTTCACCAGAGCAAAACAAAAGAAGCTGAAAAATATACTTTCTTCAAACAGAAAAATAGATAAGATATTGGAAAGGATCAATCAGAAGGGAAATGGCCATTAATTGCTTTTTTTTTTTTTACCGGAGGAACATTTTAAAAGTTGGAATATACACTCTCTTCAGATAGAAAAATAGATACAATGTTGGAAAAGATCAATCAGGCACTGAGCAGTTTTTAATTGTCAATCTTTAGTATCCATTTGTATTCCGCCACCAAGGTTACACTCACAATTTACTTAATGCTTTCAAAGTACTATGTTTATCAATTTTGTGGGTGTGGCAGACAGCCTGTCAATCCCTCCTGGTCTGGGGCTCAGATCACTGCGGAGTATAGTCGATCCATTCTTCTCACAAAACATCAATTGAGGGCCTTTGAAGTGCCAGGCCACCCGGTGCCTGTGGCATGGTCACATGGTCAGCAGGCCATCTTTCTTCCCTTTCAGAGGAAGAGGGTACTTTGGGGACCATCGTCCAATGTCCCCAGGGGCATTAGATCCTTCTTTTGAGCAGCCTTGATCCTTTCTCTGATGTCCGCTCAGAATAGTCGCTGATTTATTAAACTCCCACCACCAAGAAATGCTGTGTGGGAAGATAAGAGAAAAATCATTAACAGAGCTTGAGCTCCTGAGAACCTCACAGTTTTCCTGGATATACAGCACCACCAGGAAAGGAAGAAGAGCACATACATATCAAAAAGTTGATGCACTGAGACCCAATGTATAGGTAGTGCAAGAAGGAAATATGTTTTCCAGTTCCCAGGTTAACACGGTAAGTGTGCAGGATGGGAAGGGAGACTGGCGTGAAAGGGACTCAGTGGGAATGAATGGGGAGAGAAAAGGCTAACCAGTGGAAGGCCTTGAATATCAAAGATAAGATTAGACCCAGTGAGCTAAGGAAAAGGGAAATAGTCCACATCTCAAAAGCTTCTTCCCCTCCCCTCAAAAAGGCATGCCGACTGATGCGGCCAATGTCATGTAGTGGAAAGAGTAAATAAAGCCTTTGGTGTCCAACAGACCTGGAGTTGAATCCTGGCTCAACCACTGAGCCATGCGACCTTGGGAAAGCTACTTATCCTCTCTGAATTTCAGTTTTCTCATGTAAATAAGAAAATGAAGTCTAGACTCTAAAGTTGTGCTGTCCAGTGTGAAGGCCATCCGCAGCTTGGCATGCAGCTAGTCCAAAGTCATATGTACTATTAAGTATGGTATACATACCCAGGTCTGGAAAAGTGGGTATGAAAAAAGAAAAAGAAGAATAAGACCTCATAATCCTTTATGATTAGGTGCTGAAATAACATTGGCTATATTGGGTTAAAAATGCATTAAGAAAATTAATTTTATATGTTTCTTTTTACTTTTCTTAGTGTAGCTAGTAGAAAAAATTAAAATTACCCAGTCATAATGTTAGGCAAGGTAGGAAACAATATTTTTCTCTAATGGAAATTGGAAGAAGGATTTTATTCCCTTGATGTCTTTAAAATGAGTGAGCATGGTCATTTGTAAGTATGACCACAATTTCTACCCATGCCCTTTGGTCTGGACTTGTTACTCACTTTGCCAATGGGACTTTAGCAAATATGATGCAAGCAGAGGCTGCCAAACCGCTTATGCATCAGGACTTACTCTCTTGCTGCTCTTGGGAACCTGGCAGCCAACACTAAGTACATAAGGCAAGCTAGCCTGCTGGATGATGATACACGGCCAAGTTTTCCATTTCCCGCACTGACAGGGAGTCAATCACTACACACAGAAATGAGGCCATTTCTAGACTCTCCAGCCCTACCTATGCTGGTCCAGCTGACCCATGCATACAATCATAAGACATAATAAATGTTTATTGTTTTAACAAAAGTTTTTTGGGAAGTCTTGTGTAGCAAAAGTTGACTGGTAGAGTATGGATGGGTTTATGACAACCATGATATTAGTAGAATCTTCACCAGAGTCTGGGGAAAGATGGAGACTGGAGAAATCCAGTTAATCTGGTGTCTGATAGGGGGGTAAGCTTTGCAACTTCATACACACACATGCATGTACACATAGATACACAGACATATACCACACATGTGCACACACCATACACACCCAGACAACTCAGACAAAAATTGGAAATGTTGGTCCAGAATGATTGAAGATCTCACCCAGGGTTTTCTAACCCTTTTTGACATAAAGACCTTTTTCTCTGATGGCAAAACACCTGGACACCTGTACTGCTCTGGTAATTGTTTGTTAATATCTGTTGATGGAGAACAGATACAATGCTCACAGTAAGTACCTTTTGGTACTTACACGACTTTGTGAAATTAGCTAAAGGAGGGCTTTCTGGATGGATCAGTTAGAAAATGGCGCCACTTCTTAGGGCTGGCTCAGCCTCAGAGTATGACAAATGGCTCATGGAAAGGAGTTGGAGCTGGTTTTCAGCCCTTGTATGAGCCCCCTCAGGTGGGTGCCCTTGGGCAGAAGAAAATTGTTCCAATTGTAGGGAGCCGCGGATGATCTAAAGACACTATGGATTCAGTAAGGCTTTGGAATGAAATTGTGTTTGCTCCATAACAACGGTGCATGGATGAATCTGAAAAACAGTCATCATTTATTCTACAGACAAAGCTCTGGGAGTTGAAAACGATCCACGGATTTCTCACCATAACTTTACTCCTCCCCAAGGGTCTGGGTCCACAGCCGGCTTAAGACCACTCAAGACTGTGTCTAACAGCCACCAGGGAACAATACCAGGACTGGACATTGCCTCTCTTTGGCCCCAAAACTCAGTTCACAACTGCAGGTCAAGTGTGAGAATTGGGGAAGGATTACGGTGATGCCTTACCACTTTGCCCCAACAAATAAATCACATGATTTGGTGCTAAATAAACCCCTTCACATTTTGTTCATACACTTTCTGTGTAGAAAAATGCTTACAAATGAAAAATCTTAACATAATATTTTGAGTTATTAATAACCCTTAGTTTCAGCCTTGAGTTTATTTAGCCACTCAGGTATTCCAGCATAACCAAAATGCACCACCTTACAAGCTGCCTCAGTGCTATCAAGTTTTTCCTTTAAAAGGGCAAATTTCCACAGGTGGGCATTGGAACACGATCCTCACTCCTCACATCCAGCCAGACACTGAGGTAAAGAAAATAGCAAAGTATGTCTTCATGTCTGTTCACTGTTCTCTTGAGACTGTGTGATCCTTTGTAACAATGCCTTGTGTTCATATAAGGCAGTCACTTTTTTAAAGCCTTTTTATTAAACCACAAATATTAAACCACAGAACAATTTATTATTATTATTATTATTATTTTATTTATTTAAGAGAGAAAGAAAAAGAGGGAGACAGAGACAGAGAGAGAAACAGAGAGAGAGAGACAGAGAGACAGAGAGACAGAGATGAGAATTTCTTGTTCCACTTATTTGTGCATTCATCATTGACTCCTTTATGTGCCCTGACCGGGGATTGAACCCACAACCTTAACATGTAAGGAAGATGCTCTAACCAGCCGAGCCACCCAGCCAGGGCAGAAATACCATACTTTTTTAACTTTTCGCTTACCCCATGCCAGTGGTGCACTAGTAAAGGTTTAACACTAGGTCTCCAAGTGAAGAGCCCGATGTGTAGGCCTGGCCAGTTTTCATGTGATGTCACTGAGTTCAGGCCCAGAAGACGTGTCCACACCATTGTTTCCCAATCGTGCCATTCGGATACAATGGATGTAACCTCAAGGACATGATAATAGAAAAATGACTAGGAAGTTAATAATTTTGAGTGTGTATTCCCTTTGTTTTTAAATATAATTTATTTAATTGTAAATGTATGTAATTTAATTTTTAATGTTGACTGTATTTAGTAAACAGTTCACCAAATTCCTGAAAATTTAACCATTGATCTCTCCCATCAATAGGAGCCAACTCCTTTCAAGTTATTTGAAACTTACAATAAAATAACCATCACCCCTAGGGACCATAGCTAGTTGTATGCTTATAGCCCTAATACCACTGCGCCCAACCAATACAAACGTTTTGAGATTTTTTTTCTATTGCACAACTGAATGAATAGCAATTTGTGAATGGTCTAAAACTCAGAGTGAAGTACCTGAGCCGTGGGCTGAGGACTACTGATATAATTAAGGTATAAGGTGACTGAGCATTGTTCATACAACCTTCCTGAAGTACAACAAAGAAAATTTACCCTCCTCTTGCAAAAAAAGAGAGTACTTTTGGTCTGAATTATTCAGTTTGGCTATTGGTCAAACTCAACAGGAGAATTATGCAAATCTGACTTTGCCTGGTACTGTGTTGGCCTAAGTTTTAGGTTTTGGAAATAAGATGTTAGCACTGGAAAAAACAGTGGTCAGGCCCATGCCATCACTTTACAGGTGAGGAAATTAAGCAGAACCAGGACTAGAGTAAGGTGAATGAGACACCGAAGGCACAACATTTAAGAAGGCATGCATTCTCAGGATTGAGTCAATAGTCAGCCCTTGCATTGCCTCCTTCAATTATGTGCCCTAGGAGCCTCATTTGCCTCCCCCTTGTTCTGGTCTTGCAACAAATAGCCAAAGAGGCCAAATTTACCTGACTAGTTGGCATCAAAGCTGAACTAATACTTGGTCCTCTCTAACCCCAAGTCTGGCGTCTTCCCCCTACTGTTGGCTGCCTTCAGCTGTGCCTACCCTTTCCAAGGAAAGGCCTTCAAAACAAAGCAGGAAGTTTCATGCACATTAGCTATCCTGAGGGAGTTTTAAGCATTTTAATACCTGAGTCTCACTCTCCGAGATTTTAATTCAATTTTTCTGGGATGGGCCCTGGAATCATTTTTGTGTGTTTGCTTTTAAAGCTCCTCTACTATTGTTAGCTGAAGCCAAGGTTGAGAACCATTGCATATTAACAATAATAATAATAACCATGCTAGTAAGAAACCATGTTAGGTAAGGAGGAGCAGGTTTCATTTATGCCAAGGTGTTGAACATCAGTGCTTGTGTCCTTTTTCATTGTTTTTGTTACATCAGTGTGTTCTTTGCATCCATAAAGAATTGTCCTGAGTATAAATAAATAAAAAACTAAATAAATTTCTCAGGGAACCCCTTAGCCTGGATAAGGACCCTGGGCCTGATTTGCTCATGGCACGGTGATCATAAGAGCACGGCAAGACCTCAAGCACCACAGGGTAGTAATCACCGTGCTCCAGCAGGCTGGACTTTGGCACGCTCCGTGGGAAAAATGCTTGTAAGGTAAATCAATATGCAAACAAGGGAATATTTATCATTCTTAAAACAGAAAACCAGCAAACTATTTGTAAGTCCTTACAAAATTATTTTGTATGGAGCCATTTGACCAAACAATAATTTTGCTAATTTACAAATCACTCCTCCTGTTGATTGAAACATTCTAGGCATAGTGTGATTGTACCTTTTACATCAGTGTTTGTCATGGGCTTGAGAGTAAGAGGTCTGCGTCACTCTAGACCCTGGCCAGGTGGCTCAGTTGGTTGAAGCGTCATCTCATACATCAAAAGGTGTGAGTTTGATCCCCAGTCAGGGCACGTGTGGGAGACAGTCAATCAAAGCTTCTCTCTTACATCCATGTTTCTCTCTCTCTCTTTCCCTTCCTCTCCCTCTAAAATCCAAAAAAACATATCCTCAGTGAGGATTTTAAGAAATTTTTAATATTCTAAAATATAGGCTTTTCGATAACACACACATACCCAGAAATCTTTATTTTCTCAAGAGAAATGTAAACTCTTATCAGTCAAGCTGTGGTGCTGCTTACCTGATTGTATATGTTTGTCAAACCTCAGAACTGCGCACTAAAAATGGGGAATTTCACTGTAAGTACCTTACATCTCAATTTTTAAAAAATGAATGCAGGCATGGGCACAGATATTGAATAAATGTTTGCTAAGTAAAAAAAAAACACAGGGAAACTTTTTCATTCTGTTAAATTGGAAGGTTTTCACTCTCTAAATAAAACAACTTGATTAGTCTCAGTTATTAAAATAGCTCCTCTGAGGCATTGTTTGTACTGCAGCCCAGCATCTCCTTTGCTCTGAAACTTAAGAATGGCTCAGCTATCTGCACAATCATGGATGCCCTGCTCTCAGCACAAACTATTTGTCTTCAAGGACCAACAAAATCTGGTATTAGAAATCCTGGTATCACAAAGTGCAATAAATAATAGCCTGTGAATTTAAATGCGATAATGATAGTTAATAAAAATTGAATGTCTGCCAATATGCCAGACACTGTATGTAATACACACAAGAATTCTTTAAAGTAAATGAAATGATCTTTTTTTTAAAACTCTGGCTGCTATGTTGAAAACAGGCTGCAGGGGATGGGACGAGGTGTGGGGGTGAACAAGAGTGGAAACAGGGAGATGGATTAGGAAGCTATTGCAATATCTAGGAGAGAGGCGATGCTGGCTGGATCCATAGGGAAGGTGGTGGTGGTGGTAAGACATGGTTGCGTTTTGGATGTTTTAAGGATAAAGTCCATGGTCTTTGCCAATGGGTTGGATTTGGGGTGTTAGAAAAAGAGACAAGTCAAGAGTGCCTTATAGGTTTTGAGCCTCTGAACAACTAAAAGGAGAGAGTTGTCATGTCCTGGGATGAGGAAGATGGAGGAGGATAAGATTTCAGAGGACAGAAGGTCAAGGGTTCAGCTTGCTAAATGTGTGATGTCAACTAGCCAACCAGTAGGGTTTTCAAATGGGTCTGGAACTCAGAGGAGGGGTCAGACTTGGAAGTGCAGCTCTACAGATATGATGCTGAATACATCACCATTGGATGAGGGAGGTGGGAGAGAGAGGAGCTGAAGGGCTGGAATCTGGGACATCACAACTTTCGGACGTCAAGGAGGGAGGGAGGAAGCAGCCAAGGAGAGCTGAGCAGGAGCAACCAACAATATAAGAGGAAAATGAGGAGAGGGTGGTGCCCCGGAAGCTGAGGGAAGAGAGTGTATCAATATGGGAAATATCTACTGGGTCAAGAAGATACCAGAGGTCAAACCTGTAGTGAAGCAGCCAGAGGACTGAGTGGCCAGGAGGCCTCCCTGGGCCCTAGTCCAAGAGGCCATTCTTCCTTCCTCCCTGTCACCTTGCCCATTTCTACCTCTACCACATATTACATTCCCCTGTAATCAGTTCCCTTGTCTATCTGGAGCTCTCTTGGTCGTTTCAGTATTTCCAGTGCCCAACAAATGGTCAGTAAATGTTTGTTAAATAGATAAAAGATGAATGAGTAAGTGCTTAGTGATGAGGGCTGAACCTGGGAGAAGCTTCAATGTCTCCCATCCCCAGTACCCAAGGAAAAGGTATTCTTTTGTCTTCAAGTGCCACAGGGTCTGGGATGAGCTGAGACCACTCGTATTGGCTCATGTGAACTGATTGTTGTATTTTCAGGAATTCTGAGAGCTGGCTGTTAAACCCAGCCACAATTAAAAATCAAATTACAGAAACTTACATGTAAATAAATGCAGTACATTAAAAACAAAGGGAATATCCTCAAACTTCTCCACTTCCCAATTATTTTACTACACTTTCTATGCTCTTGCGTTTCTTTATATCTATTATATCTGGACAGTGGAAACAGGATACAATGGTGTGCTACTTACTGCGCAGCCCTTCCCAATATCACATTTGGTGATGTCATATTGGTAGCTTGAAATAGACCATGATGAGAGTACTTATACCATCAAAAGGAGCAATTTCTGCAAATCAGGACTTCTCTCTACCCAGCCCTTGGCCCAGTCGGTTGTGAAACATTTACCATCTCACCACAGGTTATACTGCATTTCCCCCCAAACCTCCAGCAAGCAATCTTTCTCAAGCGGGGGGAAGAAATTACTAAATTCTCTCAAAAGCAGCATTTTCTTCTCTCATTTTCAATCTTCCACGTGTGTGGATTCCAGGTGGATGCCAGGTGGACAATACAACCAGTGGATTAACTGAATTTTTCTCCCTCCCCCACCAGTGGTTGGATGGTGCACCGACAGCCTGTGTTTTGTGCCATCGATCACCCCGCAGCCTCTTTCACTGTGTTCTTCTGAAAGAAAAAGTTTAGAATTATGAAAATCACTCATTACTATTTAACTGTGTCAGCAGCAAAGCTGGTTATGAAACGTGTGTCTGGATCAAAAATGTGGGAATAAACTGCCAAACTTTAAAGAACTTTTTTAGAAAGTATCTAGTAAATGTGGAGAAGAGTAGGATTATTCCCTTTGAAAGCTATGACTCGAGTCTGATTCCTCTCCAGGTCCCCTTCCAGCTCCCTGATGACGCAATTTATCTCCCCACTGGAACGCATTATGTTCTCTTTAAAGACCCAGAGTTAATGGAATGCTGAGAAAATCAATCCCTTCTTATTATGCAGTCTTGCTGTTTGGTAAATGGAAAGCATATTCCTTCCCTTTCTAAGGAGGCAGAAATAAGCCCTGGGAGACACCTTGACTATAACCCACACTTGTCCTGAATGAGAGTCCACACACTGGATCTCTGCTTAACATACATTTAATTAAAAAAGTCCAGATGCATATTCACTTATAACTCAATGAGGAGATCTCTCTCTCTCTGTGTATATATACACACACATGTATATGTGTGTGTATACACACACACACACACATGCACACATACAAGGTTTGCCCGGAAAAAGTCCAGCCATTGCTAATATAACAAGAACAGTTTGCATGACATCAATGTAACCTGGCAGCCAAGGAAAGCAGACTGGAATGAGCAAGTGTGAACAATGACAACTTCACTGTACTAGTCAGTGGGGTAGTAGATGCCACTGAGTGAGCATGTGTACTGTGTGACCATTACATTCAAAATGACTGAGCAAGTAGAGCAACAAATCTGCATCAAATTTTGCATTAAACTTGAACATTTCTCCGTGGAAACAAGTCAGATGATTCAGAAGGCTGCAGCTGTGGGCAACTGGTGATTGGCAGCTCCATCACAACAATGTGCCCCCTCATGCATCATGTCTCTTACGGAGTTTTTTGGTGAAAGGTCAAATCATCCAGGTGATTCAGCCCCGCTACAGCCCAGATTTGTCTCCCTGCAACTTCTGGCTTTTCCCCAAACTAAATAACCTTTGAAAGGGAAGAGATTTCAGACCTTCAGTGAGGTTTAGGAAAATACAATGGGGTAGCTGATGGCAATTGGGAGAACTGTGTGAGGTCCCAAGGTATGTACTTTGAAGGGGACTAAGGTGCCATCGTCCTATGTACAATGTTGCTTGTATCTTGTATCTTCTTCAATAAATGTCTCTATATTTCATATTACATGGCTGGATACCTTCTGGACAGGCCTTGTATATCTTTCTTGTTCTCTCCTTTGAAGACAGCCCACGTCATAATGTAAGACTTTTTGACATCTAACATCCATAATATTATGTACCATTTATTAAGCACTTACCATCTGCCAGGTATCATGCTCTAAACATATTTTTCAACAACCACCTCATAAGGTAGCTTATACATTGTCATCCCCATTTTACAGTTGAGCAAAACTAGCTGAAATAAATATACTTAGTTCACTATAAGGTGCAGAGTCTGGATTTCAATCCAGTTCTGTTTCATTCCAAAATCAGGCCACTAAACACTGAGTTCCATGCTAATGATCATGTCTCAGAGCTAGAACCAAATGAAAGATATGGGCAGTTTCAGACTAACAGTAAGAAAATATACCCATGCAATAAGATAATGAGCGCCCTGATGTTGGAGGTATCCAAGGAGAGATTGAAAGAACACTTCCCAGTGAAGACTTCCTAATACAGCAGGCGTCTTGTTCTGGGAAGAATGGCTGATCAAATCTGTTGCTTCCCAAAGCTGAGTGTTCACCAGGGAAACAGAGAACATATTTTTGGTAAGAAAGCAGACGTGTTCTGCAAAACCAGATTAGAAATGAGGACCAGAAATGGGCCATCATGAGGAAGGACTGCTTTTAATTCCATGCAGTAGGCTGGGCTTCTCTGAAAATAATGGCCTTCTCTCCATGAGGCTATTATGGAAAAGCTGGTGACCACACATAGAGTTTTTTTTGCCTCTACCTTTGTGCAGGATTTCGTTATCTCCCACCTGGAGTTTTACCCCAGTTTCCTAACTGATCCTCCTCCAGTCTCTCCCAAACCTAGCCCACCCTCACACTGCTCTGAGTTATCACCACCACCACCCAAGCCGATCTTTTCATTCTCTCGCTTAAAAACCTCTTAGCTCACACTGGCAGGTTGAGTTCCAAGGGAAGAAGAATGAAACAGAGACTAGCATGTCTGATATTTATAAGAACAGCTCTTGAATTAACCCTTGTGGAAGAGGGAAAGAGGCAGGGTTGGCCACATGGAGAATTCACTGCAACAAGGTTGTGGCTAATCAACGGGGAGTTCTGAAGCTGGGATGGCCCTTCAGGGTTCTGAAATGGAGTGAGATCGACAGTCATTATACTCCTGTGTAGACCAGTCATTGGTTTTAGGCTGCCCAGGAAACTGGCATGAAGGTGTCTATCTTCAGAAAAGAGAGTGGAAGAGGGTTGGGAGTAAGGGCCATCTGCTAGCAGCACTTTCTAAAACCAAGAGAATAAGCTCCTCAGTCCTGAAGGAGGGGATCTGGGTGGCCTGACACCATTCACTGCACTGTCCTACACCAATAGGAAACCACTCATCTCCTTTGCATGCCCTGCAAGGCCCTTCACAGTTGGGCCCCTGCTACCTCTCCAACCCTATCTTTCTCCATTTTCTATTGTCTAATCCAGGTAAATTACACTTCCCAGGGGATTCTTGAATGTGTTACCACTTCCCTGATTTGCACAAACTATCCCCTTTTGCTAGGATGTCCTTACAAATTGCCACAAACTTGGTGGCTTTAAACAACACATATTTATTCTCTTACAGTCATGGGGATCAGAAGTCCAGCATGAGTTTCACTAAGTCGAGTCAAGGTGTCAGCAAGGCTATGCTCCCTTAGAAATC
>CM052544.1:24297182-24386700 GCA_028533065.1 Trachops cirrhosus
GAAGCTAAACAACTTATGACACATGGACTGAAGTAATAGGGGGGAATGTGGGTGGGAGATGGTGTTCTGGGTGGAGGGGAATGAAGGGGGGATAATAGGACAACTGTAATAGCATAATCAATAAAATATATTTTAAAAAAATTAAAATAAATACTGTGTGAAAAAGAAAAAAGTTAATAAGGCAAAAAAAATAGACAAGGCATAGGAGATTGGGAATGCAGCAGGGGAAGGTAGAAATAATTGCAATTTTAAATGGGTGGGGTCAAGGAAGTCCTCATTGAAATGGTGACATTTTGAGTAAAACCTGGAGGGAGATTTGTATGGATATCTGCCTGAAGACCTCTCTCAGTAGAGGGAAGAGCAGATGCAAAGGTTCTTAGGCTAGAGCATGGCTCATATGTTTAGGGAACAGAGAGAGGAGTTCCTGGAGATTTTTGAGAAGAGTAATGATGTGATCTGACTTTGCCGGGATAAGTGATCCCAGGGCTGTCACATGCAGCCACACAGGGTGCACATTCCACAGCACAATCTAGGGGGTTCTTTTTACATTTAGTCCATTCACATAGACTGTATCATGTAACATAGCAACTCTAATGGCCACTGCCTGCGATGAAATGGAGGAGATGCCAGGGTGTAAGCAGGAAAACCAGTTAAAAGACCCTATAGTAATCCAGGCCAGTTATCTACTTCCAGGCCTGTTGCATCCCCAAAACCTATACAGTGCCTGGAAAATAGTAGGCTTGCAAAGAGTAAATGACTACATTTTGCACCACAGTGTAAATCTTTGTTTTCCCAGGGCACTCAATGGCTACTTCCTGGATTCATAGTTCTTGAATAAAGGGGTAGACCAGCTGATTTTTCAAATCTAAAATTCTGTCAACCCAACTTTCACCTGGGCTTCCCCACAAGGATGTTCTACTGCTATCTCCAATTCTACATGTTCAAACTGAATTCATACATTTCTCTCTTCCCCACCTGTAATTTCCTCCTGGTTTTCCCCACCTAGGTTTGAAATCTGTTATCTTTACCAGTCTGGTCTAGGTCCAAGTCCTGGGATGTTCTTTTTAAATTTCACTGCCCATAACTCAATCCTGCTCTCACAACATCTTCCCAAGAGCCCACGACAGCCTCTCACTCTCCCCTCAATCTATATCTGCTACCAAGTTTCTGCATCCTGTCATCCCTCCCCACACCTGGGATACTCTCATGTCCTTTACTCCACCTTCAGGACCTACCTCCAAGACCAAGTTCTTTGTTAGTCTTTACTGGTCCCATGTCTCCATGACCTCATCCTTCTCAGAATTCCTCTGTCCTTTATGATCTGGAATTTGGCAATATTTAGAGAGGAGGTAATGGGTTGGGGAAAAAATGCAAGCTTTGGAGGCAGACAGGTGAGATTCAAAACCCAGCTCAACCACTTTTAGTGTGTGATGTTGGGAATTTATTCATCCTCTCTGGGCCTCAGTTTCTTCACATTAAAACTTTTTTTAAAGATTGAAAATTTTAAAGTCTACTTCATAGACCTGTGTGAACATCCAAAGATAGATAATGTTGATAAAGCTCCGAGTATGCATTAGGCACTCAATAAATGCTGATTCTTTCTTCCCTGTCTGCTTGTCCCTTACTCACAGTTCCACTGCCTGAAGCTGGCATTTTGATTCCTTTCCCTACTGCCCTATTATATTTAGTTATAATTTTACTCATAAATGTATATTAGTAATACATGTATTCCAGGCCATGGCAGCCCAGGTTAGAATGCAAGATTATGGGAGGCCCTTTCTCAGTAATTATCTATTAGATGTGCATAAAAATCACCTCTAAAATTGTTCATGTCAATTTTTTAAAACTTATCTGAATATTTATGACCTATTCTACAGTAGAAGAGAATAGTATAATTAACTTCCATGTGCCTGTTACTCAGCTCCAATGATTGTCAATTCTTAGCCAGCTGTGTTTCATCTATCCCCTACTCTCAATTTTTATTTCTGCAATATTTTAAAGCAAATCTCAGATATCATTTTATTCTACTTATAAATAATTCAGTAGTTGTCTCTACTATGTAAGGATTTATCTTAGTTTGCTAGGGCTGCCATAACAAAACACCATAGACTCAGTAGCTTTAACAGTATTTAGTTTCTAATAGCTGTGGGGTCTAGAAGTCCCAGATCAAGATGTCAGCAGGTTTGGTTTCTCCCAAGGTCTCTCTCTTTGGCTAGCAGATGACCACCTTTTCTCTGTGCCCATGTATTCATGGGCATCTCTTCCTCTTCTTACGAGAACAGCAGTTCTGTCGAATTAGGACCCCACCCTTCCTTATGATTTCATTTAACTTTAATTATCTCTTTAAAGGCCCCATCTCCAAATACAGTCACATTGGTGGTGAGGACTTCAACATATGAATTCTGGAGGAATGTAATTCAGTTTAAAACAGCATTTTTTAACAAACATGATCATAAGTCAGTATTATGCCTAAAAATAATAATAACTGCTTAATATATCTAATATTCTGTTCATGCCCCAAATTTCTCAGTTGCTGCCAAAACATTTTTTAATGGTTTGTTTAAATTAAGGTTCCCAAGGTGGAGCATTCTTTTAGAAGTACAGATTCCTAGGACCACCCTAGAGTTGTGATTTAGCTTCAGTCTTGCTGCCTCTTCAGCAGGCAGCCTCTGGGTTCATATTTTTTAACTACTATTTCAATCCAGTGGACCTTTGGCCTTAACATTTCAATCAGAACCATGTCAACACTGATAGATTTCCATCAAGAAAGTAACTTCTAAAACATGTCATTAAGTAATGAAATTCATTGATCAGTTTTCCTTAGAACACAATTTGTTTCCAGTTTTTACCATTTTATTATAGTTTATTGAATTCTTTCTATTGCCATCAAATCTTTTTCTGTTTAAATTTTACAATAAAATTTGATTCATTATCAGGTTTTCCCTCGTGTCAATTTCTCCAATGATAACACTTGCCTTTGTGAGTTTCACTTGGTGGCCATTATTTCTACCAAATCCAATTTTTCCCAATCAAATGTAGACATCAACATTTTGTCAAGATTTGATTCTTCAGGCAATTTTTAGTCAATAACTTTTTTTTCCTGCATGCAGTTTTAGCTGTTGTTAATCTTAGTTTATGTGGATCATTTCTATCAGTAATATTCATTATTACTTTGATAAAATGTCGAGAGCTTAGATTCATTTCTTTGCTTATCCTTGGGGAAAAAAATGCTATGTATCCAAGAGATAGCAAAAGAGATCGAGTGTGGGAGTCAGAAAGTGACAAAAGACACACAGGCAGAGGCTGATGGAGACAGACTGAGAACGAAGCTGCAGCTGCCTTGGGATAGTGTTTGCTCGGCTCTCTGAGGGGTCCGAATGCCTCGGGGGTCAAAACGACAAGATTAAAACCGTATGAAGGCTGCAATATCGTTATAGCACGGGTGAGGCCAATAGTTTCAGGACTTTAAATCCTAGGAAGTTGAACACACACTTGTCATCTTGCCACCCCCACCTCCTCCCTCTTTTATGGCTCTTTTTTCTTTCTGTCCCTGCCTACTCAGTGACTGCATTTCAGCCCTCTACTCTTCTTGAACTTCAGACTGACTACTGCCCCCTGCAAACCTCTCTTCCTTTCCTTCCATTGGCCGTAAAGGACCTTTAGCAGAGGTGACCTCCCACTTGGTTTTATCAGCGCTTGGCACAGTGCCCTGCACACAACGAGTGTTCAATAACTATCTGTTGACTGGTTTATCTTAAAGTATCACCCTTAAGATTTAAACTCCCATAAGCTAGGCCACTGTTAACAACTCAAATGACATCTAACCCAACCTACCACTTCCTGGGGGGTAAGTGGGTGGATGGAACCAGATTCGGCAATTCTGAACTGTTGGGAGGCCTCTCAATCTGTCTACAGAATTGAAGCTTGAAAAGTTTTATTTTTTGCCAACGTTCCCTAGCAAATGCCTGCTGCACACCCACACACTTAGCCAGCAAGAGAAAAAGAAAAGCTCCTGCAAGAATTATTCCCTCTGGGACCAATAATCACAGGAGCAGCCCTCCCTAAGCTTCCCGTCCATCCTGGACTCCCAGTTCCTCTAGTCCAGCCCCACAGCTTTCATAGGCTGAGCCCGAGAAGAGGGAGGCTCTGAGGCAAGGTGCAGGGAAGGGCCAAGAATAGGAACCCCCTCCTGAAGAGTAAGGACTTTGTGTAGGCCTGTAGGAGAGACACAGAGACCCACCCAACCGGAAAGAGAAAAGTAGATGAGGAAGAGACTACAAGGCTAAGTTTTCGCTAATATCTTAAATGGCTTGTGAGTATAGTTAAAACCTGAGCATTAGTGCCCTGGCCAGGTACATCAGTTGGTTGGAGTGTCATCCTCATGGGCCAAGGCTGAGAGTTCAACCCCTGATGGGGCGCATGCAAGAGTTAACCAACGTATGTATGGGTGGAACAATAAATTGATGATTCTCTCTCTCTCTCCCCATCCACTTCTTCTCTCTCTAGGGACAATTAAAAAGAAAAAGAAAAAAGTCCTAAGCATTAGCAAAAAGAAAACCAGGGGATTAAGAGAAAGGAAGGCTAGACTCAATGTTTCTGAAACTTGGACATGGTTGGAATTATCTAGGGAGCTTTAAAAAGACAGGGGGTTGGGCTCCACCCCCAGAGACTGAGTTAATCAGTCTAGGGATGGGTTCTGGGCATCCAGATTTTTAAAAACCTCCCCAGGGGCTTCTAATGTGCAGCCAGTTGATATCAACTAGGCTAGGCTGAAGATGGGAAAGGAAATATGATCCCCCTGTGTGTTCTGTGGCCCAGCAATGCAAGAGAGAAGGACCTTGGGGCTAACCCCCCTTTGGTGTCTTATAGCAGGCTGGGTGGCTCAGTGGAAAGAGCCAAGTGTGTGCATCTCAAGGTCTGGTTCTGATTTGGGGTTAACCACTAGCCACCGTATGACCCTGGACAACAAGGGTGCTGGCCAGAGGAGACCTGAGTTCACTGATTCACTGCGTGCCAGGCTGGTCACTTCGTCTCCCTACCTTCAGTTCCTTCACGTAATCTCCAGCCCTAAAATATTCCATACCTCTACTTTCATTAAAATAGCCCAGTCACTTCTAGTTGAACAGATTTTTTCCCCATGAATTATTCAAACTTGGGAGTTGAATGTTGAAAATAACACGCTCGAGTTGTCCTCATTAGGAACTTTTAGCTGTGAATCTCCTGTCTTCCACTAGCTTTACAAAGCCTGGTCTCTGCCGAGCTTTGGGGACGAGCACAGTCAATCACCTACAAAGTCTCTCGAGAATACCATGTGGAAATAAAGGCAATAATAAACACCCCCGCAATAAATAGACAGTGTCATAAAGGGAGCAATAGGGAGCAGCTGTGGACACCGAGAAGAGCTCCACAGCCTTCAACAAGTCTCAGTCTTGCTGGGCTTCAGTTTCAGTCATATTCATGAACATCTATTTCATGCCTACCTTGTAGACAGGTAATTAAACAATGGCACTTGCCCTTGAAGAGCTCCAATCTGAGGGAGTGAGATGAACAAATAAACAGGCAATGATAAGAGATAAATTAGAGGCAGAATGTGGTAGAGGCTTTTGACTTCTGCCTTTCTCCTTGACTTTGAACCATGAAACAGAAAATTCAGAATAAGCAGAAGGTAGGACCCAGTGATGACACCCCTCAGAGGGGCCCCGAGGCTCTGCCTCTGGGACACCACACCCTGAAGATGTTGCCACATTCCAGACAACACACGGCTTTCCTGGAACTGCATTTAGAGAGGGGATTGTTAAGGTGTGGAAATGAAAACCTAGTGATTTGTATTAAAGTTATAAATATGTCATAACTGCAGAGGAAAGATATTTCTAGAGAACAGAAGTGAGATCAGATTCATTTGCTTAATTTTTAAAATCATTCTTCTCGCTACTGCTTCATGATTAAACAAATTCCACCCAAGGCCGAGGAGGACAGTGGATCTGGGGAGGGTGCTCAAGCATATCTCTGCCAGAATCAGCAGACAATCCCGTCTGGGAATTTTCACAGTGTATGTCAGGGAGGTGAGGAATTTAAAATGCTAAGACATTTGTAATGTTATTTTGCTTTGGTTGGAAAAGATGGTTGTAAGCTGTTATAATGTTAATTGGTAATGCTTTACCTCTTCTATGCATCTGAATCACAGGTAAGATTTGCTTAACACTGATTGCTGGTCCCACCCCCAGGGTTTCCGATTCTGGAGGTCTGGGCTTGGGGGCAGAAAATTTGCTTTTCTAACAAGTTCCCAGAGGATCCTGATGCTACTGATTAGGAACCCCACTTTGAGAACCCCTGATATTAAGACATAATTTCACTATTCAAAATGCTGCCCAAAGCAGCAAATAAAGTGCATTTGAGGACTCTCAGTGTCGCCCCCCTTCTGTTCCACTGTATTATTCTCTGCTAGTCTATTCATGTTCTGACTTGTTCTCATAACCTGTAGCACTGATCTGTGGCCAGTCGGCTGTGGAAAAACATGCCCCTGCTTAGCCACCATCATCTCAATTATTGTTAGCATATAAGTGCTATTGGGGATCAAACTAGGCTCATTAGTGCAGATTATTTTTCCCTCCATTTTCTTCAAGAACACAGGAGACGATGTTTAGAAACTGGCCCAGTCTAAGATCCCATGATTTTATGAAGCAATGATTTTAAGAAGCACTATCCATTGTTTTGGAGGGAGGAGGAAAATCACTTTTACAGACCATGCATTTACCCATTGATGTACTAATGAAACGGAAGGTCCTGATGGCTTTGATTAAATTTAGTTTTATTTCCTAGCTTCAGAAATCACGTCTCACCCTTCCAAATCCCTCAGAGACCTGGCCTTTCGCCCAGATAATCAGCAGCCCCTCGAGGCAGCAGAAGACAGTGAATGGTAACAAGATCTGCCTCTCTGGCCCGCTAAAGATAACATCTTGACCTAAGTTAGGTTTCAGCCCCTGAACCCTAAGGTAGAACAACCCCCCTGGCTACTTTCCCATGAGATCAGACAGAAAGATGCTGGAGCAGACGTCAGAATTGTCCTCAAGACCAATAAATGATTTATTACCCTTGCTTCACTTCCAACCAATCAGCTCCCAGCACAACCCGGAAGCCCCTAACCCATGGTGTTGTGATTTTGCCCTGTGTATTCTATAACTTCGAGCCATCAGGGCGTCAACTTTTAGCTTTCTGCCTCTGGATTTGCAGAATAGTTTATTTCAAAATTAAACTATTATTCTTTCTATACTGCAAACTCCCTCTTGTGCCTTTTTTTTTTTTTTTTTTTGGATCAGGGTCCACAAGCAGACAGATTTTTTCAAAAAAGAAAAAAACAAACAAACAGACCCTAACACTGAGGTCCTGGTAACGCTGTCTCATTTTATTCCCCAGCAGCCATTTCAATGGACATTTTAGAGACAGAGACACAGAAGCTCAGAGCGTTTAGGTAACTTGCCCACGTGGCCCAGCTAATGGGTGACAGAGCAAGGTTTGAACTCTCAGCCGTCCTTGCTCTGTCGCCTACCACAGGCTTTCCTGCTGCAGGGGCAAAGTCAGAATGATGTCAAGGAAATGCTTCCTCCCACGGACTGCTGTACAGACACCACTGACACTTGGGTGTTTGCACCCAAGAGGGAGGCTTTGGCGCCAGGCCCCATTGTTTATAGATCTGGAGTCCCACACACATGAGAAGTGAATGCAGAGCCAAGAGGGAGGGTGGAGGGCTAGGCCAAGCTTGGGAGGCACAACTGTCAACACAGCAAAAATGCAGGGAACCGCAAAAACATTTCAAAAATACCATAGCCATTCTCTTTTTGCTTGATCCAGTCACTTTGACGGACTAGTTGAATGGGCTTTTATTTAAAAACAAAAACAAACAAACAAACAAAAACCCCTGTTCTATTTGTGGTTCTCTTAATGACAAGGTTGCAGTGTTCACAGGGCTGATAGGAGGAAACCTCTCTGTGACACAGGCGGGGCATGCCAGTGTTAACATCCCATGATTCACGGGCTGCAGTGACACTCAGAGAGAAAAACGGATCTTGTACCCAAATCTGACGAGTAGTGAGAAGGAAGTGAGAACTATCAGCTACCATTTACCAAGGGTCCCTCAAGGACCATCTAGTTTTATGTAAGCCATCTTCAAATTATTTGCAGAGTCAGAAAACCAAGCTCAGTCAGTCTCTTAGTGTGCTGAAAACTGAACCAGGTGACTTCATGGAGAACTGAAGCCAGAAGCATGATTTTCTACACTGGGAAGGAACAGCCAATGTGCAAACTATAAGGTCTGGGGGAGAGGGGAGTGGCAGTGGCCTAGTCCAGCACTTCTCAAACTTTCATGTGTTTGAGACTCACCTTGAGATTCTGTTAAATGCATATCCTGATTCATTGGGTCTGGAGTGGACCTGAGATTCTGCATTTCCAATAAGCTCCCAGGTAATGCCAATGTTGCTGGTCCACAGACCACACTTCAAGTACCAAGAGTCTGGACAACTTTCCATTGTAGAGTGTTCAGTAGTTAAAAGCAAATTAATTTCCAGATGCTCAAAGCTCATATTTACTCTTTTCTAAAATCTGCCTAAGAAAGAGTGAGGTCAAAACTGTAAGCTCCCCTTTTACAATGGACTTCTTCCCACTCTATTAAACAAAAGCCCTCTTCCTTTTGTTAAAAAGATTTTATGTATTTATTTTCAGAGAGAGCGGAAAGAGAGGTAGAGAAACATTGTTATGCAAGAGAAACATCAATGGGTTGCCTCTCCTAATGAGGAACCTGGCCCTAGGCATGTGTCCTGACTGGGAATCAAACTGGTGATCTTTGGGTTCACAGTCTGGCACTCAATCCCCTGAGCCACACCAGCCAGGGCAGCCTTCCTCTTTTCATCTCAAAACTTACAATGATGCCCTGCCTCAGGGTACAAAATCTGCCAGTCCCAAGCAATGCAACAATTCAAAGTATTAGAGTTTCTGTTGAGAAAGTACCTAACTAACTCCAATAACTGGTTACAAATATTTTCACAAGTCAAATGGTATTGATTCATGGTTGAAGGAGATGTGAATTATGCACTGACAGTTAAAAATAATTTTGAGGGAAAAAATTAAAAATTCAAAGAATTAAATGAGCCCTCACCAGCATGGCTTAGTAGGTTGGGCACTGTCCTTCAGAGCAAAGGGTCACTGGTTTGATTCCTGATCAGGGCACATGCCTGGGTGCAGGCTGGGTGCCTGGTTGAGGGTGTGTGGGAGGCAACCAATCGATGTTTCTCTCACTTTCTTTCTCCCCCCCTCCCTTCCCCTCTCTCTAAAAGTGAATGGGTAAAATCTTAAAAAAAAAGAATTAAATGACATTTCTATAACAAAACTTCCAATTCCACTGCTTAAATTTCTCAGCATTTACATCTATAATAAAATAAAACACAGGGTGAGTATTGATGTTGAATCAATACTTATTTATTGGTTCAGATCAACACTATTGATTCAGCATCAATACTATTGAGTATTACTTGTTTGCTAAATAAATAATAGTGAACATGAATGTTACTCAATTGTTTTTAAAAAGTAAAGAAAAAAACTATCCATCTCATGAAAAGATCCACTTTCAACAAAAATTTTGTTTAATAATACTAATTACCAAAACATATGTTTATGTTTTATTTGTCCATCATATACCAATAATTATTGTATTAAGAAATGTTTTAACACTGAACAGCTTATGGGCTCTGAGTTTATATACATTTTTGTTATAGAAAAATATGAGACAGTATGTTTCATAGGGATAAAGTTCTGTAAGGTAAATGAACTAAAACATAAATAAAGACAAGAAAGAATGATGCAACACTTAAGAAAAGTTTGTTCCGCTATTTCTGAAAGGATGACGATGTCAAATCTCTATGGTATTGTAGTAAAGGAAAAGTTTTCCTGTACCCATCTAGGTTCTTCTGGCTGGTCTAATAGTTAAATAAACTAATTTTGTACCTATCAAAGCCTCCCATAGACATGAGAGCTTCCCAGTAGTCAGGCAGTTGAGGTTTATAAGCATCCTGAGCTGAGAAGGAGATGGGGTCCGGGGCTTCAGGGAGAAAAAAGACACTGCAAAGGAAGATGGGAAGAACAAATGTTTGGTAAACAAATCTTTGCCACGCCAGGCAGAGACAATGGGACAGAGAGGAAATTGAACAAACAGGCCCTGCCCAGATACCCTCAGCTTACCACACCCAGCCCATACTCTTAGTAGTTAACACTGGTAATAATTCTTTCTGAAGCAGACCTTCTATCTAAGCTCCTTCAGGCAGTAAAGGGGAAGGTAAACAGCTCTTCCTGAGTCTTTTGGGCCTTTATTGCCTTCAGCTCAAAATAATCCACATGCCAAAGAGGTACATTTTGGGGCAACCTATTCTGTACCCCTTCAGTATATAGATTCCATTGGAAGCATTTTAAAAAGTTATATAAAAGTCTTGTTTTAAATGTTAGTATTTTAAGGAGCCCTTGTTCTTGTATATTTTAAATAGATGATTATGTATCAAATTACTATAGTATAGCCCTGGCCTTGTGGCTCAGTTGGTTGAAGCATCATCCTGTACAAAATGTTGTGGGTTCAGTTCCTGGTCAGGGCACATACCTAGGTTTCCGGTTCCATCCCTGCTCAGGGTGCATACCGAGGGCAACCAATTGATGTTTCTTTCTCACACTGATGTTTCTCTCTCTCTCCCCCCCTGCTCTCCACCCCCTTCCTCTCTCTCTAAAATCAATAAACATATCCTTGGAGGAGGATTTTAAAAATTGCTATAGTATATAGATTCTATTGGTATCATTTTAAAAATTATATGAAAGGCTTGTTTTAAAATACCAGTATTTATAATAAATAGGAAATTGCATTCTTATAAATATTTAAACTTACAATGAAAAATTTTAGGTGTAAACATAAAAATTATAAGCTGTACATAGCTTTTCACATTTTCTTTAAGAAGATCAAAATGAAAAAAGTAGTTTAAAGAGCATCTGTCTGAAGCTTTTCCTGTCCTTCCAGACATATCAAGACAGAGTCATCTCATCTGTGTGAAACCCTCTTGACCTCTCGGGCTGGCAAAGCAACTCACTTGTGCCCCCAGCTCTTCTCAAATCCTGGCTCCAGCCACACAACATCGTCCTGCAGCGTGATTAGCTCTACCATCTCTAGCATCATCTCTAGCATCTGCTTAGCCCTGGCGTAAAGAAAGAACTCAATAAATTCTGGAGGACAGATAAAGGATAGATGAATTCTACACTATGTGGCCAGGCATTGTGGATTATTCTAAACAAAATCATTAACTCGAAGGGTTAAAAAACAACAGCTCTTCAAGACCCTGATTCCAAGGTGTCTCTCTGTATAATTGCGTTTCACCAGATTATCTCCACTTCATGCTCCTATCATAGAGTACAGGGTACACCTGACCGCAAAGAATTGATGTCATGGCGGAACATTTTTCTCAGACTTTAGGAAGACATCTTTGGTGTCTTGGTTTTACCAATCAGTTTTTTAATTTGGTTTACTTTTTAAATAACTGATTTTATTCAAATTATGAGTTATTCATTTATTTAGCTTTTGTTTTCTCTTTGTCAGAGGAAGGTAGAAGGGACGAGGAAGGTTAATAGAGAAGATAAAAAAAAGTTTGGGAGTTGGGACTCTTATCAGTACATTCTCATCTAGGAGGAAATGCACATGAATGGCTAGATTGTAGATTGAGAATGTCTTGGTGAAGAGAAAATCAGAACAAGAGGAATGTTAAACAATCCCAGTGGCCAGTGACATCAATCTATGATGAGCTCAGACAACAATACCCTTCACTCAAAGAGAATTTGAAAAAGCAGTTATTTGAGGAGTTATTTATAAGGAAAGGCGGTTTTCTGCTTCTTTCTCTAAGGGAAAACCATGGAGAACACCATCAACTTTTCATTCTCCTTGCCTCTTCCTAACTCTTCTTTGTTTAGGCTCCCTGTAGATCACAGGTGGCAAACACAAGGCCCGCAGGCTGAATCCGGCCCTCCACCTTGTTTTATCTGACTCAGCACCTTGTTTCTACCCCGCGGCAGCACTGAGCTCCTTGCACCTAGTTAAGGAGTAGTTACATTTATACAGTCCTGAAATTACATATGGCCCTTCACGTGGTTCCCGGTGAAAATGAGTTGACACCCGATGTAGATGTAGTTCAGAACAAGACCTTTTAGCTAATAAAATTGAGTAAAGTAGTTCATTAGTAGAATATTTTTTTAAGTTCATTGAAAAAATTAGGATATCGTTAAGAAAATAATGCATTTAACATTTTATTCTAAAACCTTTAAATGTACCTGTCCAGAAAGTATACAGCTATGAACTATGAAAAATAGAGACATTTATTGAAAAAGACACAGGATACAAGAAACATTGTACATAGGACAATGATGCCTCAGTCCCATTTAAGGTAGGCATTTTGAGACTTCACACAGTTCTCCTAATTGTCATTAGCTGCCCCATCATATTTTCCTGAATTTCATCAATGGTCTGAAATCTCTTCCTTTACAAAGGTGATTTTAGTTTTGGAAAAAAAACAGAAGTTGCAGAGCACCAAATATGGGCTGTAGGAGGGCTGAGTCACCTGGGTGATTTGACATTTTTCAAAAATACTCTGTATAAGACATGATGCATGAGCGGGCATATTGTCATGATGGAGCTGTCAATCAACAGTTGCCCATAGCTGCAGA
Source organism: Trachops cirrhosus (assembly GCA_028533065.1). Lineage (NCBI taxonomy): Eukaryota > Metazoa > Chordata > Mammalia > Chiroptera > Phyllostomidae > Trachops > Trachops cirrhosus. Next base: position 24,309,918 of record CM052544.1, read on the forward strand.
CTTCTGAATCATCCCAATAGTTTCCATGGAGGAATGTTCAGGCTTAATGCAAAATTTGAGGCAGATTTGTTGCTCTACTTGCTCAGTCATTTTGAATGCGACAGACAGTACACATGCTCACTCAATGGTGTCTACTCTCCTCACTGACTAGTACAGTGAAGTCATCAGTGTTCACGCATGTGCATTCCAGTCCAGTCTCCTTGGCTGCCAAGTTACATCAATGTGGCACAAAGTGTTCTCATTATAATAATAATGGCTGGACTTTTTCCGGACAGACCTTGTATGTGCCAATTTTCTGATATAGCTCCAAGTTTGGGACTTACTTTGCTATAGCCACTATGTGTTGTTTTCATGACCTGCTGTAAGGGTCCAATGAAACAGTATCTACAAAAACACTTTGTAACTCAAAAGCCCTAATCTAAGTACTAAGTCATCCATTTCGTGTGTATTCATCATGCCATCCTAATAGATCATGGTTTTCTTGGGGATAGAAATAAAATCATAATTGCATTCCATACAAAGCAAGCATAATATAGGGCACATAGTGAGGACCACAGTGGGGAATGATTCTGTACAAACATCTTCCTTATTGTTCTCATCTGCCAGGTACAAGCATACACTGGACAGAAGACTCGTCAATTCTGCCTGTCCCATAAGTCCTGGGGCATTGTCAGTGACCAGGAAAATAACGAATTTCATAGGAACTTACACTGCAGAAGGAATTAATTGGTAGCAGCTCCAGGGAGTTACTGAGGATGACAATGGAAGTAGACAAGGAGGATAAGCAGGTGGTTTTGTCTGGGAGTAGTGGCAGTTTCACATAAAACCACAACTCAATTTTTTTTTGACATTTCTCTTTGCTCTTTTCCTATTCTATAAAAAGTCTGTTTTTGAATTCATTGAATGTATTTTTTTACAGGCAAAGTTTCTGGCATGTTTTTTTTTTTTTGCAGGAAAGATAACAACTTGACATTACTGGTTAATTCTTTCTTGGCCACTGGTTTATGGTGTTTTCTTTTCTTTTTTCTTTTTAATCACAGCACCACCTGAGTGCAATAGCAGAGCCTTGCCCTGGGTGAATCACCTTTGTGATCATGGTGTCTCCCCTGCCATGTAAATGTTCTCTTTTCTTTTCTTTTACAAAGGGGTGGGTAGTGATAGAATATTATTAAAGTGTGTATGTTATAAATTTAAAAATATCTGAGTTATTGAGGTCAGGAAGAAAGCCAGAGCAAGTCTTCTAGGCTCAGATATCCAACAAGAATGGTTTTCAAACTTTAACCTGCATCAGAATTTCCTGGAGGGCTTGTTAAAACATGGATTACTGGGCTCCACCCCCAGAGTTTCTGGATTCGTAGGTCTAGGGTGAGGCCCCAAGAGTTTGCATCTCCAAAAAGTCCACAGCTAATGCTGATGATACAAGTCGAGAGACCATACTTTGATTCTCAAAGTATGCTGCTAAATGCTACGAAGTAGCCCTAAAATGCTACTACAGAGCCATACACTGAGCACCTACAGTGTGCTAGACTCAGTGCTAAGACACACCAAGATGGGTGAGACTCATGCCCTCGAAGGGTTCATAGTCAAAGTCGGGCAACAGACACAAGCATGAATTCTTCTATTCACTGAGTGCTGATAAGGGAATATCGAGTCACTATTCTTCTCTGAGCCTCAGTTTCCCTCCCACATCCCAGGACTCTGATAGTAACATCCTTTTCAACACTAGTTCTTTCCTTCTCTGATTTGGTGACCAGAATGGAGAGCCATTCCCAGAAGGTCACAGTTGAAAAGGAGCCGTGGTTTCCTGAGGGGTGGGTGGAAAAGCCTGAGGCCAATCTCTTTTTGTTAACATGCCAGGGCAGCTCCTTTCTCAGCCAGGAAAGCGTAAGGAAAGACCCACAGAGGTCTGTACACAGGTCAAGAGCACTTTGATGGGAAGGCAGTGTAGGTAGGTCAGGAATTACCTCCTCACCCAGTCTCTATTCCCTAAATCTCTTATCTCTTCCTGTCCAAATGTCAGCCTTAACTTAAAGCTTGGCACGTAGATGCTACCATTTATATTAAGCCTTTCTATACCTTCTACCTTATCCTGTCCCCACTGAGATTTGAACAGTTCAGCATTTCATTCTTGCCTCTTCTGTGGCAGCTGTTTCTTCCTACTTCATAGAATAGTCTAATCTTGGTACTTTTGCAGACTATGAATTCCATCTTTTCTCAGAATTCTCCAACCCACGTAGCATTATACGTAAGACAGCACTCAAAACTCATCAGTGAATTAAGGAATGAACAGAGCATTCAAGCTATAGAAACCACTTCAGTCTTCAAACCAACAATGTGCAAGAAAAGAGAGCAGAAGAGAAGTTGGGATAGAAAGAAACAGGAAATGGAGCAGGCCAGTTGGCCAGTTCCAGAATTTAGAGGGAAGGTTGAATGAAATGATTCCAGGCATTGCCATGGATTACAATCAGCTAGTGCAAGATCACAGAATTTCCAGGATTCATTCATTCATTCATTCATTCATTTCATTTGATTAGTTGTTCTTTTGTTCTTTAGTATTCCTAGTATGGCCAGGCTCCCTTGGGAAACATGTGTTCTCCACCTGAACCCTCATAATTCAGCATTTGATGGATCCCTCAAAACAGATCCACAATGCATTAACAGAAGAAATCACTTACTGAAGCTTTTGTTGGAGGGAAGAGAGAGAGGACCGATTTCACATACGACAAAGAAAAAACGTCTCTAATTCCTTATTGGATCAGGTCTTGGGCTCCATCAGAACCCTTTCCTGGTCAGCCTCCTCACCTCTCCCTTTTGTTTTTCCCAAGTGGCCTTGAAAGCCCTATTCGCTGTCCCAAGTATGTCAGCTGTTCTCGGATGCAATACTCCACTCTGCAAAATGGGAACAGAAGAGTTAGCTAACCGTGATCTCCTATGGCTCCCCTGAGCAAGTCCTCTGGGGGTTCCAGAGCTTCTCTCCCCCACCTTCAGTCACATGGCAGGGGTAGGGCTTCAGTATATGAAGTGATGGAGCATGTAGGCGGACACAGTTCAGTTGATAACACCTACATTCTGGATTTTATTGATTGTATCTCCATGGTGTCACTTAACATGTCCTTATGTGCTCTGTGTCTTTTGTATCTTGGTGGTTAGGTCTAGAAACTTGATCAGATTAAAATTTAATCTTTTGATAAGATAATTTCATAGTAGTACTGTACATTTCCATCTATAATACTAATTTATATAAATAAATTTCCTAATTATTACCAGGCTTATGGTTTAATAAATTAGATTCCAAAAATGAAATCTAATTCTTCAAAGCAGTCAAAAAAATAGAAAGTAGATTTTTTGTATAACTGTCAAATTTTTCAAAGGTGAAATCATAAACGCAATAATGAGAGCTCACATTTAATGAGCACCATGTGCCAGACACTTTGTGTTATTCTTCAGAAAAGTCTTGTCACGCAGGAATATCGTTTCCTAATTTTTCCAGTGGAGAAAATAAGATTTTAGAAAATTTTCTTAAATTGGCTTCTAAAAACATCTCAAATATTTAGTCAAACACCAAGTGAATTGATTTCTCTTTTGAAAAATCTTCATTTGGGAATTGGGTGGGGCATTAAGTCATGAGAGATTCTCCCTAGGAGAGCTAGGGCAGGTTGTGAGTAAATACTCACTGATTTAATGATACCAAGTTTCACCAAATGAGTTTGATTCATGGTGAGACTGTGATAAACTCCCCCTCAACCTGATTGTATTTCCTATTATTTATTTGAGCTCCTACAACCTGTCTGTGTTTCCTTCTACTTTTACACATTTTCACTGATTTTTGGTTTAAAAAAAATCTTCATTTGGTTGGACACTATCCCTGTAGGGTTTTCAAATTTTGTTTTTACATGATGATTACTATATATAGGGTTCTAAAATGCACTTTGTGAATTAACTCAATTAGTCCTCACAACAGCCCCATCATGTAGGATCTATTATCACACCCATTTTGAAGATGAGAAAAATGAGGGTCAGCGAAGTGGAAGAACTTGCCCAAGCTCACCCAGCCAGTGAGAGGTGGTGTCTGGATTTAAATTCAAACAACCTGGCTCCAGAGTCTGTTCTCACAATGTCAAAGGCTTCACTTCACATAGTTAGAACCTCCTCTGACATTCAGATGCCCAAGGCGTGGACCTCACGGACTGTTGTTCTCCAGGGGACCATGGTGCCACAGCCATCACAACACAACCTGTGGTTCACCACTGCCTCTCAGTCCGTAACACCTCATCCTCAGCCAGCCAGGCATGACTCACATTCAGCTTCACACTGGACCAATGCAAAATCCAGAAAACCAGCTTTATCACAATTATTATTATCACAATTTAAAAAAACTATCAGAGGCCCCTAGGGAGTGTTTCAATAAGCCTTTGCACCAATGTCTATAATGAGGTAAGGGAGGAAATTTAATAATAAGGCCCATGAGAAAGGTATTAGATAAAGAACAAACTGTTAAAAAAATAAAGGTCAAAAGATGTTCTGAGAGGTTGATTTGGTTTCACTCTGAGGCTAAGAACTTAAAAATAGTTGCTGGAAATTAATTTCTACCACAATATATCATATATATCATATTATCTAAATTAACTGACCACTAAGCAGTGAACAATGGCTAAAACACACTGGATCAGATGCACTGAAATGAGTAGTTGCTCCAGGAGATCTGTCAGGCCCCCCCACAGGCCCTTGAAGCAGCCAGAGAGGGCCGCTCCCATCTTGAAGTCAGCACACTTCCTTGCCTACACCTGTCCACACCCAGGATGGCAGACAGCCACGGTCCAGGGTTCATGGCCAAGACTGTGTTTGGAGGACTAGGCTCTAAAACTGGACTACTTTTGTTTTCCTGCCCCCCATTATCTACCTTTTTTCCTTCATAATAATGAAAGTATTGACTTTGTGGTGAGGGTTTTAACCTTTTGATACTCAGAGTATGGTCTGTGGACTCGCAGCATCAGCATGGCCTGTCACTTGTTAGAAATGTACGATCTTGGGCCCCACCCAGAGTGCTGGATCGGAATCTGCATTTTCACGTGATCCCAGGTAATTCATATGCTCATTAAAGTTTGAGAAGCACTGTTTTAATCTTTCTGGACCTCATATTTATCTCACAAGGTTATTGTGCAAATTAAATGTATTCACAGTGCCTGGCAAGTGCTAGGTGCTAAACATGCTATCATCTTCCTTCACCTGGCACCTGGCACTGCCATGCTTCAGTGCCCAGTCTCCACCTGCCTGAGCCCTTCCCCCTGGCCTGGGCTTCTGAATGCTGACCTTAACTTGCTTACTCAGACCCTGCCCTTTGGCTGGTGCCCCAGACTGAACTCAGCTCTCTCCTTGAAGTCCCTGGCAGGCTGGCAGGTGCCCATTGCTATACTTCTCAGCACTCACCACTGACCTAGACTTTCTCCATGCCCCACCTCTCTTGGCCCATCTGTTCTGTGGACACCCAAAACCCTACAGCACCATTTATTTTAGTCATGTTGCCATTGCTCAAAATGGCCTTGGAACTGCTCTTGGGATTTGCCTTCACAGACTTGCATAGTACCTAGCCCGATGTAGGCACTCAACTAAATATGTGTTGGGGGAATTAGTGAAGAACAAAGATTTGCTTCATACTGAGCCGCAGTGTTAGGGTTTATATCTCCTTTCGAGGATTCAGTCTCTTTGCTTTTCCTTTTTCTTATTTTTCTTTGCCACCCAAAAAGTGTGATGTAGAAGGCTGAGATTTAATGTCACCCCAAAAACAGGTCAGGTCAAGGAAAATGCCTGACCTGTTAAAATTGTATAGCTCAAGCCTTTATGCAAGGGAGTCCTTGAGGCCCACACAGTCCAACCTGTTCTCTCTGATTCCACACTGAAGCTTAAGGCCAAACTGCCAGCAGATAATAAAGTGTTCTGGTGCTGGCCCATTCTTCTCTGCTGAGGTCACTGTCCAGACCTCCTTCACTAGCCAATGCACTCGTCTCCCAACTGCTGCAAGTCCTCTGGCTCAAAGCTTCCACCCATGATCATCTTTGGACGAGGGGCTGCTGGAGGGGCTGTCTAGAAACTTGGGGGATGTGTCACTCCCACTCTCACCCCAAGCAGCCAATGACTGATGGATACAGAGGCACAAAAGCCCAGTGCCCTGGCCTCAAGGTGGGACATCTCAGCAGTGCAATTTACAGTCCAGAGTCCCCATTGATCAGAACAAGGCTAGAATTTAGCTGAGCCCCCATCCCAGCTCCACTTACTCCCTGGCCTACCTGACTTCCCTCACTCGCTTCATGTTTTCTTTCCAGGGCATCCCTCCATAAATTGTATGCACCTGAAACAGTGTCTCTGGCTCTGCTTCCAGGGAATCTGAACTAAAACAGTGTTCTTGGGATTCAGTGGATAAGTAGCAGGACAAAGTTCCTGTGTTCAGGATCCCAAGTGCTCACCAAATATCATCTTGGCACCAGCCCAGCATGACTTACACTAGGGTATCTGTCCAGCTCCCATCAGCCCACAGGGACCCGAGAGCCAAGTTCAAGGGAGAAGGATGAGGGTCTAGAGCTGCACCACTAAAACGGTTAGCTACTAGCTGCAGGTGGCTGCTGAGCACTTGAAATTTGGCTAGTGCAATTGAAAAACTGAATAGTTAATTTCACTTAATTTTAATTAAAAAAACTGATACAAAATTCATGTTGGCACAACTTGGGTATGTAAATCTATTTCTTTTTAATTGTAAATTTTGTGAAATCTAAATACAGGTCAAAAATTTCCAGTGAAAATTTACTGTCCACATTGAGATGTTATATGTATAAAAAACACACTGTATTCTAAGATATAGTATTAAAAATGATATAAGAATATCATTAATATTTTAAATATTGGTTACATGTCAAAATGTTAGTTAAATAAAATGTTAAAATTCATTTCATCTGTTTCTTCTTTTAAAATATGACTAGTAGGAAATTAAAAATTACATATGTAATAAGAAAATGCAATAATTATATAGGTACTAGGAATCAATAACTGAGCCCCAAAGGTGTTGAGATGTCTCAGTTGCCTATATGTCCTCTCAAGAAACCCCCATGTCTCAAGTGGGGTTCCCCAGAAACAGAGAGTGAAATGAGGACTAATGTGCAAAGGAATTATTACGGAAGTTCTCCCAGTAAAAGCTGTATCAGCCCTCTCATGACGGGACAACTTCTTTCTTCAAGGCAGTAATGGAAAGAGAGTCTGCTGCCTATGTCTTGCATGCCAGCAAGACAGCTATACATGTATGTATGACATAATCATGGGAGTAATAGTTCATTGCCCTTATGTAATAGCTGTATTCTATCTGTTAGGAGCAAGTCCCACTCACACTCAAAAAGAGGAGATTATACAGGACATAAAAATGGGGCCAAACTAGGGTCTATCCGCCACAGCAGCTATGGAGGGAGAGTGTTTAATAGTAGGCTTAATGGTAAAAGATGCAAAAACCTTGAGATGTAGGAGAAAGAATTGCTTCATTCCTAATTCTTCCATTCATACCAACCTGGACTTACCCTGAATGATTTTGATCTATTGCCTTGCTTTCTGACCTGTCCCATCTCTTACCTGTCTTTGGACCATTGGTTCAGTCTTGGACTCTTCCTGGCTTGTATGTAGCCTTGCCCGGTTTCTGCACTCTTTCAGCTGTTGCCTCTAGTCCCACACTGATGACCTTGTCCCAGTTAATTTGCTGCCTCAGTCTTCATATATTTGATCATAATTGTCATACGGGAAAAGGCTAATGTGTATGGGTCAAGCAACACTATAATTATTAAACAAGCAAATCTTGTTTAAATTTCTGTAAATTGAAAAACTCTATTTTAGATTAATTGCACTTTGCCTTGATAAATTTGACATCATTTAGATTTTTTGTTTTAGCTTTGTGATATATATTTTTTTAAACCTGAAAGATACACTTCAGGGAATCTGGCTGGCATTACTAAAAATCACATTTTGCTGAAAGCTCCTTGGATTTATAGCTCACATTTTATGTAAAATTTGGAGACTTTGATGCTTAATAGCTCCAGTTCATTACTTCTCTAAGGTCTTAAAGTGTCATTATACTTTATTTCACCGATGGAAACAGCTAATAGTAAACATTAGGGAATGAAACAATAATGTGATATACATCCAGCATTATCGGGGGAGGAAAAAACAACCCTAAGAATTCCCCGGAGGAAAAACAGGAATTTGAGAACTGAACATCATTTCAGAAAACGACTAATCAGGAATGGCAAATGTTTGGCAGAGATGCCTCAACTCCTCCAACCTGTGCCCCTGACCGACATCATCCATCAGTCACTATATTCTGCGGAGTCTGAATGGAGCTTCAGAGTTAACTGTAGGAAACAGCTCCTGATTCAGACAGGGCTCTTCAGCAGCAAGTAGCAGAGACCAACTTGAGCCACCTTGAGCAATAAGGAATTTCATACGAACATAACAAGAGTCAAGCATAAGAATGTAGCCAGGCCTCAGGCACCAGGAACCAGAAAGTCATCAGGACTCGGCCCCTTATCTCTGCGTGTTTCAGCCTGCTTGTTTCCCTTTTCTCTCTGCAGTCGGGCTCTCTCTGTGCCTCCCATCTGCTTGAGGTCATGTGGCCACTCATAGCACTCATGTTTACTTATTCGAGTTACAGTCTCCTATGGAGACAGTATCTGAATCTCAGCATCAAATTCCTGAGGGAGAGACTCTGAGTGACTGTGCTTGGGTCAGGTGACTACTCCTGGCCCAATCTGTCATAATCAAAAAAGAAGTGACAGCATTCCACAAAGCTACCGAGTGCCCACTCCCATGGAATGGGGAGGAGCAGTTCCCAGAGACAGCAGGGATGGCTCGCAGCCTGAGCAGACAAACCAGAGATGTTTTCCATTACTGTTATCAATCAATCAGCAGTGGCGTAAGAGATGAAACATTTTCTCCTTAGGATCTAGATCAGTGCAGAGCTTTCAGTGATAACAGAAATGTTCTAAATCTACACTCTGCATTAGAGTAGCCACTCACTACAGGTCAGCTATTGAACACCTGAACTGTGTCTGAGGAACTGAATTTTTAACCACATTTATTTGCAACTAATTTAAACTGTAATAGCTGTATATGGCAAGTGGCTACCATATTGGACAGTGTAAATCTAGGCCTTCCCAGTTTAAAGATGAGGAAACAGCTCCCAGACAGAGCTAGTTAATGACACAATTAGAAGCTCGGCCTCCTCTTTTTAATTTTCCATCCTATCAGTTGTAATTGAGGAATCTGCATAAGTGATTTTCCCAGATAATTCAAATTTGCCATTTTAAATGTCCATGCATTGAAAGACAAATACCATATGATCTCGCCTTTAACAGGAACCTAAACAACAAAACAAAGGAACAAGTAAAATATAACAAAAGACACTGAAATAGAGGACAGGTTGTCAGTGACCAGAGGGGAGAGGGGAGGGAATTTCAGGGGAATTTCAGGGGAGAAGGGAAGGGTTTACAGGAACAAATATAGAGGACACATGGACAAAACTAGGGGGGTTGGAAATGGGAGGGATGGGTGGGTGGGCTGGAATGGGAATAAAGGATAGAAACTGTACTGAATAATCTAAAATAAAAAATATATATATTTAAAAAAATAAAAAAAATAAATGTCCATGCCTAACCATCCTCTGATGTAAAGTTTTCTAAAATGTATTGCACATTTATTCCCCTGCCTTGGAAAAAAAGCCACGTGGCCATAATTGTAGATTTTTCTTAATAACACAAAGTTGTAATTGTGAACCTCATTTGTCATTCTGGGTTGTAATAATGAAGCCCTCAGAGCAAGGCCTAGTGAGGCTTACAGGACTGTCTTCCCCACACTCACATCTCTACAGCTGGGAGTGATTCAGCTGCTTCCTCTCTCATTGTCATGTCTTGATGTGGTAGCTTTTGACAGCATCCCACCTCCCTTCACTAGCTCAGCAATGAACCAAGTACAGGAACTTGATGGACTTAGTTTCACCCACAATTCTAAACCATCAGGCCTGGGAGAGCTTCCCAACTGAGTCAGGTATGTAGGATTTGAACAAAATTTTCTACAATACAGTTTTTTCTTAAAGGCCTATAATAATGCAAGTCTCCTAAATGCTGATTGCAGGGTAAAAGGTGTGATGTTTTATTTTACTTTACTTGGGCCACTCTGGACATGTCAATATTGCAATGTCCAGGGTACCAAGGCAGAATTGGATTGTGCATGAAATATTCTGAGGAATAAGCCTGTATCTAGGTATGGATTATTTTAGGTTACTTTCCTGAGCTGTTTCTCCATAGGATATTCTCAGGCCATGGGATACGAAGTTTTATGAATCTTTTGAGGATATTCAAAAACCAAAGTGAATTTTAACAGCACTAAAAGAAATAATAATAAATCCATTTCAGTACTCTTTACTTATATAGCGACCAGATTTGCAGTAATTGCATCTATTCAAAACATATGAAGTGCATGGGAGCCAGAAAGGCCCCAGAGCAAGGGCGATAGTTGTCACGAAATCCATGCATTAGAGCCCATGGCCTGTGGCCAGGGGAAACAAGACACTGTGACCACCTGCAGCCTACGTCTCCTGCTCCACTTCTGGAGCCCCACTGAAGGTGCGTGAGAAGGGTGGCTCTGAGGGAAATCTGCGTTCTGCTTCCTGGACCACTGAAAAAAGCCAATAAATGGCTGTACACTCTATTTCCCACCCCTGGAAAGCATATAATCCATTTTAGAAAGATTTCCCTTACATAAGTAAAATGTTAGGCTTTTTTTTTTTTTTGGCATCTATGAAGGTAGCTTTCACTTATCTTGAAAAATTGTTTATGTAAAGGCGCCACTAGCAGACAGGTATTCTGTATTTTTACTTGGCCTTCTGGAACTGTTTGAGGGTTTACTCAAGGGGAGCACTCATTTTGCCTATATGCTGCTTTAGAAAATAACTTCTCTAACATGTTCACTGGTCCATTAGTTATTTATAGTCAAGTTTTGATTATCCGCTAGGCAGGTTCCTGGCTCAGTTTTCAGTCCTCTGTTTGTCTTTCTCACCTCCCACCGACAGGGCTTGCTGAAGCTTGTAGCAACTTAGAGTTTCCCCTGAGTCACAGCTCCCCTGCCCCCAGTGCGAGCTCAGCCACCGCCAACCCCTCACCCTGAGATGCCTACAAACCCAAACAGAAACCTACCTTCCCCAACAAGAGTGTGAAGTCCCCAGAGACAACTTGGGTCCTGTGGACTGAGGCTGCTGGGCTGCAGGCACAGTGCCCAGAAGCTTGCGTGTGCGGGGCTGAAGGCTGGAGAGGGGTCACTAACCAGGGCTGGACAGGATATTCAATAGCTTTCCATCTCATTTCACAGCGTGGCATCGTTTTATTGTTTGAAGTGTTATGTATTCTCTAGACATGTGACACACCCTCCCTTCCTCAAATTCCAGATGAGTACAAAAACACATTCCTAGGTCCCATCAGAATTTCTTCTTTTCTGTCTGCACTTTGGGCCTCAGTGAAAGTGGCTCTGGGGCTCTTCTGTACTGAGAGGTAGGTAGGTCTCCGGGCTCCTGAGCCAGAGCAGTTTCCATGCTAGCTTAGAGTGGTGGTTCTCCGCCGCAGAGTATCACTGCCTAGGCCTCAGCCCCAGAGATTCTGATTGTAACAGGTCTAAGGTAAGGCCTGAGCACTGGGATTCAAACATCCCCCAAGTGATTCCAGTGTGCAGCCAGGGTTGAGAACCATGGGCTTAGAGATTCTCTTGGCTCACAGTGATTGTGAGTGGGACTCTTTAATTGCACAGCTGTGGCTCTGCTGATTTAGAACAAATGTTTGACTAGGAAGGGGAGAAGATGTGCACACATACAGAACAATTCAAGAGCCATTGAGCGTTCCAGGATCAACATTTCATTCACTCATTCACTCAACAAACATTTACTGAGGGCTGCTACTAGGATGGTTGGACGCAAAAATGCACCGTGAAGTCGCTAACCTCAAGGTCATAAGCACTCCCTGGAAGAAGCATTTGGATTTGTCCTCTGGATGTCCAGAGTCCCCCACAGGGATAGTGAAACTCTACCCCTTCCTCCATCCTTCTTTGTGCTGTTAATGACTCATAATCCCCTTACAGTTGCACAAGATTTGACCGAACAGCGACAATCCTGGTGCCTATTGTCTCTGGCTGCTCTACAGAGTGCAGTTGCTGGAATTATGACAGTTATCTCTGCTAATAAAGTTCACTTTTTAACTGCAGAGTTATAAATACATACTCAGCTTGCATATCCGAGGAGGCATGTGGGAGGAAACACTGAGCTGTGGGGCCCTTCTAGAACAGAAGCCACTCCCTGGCACCTGCACACACATAACTTTCCTGATACCAGCCCCCACCCCCTTGGAATAAAGCTCGTCTCCAGGGTTTTCTCATAACAAGGGTTTACTGTAAACAGCCATGGTGAGAGAATCAGAAATTAGCATCCTCAACACTTGTGTTCTTTCTTTCCTCTGGCCCCCAAATGGGTTCACAGTCATCAGCTTTCCTTTCCTCCCCTCTCCAGCCTCCCTGCACCCCCCTGCCCCAGGGAAACTGAGGAAACTGTAGTGACATTAACTGTAAAACTACCACCAAATGGAGATCAGGAAGATGAGCAGCAGGAAGGGGGGAGCTGGCGACCTTGTACATTTGAGCTCTGCAAATAACTTCATTACATCTAGGATGTGTTTGGGGTGTTGGTGAGGCATGTAAGGAAACAGTGACAGGTAAATCTGACTGGTTACCTGGAGGAGAAGAGCTGGGGGAGGAACTTTCTAAAATGAGCTTTAACTTTCTACTGAATGCCGTAACACTATAAATTACTAATCAGCTGACTGTAATTTTACAATTTAGCCTAGCAATTCAATTGGTGGCAGAAGATTGGACCTTGTGGGTAATCACAGGATTGCAGAGAGAATGTTTTGTAACATATTTCTTTAAAATGTATAGCTAGCTACTTTGGTAACAAATATGTTTATTTGCAAAGAAAAATAAGATTATGGTTGATATAGCATGTAGCAGGCACCACAGGTTGTTCAAATGGCTTTTTCCTCATTCAGTCAAAAACTGATTTTGGGGGAGGGGGTTTGGATTTCAATCCTCCTCCATGTAACACAGTCGAGTGACTTTCCCGTACCCTCCAGGATGAAAGGGAAACCCTAATGGACCTCTGCCAATCCCAGTGGCCCATTCCCCTTTGTGGGGCTGGTTTAGGAGTAGATGTGCCGGATGGCCTGCTGCTATGATGGTACCACCACCGTTTCCTTCTAAGTCTAGGAACTCTGCTTCCTAGATTCATTGTCTCTCTCCTGAACAAGAGTATTGCTCACAAGAGGGCAAAACGTGCAGATGATGGTGTTATTTCCTCTAGAGATGGCTGTATCGGTATAAGTGGGCAGAAGAGAGATTCCCAGCAGCTTTCTGGCACAAACTGTTTGAAACTTAGCTGTTTCAGGGTAAGCTCTTGGAGGGTCAACTCCTCTGATCTTCAATTTGAGTTTCTGAACTCTACTCCATTGGCTCTCCCAGAAGTTGTGTATGCCCCAAATTCTGTGTTCAGCCCTTTGTATCAAAAAGTGCATAGAGTGCCTTTAGTTTACCATCCCAGACCCTAACTGGTACAGTGGCACGTGGTCCAGTTCTGGTGAGTAGGCCAGAGGGCTTCTCCCTACTCCTGGGAAGGAGACTGTGGAAGAGACAGCCCCTTTCTGCCTCTGGATAATGTGGCATTTGGATGTGATGCCTGCCTGGTACAGCTGTCACAATTTGCTGCCAGCCTGAAATAGAGCCAACACACAAGTAGAAGGCAAAGCCAAAAGAAATGCCAAACAAAAAATGCTGGAGGCCTGAGGTGCTAGCAGCCAATGGCCTTCTAATTGGTGCAGACCCATTCCTTAAAGAAGCAAATGTTAGGATAGTTTGACATTGGTGCCATGTTTTCAAGGATGAGACATCATTATATAGTGATTCATACTTATTCTCCATCCTTTCCTTTTTATACTCCCACCCTCCAGATAAGTGAGGACCCAGATAATCTGTCTCAAATATACCGTGCACCTTTGAAATAGCTGTGAGTTATTGATTTGCATTGGCAGATCTGTCTACAATATTATTGCTTTTTTTAAAGCTCCAATTATACTTTAAATGCATTTACATTGCCAAAGCATTAATACAAATCTATCATTTTGAATTTCTTCTTGTTTCACTTATATACAGGTGTCACAGGTGGGCACAGGTAACCAGGTTCTTGGTGATCGTGGACAAAGAATTGAATCGAACACACAGAGTTTATAGCATAAAGAGAGAGCAGATTTATTAAGTGATAGTACACTCCACAGAACATGGGAACAGGCCAACTCTCAGCCCAGATTGACCTCAGGGGCTGGAGGGATTCTGTTCTTATAGGGCAGATCCTTACTGGCTAGTTTTGGCAGGCTTTTATTGTGCATGTACAAGTCGTTGTATTACTTTAAAGCTACTGCACATGTGGTCTCCCATGGTTTTCCTTGATTGGCCACTGGAGAAGGGGGTTGTGCAATGTTAATTTATTATAATGCTATTATAATGAAGCAGGGGTCAAGTAACATCTGCACAGGTGCATTCATGAGTCACCATGATTCAGCACTTTCCCAGAGAGCAGGAACAACCAGTCTTAGAACAGGGTCTCTGTCTTGTGTGGACATCCTTTATCTTGGCCCTGGGGCACCTCCTGAGTTTCCTCCTTCCTGACTATCTCCTGCCTTACAGGCAGTCCTCACTTTGTATGGTGGTACAGGAGCATGCAAATGACCACACAAGTTGAAACTAAAGCGACCTTAGTAGTTTCCTGAAGCACTGTGTTGAAAAGGTCTTTGAGACTATGTCTAGGCTTAACAGAATAACACTGCAATTGGTTAGCAATATCGGGCTTGGTTGAGAGAGAAGGGAATGAGCACATGCACTTTTGTACAGCCCATTCCTGGTCTAGAGCTTGGCTGTTAGTTAGTAGATGAGGTCAGATATTCAAATTTTCTAGCATATCAAAAGATATTTGACCTTTTAGGGATGGACTTGTGCCAACTAAATTCATAAGACACCAATTTATAAATCAAAAGGACAGTGTATTGACTGAAATTAGAAATAAAAGTGTGAATGTTTACCTTTATTAAATGGGAACCTGCATGGCACAATGAAAAAACTTGGTCTTTGGAGTCTGGCAGACCTGACTTTGCACTGTGGCTGCATTGCGGACTAGCTACATAGCTTCTCCAGAGCACTCTGCTGATAAGGACATTGATGCTGTGTCAGGGACCAGCAGGGAAAAAAAGCCTTGATTAATTAACACTTCTGAACAGTCAAGGTGGGGGCAGGGGCTGGACATGGCCATTATTGGTATATATTGTTATATGTTCTAGTTTTTGCCAATCAACGCATGCTCTCGTGATAGGAAAGTCTGTTCTCTAGACTTGAAAAACTGCTTCATGAACAAGGATGTAAAAGCTGTTTGCTGCATGATTTTTATGGCTACTATCATGGAACTATCTTCACAATGTAATGGGGTGCAGCTAGGGCACACCCCCTGGGGGGGATGGAGACATGGAGCAGGGGGGCCATTGAGTTATTTTGCATATCAGTAACAGCAGACTAGTCTTCCAGCCTGAGTGGAGCCAGAAAAGTATGCATGACTTAAACCCAAGATGTAACTGGAAGGCAGATCCACTCCCTACCCCCATTATCTCACCTGTGTGAGAGCTTGGAGATGGTTCTCTCCATGCCTGCCTGGACTAACTCTGGCAGCCCAGAAAGGCTGAAAATACTGGAGTGCTAGCAGGTGTAGCCGACTGTGGGAGGAGTTGGAAATGGGGTTACAGAAGAGGCTCTAGGCTGGGATTTAAACTAAAGGAGGGCTGCCATGTGGGACAGGAGACAAGGCAGGGATGATGCAAGACCATGTGGGAAGAAAAAGGGGTGAAAGGACTCTCGCTGGTGGGCCATGAGGAGGTGCCATGTGGTTTTGGATTAAGGACTGGAGATCCCCTTGACAGAGCCGTTGGTGCTAGGGACTGTGGGAGACCTGCCCTGCCGAGCACGGATGACTGGGAGGAACCGGAGTCGAGCTGAGATACGGACTTCTATTTCTTTTCCTGAGATACAGTACTCCTTACTGGCCTGGTTTGGCAAGGGAAGGCAGGACTGTGTGTATTGGTGTGTGTATATGGGTGGGTGTTCTAAAGGGACTTTGAAATTTAACAGCGACATTCCGCCATTACTTTAAACCTGTATAACTTTTGAATAAATAGTTTCTGTCCTATTTACTAATCTCTTGTCATTGAGAGCCACAGTTCCTAACACTTGGCAGCAGGCAAGAAGAACCATAGTACAGAAAGACCCCGGAGGAGGGAGCTTGTTTCCGTAACAGTATCTGGGCCGCCCCCCACCCCGCCTGCCACAGGTTCCTTTTGATAACAATATAAACACGAATGACACATGAGTAAGAAATGATGATTTGTGATTCTGGACACCCACTTGCCTGCTCAGAGCTGGAGATAAAAAATGGTCAAATTTTGTCTTCTCCCAACTTTCCCTTTCATATACACCTCACAGAACAATGCAAACCATAAATGCGAGCTACATACGGTAGGTTATTTTAAATTTTCTAGTAGCCACATGAAAAGTGTGAAAAGAGACAGGTTTTTAGAAAGTTTTTATAATGCAATTTTATCGCCCATTATACCTTGTCTTATACACTCTCACTCTCAAAGGATAATCTTTATATTTAGCTATTGGCCTCAGGTATCTCTGGCCAAGGATTAGTATTTCAGACAAGGAGACTAGGGGCCTGGTCCCCCCCAGTCTAGCTCTCTAATCCACACTTGCTCCTGGGTGCAGACAGCAGCTGCCCAGCCTGGCATTTGTAGTTTTCTTAGTGGAGTACTGGTCTCTCTAAAACCACTACTCTGTCAGGTCCTTGGCCAAGCTAAACTATTTCTACCTTGGATTCTCTTAAAATTTCTCCTATAAGCATAATTTGTTTTTTTATCTTGGAGAAAAGAATAGGTTTCTTTCTCTTCCTTTAAACTGCATGTATGAAACTTGTACTGGTTTTCTCTAACAAGGGGTTCTCACACTTTAGTGAGCATCAGTATCACCAGGAGGGCTTGTTAAGACACAGGTCACTGGCCCAGCTCCAGTTTCAGATCAGTAGGTCTGAGGGGGTAGGAAGGCTTGAGCACTTGCACTGCTAAAAGCTCCCAGGGGATCACGATGCTGCTTGTCCAGGGACTACACTTTGAGAACCATTGATATGTATATATCACTGGTCAATTTCGGTCAATGATATATATATATGTAAAATTCATTTCAGTAGAGGAAAGAGATGAGAAGCTTTGAAAGGGAAAGAATTTTTTAAAGTAAAAAACATCAGACTACATCTTTCCTTCAAAATAAGCCAAACCCGATTCTGTTCTTTCCCTTAGAACCAGTATCTTAGCATGCTCTAACACCTCCTGTTCCAAGGCCTGTCCCCAAATCTCCTGCTAGAGGCAGAGCAACCAGAGCCCACCTCTGTCCTTTCACAGACCACTGTCACAGCCCTCTGTTGTCCATGTTGTTGTAAGCATCTGAGCGTGCATGTTGACAGTAGTGCGCAGTAGGGCTAGAGACTTCCACCGGCTGGCAGCACCCTCTTCCTGACACCAGAGCCTCTCATGGTAGTCACCTGATCAGAGTGTTCAATGATCCAATGATACATATTTAGAAGAGAAAAGGGGACTACTCACATGTTAGTTAAAACACTTGAGTCTAAGAGATTACAATGACACAGGAAATTGTTTAAAAAAACAAAACCAAAACACTTAGACCTCTTGAGAACTCACTGTAACTTTAAATCACTTACATGGTGTCAATCACACACTGTTCTAAATACCCGTCATGGTTTTATAGACATGACTTCCATTGGACAGAGAAGCAGTTTCTTGGAGGGATGGACCTACGGTATGCTATTATGAAGAATATGGATTCAAAGCCCTTAAAATACTGGGTCTCAGAAATCCTTTTTTTATGTTAACTTTTTATTTTGGAAAATTTCAAATATATATAAAAATAAAGAGGACAATATAATGAACCTTCATGAACCAGTCACCCAGATGCAATAATTATCAGCTCATGGTCAATCTTGTTTCATCTGTAACTTCACCCCCTTCACAATCCATGTAATTCTTTTGAAGCAACTCCCAGTGTCATTTCAGCCATAAAAACTTCAGTGTGCACCTCTAATATATGAAGATCCTTTGAGAACATAACCACACTATTGTTATCACAAGAATTAAATAATAAATTCTTGATATCCTCAAATATTCAACCAGTGTTTAAAATTTCCCAGTGTCTCATATTTAAACCTTTTCAGTTTATTTATTCAAATCAGAATACAAATAGGTTCATAAATTTCAATTGGTTGATAAACTCTTAAGTCCCTCTTTTTAATTACTAGGCTCCCATTCTGTCCCTTTTGTTTTTAAAAAAAAATTTATTTTTTGAAGAAACTAGGTTGGTTATTCTATAAAGTTTCCCATAGTCTGGAGTTTGCAGGTTATATTCCTGTGGTATCATTTACCCTATTCCCTTCCTCCCCCTATAGGTAATAATTTTTTTGAAAATTTTGTATTTTATTCCATTCATTTAAAAAGTAAGTTAAGCAGTAACATATTATAGCATACACACTTTTCTCTGTCTCGCTTTTTTCATTCATCCTTATAATCTGGTGATTATTCCACCATAGTTTAGAGGTATTCCTCATGCCTTTTTTACAACTGCATATTACTCCATCATGTGGATGTTACATGGCTTATTCAGTCAGTCTCCTACTAGCAGACATTTGAGTTGTTTGAAGTTTGTTATTATTACAAATATACTGCAATGAATAGCCAACACATGTCTTTGTATTTTTGCCACGATATTTTGGAGTAGATTCCTAGACAAGAAACTGCTAAGACAGGTAATAACTGCATCTGTAATTTTGCTAGAAATTGCAGAAGCTCTGCTTTTAAATGCAATATTTCTAGAAGTTTTGCCATAAAATGAATCCTGAAACAGATCCTATTTTAGTTATCTGTTGGTATATCAAAGATAAGCCCCCAAAATAGTGACTTAAAACTGCATTGTTTGTTATTTCTCATGAATGTGAATTTTGGGTGGAGCTCCTCAGTGGTGGTTTGTCTCTGCCCCACATGGTTGGCTGGAACAGCTTCTCTAGGGCTAGAGAATCCAAGATGGTTTTACTTACCTATTTCATATCTCAGCTGCAGTGGCCGGAAGGGATGGACGCTGGCTGGGCTTCTTTCTTTATCTGGTTTCACATCATCCAGAATTCCAAGCTTCTTAAACATGCTGTCTAGATTCCAAGAGAGTAAAACTGAAAGCTGCGAAGTTTCTTAAAGTCTAGGTCCAAAAGCCATGTGGCATTGCTTCCATTGTAGTCTATTGGCCAAAGCAAGTCTCAAGACCATCCAGAATCAAGGGGAAGAGGAACAAATTCCATCTCTTGTTGGGAGGAGCAACATGTACATATAGAGATGAAAGAAATTGTTGATGGTCATTTTACAGACAATCTACGACAGATCCCAACTACATATATGCATTATGCATATCATAAATGCACGTCCTATTCTTATGCACTTTAGCACCAGTAGAATGGTGGAAAAAGCCTTTAAGAGCGGTGAGAAGTGAAATACCTTTTTGTACTTCACTGTTAAGTGCATCTAGTGGTAAAGCTCAAGAGGATCCAAAGTGGAGATGATATCAAGGAAAAGGAAAAGAGGCTTGCTTTGAGACAGGACTCAATCACCTATCTAGAACATAAATCTATCAACAGCTATTGTATTCATTCATTCTGTTTATATTTATTCAAGAACATTATTCCAGTCTTAGTGCTGAGTACGGTGATGAACATAACTGGCACCATAACTGGAATAACAGGCACCACAAGCTTCACAAGGCCATTAACTGAATCAGTTAGTGGCACCACTAGCACCAAGTCACTCAAGACAAAACACTGAAGCCTTTCTTGATTCCTCTCATTTTCTAACACCTCACATCCAACTAGCTTGTCCCATTGTTCTAACTTCAGAATAGAGCTTCAATTTAACCACTTCTTAATACTTCTTCCTCTGCACCAAGTCCCCATTGTCTCTCATCTCCTAACTGATCTCTTGCTTCCTCTCATGTTTATTGCCCACACAACTGCCAGAGCATGCTTTTAAACATAAAAGTAAGATTATATAATATCCCTCATTAAACCCTGCAATGGATAACCACAGCAATTAAATTAAAATTCAACCTTCTAAATGTGGCTTACAAAGTCCTACATTGTTCTAGCTTCTGACCCTCACTTCAAACTCACCTTATGATCCACTTTCCCACCCTTACAATTCTCCAGTCACAGTGGCCTTCTTTATGTTTCTTAAAATGTTCAACTTGTTGCTTCCTTGGGCCTTTACACTGCTCTTTCCTTCTCATCTTTGTATGGGTGAAAACTCCTGAGTTTTCATGTCTCAGTTCAGGCAGTACTTTTCTGACAACCCTATTTTAAAATGCCCATATTTAAAATCCACTAACTGTATGGAGGCACAGGGGGTATAGTGATGAATAGAACAAAGTCCTAGCTCTTGTGGTACTCACATTCTAAGTGCAGGGAATGAAGAATATGGTGAGGGATATACTGTGACCCTATTTTATACTCATCATAGCATTGATCATACTCTGAAAAATACCTTACTTATTCATTTTCTTGTTTATGTCCGTCTCCCCCATTCAGTATATATTAGCAAAGGAAGACAGCACAGCATCCTTAGCTATCTTGCTCTTGACAATAATTCCAGCCCTTACAATGGTGCCTACCTTATAGTTGGATCTCAATGAATATTTAACTGTATGATTGAATGTGCTTGTATATATTAACAAATATAGGAGTGATATTACAGTTATGAAGGAAAGAATCTGTTATAGAGAAAAAATTGTTTATACCCTTTTACCCCAATTATATTCTTCAAAACCTTGACCTCCAACCCCTCACCGTTATGCTCATGTCAAGGGTTACTGGACCCATTCATTACATTTGCAACCAGGAAAAATGCATGTCAGCCTAATTACTCCAGAGTGACATACATTTCCTAGAGGGCAACATACCTCTTTGCTTCCTGTAAAAATGTATGCTTTCAGGGCTGTGTTAAACATCAGTGTTCCAGTACAGGTTCTGATGGTATTTTCTTTGTTTTTTTGACATAGCAATTATAACCTAGCCAAAACCACATAATGGAAACACACATATAGCTTTGTTTAAGTGGAGGAAAACAGACCTAGATTAGGGTCCATCTTTTTACTCTATATGATCTAACGCAAACAACAATGAACCTGACTTAACAGTTTGATGCTGGACAAATTATGTAGTCCTTCATGGTTCAATTTCTTCTTTCTGTAACATCTGGATAATCATGCTTATTCCTCCTAACTTCCTTGTGAAATAGGTATTATTTTATACCACAGAATTATGGAATGTGGAGCCCCCTGAGATATCTTGGGAATCATATAATCCATATCCAAATGTGGAAACTGAGGCCTGATGAGGTTAAGTGATTTACTCAAGCTCACAGCTAATTATTGTCAGGGCTGGAACTAGAACTCAGATCTTCTGACCCTTAGACCAGTGGTCTTTCTGCCTCACCACACTGCAATGTTTGCCTTGTTGTTCAGCTTTTAATGGGTTTACATATTATCTTGGAGTCAGCTCATACAGTTCTTGAGGACAGTGATAATACTTTGTCTTTCCCACAGTGCTTAGTTGGTCATATATAAATATATGTTTATTAAATGAAGGAATAGTCTGCCATCAGTCCACAGCACACACCATGCCTCCCTGTTGTAATCACCTTCAACTTTCCAGTTACTTCCCCTCACTCGCTGAAAGTTTCAGCACCTAGCTCACTGTCTTTCTTCCCATAACTCCGGTTATTCTTAGTGACTTCGACAAGCTCATCTGACACTCTTGCCAATCAGTTCTCTGAACTCCTCACCTCCAGTGATCTTTTTCTCTGTCTACCTTGGCGACCCATTCCCATGCTCAAATACCGTAACTCTAAATTTTGACTTTAAATATTCCATTATTTGACTATCACTTCCTGTCCTCTAGTTCATTTACTCTAATAACCCAATCCAACCATTCTTTCACCACCAGGAACTCTGATCCTTTGGCCTCATCAACTTTTTCACTGTGCTGGCTCACCCACTCTTGTCTTCAACCAGATTCCCTGGTTGACCACTGTAATCACTCCTTTGTGCACATCCACAATCCTCTTGCCACCTTCTTTCTCCATCACACTTGCCTGGAAAACTCCAATGTTGCTTAAAACCAACTAACTCTCTGCTTAGCCTATCCTTACACTCAATAGTAGTGGAACAAATCTGGCTAAAACAGTACTAACAATGCTGACTGTTGAAACTTACAATTATAAATTATAGGAGTACTCTCAGCAGTACCCAATAATTATTCATTTCCTTGGACAACCCCTGACACTCTTCTAGATTTTACATCTCTTTAAACTCCATTCTCAATGTCCAGTCCTCACTCTTACCTAATATTCTCACTTACTGATACACTGGGAATAAATAAAATTAAGCAAAAAGAGCTACCAGCATCTTCTCCAAAAATTTTATCTTCCCTACTCCCCAATCTTCATGCCTTAAAATAAATGGAGTGTCCCTTAATTAAGGCTAAACTCTCTGTTGAGAGACAATTCTCATGAGTCTCTCACATTTCCTTTGTTTCACGCTAACTTATCAAAGATATTTGTAGAGTGAACAGCCTTAGAGGGCTGTATTTGTTGCAGATAAAACAGTGCTTAGAGAGAAATGTATAACTTCAAATGCCTATATCATAAAAGGTCTTAAATAAAAAACTTAAGCTTCTAGGCTTCTGGCCAAGATGGTGGCATAGGTAAATATGGTACTTGCCTCCTCCCAAACCACATCAAAATTACAACTAACCTACAGAACAACTATCACTGAGAACTGCCAGAAAGTGAGCTAAATGGAAGTCCAAAACTACAGAATTAAAGAAGAAACCACATCATGACTGGTAGGAGGGGTGGAGAGGGGCTGGTCCCACACTCATGAGTGGTGGATAAAAATCAGGAGGGATATTGCAGCTGAGGAGCAAGGGGTCCCAGCCCCACACCAGGGAGAGATGTCCCCATAACTTCTGGCTGTAAAAAAACAGCAGGGATTCAACCTGAGGACGATGGATACTTCTGGAATCCCCCTTAAAGGGCCTATGCATGGACTTAGACTCACTCCCTCTAAGCTCCAGTGCTGGAGCAGCAGCTTGAAAGACACCAGAGACATACAGGGAAGAACTGAATTGTTCAGCATCAAGGTGAGAGCTTACGGGAGGTTTTCTCCCAGACAGACGTGCTGGCAGAGGCCATTGTTCCTTTGATGTGTCCTTCCCCCACAGAGCCCGAAGGAGGGCACCATATCTGAGACTCCATCAGCCTGGTTCACACTGTTTGCCCCACCCTGGTTATTACCTCAGACTGCACCCCACCCAACTTTTGGGTCCTATCAAGCTGTTTCCAGTGGCTTTTCCATAGTACAAATGGCTTGGCTTGTCATACTTCAGATTTTCCTAAATTCCCTCAAACAAGCAGTATCTGACCTCCATGAGCCCCATACCTCTTGCTAAGTGGCCCCAAGCCAGACGCTAGCAGCAGATGGACAGCTTGGCTTTGGGCACCTCCAAGCCCAGCACAAATAGCAGCTATCTGCAGATAGCTTATGCCAGGTGGCCCTAAGCAGAACATAGGCAGTGGCTGACCCTGGCCTGCACCTCCAGGGAGGCCCCAGAACCAGCATACCCGGTGGACAGCTTCAGACCATATCGGAGCACCACCACTCAAGCACCTCCACAAGCAACACACTCAAGGGGCAGACTCAGTAGGCACCAGTCTTGCTGAAGTAAGTCCTGCTCTGTGGAGTGGGCCCCTGCACAGCTGATCCTCCATGGTGGTCAGAAGTCAATGGTCAGTGGTCACTGCCAGTCCTTGTAGCTAATTGGCCTGGGTAAATCCCTCTCATATATATGCTAACAGCAATCAAGGCTCAACTACACCAGGAGGGTGTACACAGCCTGCACTGTGGATGCATCTCAAATACCCAGCTTGCGTAACAAGGGAGGCTGTACCACTGGACCCTACAGGACACCTACTATATTAGGCTACTCTACCAAGCTTGGGAGGCATAGCAGTTCTAGCTGATACATAGAAACAAAAACAGGGAGACTGCCAAAAAAAGAAACATGGCCCAAATTAAAGAACAGAACAAAACTCCAGAAAAAGAACAAAACGAAATGGAGACAAGCAACCTACTAAATGCAGAGTTCAGAACCCTGGTTATAAGGATGCTCAATAAACTTGGTAAGGATCTCAACAGCATAAAACCGATCTAGTCAGAAATGAAGGATACATCGCTTCTCCGCCTTCCGGCTAAGATCAAGTGTAGAAATGAAGGATATACTAATTGAAATAAAGAATAATTTACAGGGAATCAACAGCAGAGTGGATAAAGTTGAGAATCAAATCAGTGGTTTGGGATATAAGGAACCAAAAAACACCCAATCAGAACAGCAAGAAGAAAAAAAGGACTAAAAAAAATGAGGATAATGTAAGGAGCCTCTGGGACAACTTCAAGTGCAACAACATTTGCATGATGGGGGTGCCAGAAGAGGGAGAGAGTGAGAACAAGAAATTGAAGACCTATTTGAAAATATAATGACAGAAAATGTCCCTAACTTGGTTGAAGGAAATAGATGTAAAAGTCCAGGAAACACAGAGAGTCCCAAACAAGATGAATTCAAAGAGGCCCACACCAAGACACATAATACTTAGAATGCCAAAGGTTAAAGACCAAGAGAGAATCTTAAACACTACAAGAGAAAAGAAGTTAGTTACCTACAAGGGGGATCCAATAAGACTGTCAAGCCGATTTCTCAAAAGAAACTTTTCAGACCAGAAGGGACTGGCAAGAAATCTTGAAAGTGATGAAAAGCAAGGACCTACAACCAAGATTACTCTACCCAGCAAAGCCATCATTTAGACCCAAAGGACAGATAATGAGCTTCCCATATAAGAAAAAGCTAAAGTTCATCACCACCAAACCAGTATTATATGGAATGTTAAAGAGACTTATTTAAGAAAAATCACAAATATGAATAAAATGGCAGTAAGTACATACCTATCAACAACTGAATCTAAAAAACAAAATAAATGAACAAGTAGAATAGAACCAGAATCATAAAAAAAAACAAAAAACTTAAGCTTTTACCTTAAGAAACTAGAAAACAAAGAGCAAGCTAAACCTGAAGCAAGCAAAAGAGTGAAATAATAAATAGTATAGCAGGAAAACAATAGATTTTTTAAAGTTGGTTCTTTGAAAGGAACACAACTGACAAACCCTTAACTAGACTGATGAAGAACGAGAAAAATGTACTACTTACCAAAATCAGGAAAGAAAGGATACCATCCCTACAGAAATTAAAAGGATTATAAAGGAATATTATCATACCAACAAATTAAGCAACTTAGATGAAACAGACAAATTTTGAGAAGTACACACATGATCAAAACTGACTCAAGAAGAAATATTTAAAGAATAAAGAATACCAAATCCTTCACAAACTCTTTCAGAAAACAAAGAGCACACTTTCTGTGACAGAGTCTGGTCTTGCTGTTTTACTCATTTTGATATCTGCTTTTTGAGTAGGGTATTTAATCAAATATAGTGTACTTATTGATACAGAATTTTTTGGCCATTTTGATGGTTTTCTATATACCTCGTCTTTATTCTAATGAAGTAACAGAAGCACAAAGCACAAATATATCTGTAAACTACTTCACAATTTCTCAGTAAATAAAATAGGCAAAATATCAAAAAATAGGAAAAGTGACCTATACTTCCCTCATTTGGACATAACCTTATTTAATATTGTGGTATGTTTCCTTGCAGTCTTTAAAATTTTTTTCTATTCAGGTGTTTGCTTTTTTTTTGCAGATTATATCATACTATGTATACTATTCTTGTAGTCAATTTTTTTTACTTTATTGATTTTAGAGAGAGGAAGGGAGAAAAACATATCAACTTGTTGTTCCATTTATTTATATATTCATTGGTTGATTCTTGTATGTGTCCTGGGTGGGGATTGAACCCACAACACTGGCATATTGGACAATGCTCAACCAACTCAGCTACCCAGCCAAGGCAATGGTATATTTTTATATTATGCAGTTTATTATATGCATTGTTCATGTATTTCAACTACAGAAGAGCTGTCACCAACAGAAAGATTCTAGAAGCATTAGGCAGATACCCTCTTGAAAAGCTTTTAACTAAATGAAATGGTTATGAATGACTGTTGAAATACATGCACCTGTCAAAAAATGGGGTATGTTGGAGGGTTGGTTTGGAAGACAAGGTGTCTGAAAAGCACCATGTGCTTCAGGAACATTACTTATACACGTTTTAGCTTCATACTTTGTGTTAACAATAGGCATGTTTTCTCTTCTGTTTGGTGAAACTCACCTGTGAAACAGCTGAACTTGGTGTGTTGGAGGAGTCATGTGAACAATTCTATACTGTCAGGTATGTTTGAATGTGTGTGCACATATGTATTATCTCACATATCAAGATTATTAATTTTATGGTATTCTAACCTTCTGTCTGCTTGTCTACTAGTTTTTGATGTTGCATTTGCCAATTTCTTTAAGCAGTTCCTTCAAATTTTGCTTTATGTGGTTAAATGTACAGAAGTACATGATTGTATCATGACTGTATGTCTTCTTGGTGAATAGCTCTTTTTACAATCACTACATATTACCTATGTATCTCTATCAATCCTTCTTGCCTTAAATTCTTAGCTGTCATATTCAAGATCTTTTTCACTATTTAATTTATTGGGGTGACATTGGTTAATAACATCATATAATTTTCAGGTGTACATTATAATTTGACATCTGTGTACTCTATTTCATGCTCACCACCCAAAGTCTAGTTTCCTTCCTTTACCATATATTTGACCCCTTTACCCACTTCACCTCCTCCTCCCCATCCCCCTCTGGTAACTACCATTCTGTCAGTATCCATGAGTTTGTTTTTGTTTTGTTCATTTGTTACTTTTTGTTTTATATTCCACACGAATGAAATCATAAGGTTTTTGTCCTTTTCTATTTGACTTATTTCACTTAATATAATACCCTCAAGATCTATCCATGTTGTCACAAATGGCAATATTTAACCTTTTTTATGTCATAATGTTTTAAATAGCCTTCCATATTTGGAATAATTCCATAGTTACAGATCCCTCCTCCCCAATATAAAATTGAATTCAGAACTCAAATCCTCTGCCTCCCTTGCAGCTAGGATGCAGGCCTAGGACATAGGCTTTGCTAGCAAGAACCACCTGTGGACACATGAGGCTATCAGCTCTGCACACAGCTTCCAATTTCCTGGTGCAGGTAGAGGCAAAGGCATTCAGTATGTGGAGGTGGCAGCGGTTGAAAGGTCAAGTTTGACAGAATTGGCATTGATGTTGACAGCAGGAGCAGATGAGGAAAAGTTGAGCTCCTGGCGTTTGGTGCTTCATGGGAGCAGCAGCAGTTTATCATGCTAGTTCCACTGCATGGTTTACGGCACTTTTTCTAGAAGCTTAGCCCAAGCTGGGTTTTTTTTTTTTTTTTTTTCAGTTCTCCCGATAACTCTGGGAGCTACTGAGTATCAATTTAAGAAATTCTTGCTTGAATTCTGTTGTTTGCAACAAACCTTAACCAATAAAATAAGGTGTCAAGGTCTAAAGTTAAAGAATATCTCACTTCTGAATAAAAGCAGTCAAGTCATTCAGCTTTTTATCTTAAGAGTATATTCTTTAATATTTCTTTCTCTAAGCACTTGTAAGTTCTAAATTTTGAAAATGTGTCCATTTTGTCCTTCCTCTGGAAAGATGGTTTAGCTAGGTATAGAATTTTAGTTTTTCCCTTACGGACTCCTAATACTTTGAAGATATTTCCATTGTTTTCTATAACCTATTGTTGCTGATATATCTGCTGACAGGATGACTGTCATTTTCTTTTAGGATAATTTGACTTTTCTTCATGGTCACTTTTAACATTTCCTTATGGTGTTTGGTATTCTGCATGTCACTACTATGTACAGGTCTCAATTTTAAGAAATTATTCTGCTTGAGCCTTAGCATCTTCCTTTCATCTGATAACTCGTGTTCTTTTCCAAGATCAAAAAATTCTTACATATCATCTTTACGGATATTGCTTTTGCTTCACACTCAATTTTCTCTCCTCTGGAAACTCTTTTGCATGTATATTGGGTCTTCTAATCTAACCTCTAGGTTTCTGAACTTATCTTTGCTGCTCTGGCAGTTTAGTATATGCATACCCACATATTTCAGGCTCTTCATAAGAATAATTTTTATAATATAGGGATTATCTTACTTGAAAGTCATCAATACTTGTGTATTTCTCACCACACAAGCTACTCTTCAGGCTTTCAAGGCCCTCGTGCCTCCAGATTCTGCTACTGTTTAGTTGGGTTAACTATAAGCACACCACTTCTTTAGCCCTGGTTTCCAGGTACAAAGAGCTTACTGAGATTATTGAATAAACTTAGAGGTAAAGCCTATGAGGTGCTGACAAGTACACAGCACAGTAACACAGTAACTGAAATTTGGAGTGCTGCTCTCGTTCGCAGCAATCTCCCTGGCGGCCATCTGTATGACATCTTTCCTCCCACCATTTAGACATTAATTCTGAATGGCAGCTATCATCAGTTCCTTGGTGACTGTGACTGGCTAAGGCATGAGTACACGAGCCCAGTCCAACTGATCAGTCCTTGAGACTTTTAGAATTTGAAGTTCCCTTTACAATTGCAGGGTACTAAAAATGTGAGTAGAGCTGCTGGCTGTAGTAAGGAAGAATGAAAGCGACATTTAGAAAAGGGGGAGGGAAAATAAGGATGAAAAAGAGATTACTAACACCGTTCAAGTTCCTGGCCTCATTGGCTTTGATGATAGGAGACTTTTCCATACTACAGATTCCTTTAATATTTGAATATTTTATAATAGGCAGAAATACTTATAATAAAGATTTTAAAATATCAGAATTTGAAAATGAATCTTATTTCATTTTATTGCTTAATTATAGAGATTCCTTATTCCTGTATTTCAGAATGGTTGTTACCCTTTCTCCAGCTATGGAAAAGTACCTGTTTTAATAATGCCATTACATTTGAAAGATCCTGCAGAGTCCCCCCAGCCTTTCAGATCATTGTCTTATTTGCTTTGGTGAGATGAGCCACCCAGGTAATGTTAAGCTTTGTTTTTATAAATGGTGAATTTAAGACGCAAGTTAAATGGTGTTTAGAGTAGAGAAGTGTGAGAACCAGACTAAGTATTAAGCATTCTCTATCAGGAGACCTCAGGGACTACTGTTGGCAAGGTTTTCAGAGATGGTGCATTATAAAACATTTTCATTGATTATTATTAGTTAGAAAATTTCAGAAGAGCTCTAAAAAGTTTCATTAGCTCATCATAAAACCTGTTAAAATGCATACTCCACAATTTAAAGTCATACTCTCAAATGCACTTGTGTTTCCTCAAAAGTTAATCTTCACCATGTTCCTAATCAAGCTCCTGTTGTGCTTTAACATTCTAGAACTTTACCCTAAGAAGAGAGATTACTGGGGGTGGGACAGGGGAGAGAGGGATGTATTAATTCCTGCCTAGACATCCACAGTGCTTACCAGGCTCATGTATGAGTAAGGGTAAATTCTTAAACTCCTTGACTAAGAGAACTCTGTATTGGCTCTAGTACATGTGCAATTTTTACAAAGGTAACTTGCAAACACAAAGTGCTATAGTATTGTCATAACACCTTTGTTTTGGAGAACTGAAATGCTCTCACATTAACTCAGTTACCCTCACTAAATTGATAAGCAAAGGCCAAGTGACAAATAGTATCGCTATTTTGTCTGCTGCGATTGATGAAATAAAGAGAAAGTGATATACCAAAAAAAATGTGAAACGAGAGCAATTGGGCTTCTTTTTAAATACCATCCTGTTACCTCCTAGTTATGATAATCCCTCCATTTTAAGTCGAAAACATAATTTATGATGAGGAATGTAATTTTTAGATAAGAAATTGTTTCTATAGAATCATTATGCACTTTAATATTTTCATTTTTTGTGGGGCTAAAAGATAAGCTTTTTGTTGTAAGTACAGCGTTCAAAAACTGATGGTCCTGGCACAGGTCCCCCTTTCTCATGACTGCCATTAGACGCAAATCGATCCTCTGAATAGTCTATCCCAAGAGACACAATCGATGTAGGGAACAGGGGACTTTTTAAAACCAAGCCTGACGTCACACATTTGTGTCCTCACCATCTGTACCTTTTATTAACCAGGGACTGGAGCCGCCCAGGCGGACAGACACAGGCGCACAGCAGTCTTCTCCCACACAAGCCTGGAATGGTAACAGTGTGCGGCTGCCTAAGAAAGAAAAGCCGTTTCAGAGCTGCGGGGTGGCGTGGGGTGTGTGTAGCAGGGTGAGGGAGCCATTCGTCTTCTACTTCCAAAGATGTTATTTATTGGAAATCCAGCACATTTTTTTAATTGATTTCTCTCGCGTGGGAGGCAAAACCTTTCAGATGCGAAAGAAGGAAAAAAAATCAAGCCTGGCAGGGGTACACTGACGAGAACCACAGCTTTGCTTCGGATTGGGACAGCGGGTAGAAAAAGGCTCAGGCGTCCACAACCTGTTCGCCTGCAACGATGCTGCTTTGCGCCGGAGTTCCAACATCGGCCACCTACTCCCCCGGCTGCTGCCCCCGAGAGGGGAACAACCTCCTGGCGTCACCTCTCACCTTTCCGCACATCCTCCAACCTCCCCAGTTCGAGGAGTGTGGCGGTGAAGGAACTCGTTCTCCTTCGACGTGCAAGATCCGGCTAGTTCATCCTTCCCCTCCCCCGCTCCTTTTGGCCCTGCCCGCTAACCCCGGCAGGGCAGCAGCCTCTCGGTGACCACCTCTCAGCCCACTCTTTGGCTCTTTCATCTTCTCCCAACCCAAGGGCGCAGAGTTCCATTCTCTCCCTGGAGAGCCCGGTTTGCCCCACTCCTCTAGCCGGTTCCGGGAAGGCTGCAATCTCCAGGTGCCCATCGCTCACACCCCTTCCGGCCTTTCACCCCGTTCTTTCAACCTTCCCTGGCTTTGGGGTGCTTCTGCACTCTACCTCCACGTGCAAACCCGGAGCTACCACCCCCCCGCCTTCCGGATAACCCCCACCTTCAGCCCCGGGCTCCGCCCACCGCGCCCCAGGCGCGCGCCTAGAAGCACCTGGCCGCCCCTCCCCCGGCTCCGCTCCCCGCCCTACTCCACCGCCTGCTAGCGCCCCAGCTCCGCGCCCACCCGTCGCGGCTTCCTCCTCCCCGCCCCCTCCCCCTCCAGAGGC
Organism: Trachops cirrhosus; assembly: GCA_028533065.1. Classification (NCBI taxonomy): domain Eukaryota; kingdom Metazoa; phylum Chordata; class Mammalia; order Chiroptera; family Phyllostomidae; genus Trachops; species Trachops cirrhosus. The sequence goes on from CM052544.1 coordinate 24,341,501, forward strand.
GGAGGGGGGTGGCACACAGCGAGCGCGATGGCGTGGCCAATGGGCGCTCCGCTTACTCTGGCCTCTCCCCCGCGCGGCCGCCAATCGCGGCGGGCGGTGGTGGTAATATTGTGGAGTGGAGTTTGGATGCCGCCGCTGCCGCGGGCTGGAACGGCGCGGCGCGGGGGCTGCTAGGGTATTTCGGGAAGGGGGCGTGAGGAGGCGGCGGCTGCGTGGGCAGGCAGCTGAGGGAAAGAGAAAGAAAGGAAGGAAGAGGGCGGGGAGTGCTCAAAGGAGGAGGCGGGACCGGCCGGGCTTCTCACCTCCCGGTAGCGGCGGCGGGTGGCTAGGGAGGCGGTGCCGCCCCCTGCCCGCGGACCAGAGAGTGCAGCCGGCCGCCGACCCGCCGGCCCCGGGTAGCGGCCGAGGCTACTGGGGCGGGAACGGTGGGCCGGGGCGGCGGCGCAGGCGACCGCCATGGCGTTCCTGAAACTCCGTGACCAGGTAGGTGAGGGGCGGCGAGGCGGGATCGCGCCGACCGGGGAGGCAGGAAGGGGGGGCGGGCGGGCCAGCGCTGTGGGCCGCCGGGGCGTCCTCTCGGCGGAGTGGCTGCGAGGGAGGCTGGGTGGCGTCCCGGCGACTGCGTGGAGCGGCCGGGCAGGGGGCCGCAGGCGACCCTCCTGTCAGCGAAGCCCAGGCGGATCGGAGCCCACGTGCCGCTGGGGGGCTCGCCGCCGCCGCGGCCGCGAGAGGGGCGGGTCCCACGCTCGCCGCTTAGGCGTCCGCGGCCGGCGCGCTGCCGGTTTTGCGCCTTTCAGTCCTGCCAGGTGAGGCTCGGGCCTAACAGGTGGCTTCCTGCTGCCGGGCGGGAGCGGTGCTGGCTGCTGTGACCTAGGGTCACGACCTTACTCGCCTGTTTGCTTCTTCGGGTAGTTGAGGGCTCACTCTCTCCGGGTTAAAGGCGGTTGATTTTGCCTCGGACTAGTTATTCAACGTACAAGTTCCCAGACTTATTTTCTTTTGACATCTGTGCACCATCTTGGTTACTTTCTTGACTTGGGAAGAGCTGGTCAAAGAATACCTGAAGTGCGGAAAAGAGTAGTGACTGTCATGGACAAAAAGATACTTTGTGTGTAGCAACGAAGTCGTCACTATTTAAGATCGATTCGTACACCTGAAAACATGAAAAGATGGGTAACAGGGCTTTCAGGCAATGCAGAGGTTTCCAAACATTTGTATCTCTCGGTTAAAGAAAAAGCAAATTAACATGTGATTTAAGGAGTTGCAGTAGACTTACTAGTGCTGAAAATTTATTTTTACCACTTGTTTTTCTGAATAGAAGATTTTGAATGGATTCGAGGGAATGTAACTTGCATACATTGGGAAACTATTCTGAAAGTTTTTACCCCTTTTGCAAAAACAATGGGGAAAAGTTGAGATGTATTTTTAATGGTCTCTTTGTGAATACTGTACTTTAAACTTTGAATGTAAGTAGTGTCGTGAATTCTCATTTAACAAGTGAATTTTGTTTTATATTTAGGCTGTCATAAGTCAATTTTATGCTTAGGCTGATGACTGAATTATTTGGTATCAGAAAGGTTTTACTGGTGGTATTAACATCGTCAGGAAATGATACTTTGATAAACTGAACTGTTTAGTAAAGTTTATACATTGTATTTCAAATTATGCAACTGTATTGTCCAATATGATAACCACTAGCCACATGTGGCAACTTAAATTTAAATTTATTACAATCAAATAAAAATTGAGTCCTTCGGTTCTGCTAGCTGCATTTCAAGTGCGCAATTATCCGCTTGTGAGGAATGGCTATGGTATTGGACTGCACGGATACAGAATTTCTGGTTTACATCATTAGAAAGTTCTGTGGGACAGCACTGTTGGAGAATAACAGGTGAAGCACAGTTAAAGCATAAACCCATTCCTGCTAATTCCTGTACAGTTGACTCACGTTATACTCTCAATGGTGTGAAACTCAAGATCTCTGTTCTCCACTAATCTTTATCAATCTTAATGGCACTCTGTGCTTCCATAAATTATTGTTGAAATAGTGAAAAAGTTTGCATTAGGAATTTGGTGAACTCTTAGGAGAGCATCCCATTTTATTCACCGTCAGTTTTAAAGCGAAACAGAATTGCGTTTTCAGTCAGACATAAAATCCAGTTGCACCATTGCATTTGTGAGTTTAGAAATTGCAATTATGAAGCAATTTTGATGCTATTTCAGGTTTATGTAATAGTTGTACATGTTTGACACTTGTACATTTCTATTAATACTCAGTGGTGATGATGGTGTATAAAATGTCACGTATAAACTTGAGAATACTTGGACAAGCTAATAAAGTGGCATAGCTCAGAGGGGAACAAACGTTGAAGTTTACGTCCACTAAGTAGTTGGCTCATCTGGTCTCTTGGGAGACTTTGAGAAATGAGTTTGTTTTTTCCTAGTTTAAAGGGAATGGCTTTTAAAAGTCATCTTATATATTGATATTTTATTAGCTATTAGAAGTGATGGTAAAAATAAAATGGAATACAAATACTTTTTTAAAAGATTTTATTTATTTTTTAGAGGGGAAGGGAAGGAGAGAGGGAGAGAAACATCAATGTGTGGTTGCCTCTCTCTTTTTTTTTTTTTTTTTAAAGATTTTATTTATTTATCTTCAGAGGGGAAGGGAAGGAGAGAGGGAGAGAAATATCAGTGTATGGTTGCTTCCTGTGCATTCACCGCTGGGAACTGGCCTGCAACCCAGGCATGTGCCCTGACTGGGAATCGAACCGTGATCTCTTGGTTCACAGACCCGTGCTTAATCCACTAAGCTACACCAGCCAGGGCTGGTTGCCTCTCTTGTTGCCCCCTGCTGGGGACCTGGCAGGCAACCCAGGCATGTGCCCTGACTGGGAATAGAACTGGCGACCCTTTGGTTTGAAGGCCTGCGCTCAGTCCACTGAGCTACACCAGCCAGGGCACAAATACTGTTTTAACATTTCCCATCTACAGGAATAGCAGTTCAGCTAGATGAATTATTTTATTTGGAGGAAAGGAGATCTGGATTAGTACTCAGAATTGTAAAGCTGGAAAGTACTTGATACAGCATTTGGCTCAATCTTCATTTATACTTGAGTTAGGAAGTAGATCTTTTCTGTGTTTCAGTATTTCCACATTCACCTTGTGTATTGTTTTCTTTTAGCTGTGCACATACAGTTTAGTACATAGAAGCTATAAATTAGTAGGGGTTGTTTTTCTTTGTGCACATAAGGAGCAGTGTTCTAGATGGCTTAAGCATAAAATCTGTGAGTAAATAAAGCAGTTTGTTTTCATATCCAGTCAAGAATCTGAATGAGATAATATCCCTCATTTTGTGCCAACACCTAATATGGGGATAAAAAGTTACTGCTGTACTGTATTCTTTTAGTAAATAAAAATAATTTTTAATTTTAAGTGAAATGAAATAATTTGTTTTCTGATTGTAGTAGGAACATAAAGTTCTTCCCTTGATTTCTTTTTTCTTATTAAAGAGTTTATATAGCATGACTTGGTAACACTTGCAGGGTTTTATTCATTAGGTGTCACTTCCAAGATTTTTATCTTATGCAGCTAATAAAAATGTAATCATGTGTGATTACATTTAGAAAATGTTTTAATTTTCATGTTTTCCAGCCACATTGAGATATTATTGGTGTGTACGTTTGTGACATACAAGTTTAAGGTATACAACATGATCATTTGATACTCGTACATATTGTGAAATGGTTAACACAATAAGATTAGTTAACACCTGTGTTCCCTCACATAATTACCACATTTTTATGTGTGGAGATAACATTTAAGTATTGTTATTTATGCTCACAGTGCTGTACATTAGATCTCCAGAACTTATAGCTGGAAATTTTTACCCTTAGACAAGTTTCATGATTATATTTTATCAGCAGTAATCCATAGTATAACCTGTTACGAAAGGTAGGTGGTCTTTGTTTAGATCAGGGATAACATAGAACTGGAAAGCTAAATGTCAACTGACTTGAGGCATCAGTATCTGGAAAACAATAAGGAATGATGGAGGTCATGGCAAATAGGAGCAGGTAGATTAGTTGCTGCTCAGCTCTGGGCCATTGTTACTGTACAGGTGTGCCTAGTATTTTTAGGACTCCAGTTTTGTTTTATTTTGTGTTGTTTAGGAAGCCAGAGTTCAAGATTCTTCTGAAAAATCTATTTATAAATGTTGGCAAGTTGATAGTTTCCATTGACAAAAATTTAAAGCTGTGGTTTTCAAAGGGGCTAGTAGAACAACAGTTTGTAACAGCTACTTTAGATCAGTTTGAGGAAAAAACCCTACAAAGTAAGATTCCTATTAGAAAATAGTTTTCTTTGAGCCCTGGCTGGTGGGCTCAGTGGATTGAGCACCAGCCTGTGAACCAACAGGTTGCCAATTTGATTCCCAGTGAGGGCACATGCCTGGGTTGTAGGCCAGGTCCTCAGTGAGGGGCATGTGAGTAGAACTACACATTAATGTTTCTTTCCCTCTCTTCCTCCCTCCCTTCCTCTCTGTCTAAAGGTAAATAAAGTCTTTTAAAACATTTTTAAAAAGTTTTCTTTGATATACAATAACCCAAATTGTTATAAACTTCTAAAAATTGAGATAATTTACATACCTACAATTCACTCTTTTAAAAATGTGCAATTCAGCTTTTAGTATATTCACAAACTTGTGCAACCATTACCACTATCTAATTCCAGAACATTTTAATCACTGTAAAAAGCCATAACAGCCACTCCTTATTTTCTTTTCCCACTCTCCCCTGGAAGCCTCTAATCTCCTTTCGGTATCTGGATAATTCATATATAGAGAATTATACAATATGTGGTCGTCGGTTGGTGAAGACTTATTTCACTTAGCATAGTATTTTTAAGGTTCACCATGTTGTAACATGAATTACTTGGTCATAAATTTATATCATGTTCTAAAAACCACTTTTATGTTGTGTTATTGATGCCTATAGTGTGCATATATGTATATATATTCTGGGACATTTGTTTTTATTTTCTGAGTTTGTTTTATAACTAGAATTCAACTTTGCAGTAGTGCTAAAGGATAATAGCTTTTATACTTGGATTGTTTTTGTGTAGGAGCCTTCTTTTGTGCTCCCTTCTGGGTTAATGGTCAGTAGGTAAGGAATCTTGATATTTTTTAAACAGGGTTGGCATATGTCAGTTAGTAGATGCTGGGGGGATAAGAATAACTTAACCACTATTTTGGATAGTTAGCAAGTTCTTACCTGATTAAATATTCACTAAGGGCAGAACATTATTTGACTCTGAGTAGGAAAAAAAAAAGATGATCCTTGAAAAATCTTGTAACTGGGGATGCAGAATATATGAAATGCCTAAGAAGAACCTGATGCCCAGGTATTCAGATATTCTATATTGAGTGTCCCCTTGCTCTGTGTTGGAGACTGTAGGAGACACCAAGTGCAGTAGTTAACTATCTCTGTCTGCCCTTAAGAGTCTTATTTTCTAGAAAAGGAGCAAAGACTCACATAAATGCACCGAGACTGAGACACTTCACATGAAAAAGTTTATAGAGTTTGAAGGAAAACATTGGGAGCATGTTATTTGGAAATGTAACATAGTTAAAAAATATGTGTCCTGTGTTTCCTGATACATATTTTTTTTGAGACCTTGTACAGTACAGTGTGGAATGTGGAGAGCTCCTTGAGATACAGATAAACATGCTTCAGTATTCACAAAGGTTCGCATGATCTGCAAAACCCTTCATAGCAAGAGAGGTAGTTTATGTTCACAGGAAAGATTTGTTGAAAGCAAGAGTTGTGCAGAAAAGCAGCAAGAGGGAACTATGAAGGCAGGCCAGAAAAAGAGGATGATGTGTCTGTGGTGGGGCAGTGGACCTGATTAGTGTGTATAGTTGGAAAGGACAGAAGATAGATTAACTAAATTAACAGTGACTACATTATGAAGAACTTTAAATGCAGAGCTAAGAAGTTTGGCATTGATTGGTAGGAGATGGGAAGTCATAGCTGGGCTTTCTTAACCTAGGTTCTTTGAAAGGCTTCAGGAAGAATGTACATATATGTATTTTTCTCAAAAGGGTTTGTAACTTTTATTAGATTTTTGGAGGGCTCTGTATCACCCAAAAGTTAAATAACTATATAGGTTTTAGAAGAATAGGTTCTAAAAGACAAACAGGGACAACCAAGATAAGTTAGGTGGCTACTGTTTTAATTCAGAACATATGTAAAACATTTTAGTACAAACTGAGTACATTAAGTACAAAGCAAAAGTTTGGATGGAAATGAATACATCTTTAAAGGATCCTTATAGTTATATTAATGGTTCACTTGTTTGTACAATTGAGAGTGTCTTATATTCACATGACAGTTGACAGTTTTTTGTTTTATAGTTCCACTAGGGTAAATTAAACATGAAATTCAGTCAAACATTGGTTATGGTAGTAAAAAAAAAAACAAAAAACAGGTAATCAAGGTAGTTAGATTTGGGCCACATTAGATTTCCCAGGATTTCATATTATTTCATTTTAATTTTTTAGTCTAATGTAAAATTTATATTCAGTGAATGCACTCTACCTGGGCTGGCGTGAGATGCTCCTGGAAAATGTTCTTTGCCTGGAAGATAGTTTAGGATTTAGTCTTTTTGTTCTGGATGGTGCATCTCATGGGCAGTTCACATCCAACCAATCACACAGTAATTCTTCTGATTTAAAACAATAAATGAAATCTCCAGTTATTTAAACCAATAATGTTTTAATGTGTTATATTACATTGTATACAATGATTAAAGTTCTTAAGTACTTTAGATTTAATTTCCATTCTTACTCCCCAACTCCAGTTCTTATACTATTAGATGATTCATCCACCTGCCTTATATGATACTGATTTTTTTTAAAAGTTACCAACATTCTCTGTGTGTATACTGAGTGGCGTACAAACCAAAATCTAGATAGGATTGTTGCCTCTACAACTTTAGTGAAAAGTTCATTTTTGGCTAGTAAATTTAAGTTCAGATTCTTAATTAGTGATGGTTTACCATTTAAATTTATTTATTTTAAACCTAAAGATGTATCTTTTCTACTCTTAAGGTTATAAGGCCACAGATAATATGCAGCAAAGGACAAATTAATATATTTGAAAAGAAAAATCAGGAAACAGTTACTTCTGAAATAAATATCTGTTCCAGAAACTTAAATGAGTTATTACCGTTGAGTAGTACTACTTTTATCTTTATTTTCTGTTATCTAAGGTACCCAAACCCCTCCTCCCCCCACAAAATTTTTATATTATAATAGAAAATATAAATTAGTCTGGAGAGGCAGCTTTTTCTCTTGCATCAGTTTGATAGCTTTTTCTTTTTAAAACAGCATTACTGAGATATAATTCTCACACCAATTTAAATTGTACAGTTCAGTGATTTTTAATATATTTACAGAGCTGTGTAAGTATCACCACAATCAATTTTGGAATATGTTAACATTCCAAAAAGAAACCTCTTAACCCCAAACCTGTCACTTCCTCTCTAGCCCTAGACAACTACTAATTTGCTTTCTGACTCTATATATTTGCCTAATTCACTTAGCATGTTTTAAAGGCTCATTATATTGTAGCATGTATCAATATTTTTATTGCTGATATGACTTCCTATTTTATCATTCCACATTTTATTTTTTCACTCAACGGTTGTTGTATATTTGGGTTATCTCCACTTTGGGGCTAGTGTGAATAATGCTGCTCCGAACATTTGTGTCAAAGTTGTGTGACAGTAAGTTCTCATTTCTGTTGGATATGTACTTAGAAGTAGACTAGGTGGGTTATATGGTAATTCAGTATTTATCCTTTTAAGGGACTGCTACTTCATTTTCCATAGCAACTGCACCATTTTGCATTCCCACCAGCAGTTTATGAGAGTTCCCACTTCTCCATATTCTCAATAACACTTATTATTACGTGTCTTTGTAAAACATTTTATTATAGTCATCCTAGTGTGTATGAAGTGATATCTCCTTGTGGTTTTGATTGCATTTTCCTGGTGGCTAATAATGTTGAATATCTTTTTAGCAGATCCTTTGTCCATTTTTTAATTGGGCTACTTGTCTTTTTATTACTGAATTGTAGGAGTTCTTTATATATTTTAGGTGCAAGTCCCTTCTCAAATATATGATATGCAAATATCTTCTGCCATTCTGTAGATCGTCTTTCTACTTTCTTAGTATTTTTTGAAGCACAAAAGCTTTTAATTACCAGTGACTCCTAGGGTTTTAACTAGGGGGCCTTGGTGGATAGGGCATGGAAGAAGAGGAGTTGGTTTAAGGGTAAGATGAATTCAGTTCTGGCAATATTAATATCTTAGTGGGACATTTAAGTGGAGAAGTATTGTTAACAGTGAGTATTTCAATGTGAGGCTGGACTCAGGGAAAGGTGTTCTTAGTGGTAATGGAAGTGAATGAGTTCACTCAGGGAATGAGAACAGCTCATGGCCAAAGAAAATACAATGGAGAATATGAAATGAATGGAGGAAAAGAAGCCTAAGAAGCTACCAGAATTAGGAAGAGAACCAGGAGAGACTATCACAGGCCAAGGAGGAAAGAGTTTCCCAAGTTACACCTGTGTTGTCTTAGGCACAAAGGCTCGATTTTTTCATCACTTTTTAGTTTTCTTTTTATCCACCCACATTGTTTTAAACTTTTCCATGGAAATATTTTTTTTCTGTCTGCCCCAAGCCCTTTACTTCCTAATCCAATAACTCCTAACTTGGGCATATGTCAGAATCATTGGCTAGCTTAAATATAAATTTTGGGGGTCCTGTTAGATCTGAATGAGGATCACCTGGGGTAATGCCCTAGCATCTGTATTTTAAAACTTCTGGTAAAGACTGCCTTGCTCTTCACCAAGCTTGTTTCCTTTTCTCTTGGATCCCAACTCACTTATATATATATTTACCAGCCCCTGTTGCATTTGGGGATGGCTGTAAGATTGAGATTTGGCCATAGGAAATTAAGCAGTGAAGTGTTGAGTGTACCTTTAGCTCTGACCAGTACAAACTTCTCTTGAACAGTGTTCTCTTTCCTTCACCTGTTGATTGGGTATTGTCTGCTAGAGCAACTTTGGAAATGATGGTCCAGGAATGCTGAATGTCTGTCAACCTGGGTCATCTCCAGCCTCCTCATACCCCTAGATGATCATTAACATGGATTTTTGGACTTCATGTGAGCATGAAATAAAAATAAACTATTATGTCACAGTTTGGGGATTTATCTTTTAGAACATCCACTGTCTTTCATCAATATAACTCCTTAGATTGTTATGCAAATTCTGTTTTGGGACCCACTGGCTTTGGTTTGTAGGTTAGTCTTCAGCTGTTGATTCTAGATCTTATGTATAAATATCGTGTGTTCTTTGTATTTATTTTCCTGGAAGTGATAATAACATCATGTTTATCTTTTTAAGCAACAAACATCTGTATGTTTACTACCTATTGGTTCTTGATGCTGGTATGCATCTTTATATAAAACAGGGTCTCTGCCTTTTAGTATGGGATAAGTGGAATTAGATAAGGACAATTATCTTACCTGTGCTTTGAGATCCATCAATGGAAAAATGGCTAATTGAACCCAGTGGTAGAGTTGGGCCCTTATTTTAATGGGATTTTGTTTACATTCCTCCTGTAATATTGTTTTCTCTCATCCTTAGTGGGCAAAAGCCATATGTAGTCTGTTTAAAATCCGTTAGAGCGGTGGCCCCCAACCTTTTTGGCACCAGGGACTGGTTTCACAGAAGACAATTTTTCCACAGACTCGGGTGAGAGGAATGGTTTCGGGGTGATTCAAGCACATTACATTCAAGCTCACCTCCTGCTATGTGGCCCGGTTTCTAACAGGCCACAGACTGGTACTGGTCTGTGACCCAGGGGTTGGGGGACCCCTGCTTTAGAGGACTAAAAACTACATTTTTGGTAGATTTGTATTACATGAGGGTATGTGCTTAAGCCTGTGTTTTTCTTAATCTCTACCACCAAGAAAAAAAATCGAATACTATAGGAGAACTGTAGTTTTTAGCCTTGATGGAGAGATTATAGTATTAAACTTTCCCTGCAGTTAACTAAAGGTTTGTTTGGGGTTTTTTTAAGGAATATCTTATTGATTGTATTTTTCTCTTCCCCTTTTCCTTTTGAGGGAACTTTTGGATTATAAATGGTGAAAGTAAGAGAGGACTTACTACTTTTAGTGTTATATTCTTATTAGTGTAAGTTAATTAGGATGAAAATCAGATAATTCAAACAGGAATTTAAAAGATTGTATGTAAATGGGCAAACAAAGTTTATATATTGGATAGTTCTCTGAGTGGTGAGAAGTATCCCTCACTTTCTTTTTTTTCAAAGATTTTATTTATTTTTCAGAGAGAAGGAAAAGGGGGGAGGGAAGCATTGATGTGTGATTGGTTGCCTCTTGCACACCTCAACTGGGGATCTAGCCTGCAACCCAGGCATGTGCCCTGACTAGGAATCGAACCAGTGACCTTTCCATTTACAAGCTGGCACTCAATCCACTGAGCCACACCAGCCAGGGCTTCCTCACTTTTCAAAAGCTTACATGCTAGGCAGTGTGCAGTTACTGAGTGTCAGACTGGGTTATGCCAAGAGGGAGACGAGTGAGGGAGAAATATAAACAGTGAGGCAAACAACAACCACGTGCTGGAGAAGTGGAGTTGACCTTGAATGTTAACAACACCTGACTTTTAAGGGATGTAAAAGCAAACTACAGCATCAAGGGTGAGCCCTGGAGTTGAAACCCAGTGAATAGTTTAGACTAGTAAGTGTAGTATTAGTCGGATAGATCCAATAAGTAGCCAAATCCAACATACAGGCAGGTCGTTAGAAACTAGCTTGTCTGTGAGAGCTTGAATCGTACAAATAGAGAAGATACATGGACTCAAGAGACTTCAGTAGGTGAAGCTAAGGGGCTATAACCTTTCAGACATTCTCATTTGATACTGTAGCAAGGACAATGAGGAAACTGGGAGTTTGAAGTACATTGGAGGAAACTGGGAGTTTGAAGTACAGTGGCTTTTCATTGGTTGAGTGTCTAAGGAAAAGATCCTCCTTGCTGGAGCAGTAGAATAGAAAAGCATCTTTCTGTTGGAGATGAAAAGTATGTCTTTTCCTGTTTGGGGTAATTGACTCTGAGCGATATGGTCTTAGAGCTTCCCCTCTAGGCCCTCCCAACCACAATTTAATGAGATTTTGGTTCACCAGTCTTCATATCCTTAGTCTCAATATTACCCTTTCAGATTATAGCTCCATTTTTACCCGTGGCTTTATTAGACAAGAGAAGCAAATGACCTAAAGGAAATGTTAGGTAAATTACAGTGGATGTCATATGTGGACATGGGAAACAATTGTGATACCATTAATTGAATGTCTGAAATGGTAGAGCATGTGCTTTTAATTCTGGCTCATTAATTTATCACCTTTGTGACCTTGGGCAAGTTATTTCACTCTGGTTTTGAGTTTCCTCACCTAGAAAAAGTAAGTGATAGTGTCTGTTGCCAAGAGTTGTTGAATTAAATGAGGGCATGCAGAACCTCTGGCATGCAGTTGGCACTTGATAAATGGTAGCTGCTAATGCATTGGAAAGGACTTTGGGTTGAGAGATCTGGGCAGCTCTGCTGCTATCTTACAGTATGATGTTGACCAAAGAAACTAAAATCTGAGCCTGAGTTTGTTTTTTTTTTTACCATCTTTATTGAGTATAATTTACATACCACAAAATCTATCCACTATGCAATTCAGTGTTGTTGTTATTAGTATTTTTAGTAAATTCAGAGGGTTGTACAGCCATCATTGCCATCTAACTTTGGAACATATTTATCCCCTTGAAAAGAAGCCCCCTCCTCATTAGCAGTCACTCTCATGTCTCTTAACCATCCTGCTCCCCTCCAACCTTCCCCTCAGCCTTAGGCAGCTAACTACTAATCTACTTCCTGTCTTTAAGTATTTGTCTGTTCTGGGCACTTGTAAATGGAATCATATAATATGTGGTCTTTTATGACTGGCTTCTTTTACTTAAAAGGTTTTCAACGTTTATTCATACTTTAGCTTGTATCAAAACTTTATTTCTTTATTTTGCCAGAAAATATTCCATTGTATGGACATACTACATTAGGTTTATCCATTCATCTCATGATAGCTATTGGATTGTTTCCCCTTTCTGCATATTTTTAATCTGTAAAATGGGCAGGGTGATGTCTTCATTGGATTGTGAGACTGTTGATAAAGTGTCCAGTATATAGTAGTTGCTTAGTAAATGATCATTTACTCAAACAATTTAAACTATACACCCTTGACTTTCAGTCAACCTGTGAATTACTTCTTCTAGATGTATTTTCTGTTTCAGCTCTGGGACCACTGAAAATTGCTGAAGAACATAATGAAACCAAGCTGAATATACTCCAGTCTAACTTCAGTTACATCCTCATGGCTATTTAACAGTCCGTGTCATATCTTTTGTATATCTATTAATCTTTAATTTCTTCCTTTCTCCATTTTAACATGTAGTAGTATCTCCTAATTTACTTAGAAAAGGGAAGTCTACCTACCCATGTAAGCTTTCTTATTGACCCTCTTATTGCAAATCATTTATTTCTACTCTTTGCTTTATGTTTCTCTCTTTCTTATTTTGCCTCAGAGAAATAAATATGCATTTTTCTTTCTTAGACTGTTCTACTGTACTCCAAGTCATATCCCCATCTAAAATTTAGATGTGTTATTTTTATTTTTTCATTTTTTTGCACTTTTCTCTCCCCACTCCCACACATTGTTATATTTTGGTGTCTGGAGGGACACTACCTATTAACCAAGATTCTAATACTCAGATTGGGCAAAACCAGGTAAGCAACACCCACTACAGACAACCTTAACAAGGCTTATTTCTGTTTGGGTATGCCATATGTTACAATGTAACTTTTAAAATATGCTTCAGTGTAAAACAGTAAATCAGAATTGTTTGAGTTGAATTTCTCTGATTGGAATAGTGAAAACATTTTCTTTTCCATTGTCATATGTTAGGGCTATGTAATATTCAAAAAGAAACGGAATATTTTTTTCATGTATCTTTTTATTATGAATCCCGGAGACAAGTCTGACTTATCCTGCAGGTGGTCTTCTCTCTGAACCGCATTGAATCTAAAATGTGCTGAGTTTGTATGGCTTTCATTGGTTCTATATTCCTATGTGCCTAATTGCTCTGTCAGAAAAGCTTCCTTTTTTTACCCAATTTAGGTATCTCCAGATACAATTCAGTCATTTTCTGTGTTGTTGTCTACAAAGATTTTGTATAGCTAGTTGATCAACCTTTCAAGTTGGATTCAGAGACTAATTGGTTAGACCAGTGGCTCACTCCTTCCTTCCTTCCTTCCAACAGTTCATTGAGGTATAATGTTCATATCTTAACAATTCACCTGTTTTAAGATTATAGGTCAGTTATTTCAGTACACTTATTTATTTTCATTTTATTTTTTAAAATATTTATTTATTTTTAGAGAGAGGGGAAGGGAGGGAGAAAGAGAGGGAAGAGAGACATCAGTGTGTGGTTGCCCCTCTTGCACCCCCTACTGGGGACCTGGCCTGCAACCCAGGCATGTGCCCTGACTGGGAATTGAACTGGCGACCCTTTGCTTCACAGACAGGCACTCAATACACTGAGCTACACCAGCCAGGGCTATTTCAGTATATTTAAAGAGCTGTGCACCTATCACCCTAATCTGGTTTTGGAACAATTCCATCACCCAAAAAGGTACCTATTTTGGAAAACTGCAGTTCTCCTGTTTCTTTTTTATTCTCACTACTACCACACTTACCACACTTGACACTGTCTACCTGAAGATAGCATCAGACCACACATATTAAGAGTTTAGTCCTACAAGACTGCCCTACTCCCTTCAGAAGCCAACCACAAGTACAGGTTTTCACTTGTGCTTATGACTGGATATAAATCAGAGGCTACTGATTAATTTACTAGAGTGGCTTATCAGACTCAGAGAAACACTGTATTTACCAGATTACTGGATTACCTTCAGGGACAGAGGAAGAGGGCAAGGTATATGGGGGTAAAGGGAGCATGAAGCTTCCATGCTCTCAGGGCACACCACTCCCAAATGTCTGTGTGTTCACCAACATGGAAGCTCTCTGAATCCCATCCGTTTTTAAGTTTTGTTGAGGCTCCATTCTGTAGGCATGATTGATTAAATCATTAGCCTTTGGTACTTGAACTGATCTCCAGTCCCTCTCCCCTCCCTGGAGGTAGGAGTGGGGTGGGACTGAAACTTCCAACCCTCTAATCACCTGGTTGGTTCTCCTGGCAACCATCCTCCATCCTTAGGTGTTTTCCAAAAGTAAACTTACTAAATATAACAAGACACATTTATTCTCATCACAGGAAATTCCAAGAATTTTAGGAACTCTGTGCCAGAAAGAAGAATGAAGACCAAATATATATTTATAATTAAAAATCATAACGTTATACAATACTGCATACCTATTTTGCACTCACTCCTGGTTTCACCTTCTGCACCAGGTGACCACTGGTTACAGATTTGTCTATAGATTTACTTTTGCTGGATATTTCATATAAATAGACTCATGGTACAGGGGTCCCCAACCCTCTGCTGGTAGACCGGTACAGATCCCTGGCCTGTTAGGAACAGGACCACGTGAGAAGCTCAGCTGAGCTCTGCCCCTTGTCCCCGCCCACCGCTCCGCCCCCATCCATCTGTAGAAAAACCGGTCCCTGGTGCCAAAAAGGTTGAGGACTGCTGATATAATATGCATTATTTTTTGGTCTGGCATCTTTCATTAGCATATGTGTTTCTGAGGTTTGTTCATGTTGTAGCATATATTAATTTGTTATTGCTCTACCACATTTGGTTTATCCATTCACCAGTTTATGGAAATTTTAATTGATTCTCCTTTTTGGCCATTATAAACAATGCTGCTATGAATATTTATATATAAATCTTTCTGTAAACATGTGTTTTAATCTTTTTTTGGAAAGATTCATAGGAGTGAAATTGCTGGGTATGGTAAGCTTATGTTTAATGTTTCAAGAACAGCCAAACTGTAATCCCTGTTGTATGTTGCTGGGTTTGGCTTGCTGATGTTACCATTGTAAATGGGGTCCTTTCAGTGAGTTGCAAGGAAAGCCAGGAGACCTACATATGGGAGGATAAGGTGTAGTGGTAAGATTTATTGTCACAGCAAAGTCACAGATCTGTCCTGGGTTCAGCTCCATCCCTCTGTGAAAGTCAAACTTGTCTTCATCAGGCCTAGAACAAAGGCCAAGGTCCAGAGATTCTCTGCCATTGGTTCAGTCCATGTTAAAGCTTATTCCAAGCTTTGTCCCCATCCGTCTAGCTTAGTCTGTTTCTGGCTGTGCTTCCGCTGGCACTGTGCCCAGGCTTGCACTTGGAGTCCACACAGCCTCTTGTGGGCCCCAGGTGGCTGATAGGCCCCTTGGCTGAGAAAAAGCGCTGTTTTGTTGAGGATTTTTATATCTCCATTTTTGTGGTGTCCTTGTCTGGCTTTGGTATGAGGTTAATGTTGGCCTCAGAATGAATTGGAAACTGTTTTCTGGAAGAGTTTGTGAAGTATCCGTATTATTTCTTTGAATGCTTCATAGAATTCAACAGTATAGTTGTGTGGGTCAGGCTTTTTCTTTGTGTTTAGCTTTAATTACAAATTCAGTTTCTTCACTTTTTATATATAGGTCTGTTGAGATTTCTATTTCCTCCTGAGTTAGTTTCCATAACTTGAGTTTTTAAATTTTAATTTTTCAAAATTATTTTTTAACATTAATTTTTTTTCAGTTACAGTTTACATTTGGTATTATTTTATTTTCTGTAAGGCTAATGGTAATGTACCCCTTTTTATCCCTAATTTTGGTAATTTGTCTTCAACCTTTCTTCCCCTAATCAATCTAGGTAAAGGTTTGCTAATTTTGTTGGCCTTTTTTAATTTTTTCTTTATTTTAATCTCTTTTCTGTGTTGATGTCCTCCCTAATATTTATAATTATTTTCTTCTGCTTGCTTTGGGTTTAGTTTGTTTTTTCCCCCAAATTTCTTAAGATGGAAGCTTATTTATTTATTTAAGGTATTTCTTTTCTGATATTGATGTATACAGCTGTTTCTCTTTTAGTACTGCATTAATCCATATGCTATAAGTTTTATTTTTGTTTTCATTTGGCTCAGAATATATTCAGAGTTTCTTTGTGATCCATGGGTTATTTAGAAGTGTCTTGTTTAATATTCAAACATTTGTAGATTTCCCAAATTTCTTTTTGTATTCTAATTTAATTCCATTGTAGTTGAGAAATATTCTTTGTATCATTTCAGTTCTTTTAAATTTGAGATTTGTTTTATGGCCTAACATATGGTCTCTCCTGGAGAATATTCCATGCATGCTTGAGGAAAATGTGAATTTTGCTGTTGTTGGGTAGCATCTTCTATACGTGTTTGTTAGGTCAGGTTGGCTAATAGCATTGTTTAAACTCAGTATTATTACTGATTTTCTGTTTACTTGTTCTGTACATTATTGACAGTTGGGTATTGAAGTCTCTTGCTGTTTAAATTGCCTGCTTCTCCATTTCTTTCACTTTTTGCTTCCTCTATTTTGGGGCTGTTTTGTTAGGTGCATATGTTTATATTCATTATGTCTTCTGGTTAAGTGTATACTTTTATAAAATGTCCCTCTTGGCTGTGTAACATTAATTTTTTTACTTAAACTCTATTTTGTCAGATATTAGTGTACAGTGTGGAGCCAAAGTATGTTTACAGTTGTGAGCACACAAAACACAGAGTTTATTCTTGTATTACTGTTTACTATTGTATAGTTCTTCTGTATGAAGAACTATATACCTGCTTTACTCCAGGTCTCTGATGGTTATTGTTTGCATGCTGTATCTTTTTCCATACTTTCAACCTTTTTGTATCTTGGAATCTAGAGTGTATCTTACAGACAGCATATAGTTGGGTATTCCTTTTTTAATCTAGTCTAACAGTCTGTCTTTTTTAATGGAGTGTTTAATCCTTTCCTATTCAATGTTATTTTTGAAATGCTTGGATTTGCATCTCCCACTTGCTCTTTGTTTTCTGTAATACCTGGTGTCTTTTTTTTTTTTTTTTTTTGATCCTCGGTTCTTTTTTCAACTTATGTATTTTCTTTCTATAGATTTATTTTTTAAATTATATTTTTCATAGTGTTTGTTGTTGGGATTACAATATGTATCTAAAAATATCACAGAGACTACTTCAGATTAATACTAATAATGCCCCAGTATAGCTCTATTTCCTCCTCTCTCCTTTTTGCTCTTATTGTCATATAACATTCACTTATGTAGCAAACCCAGCAATACAGTGTTTTAATTATTGTTTTAAATACTGTATGTCTTTTTTGTTTTTTTAAATGTATTTTATTGATTATGCTATTACAGTTGTCCCAATTTTTTCCCCTTTGCCCCCCTCTACCCAGTACCCCCATTCCCTCTAGCATCCCCTCCTTAATTCATATCCATGGGTCATGCATATAAGTTCTTTGGCTTCACATTTCCTATAGTGTTTTAACCTCCCCCTGTCTATTTATACCCCCAATTTGTGCTTCTTAATCCCTGTACCTTCTCCCCCATTCTTCGCTTTCCCCTCCCAACTGATAATCCTCCAAATGATGTCCATGGCTATGATTCTTTTCCTGTTCTGCTTGTTTGCTTAGTTATTTAGATTCAGTTGTTGATAGTTGTGAATTTATTGCCATTTTAATGTTCAAAATTTTGATCCTCTTTTTTTTATATAATTCCTTTTAGCATTTCATATAACAATGGCTTGGTGATAATGAACTCCTTTGATTTTACCTTGTCTGGGAAGTATTTTATCTGCTCTTCCATTCTAAATGATAGCTTTGCTAGATGGAGTAACCTTGCTTTTCATGACTTTGAATACTTCTTCCATTCCCTTCTAATCTGCAAAGCTTCTTTTGAGATATCAGCTGACAGTCTTATGGGAACTCCTTTGTAGGTAACTCTCTGCTTTTCTCTTGCTGCTTTTAAGATTCTCTCTTTCTCTTTAATCTTTGGCATATTGATTACAGTGTGTTTTGGTGTGGTCCTCTGGGGTCCCGTTTGTTTGGGACTCTCTGTTCTTCTTGGACTTGTATATCTATTTCCTTCACCAAATTAAAGCAGTTTTCTTTCATTACTTTTTTCAAGTAAGTTTTCAATTTCTTGCTCTTCCTTTTCTCCTTCTGGGATGCCTATGATTCAGATGTTGATATGTTTAAAGATATCCCAGAGGCTCTTTAGCCTATCCTCATTTTTTTGAATTTTTTTTCTTCTTGCTATTCTGATTAAATGCTTTTCTTATTCCTGGTGTTCCGAATCATTGGTTTGATTTTCTGCTTCATCCCCTCTCTTGTTGGTTCCCTGTAGTTTTTTCTTTATTTTGTTTAGTGTAACCTTCATTTCTGCCTGGGTCTTTTTTATGCTGTTGAAGTACCCAGTGAGTTCCTAGAGCATCCTGATAACCAGTGTTTTGAACTCTGGATCTGATAGGTTGCTTATCTCTGTTTCATTTAGTTCTTTTTCTGGAGTTTTGTTCTGTTCTTTTATTTCAGCCATATTTGTCTCCTCATTTTCGCAGCCTCCCTGTGTTTGTTTCTGTGTATTAGGTAGAGCAGCTTTGACTCCCTTAGAAAGGGCACCTGTAAATGGTGTGGGGTGGTGCCTTGGGTAATCGCCATGGTGGGGCAACCCATGTCATCACTCTGGCTCTGTGTAGGAGGGGGCTCAGAGAGGGAACACTGCTGCTGCCTGGCCTCTGGAGTTCTGCCTGGGAGGAAGCTGTCTCCCAGCACCAGCCCTCTTGTCAGTCACTTCATTTTCTCCCTGTATGCTACTGGTGCCCTTACAGCTGTTGGTCTGGTGCTGAATCCCAGAGGGTATGGGTCTGCATGAGTCCTAAGTTGGTTGCGGATCCTTTAGGAGGAATCCCGCAGTTTCTCCCACCACCCCAATCCCCACTGGTTTTTGTAGCCAGAAGTTATGGGGACTTATCTTCCTGATGTTGGAAACCTGGGCGGGGTGGTCTTGTCTGGGCTTGGTATCCCTGGTTCCTGAGGTATCCCTCCCAGTTTCTACCCCCACTACATGGATGTGGGCTGCCCGTTCCCACTCCTCTCCACCCTTTTCCATGTGTTTCTGCCCCTCCCACCTGTCTGGATGTATGTGGCTTCTTTAAATTCTTGGTTGTCAGGCTTAAGTGCAGCTCGATTTTCTGACAATTCCAGGTGAAATTTGTTTTGTAGTCTAGTCTGTAATTTTTCCTGCAGTTGTACATTGAGACCAGGTGTGTTTATCTATGCCTCCATCTTGACTGGATGTTTAAACAATGTATGTCTTTTAAACAGGAGGAGAAAGAAGAAAAATATAGTCTTTTATATTAATCAACATATTTACCTCTTCTGATACTTTATTTCTTCTTGTGGATTTCGGTTACAACAGGCATCATTTCCTTCCTCTAGTGTAGCTTCATTCTCTCCTCCCTTTTTTTTGCTATTACTTTTATGTATATTACATCTTTATGTTATATCTCTAACAACTTATTTTAGGCAGTTACCTTTTAAATCAAGAAAAAACACAAAAATATATTTATACTGTCTTATATCATCATTTTCCATTTACCTGTAATTAACTTTGTCAGTGTTCCTTTTTTCATGCAGACTTCAGTTATCTGGTGTCACTTCTTTTTTCATGCTGAAGAACTTCCTTTCATCTCTTGCTCCTGAAGAATACATGTTAGAGTTATTGAGTCCCCTCCCATCTTCTCAGTTAGGGATCATATATACCTTATGATCATATGCATGGTAATTGTTGAGTGAGGATTGAGAAGGAATGGTAGGAGATGAGGCTGGGGCAAAGTATGTAGAGGCCAGTTCCTAGATTATCTTGGGTTCTGTGCTGTGGAATTTGAACCTCATAGCTGTGGGGAGCAACCATTGGAAAATTTTATGCAGAGTTCTGGCATCATATTTGAGCCCCGAGGAGAAGACTTTGAAAGACTAGATTCTGAATGCTTTTTTAGCAATGGCAGGCTCTAAGAAGGAGGTGAATCTGCCTTTTTCTCTGAAATTCCTTCTTTGTGCTTTTGGGCAATTAAAAGATGTTTATATCCAAGTAGCTACTCCCTTGCAGGCATAAAATATCTACAGAGTTATACAGTTTGTCAAATGGAACCATGGAGCTGGCTGAAGTTTGTGAAACAGCAGTTTGAGAATCAATGTCATTGGATGAACAGATTGCTTACTGTTTGGGTATGTGGGAATCGGTGTGTATTGAAACTTAAAGAAACATCTTTTGGCATCTGACCTTTAAAAAATGTTTTTCATTCTTAAAGGCTGCTTGTACATAAGCGGTGCCTTTCAGTAGTTTTGATATAACAGAGGTGTTTGATTGTTTTATTTGGCACTCACAACTTTTTTTTAAACCATAGAAAGAATATATATAAGAAGTTTTGTTTTGCTTCCTAAAAAAAAATGGAAGAGCAGAGAGACCTTATTTACTTCAGGTTTTTGTCACCTACCAGTTTTTCACAGAAGTATAAAATCAAAGGAAAAATGTCCCCTCCCCCAGTCTGCCAGATTTTTTTGGTAAACAGTCCTTGTGATTGGCAACTTGTCAATGGATGTTTTTTCCTTTGAGTAACTTACTGCAGGAGATGACCTTGTTTCTGTACTACTCACATAAATTTATTGCCTATACTTTAGGAGTGCAGGAGCTCTTCTTTTCATTACTCATAAATCATCAAATTCTGCCATTTTCAAGAGTTTAACATAGTGTTTTCATTGAACTGATGGACGTTAGAATTGAAACTGTAGGGGAACTTACCTATGTAGTCTTGAACTTTAAAGTTTTCAGAGAGTAAGGGCCACATTTTTGCCCAACACCAAACAGGTAACAAGGAGTTTAGGCATATAATTATGTCTCATGCTTTCTAAACACTAGAATGGAAAGTAACATTTTACCTACCACAGTCAATACTTTGATAATATCTCTGTGAACTAGCATTTTCCAAATGACTGATTATAATGTTATAAAGTCATACATGGGTAAAAGATACATTAAAAGTACTCAGATTTCAGTGTGAAAAAGTATGAAAAGTTCATTGATTTAGTTTCACATTTCACATTGTAACCGATGTTTAAGAAATACCACTTGTGAAGTTTTGATGCGATGTTAAAGAAGAATATCCACAATTTTTTGGAAAGGCTTTTTCTAATATGGCACCATTTTCTGTCGTTGTGAGTTACAGATTTTCTTCATGCAGTTGAAGCAGGAAAACTTAACAGACTGAATGCAGAAGTGGCTCTGTTATTCTCTACTGTCTTCTGTTAGGCAGACGTTACAGAGACTTATAAAAATTAAAAGTGTCAGTCTTTTCACTGATTTTTATTTTTTAAAAAGATTTTATTTATTTATTTTTAAGAAATGGGAAGGGAGGGAGAAAGAGAGGGAAGAAGCATCAACGTGAGAGAAACATCAGTTGGTTGCCTCTTGTATGTACCCCATCCAGGGACCAAACCCACAACCCAGGCATGTGCCCTGACTGGGAATAGAACTGGCGACCTTTTGCTTTGTGGGATGACATCCAACCAGGTGAGCCACACTGGTCCAGGCCTCACTAGTTTTTTAAAAATAATTATTTTCATAAAGTTGTTTATATTGACATGTAACATTAAGTTAATAGAAAATATTTAATTATCCGCTTTTAATTTTAAATTTAGTAAACATCAAAATAAGTAGCCCCCATAAATACAACTCTTTAGGGTCCTCAGTAATTTAAAAGTGTGAAAGGGTTTTGAGACCAAAATTTTTTTTGAACAAATAGCTTTCTGAGATTGGTCCTTCAAATTGTTGAAGCCAAGTTTGTGTCTCTTGAATTAGACTACCATAGGCTAGAATATTTAAATTCTTTGGGTTCTTATGAAAATGCTGGCTTTTTATTTCAACCCAAGTGTATTTTTAATGTGTAAAATATATAGCAGAATTTATGATGGTTAATTTTGACTCCATATGGCTAAAACATGAGTGGAGAATTATATCTGGAAAAATGACAAAAAGAATTGCAGGAAATAGTAGAAAAATATTTTCTAGAGGTTACAGTAGGCAAATTTTCATGCAAAAAAGCATCTTATGAAAAGGCATTATTTTATGAGAGTGTTAGAGAAATAAGATGGGGTTTAGCAAACATCGTAAATGTAAGAGATTGCATACCCATTAAAGGGGAATTTTATTATAGGAGCATGGTAATTATTGACACATATTATAGCTTTATCTAACCATAAAGAAATCATAGGTTTTCTGTTTCTATAAACACTGAAATTAAAGCTGTGGGTTTGAGTGAATTGTTGATTGGTTACTATGGAAGTATTTCCGGCAAAATCCAGGAGAACTTTGCTAAAAGTGATTTAGAGGGAAAGAGACTTTCCACAGACGTTTTCTTATCTATATTAAGTTAATCAGGATTGCCTTGATTTGGAGTCCTGGTCTTGGTTAACCCTTTGTAAGGGGTAGTTTGGCTTGTATTTAGGACTTTGAGAAATACCTGTGAAGTCAGTGAATGAGTGCTGTGTGGTGTAAGAAGTTGTGGAAGATAGAGAAGAAAGCAGTGAGGAAGATTTGTCAGGGGTTGAGTTAAAAACTTAAAGGCAGCGATTTTCTCCTCTAGATACTAATATTTTTGTTAAGCTGACTTTGTAAATATAATTTTTATGTGTACTACTTTAATCCATGGGAACCTTATAACCCGTAGTTACTTTTTCCTGTTTTTTGAGATCTTCCTATAGTGCTATGAATTTCCCTCTTAGGATTGCTTTCCCAGTGTCCCTCAGATTTTGGATTGTTGTGTCCTCATTTTCATTTGTTTCAAAGAACCTTTTGATTTCTTAATTGATTTCATTGTTTAATAACATGTTATTTAGCTTCCATGACTTTTTGTGATTGATGTCTACTTTCATAGCATTGTGGTCAGAGAAGATGCTTGATATGATTTGAGTCTTCTTAAATTTATTGAGACTTGTTTTATGTCCTAACAGGTGGTTTATCCTAGAAAATGTTCCATATTCACTTAAAAAGAATGTATATTCTGCTGCTTTGGAGTGAAATGCTCTGAAGATAACAATTTAAAACCATTTGATCTAGTGTGTCATTCAAGGCTGCTGTCTCCTTGTTGATTTTCTCTTTGGAAGATTTATCCATTGAAGTCAGTGGGGTGTTAAAATCCCTGACTATGACTGTATTTCTGCCAATCTCTCACTTTATGTCCATCAAGACTGGCTTCACATATTTAGGTTCTCCTATGTTGGGTACATAAATATGTACTAGGTTTATATCCTCTTGTTGGATAGTTCCCTTTATCATTATGTAGTGTCCTCCTTGGTCTCTTACTATAGCCTTGGTTTTAAAGTCTATTTTGTCAGGACAAAAAAATATGGCCCAAATGAAAGAACAGATCAAAGCTCCAGAAAAAATACAACTAAGCGATGAAGAGATAGCCAACCTATCAGATGCAGCGTTCAAAACACTGGTAATCAGGATGCTCACAGAAGTGGTTGAATATGGTCGCAAAATAGAGGAAGAAGTGAAGGCTATGAAAAGTGAAATAAAGGAAAATGTACAGGGAACCGACAGTGAAGGGAAGGAAACTAGGACTCACATCAACGGTTTGGAGCAGAAGGAAGAAATAAACATTCAACCAGAACAGAATGAAGGAACAAGAATTCAAGAAAATGAGGAGAGACTGAAGAACCTCCGGGATAACTTTAAATGTTCCAACAGCTGAATCATAGGGGTGCCAGAAGGTGAAGAGAAAGAGCAAGAAATTGAAAACTTATTTGAACAAATAATGAAGGACAACTTCCTCAACTTAGCAAAGGAAATAGACTTCTAGGAAATCCAGGAAGCTCAGAGCTCCCCAAAAATTTGGACCCAAGGAAGCACACACCAAGGCACATCATAATTACATTACCCAAGATTGAAGATAAGGAGAGAATCTTAAAAGCAACAAGAGAAAAGGAGACAGTTACCTACAAAGGAGTTCCCATAAAGCTGTCAGCTGATTTCTCAAAAGAAACCATGTGGGAAAGAAGGGGCTGGAAAGTAGTATTTGAAGTCATGAAAGGCAAGGACCTACATCTAACTTTATCCAGCAAAGCTATCATTTAGAATGGAAGAGCAGATGAAGTGTTTCCCAGATAAGGTCAAGTTAAAGGAGTTCATCATCACCAAGCCCTTATTCTATGAAATGTTAAAGGGAGTTATCAGAGAAAAAGAAGATAAAAAATATGAACAGTAAAACGTGTAAAATGACAACAAACTCACAACTTATCGACAATTGAACCTGAAGAAACAAAAATGAACGAAGCAAACAACTAGAACAGGAACAGATTCACAGAAATAGAGATCACATGGAGGGTTATCAGCGGGGAGCTGGGGGGAATGTGGGGGAAAAGATACAGGGAATAAGAAGCATAAATGGTAGCTACAAAATGGACAGGGGGAGGTTAAGAATAGTATGGGAAATGGAGAAGCCAAAGAATTTATATGTATGACTCATGGACATGAACTAAGGTGGAGGAATGATGGTGGGAGGGTGAGTACAGGGTGGAGGGCAATAAAGGGGAGGAAAAAAAGGGACAACTATAATGGAAAAAAGGTCTCTTTTGTCAGATATAAGTATTGCTACCCTAGCTTTTTTTTCCATTTCATTTGTATGAAATACCTTTTTCCATCCCTTTACTTTTAGTCTGTGTGTATCTTTCAATCTGAGGTGGGTCTTTCGGAGGCAGCATATGTATGGGTCTTGTTTTCATACCCATTCAGCTATGCCATGTCTTTTAGTTGGAGCATTTAGCTATTTAAGGTGATTATTGATAGATACATATATAGTGCCATTTCATTGTTAGACTGTTTCCCTCTGTTGTTTTATTTCTCCTTTCTTCTTCTTTTCCTCCTTCTCCTTCTTTCTTCCTCCTCCTCCTCCGCCCTTTAATGTTTGTTGAAGTCCAGGTTTGGTGTTAACAAACTTTTAGCTTTCTCTTGTTTGGGAAGCTCCTTATTGCTCCTGTACTTTAAATGATAGCCTTGCTGGGTAAAGTAGCCTTGGTTGTAGATCCTTGCTTTACATCACTTTGGATATTTCACAACAGTACTAGGGAGTACTGAAATGTTTCTGTTGAGTGATCAGATGCCTAATTGGTGCTCCCTTATACCTGCTTTTCTCTTGCGGTTTTTAGTATTCTGTCCTTGTCTTTAAGCCTATTCATTTTAATCATGATGTGTCTCCGTGTAGGCCTCTTTGGGTCCAACTTATTTGGGACTCTCTGAGCTTCCTGGACCTGTGTGACTTCATCAGATTAGGGAAGTTTTTAGTCATTGTTTCTTAAAATAGGTTTTCAATCCCTTGCTGGCTCCCTTCGTTATCTGATATTCCCATAATGCAGATGTCATTATGCTTCATGTTGTGTAAAATGATTCTGAAGCTATCTTTGTATTTTTAAGAAGTTCTTTCTTTTTTGCTGCTCTGCCAGGGTGTTTTTTCTGCCCTATCTTTCAGGGGCACTGATTTGATCCTCTGCTTCATCTAACCTACAGCTTATTCCTCCCAGTGTATTATATATTTCAGGTATTGTATTCTTTATTTCAGACTGGTCATTTTTATGGTTTCTGTATCTTTTTTCATGCTGTTGAGTATCCTTGTAATTATTACTCTAAACTCTCTGATACATTGCTCGCCTTCATTGCATTTAGTTGTTCTTTTGAGAACTCTGTTCTTTCATTTGAGGTCTGTTTCTTTCTCTTCCTGTTTTAGCTGCTGCTTTGGGGTTTTTTTTTGTTTGTTTTGTTTTGTTTTTGCCCTAGTTGTTAAACTAATCACTTATATACCCTTAAGCTGTACCTAGCAGCCTAGTTTAAGCTCCACCAGATGGGGAGAGTAATTCCTGAGAATGGGGCTATTACTTCCCCTCAGGTTGATGTCACTTGGAGAGGAGTGCTCTGCCTGAGAAAGATGCCCTCTACAGTATGGGGAATGACTGACCATAAGGATCCTGGCAGCTGTTCCTTCAGTTCTCTCCCCAGAACCACCAGCCCCAGACTCCCCTCAAGTGTATCTAAGTCCACTCCACCCTCCCTGTGCCAGAGCCCAGAGTTAGTTGCTGTAAACGAAATTTTGTGCATTGGCCTTATAAGAGGCTCTCTGTGTCTCCAGCCAATCTCTCCCAGGCAGACAGAAACCCTACTGCTTTTCACAGATGGATATTCTCTGGGTTCCTTTCCTGTTTCTAGTGCTGTAGGCTGGGGAGCCCAGCTTGGGGTTTAGACTCCACACTTCTCAGGGGGATCTCCCGCCGGCTGCTAAAATATCCCCTCCAAAACTTAAGCTGGTAGTCCTGGGAGCCCAACCAGTCCTCTCATGCCTCCTCTGTACTCCCTACCAGTCTCATTGTGGTGAAGTGGTTTCTTCTTTCTACCCTTACTTACAAGGCTTCTCCAGCTAATGTTCATTTGGTATTCAGGATGATTTCTCTATAATTTAGTTATAATTCCAGATGGTTTATTTTTTATAATAGCCAACCTATTGAGTATGAAGTGATTTGTTGTATTTTTGATTTGCATTTTTTTCATGTGCTTAATGTCATTTGCTTATCTCTTGTTTAAGTCCTTTGTCCATTTTTAAATCAGGTTTTCTTTTGTTTTTGTTTTTGAGTTGTATGAGTTCTTTTTGTATCCTGGATATAAATTTCATCAGATACATGATTTGCAAATATTTTCTCACATTCTGTAGGTTGCTTTTTCACTCCATTGGTAGTGTCCTTTCATGCACGTTTTTGTTTTTTTTTTTTTTTTTGGTTGAACTTTTGTATTAGTTCTTTCTTTTTTTAAGTATATTTTATTGATTATGCTATTATAGTTGTCCCATTTTTTTCTCCTCCTATTCCTCTCCACCCTGTACCTCTCCTTTCACCAGCATTCACTCTCCCCCTTAGTTCATGTCCATGGGTCATACATATATGTTCTTTGACTTCTCCATTTCCTATACTATTTTTAACCTTTCCCTGTCTATTTTGTACCTATTGTTTATACTTATTCCCTGTACCTTTCCCCTCATTCTCTCCCCTCCCCTTCCCCAATGATAATCCTCGATGTATGATTTTTGTATTCTACACCTTTGTTGGATTTATTCTAGTATTTTTTTTTTTAGTGTGAGTGGAATCTTTAGGGTTTTCTACATGTAAGATCATTTTCCCTGTGAACAAAGATAATTTTGCTTCCCTTTTAGTTTGGATGCCTTTTATTTTTCTCATTTGTTAGTTGTAACTGATGGAGAGATTAAATTGAAAATGGTATTAGATGATTTAGAAATTTGTTTATCCAGCGATTTACTATGGAAAGTATATCCTGGAAGTTGTTCATGTTATTCTGTAGAAAGCTCTGGGTTTATCATTTACAAAATGGTAAAAATAGTATACATTTCAAAGAAAATTTAACTCAGTTTCTACATTTGTAACAGGTTTTTCAATTTTTTTTGCTATCTCAAAGAAAGCCTAATCACAGATGCAGTTTTCTTCCAGTCCTTGACATTGTACATGCCTTTTATGTTTTATGCTTGCATCCAAAGGTAATTGTTAGCATTTAATTACCCCTTGGAGATTTTGTTTCTGTTGTTAAAGGTATTTGTATAAGAGATACCTACAACAGACATACAGAGATAAAATGTGAAGTAATTTAAAAAGAGGTGTTGCATTGGAAATGAACTTTAATCATCTGGGTCAAATCTTAGACAACAGAACTGAGACCTGGAGAGGACGTTAACTTGTATAAGATTATACCATTATTAATAAGAGCCAGGACTAAACCCTTTGGTGATTTTTCTCTCATTCTTTCTATCTTAATCATTGATTCCTGCAGCAGCCTTTTAACTGTATTTCTGGAATTTAGACTCACCCTTTCTTTATTCCTTAAATCATAGTATTTGTAAAATATAAATATCATTAGCCATATTCGTGTGTCAATTTTTTAAAATTATTAACCATTGTATTCAGGATAATATTAGTATTAAATAGAGCTAAGTCCATTACTTGTGTTGTCTGATTTTAATTATTTGAACACTCTCTTTGCTGTTAATTATTCCACTTTATAGATGAGGAAGATGACACCAGAATCTCAACCCAGAACCATCTGAGTTCAGAGCTTATATATATATATATATTTTAAATGGTATGGTGTTTTTTGTTTGTTTGTTTTAAAGATTTTATTTATTTATTTTTAGACAGAGGGGAAGGGAGAGAGAAAGAAAGGGAGAAAAACATCAATGTGCGGTTGCCTCTTGCACTCCCTACACCGGAGAACCTGGCCCGCAACCCAGGCATGTGCCCTGACTGGGAATCAAACCAGTGACCCTCTGCTTCGCAGTCCAGTGCTCAGTCCACTGAGCCACACCAGCCAGGGCTTCAGAGCTTATATTTTTAAGCACCGTATTATGCTGCTTACTACGTAGGGCATTCAAGATCCCTTCTGTTGTTGATTTTACCCACTCCTGTGGTATTCATTTGACATTTTTAACTGTAAATTCCTTGAGGGCAGAGATCATGTCTCAGACCAGGCAGTTGTTTTATACATAGCATAGGTCCTTGGTAAATGTTGAATAAATCTTAAGCAGCAAATGAATAGCACAGGATACTTGAGAATAGCTCTGTGTAAGAAGACAAATGTTACATCTGAAGGAAAAGATTCCTGTGACTGGCCATGTTCATCAAAGGTCAGTCTTTGGGTTTAAGCAAAATAATGAGATTTAACAGAATGAGGAAAATAAAGTCCAGAGATGAATAAGAATAGCAATTATTTGTTCTTGACTTAAATTAATTATATTTTTGGGTTGTAGAAACTTGAAAATGAATTCTCTAAATAACTTTTTATGTTTTCAGGCCTTGTGGAGTTAAGGAGAGAGGTGCCTGAAGACTAGAGACAGGGAAAGGTTACTCCACTTTTCAGAAAGGGGAAGAAGGAAGATTATAGAGCTGGATGTGGCTCTCAGGTGAGATTCTAGAATAAATTACTTAAAGAGTTATTTGTTTCTAGGGGAGGTGAAGCACTGATCATGAAGAGATAGTTTGTATTGATGATACGAGAAAAGGAATCTGATGAATTGCATATCAGGCCTCAAAGGGGGCCTTTCACTTCACTTCAACTAACGTTTAATTGATTAAAGCCAATTATATGACCACCCCCTAACTTAGGTGTTGGGTGAGTAGGGAAGTGTCATTGTGTTGTGAACTTGGAAGGAAGAGAACCAGTAATATTGAACATTGGCTCAAGACTTTGGATGAGAGATTAAGGAGCTAAGATAATTGATGTTGATGAGCTGCTATGATCAGATATGAGTCACACAAAGGGAGATCAAATAGAAATGTAAGATCCTGTTCTTTTAAAAAACTAATTCTAGATGCATATTATTGATGGAAGGGGGGTTGTTGTACATCTTGCTGGCATATCAGCACATGTGACAAAAAGTAGTATAGTGATTGGTGCAAGGGAAATGACAAGGAGGCCTCAATTCTGACTATTCCACATCCGAATTATCACATTTCTGGCAATAAGTGCATGTTATATGGAAAAATTAAGGCAAATAGGAATGTGTAACTGGGAAAATTAACCGGAGTAGGGGAATGGGAGGCATCATGGTTGCCTCAAATATTTGGAGGCCTGCCATGGGGAAGCAGGAATGGACTTTTATCATGCCAAATTAAGAACTAATGGGTGAAAACTATGGGAAATGATTTCAGCTTGATATCAGGAAGAACTTTTCTAGTTTAGAGGTAACATAAAAGATTTCTTCTTGCAGATAATCAAGCATCGGTTTGAGTCCTCTGAAATTCTGTAATTCTATATGATAGAAGGATGCCTGTTATATGCCAGGAACTTTCATAAAAACTTAATACAAAGAGTATGTAAACATTGTTATTTTTAACATTGCTGGTGAAAACAGTGAGATTTAATGAGTTAATGACCTAATAAAACATTTCCTTATGCCTGTTATGTACTAGAATTATACTAGGAAATTTATGTGTTTTTTTTTTTCTAAATCTTACTTTAGTCTAA
Organism: Trachops cirrhosus; assembly: GCA_028533065.1. NCBI lineage: Eukaryota > Metazoa > Chordata > Mammalia > Chiroptera > Phyllostomidae > Trachops > Trachops cirrhosus. The sequence goes on from CM052544.1 coordinate 24,371,716, forward strand.
TTTTTTAGGTGAGGAAACTAATTCAGATTATAACTTGTCCAAGGTTTATTACCAGCTGATTAAAGTCTTTAACCTAGATGTCTTTGATTTGCAAAACTGCTGTTTTTTAAATTGGCCCACAATAGTAGTTATGTTGTTTGGCCTACCTACCATGTTTGTATCTTATGGGACTAGTACTTTCTTACTTTTGGGTTCTTTTTCTCCATCTCGTGGTTGCTTACCACATGGTTTGAATAGGACTGACTAGAGTCCTTCACTACTTGGCCATTGCCCCCCTCTCCTTTCACGGAGGCCAATCAGAATTCCCTGGGAGTTTTTTAACTGAAACCAGAGAAGAGAATCATTTCTCTGTGGTGTAGTAAGATACAGTGCTTGAGAGCTGTCTGTGTTCATGTTTGCCAGTGTTTGGAGGATGCTGGTCTGCATTGAGAGAGAGTGATGCCCACTGTCTAACAGGAAAGTGTCTTGGCTGTTTGAATGCCTGGTTCCAGTTATTCCTGACGCTTATCTGCATTCCTTCCCTTGCCATGAATTAGGTATTCCACCCTTTTCCTATGTGAGACATCCCCAGTAGCTTTCCAAAAATTCCTCCTTTTGCAGAAGCACAAAGGATTGGGCCTTGAATAGTACTGGTCACTTTGGACTGATGAGATGTGGCTGTGCAGGCCATGTCCTGGTCAAACCAACTGACGGGAGAAGCGAACCATTGAAGATGGCTAGCCAGTGATTTTTGGGGGTGCAGTTTTTGTGTTATATGTATTTGTACTGGGGAGGATAGGATTGTCAGCTCTGGTGATTTTCAGAATTCATATTTCAAAAGCTGCCATATCCATTCTACCAAATGAAGCCTGTGGTTCATACCAGTATCGTATGACAAAGGCAGAGCTCTTCTGGTTGAGTAGTGCTTGGAGCACTGGCCTGTTCTTCATATCCCTTTTCTGCCCCCGTGATTATTTCCTTAGGAATTTTGATGTGATCTAGAAAGATTTTTCCCCCCTAATCTCCTAAATTCTGCTCTTCTGTCTTGATCTTTAAAGACAAAGGACCCAGCATCTACTCTGGGACAGTTGGAGGGAAGGAGGAGAAAGATGGGGAAGGGATTTATGTTTATTAAGTACTTCAGGAGTATTGAGTGCTTTATAGGAATTTTTGAGGTAAGTGGCATTATTGTACAGAGGGATTAAGTGATTTTACCAAGGTAACAGAGCTAACCCTAGATCTTTTCTAACTCTAAAACATAACCATTTCATGTCATCACTGGAGAGTGATTGATTACCTGTTTGGTAGTTCCTAACTCAAAAATCACAGTTAGTTGTATCTGACTTCATCAAATAAAAGACAAATGATAGGAGCAGAAACAAAAGACAAAAAATGGGATAAAGGACTAAAAAGAAAAGAAACAGAAATGATAATGGGTCAATATGAGGTCTATCCAGAAAAAGTATAGCCATTGTTAATTTAATGAGAATAGTTTGCGTGGCATCCGTGTAACCTGGCAGCCTAGGAGGATGGACTGGAATAAATAATGACAACTTCACTGTGCTAGACAGTGGGGGCGGTAGACACCATTGAGTTGTGGACGTCACATTCAGAATGACTGAGTGAGTAGAGCAATGAATGTGCATCAGATTTTGCATTAAACTTGGAACGTTCCTCCATGGAAACTGTGTAGATAATGCAGAAGGTTTTTGGGGACGATGCAATGAGTGCAGCACAAATAAAAGTATGCACAAATGCTTCAAAGATAGTCAAGAATCTGTTGAAAATGATTCATGTTCTGGAAGGCCTGCAACAAGCAGAACACCTGAGAATGTTGAATGTGTACCGGCTACAGTCAACAAAGATCCTGCAAGAACTGGAAACTGATATGGGGATTCTAGAAACTACTGTGTCTAGGACTTTGATGCAGGATATTGGCATGAAACATGTCGTGGCAAAATTGTTCTATTGTCTCTGCTGCCAGAGCAGAAGAACATCGTGCTGCATGTTTTTAATGGCTTGATCCAAACTGCTATCAATGAGCCAGAACCCCTAGGAGATCGTAACCAGAGAGGAATCATGGGTCTATGGTTACGATCCAGAAAAAAAGGCCCAGTCAAATCTTGTATCTTCAATAAGGGTCTCTATTTTGCATATTACATGGCTGGATACTTTCTGAACAGACCTCATACTAATCACCAGTTGAACTATACTGTGATACCAGTACCCAGAGAGTGTTGTATCAACCAGATAGCCCAGATTATAATACCTACATCTTTGCCTCTAAAAAATGAATGATTCTGAAAGACAAGATAATTTTTTCCTTTACCTTGGAGTTACTGAACTATTTTTCCTTTTACCAAATGTAATGAAAAGATGTGTGTGGCGTTTCTGAAGGACGAACTGAAAAGAAACTGCATAAGCACAAGTAGAGCAGAGGGCAAAATGGGTATTTTTTTTTCCCTTCCTTTCTTTTATATTCCTTTTTTTAAAAAGTAAAGTCTCAGGCAGTTTATGTTGATAAGCATACAACCCTGAAAGAAACTAGTATTCCATTTCAAAAATTGTGTTACCTCAGTATTTAAACAGAAAAATTACACAGACAAATGACTGCCAGGGCTTAGCATATTTTTGGAAATTGACTGAGAGCAGGACCTTCCATCTGGTGTTTCTCAGGGTCCTAGGATCTTACTGCAGTGTTTGTGAAAGGAAGCACAGTGGTCACCTGGTGAACTTCCGGGCCTGCACTCCATCCTTCATTAGAGCTGGGTCTGTTTGGGTTGTCATCTGTCTGTAAGTTATCGAGAATATATATGCGTGCACACATAAGATGGAATCATCTGAAATACTAGTTTTGATGAAAGGATACTCTTAGATTTAAATTACACGTATGAGGACATTGTTTTTTGGTAGGGTTGACTCTTAAGTTGTTTGTACATCTTTTTTTGGAATGTGCAGTGTTTTTGCCTATAATTCTGTTTGGATCCAAAGTTAATGACTGACTGTTGAGGCCCATGTCTGTAGAATATTTTTTCTGGTGATGATTAGAGATGATAAATTTCAGACTTTGTAAGCTGCCAGTTTTATATGAGACACAGTAGTGAAAGTGACAAGCTTTGGTTCAAGTTGACAAGCATGTGTCCTTGGTACATTGTGTAATTCAGACATAAAATACTATGAATTAGAGTTTCTGGATAGAAGCCCAGGCTTTGATTTTTACTAAATAATTTTGTATAAATGTAGCCTAAGTTCACTAACTAGAGGTGACATAATTGAACTTGAATTTTATAAAACAGCCCCCCAAATCAAACTGACATGGGGGACTTTTTTTTTTACTTTGGTTTAGTGTATATGCACAAGCATTTCAACAATATAGGAGATCTTAAAGAAAAGAAAATGACTCCTAAGCATACCAGGCTTGCGTAACTGTATGAAGAAATCTCTAGTCCTGATTCTCTGTCCTTCCCACTTCCATGATCTTGGTTCATGCTGCTGTCATTTTTCCCGTGGATTAATACAGTTCTCTAACCAGTCTTCTTTTATCCGGTCTTTCCCCCATTTCCGTTCATCTTCTACAGTCAAGTCAAGGAGAAAAATCTTTCTTGAAAAATATTTTTAATTAGGTTGAAATTTTTAGACACATAGGATAAAATAAAATTCAGTAGAAACCTAAGTACCTATCACCAGGAATAAATAGATGTTAATACTTAGCCATATTTGCTTTGTGTCTCTTAAAGAATGAAGTAGTTACATCCGAAGCTAGAGCCTCACTCCCATCCTTTCCTAGGTAAACCAATTTGAAAGTTAATATGGTATTAATTTTTTGTACTTATACTGTATTTACATACCCATAAAATGTCATAAACAATATACACTGCCATTTTTGGTGTTTCTAAACTTTTAGACAATACATATGTCTTTTGTAGCATTATTTTTTAAATTTATCCATGTTGATACATTTGTTACAATTGCTGTGGTTTGTACAAATAAACCATAGTTTATTCCCCTAACATACTGCAATTAAGTAGTTTCCCATTTTCAGCTGTTACAGATAGTGCTTTAGTAGAAGTTCTTGTGTGTCTCCTTGTGTCTGTTTCAAAGTTCCCTGAAGTTGATGTGTGGAAGTAGACGTGCTGGGCCATAGGATATGTACACATGTTCACATTTACTGTGTAATTTTTATTTTCTCCATAGTGGTTGTACCAGTTATATTGCCTCTTTCATACTGGTTGATAATTGTTTCAGTTTGACTTCAGTGTTTACAGTCTGATGGGTATGATGAAGTATCTTGTTTTAATTTGTACATCCAAGGTTCCTGGTGAGATTGACTATATTTTTATATTTTTGACCAGTGGAATTTTTTTGTGTGAATTGCTCATTTTTACCCCCAACACTTAAACGTAATGATTGTGTGTGTATGCTATGAATTTTTTGTTAGTTTTGGTGTATATACATGTTAATATGTTGCTAATCTTTTCATTTGGTTTATGGGCTCTTGTTCAGAAATTTTAAATTGTAATATAATCATGTATCATTTACTTTTCTTGTGTAAGAAATCCATCAAGTTCCTAAAAATACCTTGTTCTAAAAAGTATCTTTTTGTGGTATCTTTACCCACTTAGTTTTTTACCCACCTGGAATTTTGTTTTTGTATATGGTATGAAGTTCACTTTCTTTCAAGATTGACTCTTTTTATCCTTTGATATTCTATATACTTTTTGAAAAATTTCAAATTGTCATGTGAAACTGTTGGCCTTAACTATTATTACTTTTGAAAGTGTGGATTTACTTTGGAAAATTGACATTGTATTGTAAGTCCTTGCTTACTGTTGTCAATAGGCTCTTGGAAATGGGGTGAAATGTATAATGAAACCATTTTTACCATAGGCTAATTGATATTAACAGTTAAGTTCTTGTGGCATCTCATCAACATTGTAACAAAGTGATGTTGAATGAAATGACATTATTTGAGGATCTGCTGTACAATATTGAGTCTGGAAAAAGCAGGTAATGGTCACGCAGCAGTCACTTCAAACTTCATGCCTGTTGTCTTCCTGTCCATTTACTCACAGTTGCTATCAGATAATAATAGTTCTTATTTTCTTCACTAAATCTTGCATGAGTGCCCTTCATTGGCATGTGCTATCCTTGAATCATTTGGGAAAAGGGGTTCTGGGAAATGTAGTTCCAGGCTTCTGTCCTGTAATTCAGAGGAGAGTGTGCAGTTGGGTATTGGTGACACAGATTTTATAGAAGACAAGACAGGCATATACAAATCTGTTCTCATTTTTCTCCCCCTATTAACACACATGACAGCATACTTGATTGTTGTATCCCTCCCTCCCCCATTCGTGTATTTTGGAGATGTTTTTCAGTGGTATATACAGTCATAATTTTGCTAGCTTTTGTCACTTGCCCTCCACAGAGGCTATATCAATTTATATTTCAACCTGTAGTGTCTCTCTTCTATTGTTTTGCATCCTGGCCAGCTTTGCATCCTGTCCTCTTTATTACAAATGGCTTTTGCCACTTTTGTCTAAATCCTTGCTTGAAGACGATCATCCTGACAGAAGTGGCATCCGACAACATGCATGCATGCACACACTCAGTTTACCCTGCTACACTAGAGGGGGCTAGTCATGCTTCTCTGGCCGTATAATGTGATTCATTAATTAGGTATTTATAAACATTTCCTTTGTGCCTGTTTTAAGTCCTGGGCTTTCCTAATTATCATTGTACTATATTATCCTTTTATCATAAACAAGTTGTGTGTGTGCTTGTCTCCTTTACTAAAACTATAAATCCTATAATGCTATGCTATCTCTTTATTACCAGCACCTAACACATTATAGCAACACAGTAAGTAACTCTTGGAATGAATGAGTATATATAATTCTAAACAGAGGGTATATGCAGTTTTATAACCTTTACTTTTAGCAAAAATATATTTTGCTAGATGCTTTACATGTATTAACATGACTCATAATCACACCGCATAGCTGTATTGTTATTTCATAAAAATACGTTTGTCAAGGATGCATTAATAAGATGGAATTTCCATATACAACATGGGTTCAAACAGCTTCATTTCATTCCTGTCATGCTTTACCTAGTTGCTCTGTAACCTTCCTAATTATAATTTTTAACAGTTGCATCATATTTCATCAAGTTGATTTTTACTATTCTGCACTTTAGATATATAATCTGAATTAATTTTCAAAGGAGTAGATTTCATATCCAGTGTTACATTCAATATTTTTTTACTTGATTGTTGTGCATTTCTCAACACTAGCAAAACAACATAGCTACCTACCTTATCCTTCTTTTTCTTATTTAGAAAAAAGTCACATAACATAAACTTAACTGTTTTAAAGTGTACAGTTCACTGGCACTAAATACATTAACAGTGTTGTACAATTATTAGCACTATCTAGTTTCAGAACATTTTCATCACCCCAAAAGGAAAAACCCTTTACATTAAGCAATTACTGCCCGTTTCCCTGTGCCCTCAGTTTTTAGCAACCGCTAATCTTTCTGCCTCTACGGATTTGCCTGTTCTGGCTATTTCATATAAATCACTGGTAAAGCCTAATTTGTTTAGCATGTTGTATTTAAATATGAGGAAATGTACATATTTACATTTAAAAAAAGATGGAATCTATTCAAATATTTGAGTTCTTTGGATGGTTGTAAGGAGTTAATGTTAATGTGGAAAATATATCTTGTCTGATTCTGGCTAGTGTCATGCTGCTTTACTCAAGTTCTTTTTGGAAGATTTTGAGGAATATACTATTAAGTTCCTTTTGCTTTTTATAGTAAGCTCACCATTCTGAAAATTTACCAGTTTAGATCAGGGATAGATTAGGTTTGGCATTACCTGGACATGTTTCTGGTTGTCACCACTTGGAGAGAAGAAATGCTACAGACATCTAGTGGGTAGTTCCAGGGATGCTGCTAAACATCTTGTGATGGATAAGACAGGACTCCACAACAAATAATTATTTGGCTTAAAATGTTTGTAGTGCTGGCTTTGAGGAACTCTGATTTAGATCTTCCAGATCTTCCAGATTCCATAAATTGGCTGGTATCTGTTTTGCTATAAAGTTTAGACCTAAGTTGGACCTAACCACTTTAACGTTTTTAAACTTCTCTTTTTAAAATAGTGTTGTGTGTGAGCAGAATCATCAGGAAATGTCAGTCTAAGATTGCACTCATTTTTGAAATATCACTATATAATTGATGTTCTTTAATTAAAATTTTAAAATATAATTTAATTCTTAAACTTTGTCACACGGAGATTATTAATGAACTCCTGTGAATTGGTTATCCAGTTTCAGCAATTATCAGCATTTTACCATTCCTCAAATGATTTGGAGTATTTGAAGCAAAATCAGTATTTATTACATTTTCTTTGTGTCAGATGTCTTTTTAAAGCCAACTAGAACAATTTTTACAGTTTGAACATTACATATGATTGGTTTCTTAAGTCTGTAGCAGTATCTCCCTCCCTTTAAAAAAATCCATGTATTGTTAAATTCATTTGTTTTATGTAATTTCCTACATACTAACTTGGCTAATTATATCCTCTTGATGTCCTTTAGCATGTTCCTCTATTTTCTTCTGTAAATTGGTAGATTGAGAAGTGGGATTAGAGTCCTTTCATTTTTTTAAAACTTTTTATTTACTTATTTTAGGCGGGGCAGAGATAGAGAGATAGAGATAGATATTGATTTGATGTTCCATTTATATGTGTATTCATTGGATGTTTCTTGTATGTTTCCTAACTGGAGATTGGACCTGCAACTTCAGCTTATTGGGACAATGCTCCCCACTCCTTTTTTAAGCAAGAATACGTCAAGTATAATAAGCAGATGTCTACCTACATATAGCCACCTATCAACTTCTTCTGTGTCACACATATTATAGGTTGGTGTATTGATATATGCACATACACTTACATTTGAATGTACAACACAAATTTATATTTTCTCACAGCAGGTGAGTACATGATGAGCGTTCATTCTAAGTGATGATATTAATCTATGCACATGTTGTCAGCATGGTCCATTTTGCTTCATCCTTTGACCTAATGATGATTGTTCTTAAATTATTTTTTCTGAAGTACTATGTGACTAAATTAATGTTCCCATTTGTGAAGTAGTATATCTTGATTATTTGCTTTGTGCCTGTTAGGGTGGGGAATATTTGTATTGCATCAGCTCAGTTTGGTTGGAAGAATGCTTTGTAGATTTAGTAACCCTTTCCTATCAGTGGTTCTACATCTTGGCTCTGAATGAGAATTACTATTTAAAAGTACAGATTTCTAGGCTCCTCCTCCGGAAATTTTTAATTTAATTGGTCTGTCAAACTTTTGAGTTGGAGGAAAACAGGCCGGTGGAGTAGAATGAATCTATCTTCATACACTTCAGTTATTTGTTTTTTTTGAGTGAATGAATCACTGTTGTAATTCTCACCTTTGGTATGCATCTGATTCATCTGTGTAGATTTTTAAATTTAACTTTAACAGGTAATTATGATTCACAATTTAAAAGGAATATAAAGCGTATAATGTAAAAATTGCCCCTTCCACCTCTAGCCACATCATCCCAAAGTCATCTGGTTTCCCTTACTATCGCTGACCATTATTTTCTTCTCTATCCCTAAAGATTTTATGATTCTGTAGTCAGATATCTCTTACTCCCCAGCATTTACATAGTGGGTAGTGTACTAGTCCACTGTTGTACATTTTATTTGCCTTCTCTATCTACAGTATCTTTAGTTTATTCTACTTCAGGACTTAAATAGTACCAGTGCTTAATATTTCATTGTTATGTACCCAGTTTCCTGTTGATATCTAAGTTGTTCTTTTGCTAACACAAACAATGCTACAGTGAGTAACCACCTACTATAGTGCAGTTCTGGATACTTCACAAGTAAGGGCTTGGTCCTCCCAGAGACTCCTCACTTTAGGTACCAGCTGCAGCTCCAGTGTTCCCAGGCCACTCACGCTTCTGACCAACTGGCTGCAAATTTTGGGATTCCCACTGCCTCCTCAGGTTCCATAATTTGCTATAATGACTCCCAGAACTCACGAAAGTGGTATACTTAGGATTACAGTTTTATTAGAGCAACAGAACAAAATCGAAACACCAAATAGGAGAGACTCATGGTGAGGTCTGAGAGGGTCCCAGACTCGAAATTTTCATGTCCTCTGGACACATCACCCTCCCAATATATTGATGCTCAACCAATTTCAGTGTCAAGATGATTTATTGGGGATTCAGTTTGTAGGTGTATTGGATTTAAAGATGTGTTGATTGTGGCCAAGAGATTTAACTCAATCTTTAGCCCCACTACCTCCCCAGAGGTCAGAAGTTTAGGTGGTCAGGCTAACATCACATGGCCCACAGCCCCGACCCTCTTATCACATGGTGGTTCTTTCCAGCATGGCCAGCCCCAATCTGGAACAATCTAGGGGCCTACTGTGAGTCACTTCATTAGCATAAACCCAGATGTGGTTCTGGGGGTTCACCGGGAATAGTAAAGACACCTGCCACTTAGGAAATTCTGAGGGTTTAGAAACTCACAGGCACTCAGGACAAAAACCAGTCAAATTCTTTATCATATAAGACCTTCATAGGTCATGTGCAAATATATCAGGATAAATTCATCTTCCTCCCTTTCCCTTTTTTCTTCCTCCTTCACATAATTCAATCAGATAAAGCTATAACTGAGAAGTCTTCCTCCCACTTTGTGCAACCCACTCAAAATAAATAACTTTGCTTCCCATGTATCCTCAATGTTTCTGTATGCAAATAAAAGCAAATACTAATGTTTTCCTTCCTTTGCTAAACGGAAGGTAGCATATAGTATAGATTGTTAATTTAACTTACTTTTTCTCTTAAAAATACATCCTGGAAATGTATTTCTATATCAGTAAAATACGCATTCACAGTTTTGCTAGACATTGACAAATTGCTGTCCCACAGAGATTATATTCATACTTCATTCACTCTAGGATCTACACAGTTTCAGACTTCTTGATCTTTGCAGTTTAAGAGATGAATAATAGTATATCCATGTAATTTTAATTTGAATTTCTCACATTAGGTTGAACATCTTTTATATATTTATACATAATATAGCAATATTGTATATAAATATATTTGTATATTGTGTTTCCATTTCTATGAATTCTTTATGTTCTTTGCCTATTTTTCTACTGGATTGTGTTTTTCCCTTATTGTCATTTGTTTTACTTTGTGGTTATATTTTTTTAATGTAGAAATTTAATATTTTTAAATGATTAAATTTATGAATTTTTATGTCTTCTAAATTTTATGTCTTTTCAGTCTTTGTGTTTCATGAGATTATGTTTTAAAAATTCTCATGGTGTCTTGTAATATGTTATTTTTCTTTTTAAATTATGGTACAATTTAGATAGAGTAAAATGTACTCTCCTTAGTGTACAGTTTTGTGAGCTTCTACAAATGTATGCAGTCATGTAATGGCCACCACAATCAAGATACAGAGCACTTGCATCACCCCTAAATGTTCTTGGTGCCCCTTTGTATTTATACCATTTTCAGGTTCCTAGCTCCTAGCAATTGTGTATTTCTTTGCTGTCCTTAATGTTTTGTCTTTTGCAGAAGGTCATAGGAAATAGAATCATTCGGTATGTAGCCTTTCACTTAGCATAATGTATTTAAGATTTGTCTCTGTTGTTGCTGTGTTTAGTCATTGATTGGTTCCTTTTCTATTAACTGAATAGTATTTATTACATGGATTTACCACAGTTCATTTTTCCATTCTCTAGTTGAGGGATGTTTGGGTTATTTTCAGGTTTTGGAGATTATGAATAAGCCAGTATAAATGTTCATGGACAGATTTTTTGGTGAGTATGAGTTTTTATTTTATTGGGTTAATACCTCGGAGTAGGATTGTTAGGTTATACATTAATTATATGAATAACTGTAAGCAACTGAAAATTGTTTTTTAAAGGGATTTTACCATTTTGCATTCCTACCAGTAATGTGTGAAAATTTTAATTGCTCTGCATTCTCTCCAGCATGCGGTATTACCAGTTTTTATAAAAAGTCATTCTAGTAGGTGTGTAATAACATCTCATTGTGCTTTGATTTTCATTTTTCTAATGATTAATGTCTCTATATCTTTATCTCAGTATGTCTTTGGTTAAGTGTCAAACTGTTTACATCTTTTCCCCATTTAAAAAATTGGGCTTTCCTATTGAATTATATGAATCCTTTATTACCCATATAAATGCTTCGTCAGGTATCTGATTGGCAAGTATTTTCTCTCAGTCTGTGGCCTGTATTTTCAGACAAGATCGGGCACGTTCAGGGTGGTATGGCCGTAGGCTGTGGCCTGTAGTTTCCATTCTCAATGATGTCTTTCAAAGAGCAGGAATTTCTTTATTTTGATGAATTTAAATAAATCAGTATTTTAATGTGTGGGTTGTACTTTAATATTTATTGTCTCTAGGAAATCTTTGTCTATCCAAGGTAACATAGATTTTTCTCCTATATGTTCTTTGAGAATTTTTTTAGTTTCAAGTCGTATATCTAATCTAGGTCTATGGCCTATTTTGAGTTCTTTATTGGGTATGATATTAGGTAGATGTCTAAATGTTTTTTTATTATTGGTTGTGTTTTGTTTGCAAAGAATTATACAGTTGTTCTAGACTATTTTGTTGGAAAGATTCTTTTTTTCTCTGTTGAATTGCCTTTGCACCTTTGTAAAAACATCAATTGACCGTGTATGTGTGTGGCTCTATTTCTGGACTCTTTGTTCTATTCCATCAGATCTATCTGCCTGTTCCTCTTTCATCTTGTCATACTCTTGGTTACTGTAACTTTCTAGGAATCTGAAACCTGCAACTTGATTCTTTTTAAAAATTGTTTCGGCTCTTCTAGTTCCTTTGTTTTTCCATTTAAATTTTTGAATTAGCTTATTCATTTCCACATATACACTGAGACTGATTAGGTTTTCCTTGAGTCTGTAGATTAAGGGAAGAAAATTTTACATTGTAACAATATTGAGTCTTTCAATTCATGAGCGTGGTATCTTTCTTCATTTATTTAGGTCTTTGATTTCCTTTATCAACAGATTCCACACACATTTTGTTAAATTTATATCAGTATTTCAGTTTTGAGAGTGCTGTTACAAATACTACTGCTTTTAACTTTTTGGTTTCCAATCCTTGGTAGTATGTTGAAATATAATTATATTTTATGATTTTGCTAAATTTACTTATTAGTTCTGGGAACTTTTTGGAGATTCCATGGGATTTTATACATAGACAGTCAGCCGTGTCTGCTAACACTAGAACACTGAATAGGAGAGTGGTGGGAGCAGAGCATCCCTGTCTTGTTTTGCATCTTAGGGAGAAATCAGTCATTAGCTTCCTAGTACTTTTATACTTCTTTGAACACATACATTTTGGTATATTGATCACTGAGCTAAGGAATTCTATTTAATTTTATTTTCCAGGTAACTTCCAGTTTTCCTGATATCATTAATTATTGACTAGTATATCTGGTGATTTCCAATGCATTGTATGTGTGTATGTCTCTGTCCTTCTCTTATGCATACACTATCAGAGCACTTATTGCACTGCTTGGCAGTTTACTTTGTACTTACCTTTCTCCCTTACTAGAAGATGGGCATTTTGAGGAGAATAAGAAAAGCTACCTGTCCTCAAGGAACTTGTCATGAATAATTGGTATTAGGTTAGACCATATGAAATGGCCAGTGTTAATTTTTAACCTGTAAAATCTTGTATCCTGTTGACACAAACAGAAAAACAAGAAAATGAAAAATCCATTCTGCTGACAAGATCTAGTCATCAGTATGAGAAATAATTCATGCATGACATTGTTTGTCACTGTTGTATGCTAATAAGCAAAGCCAGCTGGATATACCGTAGTAAATAGGACACAACCCTTTCTTGCTGTGGAAGTCTGGGTTTTTTACAGTGTTCAGATGTGCTTAACTGCATGGTTAATCTGTCAATATATAAACAAATTTAATCTCAGTTTGCATTCAATCATGATCCCAGCCCCTGCTTTTTTATATATTGGACTATGAGACACTTTAGCAATGCTTTCTATAAATAAGTAACTAAAAAGATTGACATACTTTGTTGTGTGATAATTCTGTGTGAAAAATACTCCACATACATTTTTTAGTTTGATGTAATTCAGTTATTTTAGTCACTTAATATTTTGAGGGGCTGAATTAAAGGCACCAAACATTCTTTATTTTTAAATAACTTGATATTTCAATAAAAGAAAGACATTAAGGCAATTATAATACCAAAAAAATGCTCTTGTATATTTCTCTAATTTTTTGTGTATTTCTTATTGTAAATTATATGTGGAGGGTAACTATAGCATTTTTGTATTATATATGTTTATATAATACTTTGGTTTTCAAACAGATCTTTTATTACCCCATATTCCAAGTCTGGAAAAAGGAATATATGGGAGATTTTTTGTGAGCCTCATGAAGCTACAAATTACTTCTCTTGTTCACTGCTGTACTTAGCACATAAGTAGTTATTAACAAATGATTGTTTAGTAAGTTACTCAAAGGGTTGGGAAGCTAAGCTAGCTGGATTTGGTTAGACTAAGAAACTAATTTTTATGTGATACACACACACAGGGTAAAAGCAGGTTACATTTGTGAATATGTGAAACTTTTATTATTTATTAGTTGTATTATTAACCTACTTTTCCCACTCATGTACATATATTAGTACAAATGAAAGCTATCACAGTTACTTTTTTTATTAATATCAAGATCACATAGTTTTTGAGACATTGTAAATTTAATTGTAAATGATGTAGTAACACAAAGCTATTGTTTTCAGTTTATTAGGAATTTGTTCATGATATTGTTTTGAGCTTCACTATTAATATAAGATTAAGCTATAACTATTAAACGTATAAAGCATGATTTTTCATTTGAAACTCGTAGAGGAAGACTGACTTTGTATTGGTAATAAAACAGTAAATGGAAGTGCTTGGCAAATTTGCTTTCTTTTGTATTTGCTGCCACCAAATGGCATATTAATAATATTACTATTTCTGTTACATCAATATGGCAGTAATGGCCCTTTAATATTTTTATGAGGTTAATTTGTTCATAAAGAGTTTTGGCTAAAGGAGAGTAATAAATTTAATATGTTTAGAACTGTAACTAACCTTAACTACAGCTATTCACCAGAGTGGCCAGGATGGTACCTATCTTCTTTTTTTTTCTACTTTCTGTAGTTTTTTTTTAATATATTTTATTGATTATGCTGTTACAGTTGTCCCATTACCCCTCTTCATTCCCTTCCACCCTGCACCCCCTCTCCCACCCACATTCCCCCCCTTTAGTTCATGTCCATGTGTCATGAGTTCTTTAGTTTCTACATTTTCCATACTGTTCTTGCCCTCCCCCTATTTTCTACCTACCATCCATGCTACTTATTCTCTGTACCTTTTCCCCCTTTCCTCCTCCCACTCCCCTGTTGTGAACCCTCCATGTGATCTCCATTTCTGTGGTTCCGTTCCTGTTCTAGTTGTTTGCTTAGTTTGTTTTTGTTTTAGGTGCAGCTGTTAATAATTGTGAGTTTGCTGTCAAAATTACTGTACATGTTTTTTATCTTCTTTTTCTTAGATAAGTCCCTTTAACATTTCATAAAGTAAGGGCTTGGTGATGATGAACTCCTTGAACTTGACCTTATCTGAGAAGCACTTGATCTGCCCTTCCATTCTAAATGAAAGCTTTGCTGGATACAACAATCTGGGATGTAGGTCCTTGTCTTTCATGGCTTGGAATACTTCTTTCCAGCCCCTTCTTGCCTGTAAGGTCTCTTTTGAGAAATCAGCTGACAGTCTGATGGGAACTCATTTGTAGGTTACTATCTCCTTATCTCTTGCTGCTTCTAGGATTCTCTCCTTCATTTTTATCTTGGCTAATGTAATTATGATGTGCCTT
>CM052544.1:24386800-24460134 GCA_028533065.1 Trachops cirrhosus
TTCAAATAAGTTTTCCACTTGTTGCTCTTCCTCTTCCCCTTCTGGTATCCCTATAAGTTGGATGTTGGAACATTTAAAGATGTCCTGGAGGTTCCTAAGCCTCCCCTCATTTTTTAAAATTCTTATTTCTTCATTTTTTTCTGATTGTATGTTTTTTTCTTCCTTCTGGTCCACTCCATTGATGTGAGACCCAGCTTTCTTTCCACCACTATTGGTTCCTTGTGCATTTCTCTTCATTTCACTTATTGTAGCCTTCATTTTTTTCATCCAATGTGCGACCAAAATCAACTAATTCTGTGAGCATCCTGATCACCAGTGCTTTGAACTGTGCATCTGATAGGTTGGCTATCTCTTGGTTGCTTAAAAGTATTGGTTCTGGGGCTTTCATTTGTTCTTCTGTTTGAGCCATCCTTTTTTGGGGGGGGTCTGGTCATGCCTGTTACGTATAAGGGGCAGAGCCTTAGGAGTTCACCAGGGCGGGGCAGCCCAGTTGCTGGGTTGTGACGCTGTATCAGGGGTGGGTCCAAGAGGGAACAGTGGCTCTTGCTCCGCTCTCTGTTGGACTTCAGTCCCTTCTGCCTCTTCCCCCAAGCAAACTGGGCCTTGCTGGTGCTAATTCCCATGTGGGTGGGCTTGTGCACCCAGTGGGTCTTTCCAAGGACCTCTCCTGTGAGGCTGGGAGTCTCTCCCTGTGCCTCAACCCCCACAGGTGTTTTCAATCAGTGCCCCAAGGCTCTATTTCCCAGTGCTGGGATTCTGGGTTGCGCGCAGTGCCTTGCTTCACAATAGCTGCCTTGCTGGGTCTGCCAGTTGCCACCCCTCCGCTGGGGTCTGCCCGCTGCTGCTTGCGTGCCCAGGGTCCGCCCACTGCAGTCTTGTGCGCCCAGGATGATTTGGGATGTCTTACGTGCCCAGTCCCAACGCTCTTTGTGCCGAGACTCCTCTCTGCCCAGCTCCGCCCCTCCTACCGGTCTGGATGAGCGTGTCTATTTTAACTCCTTGGGTGTCCGACTTCCATACAGTTCAATTTTCTGTCAGTTCTGGTTGTTATTCTGTTTCTAAATTGTTGTTGTCCCTATCTTGGTTGTGCGCAGTGTGTCTACCTATGCCTCCATCTTGGCTGGAAGTTCCTCTGTCTTCTAACATACTGAAAGGCAGGCTAGAACATAGCAGTGATTGACAAAGATAATAAAAGATGATGATTCTTTCAGACTAATAAGAAATGTGGTTGACAGCATACTTTTATGCAGGGAACTGAATTCTGACATTTGTTCTTACTAGGCCATTACACCTGAGAATTAATGGTTCCAGAATATTATAGGCACAATTTTACTTATTTGAAGACAAGCCATTTTGGCATAAGATCCTGTAAAAATTATTACGTAAGAATAAAGAAATAAATAAACCTGGCAGGGTGGCTTAGTTGGTTGATGTGTCATCCTGTGTGCCAAAATGTTGTGGGTGGATTCGAATCCTGGTCAGGGCATATACATAAGTTGTGTGTGAATACAGGAGGCAACCAGTTGATGTTCCTCATATCTGATGTTTCTCTCTCTCTCTTGCTCTCTCTGCCCCTCCTTTCTCTCTCTAAAATCATAAACATATCCTCAGGTAAAGACTTAAAAATAGAAGCAACCCAAATGTTTACTCTTAGGAAATTGGTTAAATACAATAAGATACTACTTTTAAATGTAATGTCATGTATGTAATCATTGGAAGTGTTTTGGAGAAATATTTAAGGACATGGGTAAAAGTCTGCATTGTTAAGTGGAGGAAGATGAGGAGAAGCAAGTTACTGTAGAGTTATTATTCTATATATGTTATAAAATAATCACCAGTGTTTCTTTTTGGGAGATATTGTGATTTCTTAAATTTATATATTTCTAAAATGAACATGTTTTAAATATTCAGAAATTATATAGAGTGGATATTTTATACATTATAGTTTCTTATATTAAGATACCCCCATGAAATTATTTGATCATTAGGTAGTGAATATATTTGAATAATTTCCTTTTTAAAAATGAGAATGTCTTTTCGGTAGCAATTCTTCAGACACACTACTTTTGAAACACTTCTGAGAATACAGTAGGGATTGGTTCATGTATAAAAAGTTTTAATAAACTATCTTATTATACAGATTAATAATTTTTTTCTTGATAGAACGGTAAAACCAAGTTCTGAATTAGTAAGGTTTTTAATATTATCTAATAATTCAGTGTTTTAAGGTGCTAGTTATTTTTATAACATAGCCCTTCATTGCTAGTGTTAGCGTATTCTTGCTTTTGATACCTGTTTTCTGCTACAGGCCTGAGAGTGGAATTGAAACAATACAGCTACTGATTCCACCAGAGGAAAGTAGTACGGGGATTCCTATTATGGTAGGTTATTTTCTGGTGGTCTCTCTGCAGTAATATAGGCAGCTCTTGTAATTCATTAGTTTGTTGCTATTTATGCCTCATAACTTAAACTTAACTTTTATACGTAAGAGTATATGTATGTGAAAAATACTTAGTATTAGCTGAAATCCTTTGTGATAGACACTTTGTGTGATAGGTCTTGTCTGTATTCCTGGAAAACTTATGTAGCAACTTACTTAATAATTAAAATAAATTTTCAGTGGAGGGGGCTTAAAAATCTAATTTAGAAGTCTCTTATGTTATAGCTTAGAAAAGAGAGTATTAAATATTTGAAACTAATGGTACTGCAAATAGTTTTATTTTATCCTGAAAAACTAATAAATTACTAGATGTTTTCATTCGCCTCTCGTCCAGCTGTATGCATTACCTTGCTCATAGCTAATTCTCTTATATGTTATATGTTTATGCTACAAATACTATGATTAGCCATTCAGTAATCATTGGGGAACCTTGATTAGTGACTCCTGTGTTTTAGTGAAAGTAGTTAGAAAAGTCTCATAAAAGCTAGAGGTGATAGACTCAAGGTAGTAGTGAAGATAATGTTCGCTAGTTTAATATCATTGGAATTATTAGGCTTTTTTGAAAGTCAAGCATATTGAAGGATTCTGTAAAAAGGAAGAAACTATAACCCAGTAAGTGGTCTCTTTACCATTACCAGGCTGCAGTTTTCTGTACTTTTTGTTAAATATTTTATTATCCAAATGGTAATACCATTTGATATTAAGTAGTCTTGATGCAAAGTAGTTTCAAAACAAAGAATCACCTTTATTGTTTTTTTGTTATAATTTGTTCTTAGTTAAACATTTTTTTAAAGAACAGGAGGGGATTAGAAAGTTGTTATTTGGAAAGCTGAAATATTTATGCATCTGTTATACTGGTAGGGGAGCAGATTATTGGGAAAACATTAGGCTTTGTTCTTCAAATTGGAATAATTTGATCATCAAAGATTAATATTCTCATTAGAAATTCTGAATTCTGTATGAATTAACCAATTGTGAATCTTTACCTGGCTTTTCAGGATAGTCTACCAAATTTAAAAAAGGAAAAAAAAATATGATGCCTCTAATTTGTTGTTACCTTGAATGGCTTTTACTGACTAGAATTCCATTGGAAATTCACCCCCATCCCCCAATTTCTCTTCTTTATAAACCGTTTTTGTAATCTCTGGTACAGTTAAGGCTTTGGATGAATCCTGAAATACTTCTATCCTAATTCAGTCCAGCATTTGGTTAATGAGTGTGCACATCAGAAAAAGAAAAGTTGAACTTGAGATAGTAAAAATAAGATTTGATTGGGAAAATGGTAACAAATAACAGACACTGTCAATATCATATTGCCTATTTTTTTTCTTTCCTGGAAATGTATGTTGGAGACCAGGTAGTCCCAAATTCCACTCCTTTTGCTTTTTAATCACTGTATAAGTTGTAATTTTCATCTTTTACCACTGGATGGTGCTTTTGCATTGGTTTCTGCAAACTTTCTAAATTTACATAAGAAATCATTTAAAAATTCATCAAAAAGAACAGTGAAATTAAGATAGTGGTGTATAGTTGGTCATAAAGATGGTCAAGTTAAAACTAGTGAAGCATAACCATCATTTGAATATAATATACAGTAATTAGTTACTTAAAAAAAATAAATGCTTTAATATGAAATTGTTAAGAGCTATATACCTGACTGTATATTCTAACATAATCTTTATTCTACCACCTTAGAAACATTTTAGATGTTTTGATTTTTTTAGGTGGTACTGTGATTTAAATTGCATCTAAATAAAACACATGTTCTTAATTGGTAGTGTTAGAAAAAAAGTACAGATAACTCAGACTTTTAAAGTTGTTCTTGATGACCATTTTCCTTCCTGTCCAGTAGGAGAAACTCCTTTGGTTGAACACTTTTATTTCACAAATATTCACATTCTTTTTTGTTAGTTGGCAAGTGACTTTTTGATAGTTATCATGCTTGAATGAATTAAATACTTAGATCTATAGAGCTTATTTCGGATTATATCAAGGTTGTAGAGATCCCAATTCAAGAAAATAATCTGATGTAATAAATCATACACTTATATTTTAATGGGCAAAGTAAGTATCGACTCTGGAATATCACTTCTTCTTAACACATTTCTCTGAGGCTTCTTTCTCTAGTCTAGTGTCATTTCCTTTTCTGTTCTTTGAAGGATTGTTTATATAAAACACAAAGTTCTACAAACAAGCATTTTAAATTACACCTCTTAAAGTCTGCTCACTAGCTACTTGATAGTTTGTTTTTTAAAAAAGATTTTATTACTTAGTTTTAGAGAGAGAGGAAGGAAGGGAGAAAGAGAGAGAAACTTCAATGTGAGAGAAGCATCCATCAGTTGCCTCGTGTATGTGCCCCGACCTAGGACTGAACCTGCAACCCAGGCACGTGCTCTGACCAGGAATTGAACTGGCAACTTTTGGCTTTGAGGGACAATGTCCAACCAACTAAGTGACACCGGTTAGGGCCTATTTGATAGTTTTTGAGGCATGAATTTAGAGGCTGTTGTAACCTAGTGAGTTTAAATTCTCAACAGGCTTGTTCTACATTAAGTGCTCACCTATACTATAGGTTCTCTTGAGCTGTGGGTTAAATAGCTTTGTCTTCGCAGGTTTGTTGCTTAATACTGAGTCCTCACCTTTGCAGTGTTCAAGTTTTGGCCCTCTTATTACTTACTGGAATGTGAACTTTTGTCACTTAACCCCTGTAGGACTTATTTTTCTTACCTGTAAAGTAGTGACTGAGTTTAGGAAATCATAACTAAGAAGTGGTGTTACTCAGAGAAAAACGAATTTGTAGACTTACAAAGGAAAGAACAAATTACCCACAGTCTTGGCACTGGTTTGACTGATCTCTTGTTGCTGTTAAAAAAAACCTTTCTGATCTTCATTATTTAACATCATTAGAATCATACTGTACATGTATTCTGTTTCAACTTAACATTTTTATGAGTATTGTCCTATGTTTTACCATTTGTTTTTAAATATTCAGTTTCTTTTTATGATATATACTGTATTTTAAATCACTTTATTGGCCAACATTTAGGTTTTTAATGTTTTGTTATTAGTGATGATTTAGTAAAATTTTGATAACGTAAATTTTTGTAGACCTCACATTATTTCCTTATGTCTACATCCTTGTAAGAACAAATGCTAGTTTAAAAACTCTCAAAGACTTAACCAATTCTGTTGATAGCGGTTGGCAATATTTTTTCCCCACAGCAGTCTCATTGTATTCCTTTCATCATCCTTTGTGGCATCTGGCTCAGGCTATTGCAGTAGCCTGCTGTTGTTTTCTCTGACTTTAGTATCACCTCATTTTAGGTCATCCCTTACGCTACATTCACACTGAGGCCTATGAGATAAAAATCGGATTGTCATTTCTTGATTTAAAATTCTGTAGTGGTCTCGCCATCATTCAGCAGGTTAAAATGTACACACTTCAAGGTGGCATTCAAGGGCCTTCATGATTTGACCCCTGTCTAATTTGTCCAACCTTATTTTATACAGCCCTACTATGTATTTTGTGGTTAAAAGGTAGGAAGGAGCATTCTAGGCAGAGGGAACAGCATGTACAAAGACACAGCTGTATAGAATAACCTGGTCTATTTCAATTGCAACAAGTACATTTATATACTGGAAACTTAAAAGGCAAGATAGTGGTGGATGTCTTCAGTATACAGTGTACTTTAACAAAATTTAGTTGACTAAATAAATCAGGCAAATAACATTTTGTCTATGACTTAGAAAAGTAATGAGTGGTATAGAGGATTGTTAATCGGGTCTCTTGGTTGCAAATAACAGACATCACAACTCAAAGTGGCTTAAACACAAAAGGAAATTTATTGGCCAGGTGATAGGAATGGTCAGGCAGAGCTACATCCAGAACCTTGGTGTCAGTAGATTCTCCATCACATCCTACCTTTTTTAAACTTTGCCCTTTCCCCCCTGCTATAGGCAGCTTAGCTTATATTGGCCTTGCTTAAAATCCCAAAAGAAAAGAGAGTGTCTTTCTCGATAGCCTTGGCAAGACAGTACAGTCCTGAGGAAGGCTTTGATCATATGTTCTTCCCTGAACTAGGCATGTGGCTAAGAGTAGGTAGGTGGTACTCCAGCCAGTCCTGAGTCTCTTATATATGTCTGGATCAGGTGTACTCCATGAAGGAAGAGATTCTTGTAAAAGAACTATGTCTGCTACAAGGATGGATGGATGGGTAGAGAAAGGAGAACCAAGAGTTGAGAGACCAGTTAGGAAGTGGTTTTGATAACTCATGTGAAGACTGAAGTGAGTCTGAACTAGGTCACTATGAGGGAAGAAGGTGTTCTGGAAGGTTTTTGGTAAAATGCCTGGAACTGGGCAACTAACTAAAAATTAAAAATGGGAGATGAAATAAGTTAAGGCTTTCAGAGATAATTATTTTTATATTCTGCGTTACTGTGTATTGGTGGTGCCATTACTATTAACCAACCTAAGAATTTCAGAAACACAACACTTTGAGGGAGTGACCTAAGGATGAAAAATTGAATTTTGACATGCTGAATCTGAAATAATATGGAATATGCAGGTAAAATGGCCCACTGAGCATTTGGAAATTGAGTTGGGGAGTTAGGAGTAGAAATGAAGACTTGGAAATACCATGTAGGTAATGGCTGGTATTACAGAAATATATGAGATTGTCTAGGAAGAGGTTATAGACCAGGAGGAAAAAGCATGAGCTGAAAGAGCCAGCATTAAAGTACAGGTGGTAGAAGGAAAGCCAACTGAAAGGGGCCCAAAAAGGTTGGGGAAAAATAGGTGAAGTTTTTATGGAGGTAGCAAGAAGAGAGTTTAATAAAGACCATTGGTATCCAGTATTGTAGAGTAGTTGAGAAAAACGAAGATTTTGCAGTAGATAATTATTGGTGACCTTAGAGTAATTTCAGTTCGAGTGGTGAGTATGGAAGTCAGATTGCACGCAGGAAGGTGAAACAAGTTAAAAGATGGAGTGGTAGCTTGTTAAGGAGGAAGAGAAGTTTTCTATAGCCAAGAGGGAGGAACAGAGACAGCAGTGAGGGATAAACAAAAGTGATATGAGAAAGGAATTAGAATTTATAAAGTAAGATCTGTAAGAAGATAGAAGTATTTTTTAATAAACTTCTTCCTCTGACTACAAGCTCTTCCCATCGGACTGTAAGTCATTGAGATTTGGTACCTGGCATGTTAAAACATGCTTAATAAATGAGCACTAAAATGAATGAAAGACCTGGGGAGTTGAAAATAAATATGTTTGGAGATAAACTGGAAGAAAGTTGAAGGAATTCACCTTTGTTGTCCTCTTCCTCTCTGAGGTAAAATGCCAAGAGCTTATTTACCTTAAACCATTTTTTGTGAGAATAGATATGAAAGCATTCTTAAAGTAGGAAGTGCTCCTACAAATGAAGGAAGTAGTACTCTCCATTTCTGGCATCTTAATTTTGAAAGGGACTTCAAATCAGATGATACTCAGTTTTCAACAACTCAGAAATCCCATATGCTACTTTAACAACTGCTAATTTAACTTCTCTTAGGTGTGTGAAGTGTAGGAAGAGCCAGCTTTGGAGACAGATGGACCTGGATTAGAATCCAGTTTTCTCCACTTCTTAGCCATGTGACTTTTATCTGTGAAATTGCAATTAAAAACCACATTGCAGGCATGTTGTTACAGCTGACTTCACATAAAGTGCCCAGAACCGTCGGATGTTCAACCCTGCCCTATGTGAATGGCCGCCTTGTCCGTCTTCAGAAAAAATAATGCTAGAAAGAAGTGCCGTCTTACACTGAACCAGATTTTATCTTCCTGGTTGTTGTTGTTCATTGATCCGAATTCTTATCTCTAGAACTATGCAGTTTGGCATCTTTTCACAATAACAGCACTTCAGATAACTTGAAGCTGCCATATATTACCTGACTCATTTTCCAAGAAAATGCTTTCAGCTTCTTTGACACTTGTGACATGGTTTTTAGATCCACCCTCATCCTGGCTACCCTCTTGGAATGTGTTCTCATCTCAGTACTGTAGATGTGATGTGACCTATGTGTACCAGGGGTGCCCAGCCCACAGGCTGCATGTGGCCCAGGATGGCTATGAATGTGGATGGAGGTGGAAGAGGGTATGGGGGGGGAATACATGGTAATGGAAAAAAAAAACAATGAAATATTTAAAGTAAATAAGAATATGTCTCTAGAGTCCTCAGAGTACTGTTTAGTACTACCAAGTTGAGATTAATTCATAAGGGTGGGAAAATTAAATTATTGAAATAAAATGCCAAGATTTATTTTTTCTGTATTGTAAATAACATGTTGGGTACCTATATACTGGCCATAACCTGCTTCCTTCCTTGCAGGCCCCCAGTTTTGTTTGGATGCCCACCTCTATCCCACCTCTGTCCCTATATAGGGACTTGGAGAAGTCCCTAATTATATAAGCTCATCGTGTTAATCCTACTCTGCCTAATAGTGGTTTGTTTAGAAAGGGACATGTGAGCCAACTCTGGTCAATGTCAGGGATGTCCCCCTTCTACTGCAACAATATGTGCCTGATATGATGCCTTGACGTTTATCAGGTATCTTGTGACTATGAAGGGAATTATCCTAAGGGCCATGCGGAATCTGACAGAGAAAAGCTGGAAGGAGCCTAGGTGCCCTGTGTGATAGCATTGAATAACTGAGTCAGACATCTTAGAGCCACCTTACTTCACTTCTTGGTATTTCTAAGGCTCTCTATTGTTTAAGTCAGTTGAGTGTTACATACTATTTTATTTTAGTTTAGGATAGCTCTCATAGTAAAGAACAAACATTTGATATTCTCTAATGCAGAAAAGTAGTCACTTTGTGGGAGGCCAGTTATGCTGTAATGATGAGCCTGATAATTTTTAAATCTCATTAAAATTATATTGAGGTCAAAAGTTTTATAGGTATTATGCCAATATTGAATGTTCTGATTGTGAACAAAACATACAAAAACATGATAATCTAATAATGAATAACAGATTTAACTACTCAATCAATAATGAGCTAGTTTTTAATTCTGAGAGGGACCCCTTCTTTTCATTTAAGAACTTAAAAATTGACTATATCTAAAGGAATTGACATTGTTTTATTCTGAAGTCACTTTAAGTTATAAGCATGGCTTTTTACAGGTTTATCACGGGCATTAAAGTCTTTATGCAAACAAATTCCATAACTGAAATACATTAAAAACACCTTTTCCTTATTTCAAGACTAGAAGCCAATAAAATTTGATAATTTTAGACAGCCTTCTTTAATAAAAGGAACAAAAATATGAAAAAGTGTTCTGAGTCATCACTTGAATTTTGAAATAGTTACGTTCAGTATTTTTATCTCTATCCTTCTACAGTTTAGAAAGATGTGAATCATTTTCTTTAGTATTTTCCAAATGATAACTACTTTGAAATTGACTTGGCACGTGCAGTCTCAATTTGTGTGTGAAATAACTAGCATACACTTCAGCTACTGATCTTACTGCACTTGTTGGAATTCCTGGGGCATCTCAAGTAATTATTGGTTATAAAAGTAAACATTGGGTAACTGTAGCAACTTATTTTTAAATAGAAAGTTTTCTCCTTTCAGTTTTTAAGTGCAGTAACTTGAGACTGCATTTACTCCATTGTCACCACATTGTAGAAACCAAAATGAATTGGAAATAACCTTTCCTCAATCTTTTTGAAAGGCAGAAATTCAGCTTGTTTAAAATAAAAATTTTACCCTCTACTAATTTGTAATATTGAACCTAAGTTGTCTTTGAGCCTAATTTGGACCTAAGTTGCTGAAAGATTAATTATGCAATTAGTAATGTAATTATATTTCAGAAGTGTGTTTATCCTGGGCCTGGTAGCATATAAGTCACTTGGCGGAGATGCGGGTACTTAACATAAATCCCAGCCGAAAATTATACTGATAAGAGACAGATCAAAAGGGATATTTTGAAAAAAGTAATACAACTTTAAAAAACTCTTTTTTAGTCCCGCCTTCAATCCAGTCTGAATGATGAATACTTTTGCTTAATTTCAGTTTCTTCTTGAAGTAATCAAAAATTTGAAGAAAATAATCTAACTTTCAAAAATTATTTTATTGCATAAATACAGTACTACATACTTGACAACTGAGTTTTTCCTCCCTTTCTCTCTGTTTTGACATAGTTGGTATATTTTAGAAAACTACCTACATTATTACATTTGGCTTAACACTTTTTGCTTGCATACTTTTGAGAGGACATTGTTTCCAGACTCAAATCTGAAAACAGTCATTTGAATATTGATTTAGACCTTAAGTTCTCATATATAACTTGAATCTGCACTCTTCTTACTCTATCTCCTGTGTTAACAGAAACTCATTGTTTTCATAAGTACATCTTTCTACAGAAGTCATTTCAAGTGGCAACTGTTCGTTTACTCACAGCTGGGAAGTATTGATATAGCTTAGGAATGCCTCTCTCTCTCATTCTCATTCATTCTGTGTATGTGTGTGTGCAGTGCACGTGTGTGTTGGGAGGAGGGAGGACATAGAGTCAGTATTTTTCTCGTCCTCCATTTACTAGTCTGCCTACCTGTAAAAACCTTCTTTTGAGGCCCATGCCATCTATCTAGGTGAGCCTTCTATTTCTTGTTGCTGTTGTCTGTCAAATCACACCCCTGTTTTCTACATCTATCTCAGTCATCTAGGTGATTTCATTTCTTTGTAGATGAGATTTTGAACATCATACTTTACAATTTAACAACCTCCTCACCAATGTCCTGCCCATTTGGCTCTAACCACATAAGTCTAATAACCACACCCTCTTATCTTGTCTCATGTACTGAAACTACCTTCACTTCTGTATTTTTGTTATTATCCAGCCTAGGTCCCATAACACATTACTTTCAACTGCTAAATACTCCTACTCCTTTTCAACTTTATCCATTCTCTTCCACCAACTAATTTACCCACATCAACCTGCAACCATTTCTGAGGACAAAGGTCCTTTCTTTAACTCAAGATGATTTTTCCATCTTCTTTCTAGATCCCCACATTTTTTCCTTGCATCTGTATGATCTTCTTCATCCATTATTCCCCCCCATCCCCAGTTATTCTCCTGCCCTATATCTTCCCCCCTTTTTGAACAATATTATCTCTTTCAATCCATGAACCCAGTATATCTTTCCATTTATTTATGTCATTTTAAGTTTCTTTTATCTGTTTTTTAACTTTTAGTTTACACATCTTTTACCTCCTTAGTTTAAAAAGTTCATTCCTAAGTATTTTATTGTTTATGATACTATTGTAAATGAGCTTTTCTAAATTTTCTTTTCAGATAGTTAATTCTTAGACTATAGAAACACAACTGAGTTTTGTTGACTTTTGTATCCTGCACCTTTACTGAATTCATTAGTTTATCCTAACGTGTGTGTGTGGAATGTTAAGGGTTTTTTACATAAGATCATGTCATTTGCAAAGAGAAATAGTTTTACTTCTTCCTTTCTGAATTGGGTCCATTTATTTCTTTTTCTTGTCTAAATGATCTAGCCAGGAATTCCAATACCACGTTATAAAGAAGTAGTGAGAGTGAGCATACTTGCCATGTTCCTGATCTTAAAGGAAAAGCTTTCAGTCTTTCATTGTTGAATTTTTGGGCTTTTTATATATGACCTCTATTATGTTAAGGTAATGATCTTCTTTTCCTAGTTTGCTGCAAGTTTTATCATGAAAGCATGTTGAATTTTTTCAAAAAAATTTTCTGTATCTACTGAGATGATCGTGTGGTTTTTAAAATTTTTAGCCTTCCTTCTGTTAATGTCTTGTGTCACCTCCCTTATTTTTTTTAATCCTCATCCAAGGATATGCTTATTGATTTTAGAGAGAGGGGGAGGTACAGGGGAAGAAAGAGAGAGAGAAATATCAAAACATCCCATCAGTTGCTTCCCATATGCATCCTGACCAGGACAGAAACTGCAACCCATTGTTGCATAGGATGACAGTCCAACCAACTGAGCCACCTGGCCAGAGCACATTACTTGATTTTTGTATGATGATTTAAGTCTCACTTGGTTATTGTGCATGATCCTTTTAATGTGCTATTGAATTTATTTTGCCAATATTTTGTTGAGGAGTTTTTCATCTATGTTTATTAGAAATATTCATTTGTAATATTCTTTTCTTGTAGTGTCTTTTTCTGGCTTTGGTATCAGGGTTATGCTGGCTTTATAAATGAGTTTGGAAGTGTAAATTCTCAATTTTTTGGAAGAGTTTGAGAAGGATTGGCATTATCCTTTAAATGTTTGGTAGAATTTACCAGGAAAGCCACCTCTCTGGTCCTGGGCTTTTCTTTATTAGGGGGGTTTTTATTACTAATTTAGTCTCCTTGTAAGTTACACATCTGCTTAGATTTCTGTCAGTGATTTAGTAGGTTGTGTGTTTCTGGAATTGATTCATTTATTTGAAGTTGCCCAATTTGTTGGCATATATAATAGTTCATGTAGTCTCTTTATGATCCTCCCCCTGCCCCATTTGGCATCAATTATAATGTCTCCTCTTTCATTTTAGATGTTATTTGTGAGGTTTTGTCCATAGTCTAGCTAAAGATTTGTCAGAAAACGTTTATATTTTCATAAAACCAACTCTTAATTTCATTGAATTTTTCCTATTATTTTTCTATTCTCTGTTTCATTCATTTCTGCTCTAATCTATATTATTTTCTTCCTTTTGCTGACTTTGAGCTTAGTTTGTTCTTTATCTAGCTCCTTGAGGTATTAGGTCATTTGAGATCTTCCTTTTTTAATGTAGTTGTTTATCATTGTAAAGCTTCCTCTTAGAACTACTGCTTTTGATATATCCTATAATTTTTGACATGTTATAATTCTGTTTTTATTTGTTCCAAAATATTTTCTATTTTCCCTTTTGATTTCTTCCTTGATCCATTGGTTGTTTAAGAGTTTGTTGGTTAACTTCCACGTAGTTACTAATTTTCTGTATTTCCTCTGCAGTGGATCACTAGTTTCATTCTCTTGTGGTCAAAGAAGATATGTGGTATGATTTGAATCTTCTGAAATTTGTTCAAATTTGTCTTGTGACCTAAGACGGTATCTATCCTGCAGAATGTTCTGTGCATGCTTAAGAAGAATGTATATTCTGCTGCTCTTGAGTAGAATGTCTGGTATATATCTGTTAAGTCCATTTCATCTGTAGTGTGCAAGCTTACTGTTTTGTTGATTTTTTGTCTAGGTGTTCTGTTCATTATTGAAAGTGGGATATTGAAGTCAGCTACTATTATTGTATTACTATTTCTCCTTTTAATTCTGTCTATATATAGTTATATCTTTCTGATGAATTGACCTGTTTGTCATTTGTATGATGTTCTCTTTTGTTTGTTGTGACAGTTTTTTTTAAGATGTTATTTATTTATTTTTAGAGAGGGGGGCCAGGGGAGACAGGGAGAGAAACATTGATGGACGAGAGATACATCAATCAGTTGCCTCTTGCATGCCACCAACTGGGGACCTGGCGTGAAACCTAGGCATATGCTCTGATTGGGAATTGAACTGACGACCTTTCAGTTTGCAGGCTGGCCTTCAGTCCACCACTGAGTCACATCAACCAGGGCTTTTGTGACAATTTTGACCTAAACTCTATTTTGTCTGATACAAGATTAGTCATCCCTGCTCTCTTTTCATAGCTATTTGCATGGAATATCTTTTTACATTGCTTTACTTTCAGCCTATGTATATCTTTAAATCTTAAGTGACTTTCTTGTAGACAGCATATATTGGATCTTGTTTTTTTATCCATTCAGCCATTCTTATCTTTTGATGGCTTAGTTTAATCTATTTGCATTTCAAGTAATTATTGATAAGGAAGGAGTTGCTATTGTCATTTTGTTTGTTTTCTTCCTATCTTACAGGTTTTTTGTCCCTCTTTTCCTGTCTGGCTAACTTTTTCTTCCATTGATTTTGTTTTGTATTGTTAAGCTTTGATTCCTTTTTCTTTTGTTCTTCTATTAGCATTTTGTTTGTGGTAACCATGGTGCTTACCTAAAACATCTTATTATAATTAATCTATTTTAAACTGATAACTTCAATCTCGTACAAAAACTCTACACTTTCACTTCTCACCCCCTGTACTTTTTTATTGATGACACTTACATTTACATCTTTTCATATTGTATGTCCATTAACATCTTTTTATAGAATTAAAAATTATTTATATACCACTGTTACAGTATGATGGTATTTTGTATTTGTATATTTACCTTTACCAGCAAGTTTCATACTTTCATATGTTTTCTTGCTGATATTTGGTACCTTTCAATCCAAATTGTTAAGCAGACCTAATGGGGGTGAAATCAGCTTTGGTTGTCCGGGAAAGTTATCATTCATTTTTGAAGGATAGTTTTGCAACCCATTTATATTAGCCTTTGTTGACAGCTTTTGTGTTTAAGCACTTGAATACTAGATATATCACTTTTGGCCTGCAAAGTTTCTGCTGATCTATCCCCTGCAGTTTTATGATGGTTCTTTTACATGACAAGTCACTTTTCTGTTGCTGCTTTAAAATTCTCTCTATGTCTTTATAACTTTTGACAGTTTGATTTTAATGTGTTTTGGTGTGGATTTCTTTGAGTTCATGTTTTTGGGGTCTGTTTGACTTCCTGGACCTGGATGTCCATTCTCTTCCTTAAATTTGGGAAGTTTTTTGGCCATTATTCCTTTGAATAAGCTTTCTGGACTTCTCTCAATCTTATACTATGTATAAGATTGTATTGACCCCTATAATGTGTACATTGGTTTGCTTGGTGGTGACTCCTAAGTCTCTTAAACTTTCTTCATGATTTTAATTCTTTTTTTTATCTGTGACTGGATAATTTGAAATAATCTGCCTTTGAGTTCACTGATTCTTTCTTGTATATGATCTACTCTGATGTTAAAGCCATTATTGAATTTTTTAGTGCCCTTATGTTTCTTCAGTTCAAGATTCCTGTTGGATTCTTCAAAAATTTTTCTGTGTTGAAATTTTTACTTTGTTCATGTATTGTTCTCCTGATCTCAAGTGAGCATTTTTATTGCTATTATTGTAAATTCTTTGCCAGGTAATTTATTTATCTCTCTTTTACCTGCATCAGTTACTGGAGCTATATTGTCTTCTTTTTGAGGGGTAAACTTTCCTAATTTCTTCATTTCCTTCTGTAATTCTTTGTGTTGGTATCTGTACATTAGAAAAATAGCCACGTCACCCAGTCATCATGGATTGGTCTAATGTAGGGGAAGACTCTAACCAGTTAGCCTGGCCATAGATTCTGAGACCCACTCAAACCTTTGTACTAGTCCAGTCCACCATCTTTGTTCTTAGTGACTTCAAGGCATCTACACTATGTTGGATCTCATCAGCACTCTTGAGACAAGTGAGA
Organism: Trachops cirrhosus; assembly: GCA_028533065.1. Taxonomy (NCBI): domain Eukaryota; kingdom Metazoa; phylum Chordata; class Mammalia; order Chiroptera; family Phyllostomidae; genus Trachops; species Trachops cirrhosus. The sequence goes on from CM052544.1 coordinate 24,402,656, forward strand.
CAGAAGCCAGTCTCTCTGACAACCATTTGAAAAGTTGGAACATTGGACACTTAGTCCAACTATTTCCATTCCCAGGTTAAAGCTGGGATCTGGGCTTTTGCTGCTTCTTGTTCTGTGCTGAACTGGGGAGTAGGCGGCTATGGTCAGTCCTTGTGTGCTAGTTCAACCTGCTGTCTTTGTTCTCAGTGGACCTCAAGGATCTAGAGTGTGTCAGGCCTCATCTGTGCCCTGAGACAGGTGAGATAGAAGCCATTTCTTTGGGCAACCCCCAGAACAATTGGAATGTTGGGTGCATGGTCCAACTCTCTCCCCGCCAAGTGAAAAAACTGGGATCTGTTTGCTCTGCACTAAGTTGTGAGGAGGAGCTGTGGTGAATACTTGCGTGATAGACCGGATGGCCTTCTCTGTTGTCAGCAATCACCAGGCATCTAGAGTGTATTGAATCCCATACTCGGAGACAGGCAAGACAGAAGGCAGTTTCTGCACACCCCCCACCCCCCACACAATTGGAATGTTAGGTGTATGATCTATTCCTTTACTTGCCTCCCTAAGGAGAAACTTGTTGCTGGGGATTTCTTACCAGTTGTGTGGCACTGTGCCAGAGGTAGGGAATATAGCAAAAGTGTGTGTCAGATTTTACCACAGCCTTCATATGGTTGGTTTTACACTCTGGGTTGGTTCCCAGAGTGTAGAAATCTCTTGGCTAGTTTCTGAATTTCTCACAAAGGAAATTGGTCCGTGTACTGTTCATGGATCAGTTTGTCTGTGGGCTTTCTGTTCTGCTGTATTGCTGACATCACTTTACCTTTCTTTAAAAAAAAAAGATTTAATTTATTTTAGAGAAAGGGGAGGAGAGGGAGAAAAACATCAATCATTTGCCTCTCAAATGTGCCCCGACTGGAGACCGAACCTTGTGCAATCCAGGTGTGTGCAGGTGCCCTGACTAGGAGTTAGTGGGACTCAGCTGGTGACCCTTCGCTTCACGGGATGGCCCCCCACCAACTGAGCCACACTGGGCAGGGTTCTTCCTTTTCTTTTTGAAAACCAAATTTCTTTAACTGTCAACATCTTGATCATAACCTTTTTTTCTTTAACCCTTTTTGGGCTAAACATTGCCCAGTTTATTCTTTCCTCACAGCCATACTTGCTGAGAAACCTAATCTATGGTCACTGCCATCACTTTTGTTACCTCTTTTCCATCAGTTGACCTACTCTAATGAGCAGAGGGACATAAAGTGTTAGAACTGAAAACAGCTATCAAAATTACTTAATCAGTTTTATTTTCAGCAGTAAAATGAAGGGACCTAAAGAAATGAAGTAATATGCTGACAGCTAGCATAACTTATGGAATCCTAATGTACGTGAAGAGTCTTCTGAATAGTGAGGAAAATGCCATCTATGAAGTTCATGCCCTTTGTTTCATAAGAAAATATGTTGTTGCCCTCAAGCCAGGGTTAATATTGTGATAAAATTATTAGAAGCATGTATGTGTTTTGAGGGAAGAGACAAGAAAAAAGAGAACCAGTGAGCCCTTCAGAAGTATACAGTCAATTAATGCCATTAGCTTCTAATGTTATTTTACTATACAACAATCTAAATAGTGTTTATTGATATTATTGACTCTGGTCTACCATAAAAATCTAAACTGTTCTTTTTCTTAAGACAGTAACATACATGGCATGTCAGGTTTCTGTCTAGAACAGCTAACCTCTTAAAAAGCTAGTCTTCATAGTCTAAGCCAGTGTTGTACAGTATATTTTCTAAATATGTTTTCCCATGCTCTACTTTTTTTCTTTTGCTAAAGATTTTATTTGTTCATTTATTTAACAATTTTTTAAAAATTTTTATTTTTATCTTTAGAGAAAGGGGAAGGGAGAGAGAAAGAAACATGGATGTGTGAGAGAAGCATAGATCAGTTGTCTTTCACATGCCCCCAACTGGGGACCTGGCCCATAAATCAGGCATGAGCCCTGACCAGGAATTAAAGCAGCAACCATTTGGTTCCCATGCCAGCATTCAATCCACTGAGCGACACCAGCCAGGGCTCTTTGTTTATTTTTAGAGAGGGAGGGAGAGAGAGAGGGAGAGAAACGTCGATGTGCCAGGGAAACATCAGTTGGTTGGTTACTTCTTGCATGCCCCCAACCAGGGGCCTGACCTGCAACCCAGGTGTGTGCCCTGACTGGGAATCGAACTGGTGACGTCATGCTTTGTGGTACAACACCCATCCCATTAAGCCACACTAGTCAGGGCTAGTCGTTTTTAAAAAAACGATTTTATTTATTTATTTATTTTATAGGAGAAGGGAGAAAAAAGAGGAAGGAAACATCGATGTGAGATAGAAACATTGATTGGTTGCCTCTTGCACATCCCAACCAGGGGCCTGGCCTACCACCTAGGCATGTGCCTTGATTGGGGATCGAACTGGCAACCTTTTGGTTTGTGGGATGATGTTCAACCCACTGAGCCACACCAGTCAAGACCAAAATTGGCCTTTTCAGTCCGCAGTTGGGAGTCTGCAAATGCAAAGAGCTGACTGTATACTTTGTTTATGCCATTTTATATAGGGCACTTGAGCATCCAAGGATTTTGATATCCATGGGGGATTCTGGAACCAATCCCCTGCAGATACCAAGGGAGGACCGAACTTTTTGAGGACTCAAAGTTCTACTCAGACTTTTGACTGCGTGGGGGTTTTGCACCCCTAATCCTGTGTTGTTTAAGCATCAGCCATTTTGATTTTTAAAATGTGTTTCAAGATTTTAAAATAGGTTTACTAGAAAATTTAAAAGTACATTATGTGCCTCACTTTATATTTCTGTTAGATGACACTTTCTTACTCTTTGGGTAGCTAAATTATTATACTTGTATTGTAAATAGTTATAGTGTTTCAATAATTTTTTCCAAAATATAATCATCAAGAGTAAGTTATGATATTTTCTGTCTAGTAGACATTCAGTTTCTTTGAGAAAGCACCATTTCAGTACAGTAGAGGAGGGAAGCATAGCAACAATGAAGTTTATGAATAGCTTCATAAAAGCCCCTGGGTATCTTAGAAGATGGGCAATTAGAAGGTAACTTTATATAGCAGTACCAGTCAATATATTCATATGTTGCATTCTTATCAGTGACCAAATTTGTGGCAAGAATAGTCCAGTTGATCCTTGAACAACACGGGTTTGAACTGTGTGGGTCCCCTTTTATGTTTTTTTTCCCCAATAAATACAGTCAGCCCTTAATATCTGCTGGTTTCACATTCAAGGGTTTAGCCACCTGTGGTTCAAAACAGTAATTTTGCATTCCCAGCAGCAGGTCGAAATATTGTTTGCCAGGGTTCCCCTGTCTTCATATCCTTGCCAACACTTGTTATCTCATGTTTTTATCTCACGTGTATGAGGTAAAGTCTCACTGTCGTTTGGCTTTGCATTTCCCGAATGATTAGTGATGTTGAGCACCTTTTCTTGTACGTATTGTCTGGCCATTTGTATGTCTTCTTTAGAAAATACCTAGTTGGGTTCTTTGTCCATTTTTGAAATCATGTTGCAGTTGACCCTTGAGCAACATGGGGGTTTGCTCCAGCAGTCCAAATTCCGTCTATAACATTTGACTCCCCCCAAATTAACTACAGTCATCCCTCAGTTATCCACAGGTGATTGGTTCCAGGTGCACCCCACAGGTAACAAAATCCTCAGATGCTGAAGTCCCTTATATAAAATGGCATGGAATAAGTCCCCTTTGCGTCTGTGGATTCCCAACCACAGATCAAATATACTGTATAAGATCTGTGGTTGACTGATGAATCCATGGATGCGAACCACTAGGATATGGAAGGCCAGTTTACTTATGAAAAAGAAAAAAAAAGACTCTGCATTTACATGGATCCACACAGTTCAAGCCCATGTTGTTCAAGGATCAACTGTACATTTGTTTCTGCTGTTGAGTTGTATGAATTCCTTATATATTTTAAATAATAAACCTTGATCAGGTATATGGATTGTACATGTTGTTCCCATTTCATGGGTTGTCTTGTTATTTTGTTGATGGTTTTCTTTGCCATGCAGAGCTTTTTAGCTCTATGTAGTCCTACTTGTTTATATTTGATTTTGTTGCCTGTGCTTTTGGATTTACTTAAAATATTATTAGGTTGTGTAAGGCCTTGGAAAGGGAAGAAGATATATGACATTGTGTAATCTCATGGAGTAGTGTGTATAGGAGAATGAACATTGATATTAAATATACATTGAGTCGGTTGCTATTGTAATTTTGGTGAATGTTTTGAAAATATTCCTGCCAAAAGGCTTTAGATTATTTCAATGTACTAGAGTTTGAGGAGGATTGAACCAGATCTCACTACCCTTTAGGAACTTTTTCACACCCACCTAGAATTAGGCAACTTTGGGATTGTTGACACTTTGTTTTCAAATCACAAGGGTAGATGCAAAGATATGGATTTTGGATTAAGATTTAAAACTGATTTAGATCTTGAAGGGACCTTAGATGCTAAATAATAAACCATCTTCCTCATTTTTTTATTTGAAAACTGAAGAAGGCCCAAATTGCTTAACCTGTAGTAAGTACTAGTTGTTTAAGTCAAAACCTGGGAGTTGTTTGTACCTTCTTCTCCCTCAGTCCTGCATCCGGTCTCCATTGTTAATCATTTTCAGAAACTTAACTAAAAATACAAATTTTATAGCTTGGTGTACAAGGCCCTATATAATCTGAGTTTGCCTGTTTTTCCAGCTACATTATTGTCCCTCACAAGTGTTTGCTCTGGCCATGTGGACCTTCCTTTGGTTCCTTCCCCTCTGATTTTTTTTCTTCTACAGTTTATCACAGTTTGCAGTTATATAATATTTATTTCCATGTAAGCTCTTATTAGAACAAGGATTGACTATTTAGTCATCGTTTTAATTTCCTGAGCCTAGCAGAAATCCTGGCACATAGATGATAAATAAATACAGATAAGTAGATGAGTCACTGACTGACTAGATGTTACTGAGCTTCCACTTCCCATGTATAATTTGTATCATTGTACCCACCTATGGTGATAGAGAATTCAGTGAGAATATCTGTGATAAATGTTTCCTTTTTCCTCTCAATTTTCCTTTTCTTATTCGGAATAATATAGTGGATTGTTCGAGCTATTTTCTGATCAGTTAATTGTTTCTATTACAATTTGCAGCTGGTGTTTGTAATTCTATTTGTTGAAAACTTAAGTAGCTGTACTGTACTAGAGTATGGAGGGTAGGAGGACAGGGCTGGAACGATATATACTCACTGATTAAATGAGGAGTAAGATCATCACATAGAGTTAGTTTCCTCTCCAAGTAAAAGAGACTCAAAGTTGCAGTGGTTCAGCAAGGCAGACTATTTCTCTCTAACATAAAAGTTGGGAAGGACGCAGTCCAGGGCTTTTATGGGCAGTTCTGTCTCACAGTCCTCAGGGACCTAGGTCCTCTCTAGCCTACTGTTCAAGGAACTAGGATGGATATGCCATTTGTCCTTTAAGAGGTTTTCTGGAAGCCGCGCAACACCTCTACTGAAAATGCTGGTTGGAATTTTGTCATGTGGCTCCAAGCTACAAGGGAGGCTGAGAGATGTAGTGTTTGTCATAAGGCTCTGTATTTACCTAAAAACTGAATATTTTAGTAGAATGGAAAATGGTAAGATTGGATGCTGAATATAGGTAGGTCTTTGCAAAGAACACATCAGACTAATAATGTGTAATCCTAATAATGTGTTAATAATATGCAGTATATAATATTAATGATGGAAGGGTTAATAATTTATTAATTAACCATTGTAACATACCAGTTGGGTCAAACCACTTGAGATCTTCAGGTAGTTTTGGTTGTCAGCCATTTTGAGTAAATGGCCTAGCTTATAAATATATTATAGGCAGAGAATTAAATCTGATCTTTATTTTTATATTTTATTTTTTAAAAGATTTTATTTATTTACTTTTAGAGAGAGGGGAAGGGAGGGAGAAAGAGAGGGAGAGAAACATCACAATGTGTGGTTGCCTCTTGCATGCCCCCTACTGGGGACCTGGCCCCTGAAACCCAGGCATGTGCCCTGACTGGGAATTGAACAGTTGACCCTTTGGTTCACAGGCTGGCACTCAATCCACTGAGCCATACCAGCCAGGGCTAAATCTGATCTTTAAAAGAAGTTTGAATTCATCATTTTAAAAAATATACAGCTGATCCTTGAACAATACAGGATTGGGGTGCTGACCTTCCCTCTCCTCTGAACAGTTGAAAATCTATGTATAATTTTTTACTTCTATTAGTAGCTTAATTAATAATAGCTTATTGTTGACCAGGGGCCTTACTGATAACATAAACAGTCAATTAACACATTTTGTATGTCACATTTATTTATATACTGTATTCTTGTACTAAAGTAAATTAGAGAAATGAGTAAGAAAATCACAAGGAATAGAAAATACACTTACAGTATTTATTGAAAACCCCTCATATAAGTGGACCTGTGCAAATCAAACCCATGTTGTTCAAGGGTCAACTGTATAAGTGACATTTTTGCAGGGCTATACTAATCCCAGGGAATTCTGACCAGCATCATAGAAAGCAGCAATTTCTTAAATTCCCCTCCTTGCTTTTTACCGTTTCCTTTTAAATCTGTTCATAAGACTTTTTCTAAAGTATGTGGACAGATGAAGTATAGTTCAGGATGACTGTTTAGTATTCTTGAACTATGAGAAATATTTCTGAAACATGGTTTGAACTCACTTCCTTACCATCGTTCAACACAAGCTTTTTATTTTTTAATACTCATAGACTATCTTGGCGCAGAGTAGTCACTTAATCCTGGGGAAAATATTTTATTCTGTGGATTCACAGATTTTCAAGAGATAAGTTGAGCTTTGGGTTGAATCTCTCTGTGCAGAAAGGAAAAATAATTTGTGACAGAAAAAGAAAGTGACAAAAAAAGAAATTCCAGTGCAACAAAATTAGGAACCTAAGATAATCTTTCAGGACATTAAATTTTTATCAGTAAAATGAAGATTTAAAGGCACCTCACAGCATTTCTTGATCTGTGAAGAATAGGAGTAAGCTTTTTGATAGGATTAAAGGAGAGGAGGATTATGAAGTTGTTGGAGTTGAAAAATTGTTGGTTAACTAAACACTTCATCTAATTTGGCCTGAAAGAGTAAGTGCCTCAAGAAAAAAGCACATTCCCTCAACTATTGTTCTTCTGAAAAACAACACCAGCAATAAACAATGTTGAACTTAATTTGCACAATCTTTGACAATAACTTGTTATCATAAGTGCTTTCTCCATTCCTAATTTCTTAAATACTTATTAACCTACCTTTTTTACAAGATGTGAATTCCTTGAGGTTTCGGGCCTATCTTATTTAGAAGATGCAAAACAGTGCTATTAACTTAAAGTAATAAAAATATGAAAATATTTATCTTTTAGTATTTTTCATCTAACTTTGATTATATAGTATATCATGGGCCTTTCTCTTTCCTGAGACTATAAAATAGTGAATCTGGAATAGTAGAAAAAAACCTGTAGTCCTACTTCTTGCCTAACTTTACTGCTCGTTCCCCCCAATAACAAATAGTGAAGTCTTGTCTGGTTATTGGAGTGGAAGACTAGCTTCTTGCAGTCAGGCCTCTTAAGAGGCCTGAGAAGGATGGGGATTTAGTAACTAACAATGGGATCTCCAGCCACCAGTCTGAAAGACCTCACCAGTAACGGGAGGTTGTTGATAGCCCACTCACTGATTTCACTGGGGCAATCATTCAAATACTGAACTATCCATAATAATGATTGTCTTTTTCACTATGAATAACACTATAAAGTATATTCTGTTAGTGTTACTTAATAGATATTGTTGAAATTATTCAGAGAGAGGTTAAGTAACCTGCTTGAGGTAACAGGGTTGTGTTTGTTAGTGGGGAACTAGATTACAATACAAGCAGTTCAACTATAAACCTGCATTCTCAGTCACTGCTACTACAGTATTTCTTCTAGATAAAAATCTCTGGAGGTTATTATTATTTTTAAGTGTGAAGAAATTTAGGCTCTGGAATTTAAGTAGCCTTGCCCAAAGACACAACTAAAAAATAATAGAATTAGAATTTGAACTTGAGGTTGGCTGAGTCATGAGCCCTTAGTTTTAGCTGTCATCCAATGTCATTGTTTTATATCCTGTCAACTTCTACATTTAAGTTGCTTGCCTACCAGGAGTATGAAACTCATTTTGCATGTAATGATTTGTGTTTGTTGATTGAACTCTGTGTGTGTATGAATCCCCCCCATTGTGTTTTATAATTTTTGCCTCTGTCTTCAAAGTTTTGGGATAAAATACAATTCATTTCAGTGGAATTATTTACAGGTGGAAGAAAGTGGAAGGAAACATCATGTATATAACATAGTCCCTGCCTTCAGGAAGCTCGTTTTCTGCTTGGGAAAGCCCTAAGTGGAAGTTGACATAGAACAGGAAGCATGATATCACCTTCTTAAGTCTCATTAGGTGCGTTTATACATTGGCTACTTAAGAACAAGCTAAAATTACCCATTAAAAAAAATAATTTTTTTCGGGGGAGGAACCCAGAAGATAGAATATAGGGTATTGTTACTATAGTGGTTTCATTTTCAGATATTTCAAATATCAGGATGTTATTTTTGATTTAGCCACCTGGAGGTGGTTAACATCATTTTTGTATGTCAAAATATTTGCATGTCTTTAATTTGGCCTTAAACCATTCAATGTATTTTAAAATACAACTATGTAAATTGTTAGCATATTTTAGTATCTTGGTACAGTTATAATAGGGTTACAGGTTTTTACATAGATTGATATTTAATAGCTTTTCTTAAATTCTTGCATTCCTGTTTATATTGTGCTGGGATTTTTTTTCTCTATGTTTTCATAAGTAAACTGGTTTCAACTCATGAGGTAAGACCAGCCCTGAAGTGACCATTTAAAAATAACTTGCTTGTGAATCAATACACTCCCAATAAATTCAATAAAAAAATTAAAAATAGATAAAATTAACTTGTTTGGGAATATTATTGCAATAAATAGTATATTCCTTCATTACCCAAACTTTTCACAACCGTTATAGGTTACCTGTCTTTTGAGATCACTTTTACAGTCTGGTATTATAGGTTGCAAAGATCTTGAGTATGTGCATACATGCACTAAGTGAAAGCAGAATAGATTGAAAAGGGCATGTGTTTGAAATTAGGCACAACTTTACTGATTTCCACGACTTTGGATAAAATACTTAATTTCTGAGTCTGTTGTTCCCTCTGTAATAGAATGTAGCAAGGTTATTGTGAGTATTAAATGACAAAATACAGCACCCCAGCACATCATAAATGTTTGAAATAAGTTTTATGTTTAGGAATAAAAATGCTAGTTGATAGAAGAAAAAAGAAAGATTAAAGGGGAACCATGGTACTTTCTTTTTTTTTTTTTTTTTTGGTAATTTTTCTGTTGGGAAATAACCACATCATTGAGTAAACAAAAAAATGGGGGGAGAAAGCCAACTATAAATTGGTAGTTTTTGATACATATTTGTAGATTTGAGAATATTAATTTTATAGCTGAGGGAGATTCTTTGCTTTCTTTGTGTTAGCCTTTGCCTTTAACATAAATAATTCAGTAGTAAGGACTTCAAACAGTTTAGGTTTTAACAGATTTTAAGCCTTTATTCCATTTCCAGGTAGGAAGTAGAATTATTTAATTTCTTCAGTGAGAATTCAAATGGTCCATAGAATTATAGACTTAGGATTTCTGCATTATGAAATTTATTTTTTTTCCTTTAAAAATATGTCTTGATTAAATTCCACAACTTAGAAATTGTTAGTAAGTCTTAAATTTCTTTTGTTTAAACTTCTTTGCATCCTTGAAAATGAGGTACATCTGGTAGATTTTTAAATGGTCTTGGTAAGAGTAAAACCTTAGGTTCATGGTTTTTATATTCGCATAAAATATTTCTTCCTTTCTAATTCTCGTATGTGGATTCACTGCAGATTTTCTCAATGCAGCTGTCTTTATAGGGTTAAACATTTGCTATATTGTAACATACGAAAACAGTTAAGCTGTTTGGAATTGTTTACTTGCTAAAACCAGTGTTAGTCAGCAGAGGCAGTACACCAGATTTCCTTGTGGCTTTTAGTGGAAAATGTTAAAAGCGCACTCATTTTTCAGTTACAGAATTTTTCAGTTTGATCTGGATTAGTCACAGAACTGGCATGAGCCTTCTAATTGTAAAGGCAGTCCAAAAGCACTATTTTTTCTGCTTCTAGAGGAAGTTACATCCCAAGCAGTAGCTCAGATCTCTGGTAAGTGTAACATGTGAGCATTACTAGGCATTTCATCCTGCGGTTCTGCAGTCTTTGCTATTCAGACTGTTGCTCAGTTAGAATGCTTCTGTGGGGCCAATCCTGAGGTTCTGTATATATTTTTTAAGGACCTACTCGTTTGGAGGTGTCAGTGGCATTTTGCAAGATCATCTGAGTACCAAGAAAGCAATCTGAAATCTACTGAAAAGGATAACTGTAGCGGTTTTCACAGTGGAAGGAAACTGTATTGGCACAGAGGCAGATGATTGAATAAAGTAGTTGGCTCAAAGAAGATGCACAGTCTGCTGTTTCTTCCTCTGAATGAAGACTATTTAACGGAAGCTGTATTCATGTGGAGATCAAAGGAAACACTGGAATGATAAACTACTGGAGTTTTCGCTCGCGAGCTCTCTCTCTCTCTCTCTCTCTCTTTTTTTTTAAATGAAAAGCCTGAAGCAGTAATTTGAGCTCAGATGCCTTCAGGATTCCCCGCTAACACCATTTCTGCCTGGTGCCTGTGCCCTTTTGCTGGAGCAGCCACAGACAACTGCCTGATGAAGAAAGAATGAACGTTCTGCCTTGCTTATGCTATCGATGGGAATAAAGCTAACTGTGTTTCTTCTATTATATGGAATATCTGGATTAATCAAGCTGTATTCTAGTACCAAGAGTCCTATTGTCTCTTGTGGTCTGACTCATCGAATGTAAATGCACTGCAGCTTTGCTATTAATGCAGAGTGTTGGTTTTTTTTTTTTCCTTTCCCAAACACAGAAAGAATTGTCAGCCTCTGAGCTGCATTTTAAGAATTTGTGCTGAGCTCTAGATGTTTTGTTTTGTTTTGTTTTCTGGATAGTACCTGCATGAAGCCAGTGAAGCAGAAGAAATGAAGACAAATTAGAAGTGGAAACAGAATAGTGAGATTTTATTTTTTATTTTCAATTGTAAGCAAGCCAGCTACTGGTAACTATATGACCTTGCAGGCTAGAGTGGGAATAGCTGTAATTATCTCTGCCACCGCAGTTGTTTCTCATTTCATTCTGCATCGCGTGGTGTTGTTACCCAACACAATGATCTTTTTATGCAAGTAAATTTCTGTGAGACAGAAATTTTGGTAAGGGAAAGATACTTTTATGTGAGCTTGTACTGGACTCATTTTTAGTTAATTGACATATTGATGTGAAATTTCTTTTAAGTATTGCAATAACCCAACAGAAAATAACAGAATTTTGTTCGTTTTAGGAAGTTGTAAGTTATGTAGTCATAATTTGAAACTTCAGTTTTTCCAGTAGTACTTATTAACTTTAAAAAACCAGCTGCGCTGTACAGAGAATGGTTCTAAGTGTCATCAGAACAGGAGGAAAAACTACTTGGGCTCTTCCAACTGTGACTTTTATCACATAGCTTGGAATTTAGTATTTAGAAGAGCGAATGAGTCGAGTGTGTATTGTTGTTTTGGAGGAGGTAGAAGATGAATCTCCTGCATTCATTTCTAAATTGCCACAGGAAAGTAAATCCCTACATGCTCCACCTTCTGGAAATGCATTGGTAAGATATGAGACTTTATATGTTTACTGTATTCTACTGAAGTAGGGTAAATTTTATGTTTAAGAATAAGCATAAGTTAGTTTCCACTAGTTCCATTAAAAACCAGAGCCAAAGCAATATAGTTGTATAAATATGATGCAATATTATATATAAAATGTGTACATTTCTGATTTTTACTTTTTCAGATGTTTAGATAACACTTCAGATTTTAAATGCTCTCTCTTAATCTCTTTAAAAGACTTTAAGAATAAATTGAGAATAGTAGTTATGGCAACTACGTTTCTGTTTTCATTTTGTGGTTTTAAAAACTGATGTAAAAAGAATGAGAAACTCTGTGTTTAAGGAAAGGTTGACTGCTGCCAGCAACACCGAGACACAGACTTTTTCTGTAATGAATTTTGTGTATTTACATGCAAGACTTTCATAGGAAAAGAATCAGACTTTATCATTAACCTTATTTTTAATGCTGTTGTTAATTGGCTTCTTGTTTGACTGGTATAATATGATACCTTATCAGAGAGGCCCTGTCGTTGATTGAGAAATTGTTATATTTAGACATGCACGTGTTTGTCTCTTCATGTTATTCAGGTGTACAGTATTTTTTGGTCTTTGAATAGTAGTGGTTGTCAGATAAATTGCCAGCTTTTCTTTCTTTAGATTTACATCATTATACATGTAATGCAGACCCATGGAAGTTACTTGATGTCACAAATAGAACTTTTCAAAGAAGCCTTCTCTCCTGGGCCTCAGCGTTGACTGGAAACTGCTTGTTTGACAAGTTATGTCCCACAAGTAGAGGCTGAGGTGTCACCCTCGTATTGTAATTGGCAGAAACTCTCTTTTTACTGTATATATAAACAAAAGGCTTGCACTTGAATTATACCGCCTAATTTTGGTCATTTTGAATTGATTTTTTAAAATTAGGCCTATCCTCCCTCCCCCAAGGAGGAATCCTGTGTTTTCATGTGATTTGACTTCATGACACTTTCAGTTAATGTCGAAAACCAAATGATCATTGTTGCTATAGGGAAGAAAAATTTTAGATTTAAAAGTTACATGGAAATATCTTTAGAATCATCCATGTGGTGTGATTAATGTTTTTATTACTCTCTTATATTTTAGCCATCACTGGTGCAAGCTATATTTAATGGAGATCCCGATGAAGTTCGAGCACTAATATTTAAGAAAGAAGATGTTAACTTCCAGGTAAACAATTAATTCACTGATACCTGTCTTTAAGCCTCCTTTTAAAAACTCTTAGAGTTATGATTTTGTTTAAAAGATATAACAATTCTGTAACAGTTTTAAATGACGTTAGAAGCTTCTTGAGGCAAAAAGGGAAGGAACTGGCCATGTTTTCAGGGTAATGACTAAAAATACAAGAGAATTAGGAGCCAGTAAGGGGCCATTGTTCTTTACTTTTTACTTTAAAATTTTTAACAGAAATGTTCAAAAATTACTCTGAATATATTTTGCCACGTTTGCTTTCTTATATTTACGTAGCTTATCTATATTTTTTACACACATACATATGTATATTCTGCTGAATGCCATTTGAAAGTAAGATGCAGACATTTTGACACTTCATTGTTCATTACTTGTATGCATTTCAGGTGAGGGTTCTCTTTTGTGAACTTAAAATAAAAGACATTTTTATTAAGTTTATAATATATTTAACTTGATTATAAGATCAATTTTTCCCCCTAAATAATCCTGGGAAGCATGATACACAAAGACTCATCTGTTTAAGTTTCTCAGTAAAGAAAGACATATCGTTTGAAAAGTCTGCAAATTTAAAGATATAAGTGTTTAACATTCAGAACTGTCATGAGGGCGAGTTTTAGAGAGATTAGGTATATGAATAATTTCCTTTCTGTATATGTTTTCCTATGGCTATTAGTTTATTTAATTTACTAAATTGTGGCTGAAGATATATAACATACTGTAATATCAAATTCATCAATGTAACTATATTTACTTTAAACATGTTTTCAGTACATTTTTCATAATTTAGTCCTCTGAATCATGGAGGGTTGGGGGAAGGTCATGATTCATAAAGTCACTATAGCAACACTAAAACAGATGACCTAGAAAAGGATTGGTAATTCTAAGAAAACCCACCCTGAAAGCTCATCTTGAACTCTCATCTTTCTTCTCTTTCATACAACATTACTGTGACCACTTAATGTTAAGTATATATAAAAAGTACTTATCTTATTTTTTAAAAGGTGGATTAATTTTTTTAGTTTAAATGAAGTTCTTCGTCACTTTACCTAATGGAGATATCATGGAGAGTCTACTTTTCTTAGGATAGAAAATACAGACTTAAAGGAGGGAATCAGCTTACTGCTCTGTTTAACTCTAGTTGTGTGTGTGTGGAGAGTTTTAAATAGTACTAACAAATCTTATCTTGGTGAGAAAGTTTGAACTATAATCCTACTTATGACGATGATTAATTTGTCCATCATTACAAGTCTCATTATAACCAATACTGCTGTTTTCCCATGTTAATTAAATTATGCTAAGTTTAAAACATTTTATTCAGAATCCTTTTTGAGCAGTTATTTTGCTGTGATGGCCTTGGAAGCTATTATTTATGTTATAGCTAGTGTGTTACTTCTCTGCTCCCTAACTTTTATGATTTTTAGCCTGTACTTACAGTTACCTTTCTTTACTTACTTTGAATCCTCATTTCTTAACATCTCATAGCTTGTTCCCTTCTTCTCAAACTTGGGTCAGAACTAAAAGGTCGGTTATATGGTATTTCAGATCAGTAGCCCTTCTTGAAGGTGACTCTTTGGTTGCCTTCAGTGATTCATGGGTTTTTGACAAAAATTTTTATGGTTGCTTTTAGGTCTTTACTCTTGTGACTCAGTAGTTTAGAGTATTGCCATAATTAGAAGATTTGTTAACTCTTTGGCCATTCTTCTAATTCAAGATGGTACATTTTTTTTCTTTTTCTGTTTTTGTCCTCTGTGGTAAGGAGTCAGATGATGTTTTAAGAGATGTGTGTAATAAAATTTATACTGTTTTGTCATATAATATCCACCAATTCTTACAGGTAATAAAATAATTTTAAGGTTTATGTAAGTGTGACAGTGGTGTTTTTCTAAAATTTAAATACATATTTGAGAATAACATTTGACTTTTTGAAACTTAACATTGTTCATGAATTTTTAGAATAGGTTAAAGTGTTCAGATTAGTTTTATTCTGTTTAATTATATTGTTATTATGTTAGATTAGTTTTTTAGTCATATCCTAAAGGTTTGAATACTGTGAAACATTAAATACCATTTTTTTAGTAACATACCTAATTGGTTTTAAACAAAACTCTTAATTTAAAATATTATGCCTTTATAATATTTGGTCTGAGAAGGAAGTCTATTGTAGAAGCAAGGTAAGATGATTTCACTAGAAAATACTGGAGTCTTATATTGTGGCTTTAAGTCACAAATAATTGACTCCTGGCTACATACAGATTTATTGATTGTGTGACACTGTAATCCAGAGCAAGGTGATTTGGGCTTAGTGAAGACAGTCAAGTCAGAGCTCCAGGTGAGCTTCTCTGGGAGACTTTCGGCTTTCTCCTCACATTACAGAGGTGACTGTTGGACCCTGTACTCATGAGAAACCAAAAAAGTGGAAGGGGACTCTCCCTATACATTTCCTTTTCTTTCTTCAAAATCAAGCAAAAAATCAAGCAAAAACATCTTTTTCTGAATCCCCACAAAACTTCCCCTGAGATTCCATTAGTTACAAGCCCACTGTAAACTATTTCATTAGCAAAGGTAGAATGGAATTAGCTTTTGCTTAGATTAATCATAGTGCATCACCTGGTTCATCTGCTAGGGTGAGAATTGGGGCCTGTCATCACTGATTATATTCCATATCTGGAGAAAAACAACATTTTCATAGAAAGGAATAAGGGAAAATAGTTGTTTGTATAGGCAAACTAATTGAAGACTTTTGATTACCTGTAAACAGTTAAAATGGTGAACTTTCAGAAAAATAAGTCACTTGGATGTGGAAGAAGCATAGTAAACTAGAAAGGTGAAACAGTCAAAAAAATGTTTAAAGGCAGAGTGGTGTATATATAGTGAAAACAATTGGAATATAACTTGAAAGACCTAAGTACTCGTATCTTCCTAACCTTATCAGGTATACTGCTTCAGCAAATCCATTTAACTTCAAGGGTCACTTTTGTTTTATTTTAGAATTACATTTTGGCCTTGGGGTTACATTAATGGCCTTCAGGGTGTTTTCCCACCCCAAATTTAGGATACTGTAAAAATTCCAATGACCTTGAATGACCTCCTGCTTTTGCCCAGTTTTCATTTATATTTTTAGATTGATATGACTAAAATAATAAAAATAATAATTAAATGCTTTTTCCTAGGATTTATTAGAACTTAATGCCATGCTTTGGAGCTCAAATAATTTAAACTAAGGTATTAATAACATTTCAGAGTAAAAGTCTGAATTCATAAGAAAATTATTTTCTATAAGTAGAAGTTTTTCCTCTATCCAGAATGATATAAGTTGCTGTTAATTATAGAATTTTATTTCAGAGACAGTAAGTTGCCTAAACCTTTTTATGTTACTTGATTTAACTCACAAAAGAATCTTGTAAAGCTAGTAGGTTAACATTTTCATTCCACTAGTAGGTGACAGAACTGAAACTCAGAAAAGTTAAAAGTGTCTCCAGGATCAGTAAAGATAGCAGAACAGGTATTTGAACCCATGTCAGACTTGACAGTAACGGGGAAATAAAAAAGTAAATTGAAGATAAATATGCCAGATAGTGCCATAAAGCACTAATGACTCAGAAATGTATTTTTATTTCTAAAAGTTATGTTCATAGTCTGTGGACCTCTACTTTTTAAATTTTAATACACATGTGATTCTAATTTTCATATGCCAAGTGGTATTAAATTTTAGCATTGCAAATGAATACACAAGCCTCCCTAGTGCCATATATTTTGACTGGATAATAATGTCATTCAAAGTAGTATGAAACTGGGGTTAATTATAATTCAGCCAATGCTGTTTTTCGTGTTTAAAACAAAGAAAGACTTAGATTATGAATGACCCTTTTTAAACCCAGAGATAATTGATTTAAGAGCTAGTCAGCAGATCCTGCCTACAATAACTTAGTATTTTTGAAAATGCTACCTTGTATATTTTACTTATTGGTTTCTGAATTTAGATGTACATTGTTGTTCAAACTATTTTGGAATTGGTTTTGCCAAAGTAGTCTTCCAAATTGTTAACATCTTCTGAACTTCCAAAAGTACTTCCCAGGATTGCCCTGGCAGGCAGCTCTGTTGGTTGGAGCATCATCCCATACACCAAAAGGATGTGGGTTCGATTCCCAGGCAGGGCACATAACCTAGGTTGCAGGTTCAATCCCCGGCCAGGGTGTGTATGGTAGGCACCTACTCAGTGTTTCTCTGTGACATCAATGTTTCTCTCTCTCTCTCTGTTCCCCTTCCTGTCTTTCTAAAATCAATAAACATATACTTGGATGAGGTTTTAAAAAAAACTGCCCGAGATTATTGAAATGACATTGATTTTTCCTTTTTAGATGAAGTGTTCTGCAATATAAACATATACATGTATACGTTTATATGTATATAACCCAGGCAGATAATTTTTATTATAATAATATTGTTGGCAGTTAACATTAAGTAGTGAGCCGTAAGATTACACAGGTTGCCTGAATTCCACCTACTCCCATCCTTCCCAGTGTTCTCTAGTTTTTTATGGAAATTAGCAAGAAGTACTCTAACCGATAACAAATCTTTCTTGTACCCTCCCCCCAATGTCTCTTCTGTTAGCTGTCAATACACTAAGATTTGATGTTCCTAAGTTTTTAAAACCTCTTCACTCAGTTAGCTGAGCTTATGTGCAGTCTGCCCAGAAACTGTATGTGTCTACATGGTCTTCTGAGCTACCCATAAAAATTGGTATTGGAGCCCACAACTCTGCAGCCCCATCTCAAGTGTACCCACCCAGCTTCTGGCTGGCTTCCATGTAACATGTAGTAAAGAAGAGAGAACCAACTCAGCTTCTTCCCAAGAGAGAATTCCCCTATAGTTTCTCCCTGTCTAGGAATGGCACCTCTCCTTTATTCTTGCCAGTGCTTCTAGTTTTCAGGCTCACATTTAAAAAATTTTCTTCACCAATGTTCAGGTTTCCCCTAAGATCCATAAGTGAAGGTATGTTCTGTCATTGTGACTAAATGGCTCTTGTGGTGGTCCTGAAACAAAGAAGGCATTGTTTAATGAAACCAGCTGGGTTTTTTAAAAAGTTGAATTTATTGGAGCAACATTGGTTAAGAACAAACACATAAATTTCAGTATACAACTTTATAGTACAGCATCTGTATACTCTATTGTGTGCTCCCCACCTGAAGTCTAGTCTCCTGTGGTCACCTTGTATTTGACCCCCTTTTCCTTCATTCTCCTCCCCCCACCCTGTTTCTCCTGCGGTAACCGCCATTCTGTTTGTACCTATGAGTTTGAAACCAGCTGTTTTTGCAGCTAGAAACTGATGGTGACTCATTTTTGTATTTTGTTCATGTTTAGTTTCTTACTTAGCATATATGTGTTCTGCATCTTCTTTTTTCATCCCCAGGGTATTTTGGGAACTCATCCTCCATATTAATATGTAGAGAGCATCCTCATTCTTTATAGCCACACAGTTTTAGATTATGTGTATGTAACATAATTTATTCAACCAGGTCCCCTCTTAGCCCTGGTTAAGTAAATTAGTCTTGTAATTGGTAATAAATGGGTTGTTTCCACCACACAAACAAAAATTCTGCTCCAGTGCATAAGCAGAAATTTTAGAATGTTTATATTTATTGTGATTATTAAATATATTATCAACTTCCCAAATAGATTAAATGTCCTCTACGTTTTTTGTTTGAAGCAACATTAGTGGGCATGTATATATAAATTAACATAGGGTATACAATGGAATTTTTTCTAGGAATCGAGTATCTTGTATACTCAGAAATAATCCTGGTGATTTTGTTGTACTTACGAATAAAAATGATAGTCGTAAGAGTATAGCAAAAATGTCGTAAATTATGTCCTAAATTTCAGACTGAGCTGAAGTTATTAAACAACCTTATAGGTAGGTCTCATTTGCTCTTAATTTTTCATCTGCTTTATGTCACTATAGATTCATTTGCATTTTCTATAGTTTTAAAAAATGTAATTGTACAATAGGTCCTTCTTTTGTCTAGCTTTTTTTGAGCCATACTTATTTTGAGATTCATGTTGTGGCATGTGTTTATAGTTAATTCCTTTCCGTTGCACAGAGTGCACATAACCTCAGCAGTATTCCATTATATCAATATACACAATTTGTTTTTCCACTAGCCGACCAATTGATAGATATTTGAGTTGTTTCCTCTTTTCATCTATTACAAATAAAGCTACTGTGAGCAATTTTATACAAGTTTTTGTATGAACATATGTTTTTCTTTTTCTTGGGTAATTATCTAGTGGTGAAATGGTCTGACCATATGGTAGGTATATGTTTAACTTTTTAAGACACTGCAACTGTTTCCAAAGTGGTTGTACCATTCATTATACATTCCCACGAACAGAATATGAGAATTCCAGTTTTTCCACATCCTCACCAATATTTGGTATGATCAGTCTTTTCTCATCTTAAACACTCTTAAGAGATGTGTATCTCTCAGTGTATTTCATTGTCGTTTTCATTTGCATTTCTGTGATAACTAATGATGTTGAGCATCCTTTCATGTGCTTCTTAGCAATCTGTATATCTTTGGTGAAATGTCTTCTCAAGTGTTTTTGCTAGTTTCTTTTTCTTATTTTGATTTTTGAGAGTTCTTTACATATTCTGGATGCAAGTCCTCCGTTATGGCTTCATTTTCCTACTCTTAAGACTTGTTTTGAAAAGCCAAAGTTTTAAATTTTGATGATGCCCAATTTATCACATTCCCTTATGGATCTCAGTTTGGTGTTGTATGTGAAAAAAATCTATCTCAATGTCACATAGATTTTTCTTGTATCTGCTAGAAGTTTTATAGTTTTAAATATCACATTTAGACCTATAATCTTTCTTGAGTTAATATTTGCATATGGTGCAAGGTACATGTCAGAGTTCACTTTTATATGTATGATATATCCAGTTACTAAAATACTGATTTAAAGGGCTGTACTACTTTTCTTCATTGAATTGCCTTTGCATCTTTATCAACAGTCAGTTGTCCATATATGTAAGGATCTCTTTATGAACTTTGTTATCTTCCATTGATGTATTTGTCTAGTTTAATGCCAATACCAGACTGTTATACGATACTGTAAAGTTGAAATCACTAACTTTTTTTTTCTTTTTCAAAATTGTTTTGTCTATTCTCAGTCTTTTTTGTTTACATGTGAGTTTGAGAATCAGCTTGTGAATTTCTAGGGAAAAAAATGAAATTGGAATTGTGTTGACCTATAGATCATGTTGGCAAAAATTAGTATCTAAACAATATTGAGTCTTAAGATCCATGAACAAGTTAACATCTCTCCATGTTTTTGATAATTATTAGTTTCTCAGCAAATTTTGTAATTTCACTCTGCATGACCTTCTAATCTAAGATTTATCCATATTTTTAAAACTTTTGTTCCTACTGTAAATGTTACATTATTTAATTTTAAAATAGGCTGATTATTCTCTACTACTCTCTATCCATAGTACTCTACCCAGTGCTCTAGGAATGATGAGCTTTTCCAGCCTAGCTTGTGGGAACAGAACCCTCTGCCCTCTAATCCATGCATTCTCATTGGGGGTGATATTGCCTCCAATTTAGCAAAAAATTCCTTTTTTAGCCCTGGCTGGTGTAGCTTAGTGGATTAAGCGCGGGCCTGTGAACCAAGAGATCACGGTTCGATTCCCAGTCAGGGCACATGCCTGGGTTGCAGGCCAGTTCCCAGTAGGGAATGCACAGGAAGCAACCATACATTGATATTTCTCTCCCTCTCTCCTTCCCTTCCCCTCTGAAGATAAATAAATAAAATCTTTTAAAAAAAAAATTCCTTTTTTAAAGGTGTGTTTGTGAAAAAATCTTACACGTTACAGTGATTTGTGGCCCCACAAGAAGCCAAAGTACACATGTTAGGTATACAGTGGTATTAAAATTTCATTGAGGTAATTGTGGGGGGGAATTTTTTTTAGAAAGGTCCTAGGTCAGGGTAATAATGGGGAAAAGGTTCAGAAACAACTACTTTAATTATTTTGGATAGTTCTTTTCGCCAGTCTTAGGTATACATGTCTTAGATACATATATCTGTGCTGCTCAGTACTTAACTGAGTGCATGAAGGGCTATTCTGCAGTTCTTTGGGATTCTGTCCTTGTACCACCCTCTATCCTCTGTTATTCTCTCCTGAAAATTGAGTCTCCTGTGTTCTCCCCAGACTGTCAGCTCTGTTGGAACTCAGGGGAATATGCCTATTAAAAATATACGTACCTCTGTAAAAGCCATTGAGAAGCATTTTATTGATTGAAACAGCTGAATGACATTCCACTGAATATTTTTAGACTTACACTTCACACATTTTATAAAATGGCAATTTTCTATTATAATTCAACAGTGTTTTTGAAATAGAAATTCTGTATATTTTCTAAACAATTGTATTGGGTCGATTATTAAAATTGCCCAATTATAGATGGCATCACCTTTACTTCCTCTTATTCTGTAGGACCTGGTATTGGTGTGTAATTTTGGTGTTTTTTTAAATTATGAAAAGCAAGTAAGCCTTAGCCTAGTAGTATCTGATTATTGCTAAATTTGTAAAAGAAAGTAAATTCAGTATTTAAAACAGGGTGCTCTGTGAATTTGTCTTTTTAATGTTACTACTGATGGAGCAGTATCTAGATACAACAGGAATTAATATCTAGATTCTATAAATAGAATTTGCCCCAGGGTAAAAACCATGCCTTCCATTTTTTAGGATAGTTAGGATCTCGATCTTAGAGATCAGGAAGTTAAATCATGTCTTTTATAGTTAAGGAAAAACTAAGGCTTATTTTATTTGGTCACTTCCATTTAGAAGAGATAGCAGGAGAGCCCAGTTTTCTAAATGCCCACTTTAGTTTCCTGTCCATGTTATTTCCCCTGTTTTGTCACCCTTCAGTTCTGCCTAATGGCTTAGTATTGTAAGAAATTTCCTACTTTTTCTCTTGTTAGGTGTAAATATACAAGCCCTTAGTAAATACATACTTGCTAGCTTAATTTGGCATGGTTTTGATGTGTTGGTTTATACTCTTGACAGGTATGTGCCAGTTACTTTGCTGGGTACTGGAGAGACCAGTCACACATACTTTTTTACCCCTGCTCTTCCATGCTCTTTTCCTGACTCAGCATATCAGTTGTGCCCACATTGTCTCCAACTCCCTTCTCATCTTCATTTTCTATTTATTCTTCATGTTTCAGCTTATGGTAGGCAGGATTCTCACCCTTATATGTCCTGTGTATCTGTACTATAATGTGATCAGATGCATGCTTGTGATTAGTTTATGACATCTGGCACAGATGACTTGAGGGAAGTGAGATTAGCTGCATAGACCCGACCTAATTACATGAACTCTTTAAATCTCCATCTAGAGGCAGAAACAGAGAGTAAGGGATTCAATCTGAGGCAGATTCTCTGTTGCTGACTTTGAAGATGGGGAGTCGGTCACACTGCAAGGACTGTGGGCAGTCTGTAGGAGCAGAGGGCAACTTCTGGCTGACAGTCCGGAAGGGAAACTGAAACCTCAGTCTCACAGTGACAAGTAACAGAACTTTGCCTGTATGAGCCTAGCAGTCCTCCTGATGAGTACACAGCCCACTGACACCTTGACTTCAGCTTTATGAGAAACCCTAAGCAGGGAATCCAGCCAACACCTTGCCTGGACTTCTGCCCTATAAAACTGTAAATTAATAAATGACTTGTTTTAAGCTGCTAAACTTATGCAGCTTATGCAGCAATAGAAAACTAATAAAAGACTTAAATATTTCTTTTCGGGGAATACCTTTCCTAACACCCAGATAGTGTTATGTAAGCCTCATAGATGCTTGTAGTACTCTGACCTTGTCCTTTTTAACACTCATATTAATTGACTTGTGTCATTTTTAGTAATTTTAACTCTGGAGATAAAATTTAATTATTTTATTTAATAATGTGTTTGAATTATTCTCCGTATTTATACCCACTATATGGTAAGTAGCAGCCATTTAAAAATATTAGAATGAGCAAAAATAAGACATAGTCCTTGACTTTAGCAACTTTATAATCTACTAGTGTTTGGCTACGTTGTGTGTGGGTATCTTTGTTTTTGTTTGTATGTGGGTATGTTTTTGTTTTTGTTTTGGTGGGTGGGAACTGTCAGTTGCCGAAGTGCAGTTAAGCTGAACTGGCTTCTTCTCAGTCATTTGCCTTGCTTCCTCATCAGTACTTGTTTTAGACAATTGAGATCAGTTTGACACAGGAAGAGTGAATTCTTCTAAAAAAAAAAAAATTAAAAATCAGGTGTGCTTGAAATGCTTGTGGACAAAGGCAGTGTTCTCTTATGAAATAACTTTCTTATTTGCAGCATTCTGTTGATGGTCTGTCAGAGCATTAGCTTTAAAGGGACATAATCTACTCTATTCTCTTCCAAGGGACCTGAATCCCATCTTGCCCTCAATACTCAGGGACAGAAGTTGGTTCTACGAAAGGCATTTAATAACATTTTTAGCATTAGAGTTTCCCTGACAAACTAGAAAGTGGCTTTAGTAAGTCTGAATCATTAACAGTGAATAAAAGTGAAGTGTTCGAGGTTGCTGAACACATAGCATGAAAGCAACACAGGAAACAGTGAAAACCTGGCAAGCGAAGAGAGAGTCCTGGGAGCTGGCAGTCATTGTTAAGAACTGCCTAGAAAGCTGAGAGAATAGAGCTTGAAGACATGGGCTTCACTTTTCAGATTATGCTGCTTAAACAGTGTTATACACAAGCAAGTCGACCATATTTTGCCATGTGTAATGCACACTTTTTGCCCAAATTTTTGAGGGAAAAATAAGGATGTGCATTATACATGGATAGTACCTGAAATACCTTGTATCTGTTTTTGTGTTTTGTAATTATTTGTTACATAAAATTTCTTCTACCATAATATGTTCAAAAATAAATGCTAAAATTCCTTTATAATACAAAAAGCAAATATCAAAATATAAATAATTCAATTAAAAAATTAAAACAAAAGATTTTTTTTCCTGAAAGTTTGAGCCAAAAACGTGGGTGCACATATATACAGCAAAGTATGGTAAATAGCTGGTACATTGGTAATTAATTGTGTGTGCCTGTAATAACCAGAGTCAGATTTGGGACATTTCTTGTCCTTTCTCACCCCAAATCATGTATTCCTAAAGAAAATATTTTCCAGCCCTGGGCAGGTAACTCAGTTAGTTAGAATGTTATCCTGATACTCCAAGGTTGTGGGTTCAGTCCCCAGTCAGGGCATATATGAAAAGCAACCAGTGAATGCATAACTAAGTGGAATGACAAATCAATCAATCTCTCAAATCAATAAATAAAAATATAAAAATATTTTGTTTCATTTGAATTACATAATTTTAGATTACTATGAAAGTGAATGATGTAATTAACACATTAATTGCTAAGTAAATATTTTTCGTAAAATTATAGAAGACAAACCTTGAGGTGTATTTTTCATATCTTAATGTGATTACTTGTTGCATAAAACATGTAAATTACATAGTATTATAAACTAATGTCCTTTTTTTTGTTGGTAGTTTTTGTAGAGAAACAATGAGTTAAATATTACTTACCAAAACATGTCTTGTAGAAGCTCAAAAAACAATCAGCTCATCATTTTAGAAAACATTTATTTTTGTATATGAGAAAAAATATCAGTTACAAAATGCTATGTCAACTTTTATCATTTGTTTGGAAGATAAAGAGGTATTGTGAAGGTTTTGAGTTTTGTTTACATAAAAACCAAACTACATTAATGTTTTTGTTTTTGTTTTTTTAAGATTGCTTTGAATAGATTTCTGGTAATAAACTTTCTACTTTTATTCTTAATTTTTTGTAGACCCAAATTGGTAGTTGGGGGAAGGGCATGGGTGCAATGGTAAAGAGCTTTTTTTTTTTTTTTTTTTTTTTTTTTTTTTTTCAGTTTCCAAGTGACATTTTCATTGTCACTTTAAATATTAGTTTAGGAGAACAAAACTTGCCAAACCAAGAAAGGAAGCTACTGTTCTGAAGCTAAAGTGTCATCAGAGCCTGTCTTCTGCCACTTTTTGATATGCTTTTCAAAACTTTTAGTTCAGATGTATTTTAATTTATATTTTGGAAGATTAATCTTTTTATGTCTGACTGTTTTTCTCCTTTTAATCTTTTTAAAATTGTGAAATATAACAAACTTAAAATATGTAAAACAAATGTAGAATATAATGAACTAGTTCAGTATGTCCACTACCCAGAACAAGAAACAGAACATTGCTCCTACCTCAGAAGTGCCATTTGTGCTCACTTTTTGATCAGAGTGATTTCCTCCCACTCCACAAGATAACTGGTAATCTGCTTTCATAAGTTTTTTTTTTTTTTTTAGTTTTCTTTTATAGAAATCAGAGCTCCCTTGTAGATAAACTGTTGGCTTCTCTCTTGTGACTTTTAGGATTCTTTAGTTGTCTTTAAGCTTTGCCATTTAATTACGATATGTCTTGGTGTAGGCCACTTTGAATCCATCTTATTTGGTACCTTCTGCACTTCCTAGATTTGTGTGTTTTTTTCCTTCACCAGACTAGGGAAAGTTGCGGACATTATTTTTTCAAATGGGTTCTTGATCCCTTGCTCACTCTCCTCTCCTTAGGGTATTCCTATGATGCAGATGTAGTTATGCTTCATGTTGTCCCAAAGGTTTCTTAAGTTCTCATTTCTTTTAACTCTTTTTTCTTTTTCTGCTCTGCTTGTGTGTTCTTTCCTACCTTCTCATTGATTTGATCCTCTGCTTCATCTAACCTACTATTTATTCCTTCCAGTGTATTATTTATTTCACATAATTGCATTCTTTATTTCCTTTTTAAAAACATATTTTACTGATTATGCTATTACATTTGACCAATTTTTATCTCCCCTTTATTCTCCTCCACCCTGTATCCCCTCTCCCAACATCATTCTCCGACCTTAGTTCATGTCCATGGGTCATACATATGTGTTCTTTGACTTCTCCATTTCCTGTACTATTCTTAACCTCACCCTATCTATTTTGTACCTAACATTTATGCTTCTCATTCCCTGCACCTTTTCCCCTATTCTTCCCTCTCACCCTCCCCACTGATTACCCTCCATGTGATCTCCATTTCTGTGATTCTATTCCTGTTCTAGTTGTTGGCTTAGTTTGTTTTTTGTTTCTGTTTTTTAGGCTCAGTTGTTGATAGTTGTGAGTTGTCATTTTACTGTTCATAGTTTTGATCTTCTTCTTTTTCTTAGATAAGACCCTTTAATATTTGATACAGTAAGAGTTTGATGATGATGATGAACTCCTTTAACTTGACCTTGTCTGGGAAGCACTTTGTCTGCCCTTCCATTCTAAATGATAGCTTTGCTGGATAGAGTAATCTTGGATATAGGTCCTTGCCCTTCATGACTTGGAATATTTCTTTCCAGACCCTTCTTGCCTGCAAGGTCTCTTTTGAGAAATCAGCTGACAGTTTGATGGGGACTCCTTTGTAGGTAACTGTCTCCTTTTCTCTTGCTGCTTTTAAGATTCTCTCCTTATTTTTAATCTCGGGTAACTCAATTATGATGTGTCTTGGTGTGTTTCTCCTTGGGTCCAGTTTTTTTGGGACTCTCTGAGCTTCCTAGACTCCCTGGAAGTCTATTTCCTTCACCAGATTGGGGAAGTTTTCCTTCATTATTTTTTCAAGTAAGTTTTCAATTTCCTGCTCTTCCTCTTCTCCTTCCAACACCCCTATGATTCAGATGTTAGAACATTTAAAGGTGTACTGGAGGTTCCTAAGCCTGTCCTCATTTTATTTTGAATTTGTGTTTCTTCATTCTATTCTGGTTTGTTGTTTATTTCTTCCTTCACCTCCAAACCTTTGATTTGAGTCCCTGTTTTCTTCCCTTCACTGTTGGTTCCCTGTATATTTTCCTTTAATTCACTTTTCATAGCTTTAACTTTTTCCTCTATTTTGTTACCATACTCAACCATTTCTGTGAGCATCTTGATTACCAGTGTTTTGAACTGTGCATCTGATAGGTTGGTTATGTCTTCATTGCTTAGTTGCAATTTTTCTGGAGTTTTGATCTGTTCTTTCATTTGGGCCATTTTTTTGTCTCCCATGCCTGTTGCATAGTAAGGGGCAGACCCTTAGGTATTCTCCAGGACAGGTCAACTCACGTGCAGTGTTACGGTGCTGTATGTGGGGGAATGGTCAGAGAGGGAACAATGCCACTTGCTGGGCTCTCACCCAGCTTTTAGTCACTTCCCTTGCTTCCCACAAGTGGATTGTGCCCTTCTGCGCACTGCCCTGGTACTGATTCCTGGGTGGGTGGGCTTATGTATGTTCTAGGATCCTGTGGGCCCCTCCAACAGACTCTTTTCTGAGACTGAGAGTTTCTCTTGCCACCACAACCCCCATAGATTTTTACAGCCAGAGGTTTTGAGACTTTAGTTTCTAGTGCTGGAACCCTGGGTTGCGCAGTCTGTCTCACTCCCCAGTTGTTCCTCCCAGCTTATCCATACACAAATGTGGGATCATTTGGTCCACCAGCTGCCACCTGGTCAGTATCCTGCCCGCCTGGTTGCCCATCTCTGCCCCTCCTACAAGTCTTGGTGAATGTTTCTTCTATAACTCCTTGGTTGTTGCACTTCCATACAGTTGGATTTTCTGACAGTTCTGGTTGTTTTTTGTATTTAAATTGGTTTCCTTTTTTTTGGTTGTGCAAGAAGGCAAAGTGTATCTACCTATGCCTGCATGTTGGCCAGAAGTTGTAATCGGACACTTACTTGATTTTTTAGTTCTTTTCTAAATGAAGGTTTAAAGTTACAAATGTGTAATTTGCTAGTGCTACATATACAGATTATCTTTATTAATTGAGAAATATACTTAATTTCAGTTAAATATCATGGCCATATATGTGTATATATATATTTGTGACAATCTAGATTTCTTACTCTCAACTTGTTATTGTATATAATGTTATCTTGTGCTGAACATTAACATTTAAAGTTTAGTGAGGTCAGTGGAGTAGCTTTATATAAGGTATGTTTATAAATTGTCAGTTCTTCTGTCACTCAAAGGCACTGATTTAGTCCCAAAATAAGCTTTATCAACTACTGTGATTATGAAGTCATTTGTTAGATGTGTCTAGACATAAATGAAACTGTTGATTAGTTTAAATGTACAAGTCTTTTGGTTGCATGCATAGCCTAGTAGACAATATGATATTTTTGTTTAAGTGATTTATCTTACTTATCTTATCTTATCTCTGTTTCTACTATTTTATGTGATTCTTTTCTAAGAAATGAAAGCTTCACACTTTTGTTCCCAGACTTTGTACTATAAATATCATCTAAATACAGGGCTGTAAAAAAAATAACCCATTAAAATTGTTATGTTGTGCCCTGACCGGTATGGCTCAGTTGGTTGAGTGTTGTCCTTCAATGTGAAGGGTCGCCAGTTCATTTTTAGGTCAGGGTACGTGCCTGTGTAGCGGGTTCAGTCCCCAGTCAGGGTGCCTATGAGAGGCAACCATCAGTGTTCCTCTCTTTCCTCCCTTCCCCTCTCTCTAAATATAAATAAACAAAATCTTTAAGAAAAAAAAAAAGGTTGTTGTATTGTGGAAAAATTTTCTACAGTGGGACCATAGTTCTACAGTTTCAGAAGATAATGAATCCTTTCTTACTGCTATGATGTTTAAAATATTATTTTCTAAAATGCGATGTACACCCAGATATTTCTGTATAAACACATGTACATGAAGAATGATTGCTTTCTCATTGTTGCTGTTAATTTGTTTAAACTATGAGGAAGTGAAGAGGTCCAAAGTGAAATTGCAGGAGCAAACTGGACTCTAGTCTGTGTGTCCTCCAGTAGTTCAGCTTCTCTGAGCCCTGCTTTTCTCATTTGTAAAATGAGATGATTGAACTAGATTATCTCTAAGGTTTTTGTTCCTAATATATTACTTCGACAACTCAATTCTGTTTGCTTTAGCATATGTTCTTTCACAGCAGTTTGGGGAGGAAAGGAGTTCTACCCAGTTTCTTAGATTTCAAAATCCTGTTAAATGATTTATCTTTCATTACATTTTTCATTTCAGTGGGTAGTAACAAAATTGATTTTAATTTCTTCTCTAGGTAGGTGTCTTGCTTGTTCTGATACTTCCCTCATACCACAGTATTCAGATAACTCAAGTATTTGGAAAGAAAGAGAATATCAGAGGCTATGTAAGTCACAAAGTGGCAGAAACTTTGACTACTTATTCAGTGTTTGTTCATTTTCCCCTTTCTTCTAATGGGCTGAGCACTGATTTTGTTTGGCTGTCTTCTCCCCCAAATCACTCACTGGAACTTGACCCCATTCCCACCTGGAAAGGTAATAATCAAGTGGTTGATTTAGGTATAGAAAGTGAAATAAGACTGACAGTGGGAGGTGAAAGGAAGTTATGTGGGTGCCTTCAGGGCTAGGTTTCCTAACTGCTTAAAAGAAGACAGGAAGGAAACTTTGGATTGTAGTTCCATATGTAAGGAATTTGGAAGTCACCACTTCAATCCAACATAAATAAAAAAGCTGAATAGACTAACAAATTGCAGATCTTATAGACCTTCTTGAGGGTCTGTAACAGGGGAGAGCACAGGGCAAAGTACTACCCCCAAGATTGAAGAGACATAGGCAGATATGGAGGGAACCACCCCTTAACCAGAACAGACTTGTGAGCAGAATCTTGGTCAGGAACCAGTTCTGGGGTAGGGAATCCTGAACTATAATTGATGACTTGTTAGAGGTTCTCTCCAGGGAACCCAGTTATAGGGAGGCCCCCACAATATGGTGAGATTTACCTTCTTCCAGGACCTTGACCAGACTCTCATAGTGAATATTAGAGAAAACTCACCTCAAGCTTCCAACAGGAGTGAATGGGAAAGGAACCATTCTGAAATAAGACAGAGCACTCTGTCTTAACAAGGCCTACCTTCAGGGGAAACTAGTTAACCAGGGCCTAACTTCCTGGCGTAGTATCAGAACCTGACTGCCCTGGGGGAAGGGAAATGCCCAACTCCAGCCCACTCTAGCCATCTTGTCCCACCATGGAGGGTTGGAGGGTTGGAGAGCATGGGGAAAGTACTCAGAAACACTTGGGAGGTTCACAGACCAAAGGCATACATAGGCTTACAGAAAGGCAGACATAATCATTGAATGTGGTCTCTCTCCCTCAGAATATCTTATTGTACTGTACTCACCTTTTCACTTAAAGTATCTTTGGCATATCTGAATTGCCAGCATCACTGTTCTTACACTTTTGGGCCATTATTAAGTAGAAAAGAGTTACATGAACACAAGCACCAAGGCAGTTGATCTGATAATGGAGATAGCTACCAAGTGGCTAACAGGCTAGGAGCAGAACTACACTGCATAAAGGGATGATTCATTTCCCAGGCGGGATAGTGCAAAATGTCATCACTCTACTTAGAATGGCGTGCAATGTAAAACTTGTGAGTTGTTTATTTCTAGAATTTTCTATTTAATATTTTCAGACCAAGCTTGACCATGGGTAAGTGAAACTGTGGGAAGCAAAATTATGGCTAAAGGGAGACTGTTATA
This sequence comes from Trachops cirrhosus, assembly GCA_028533065.1. NCBI lineage: Eukaryota > Metazoa > Chordata > Mammalia > Chiroptera > Phyllostomidae > Trachops > Trachops cirrhosus. The sequence continues at coordinate 24,433,371 of CM052544.1, forward strand.
CAGGTGAAAACCTGGACCTGTTATTGGTATCTGAAGAGGGGGGTAGTAGTCTTGTAGGACTGAAGTCTTAATCCGTGGGGTCCAATGCTAGCTCCTGGAGGATAGTGTCAGAATTGAGTCGTGGGACACTCAGTTCGTCTTGGAGCATTGCTTGCATATATGGAGGTGAAACCCCAACCCATTGGAATTGGATGCAGAATGCTTACATGGTATTTCATTATATGGTTCTTATCAAAGTCTGAGAGAAGAAATCATAACAAATGATCTTTAAGCATTTTACTGTAACAGGTGTATTAACCAGCTATTTTTTAAAAATTGGACCAAGACCAGAAACATATGAAAGGATGCTCAATATCATTAGCCATCAGAGAGACTCAGATTAAAACCACAGTGAGATACCACTTCACACCCATCAGAATGGCCATCATAAACAAAGCACCAAACAGCAAATGTTGGAGAGGGTGTGGAGAAAACGGAACCCTAGTGCCCTCTTGGTGGGCTTCCAGACTTGTGCAACCACTATGGAAAACAGTATGGAATTTCCTCAGAAAACTAAAAATGGAACTGCCTTTTGACCCAGCAATTCCACTGCTAGGATTATATCCTAAGAACTTTGAAACACCAATCCGAAAGAACCTATGCACTTCAAATGTTCATAGCAGCACAATTTACAATAGCCAAGTGCTGGAAGCAACCTAGGTGCCCATCAGTGAATGAATGGATCAAAAAACTATGGAACATCTACACATGGAATTCTATACAGCAGAAAGAAAGGAGCTCCTACCCTCTGCTACAGCATAGATGGAACTGGAGAGCATGATGCTGAATGAAATAAGCCAGGCAGTGAAAGACAAATACCATATGATCTCACCATTAACAGGAACCTAATCAACAAAATGAACAAACAAGCAAAGTATAGCCAAAGACACTGAAATTGAGAACAGGCTGACAGTGATCAGAAGGGAGAGGGGAGGGGATAATGGGGGAAAAGGGTGAAGGGTTTACAGGAACAATTATAAAGGACATATGGACTACAACAAGGGGGGTGGAAATGGGGGAGGGAGGTGGGGAGGGCTGAGGTGGTTGGGAGGGGTGGGGGGGAAAGGCAGAAAACTGTACTTGAACAACAATTTAAAAAATTAAAAACAAAAATTGGACCAAGGCTTTTTCATTGACAGGATGAACTTCACTGACAGGATTTCAGTGTTGTCCTCCTTGCATAGAGCATACCCTTGATGCATTATCTGTAAATCCTATATTGGGTTTAAGTGATGTAAGAATTTAGACACTTAGGAATCAAACTCGGGCCAGAACCTCTCTATAGGTTTACTGTTTGTCTTAGTGTTTCAGTTATCTTGGCCACACCCAGTTCAACTGCACTTGTATTTTTTTTGTTGCTTGTTTGATTGAATCTTTTTAAAGTAAGCAATGTAGTGATCATAGAAACAGTTTGCTTTTTTAATTAATATTTCATTAGTTTAAATAATAGTCATAAATTGTGTAGTTATGATTGCTGGTACAATTGTCACAAACAGTTGTGGTGACAAACACCTTACTCTTGATAAACATACACCCAGTGGTGGGAACAAAAGTGCATGGTCTTATTAGTGGTACTCTAATAGTAAAAAATGCATGATGTGCCAGTCTCCATTAGTTTTACTCTGGAAGCAGAGAATATTGATTGGCCATGTGAGTCCATTCAATGAAGATTGGTTAAGAACTTGTGTTTCATAATTTTAGGTAACCATTTCCCTATTTGTGGGCATTTAAATTGTTTTTATCACTTTGCTTCCTATGATGATCAATAAATATACTCTGATCTTTTTTTTGCACACAGATAGGATTATCTTTGTCTAAGAAAAGTTCCATGAAATGGAATTAATGTATATAAGGGGATAGTCATTTTTTCATTGTAATAAACTTTACTAAAAGGAATCTTAAATATTTTGTTGTTTGAGTTTTAATATTTAACTGTATTAAATTTAAAGATGATAGGTTAAATTTTTAATGGACCAATTTGTTTCCTTTTTTTCTCAAGTTGCTTTTTAGAGAGGGAAAACTATGTTCATGAGTCATAAAATAACATTAATAGTATTTAAGCCTTTGAGTCATAGAATTCCAGACATCCCTCACACATAAATGACTCATTTTATATGTGTGCAGTGTGTATGATTTATCCTGTGTAATAGATGTTTCTCAATTTGAGTAATATGTTTCTCAATCTGATTATAGTTAAACACTCTGGGGAAGTTTGCTGTTTAATGATTAATACCGAAAACCTTAAACCATGGATTCTTTTATTAAAACAACCGAATTAGGACTCAACTCTCAATGAAATCTGGTATTTTAGTGGTTCTGTCTTAGCTTTTTAATGACTAATTGTTCAGTAATTTCTGTGCAGAGAAATCTGTTTGCTGGAGTATTGGAAATTCATTGTGGTTAGAGAGACTGAACTCTTAGCTTACTAAACAACATTAATAGCCACTTGACTAATCTCCCTTTACTGGAGCACCTGGTACTTCTATAAGGCCAAAAACAATGTCACAGATATATTAAAAGTATATGAAGAAGTGTATAAAGAGACAGTGATGATTTTTACATCTTTATAATGCCTTGATAAAGTACAGCTAAGCCTTTTTTGATTGCCTATGAATACTTTTAACTTCTGTTTTGACTAGCATTTTTTACTAATTTATTCTTGATAGTCTGACTGTCCTTTCTTAGAGCAATTGAGGTATTGCCAAACTAGAAAATTATTACAATGTGAAATAAATTTTTAATTTTTAAATCTTGAAAGCTATAGTATTCTGATATGAGACCCCAAAATAACCTAGTCAAAGATGTGTGACATGTATACTAGTCAGAGAAGTATAACTTCTAGGCTATTGAGAGAGATTGTGGTCCAGTTTTGTGGGGTAGCCCTGTTCTACAAGATCATTCAGATTTTGTTGCATGACACACTTCTAAGATACTGGCCTACCTCTGTCTCAGTCAAAGCTGGCTCAGTTTCACATCTGTCTTCTAGCTTGTGGGAAGTGGCAAAGTATTAACCCGTCTCTAAGGTGGTTCTTTTTTTTAGTTGAAGGTGACCTGAAAGTTGTGCCTTTCACTTCCACTATCATACCATTAGTCCACACTAAGTAATAAGTCTAGGAATACACTCCTAGACTTCAAGGCAGCTAAAACTCTATTTCTGTGGACAAAGCGGGAAAGGGACAAGTGAAAACAATTAACATCATAAAAGCCTTATAAAAAATTGTGAATTTTAAAGGAATTATTTCTAAATGAATAGCTTTCTCAGATGTAACCAAATCAGCAACACTCTCTTATAACTTTAGATGCCTTGTAAATATGAATTAAGAATCCCGGAATGTGACTTTACCCTAAGATCTTGCTTCTCAAACTAGAAAACATTTGAGGGGAGAAGTACATGAAGCCATACATTAGATGCAGCTTCTCTTTCTGGAGGAAGATTTGGAAAACTGTATTTTTGGTACTTAGAAAGGAATATATATTTAGAACTAAAAATGAAATGGCAGGGACTTTAAGGAAAACCTTAAGAGTGTATTAAGGAATGATTTCAAATCCTTAGAGAAAATTTCTCTTTTTGCCACCACAGGCACTCCTGTAGTAACATTGTGATAAGCAAAAATTTTGATTTGTTCAGGTTTGTCTTATTTAGTTAGGTCAACAACTCTAAAGTTTGTAAAATTATGGCAATACATATTGGTGGGGGTACAGTACAAAGAAAGTTTGCCTGTGTGTGTCAGAAGCTTAGGTATCTTCATTCAAAGAAAGTCTAAGAAGCCATTTTTTGTCATCTTAGATTTTTTTCTTTTATTCTTCGCTGCACTTTCTACCATTCTTTTAAAGCCTTTTTTTTTTTTTTTTTTTTTTTTGGTTTTTCTTCTAGCAAGGAAATGTTCTGGGACTTGCAGACTAGACTAGAGTTGTGGAAATAGTAAGCTGGTAGTTAAGTGGTTTTTCTTCATTTAAGGTACGTTAAAATTAACTATATATTAAAACTTATGTGTCACTTTTCCTTCTTCTCACAGGACAATGAAAAGAGAACTCCACTGCATGCCGCTTCGTATCTTGGAGATGCAGAGATCATTGAACTGCTTATTTTATCTGGTATGGTAAGCTCTATAAAATGACAGCACATCATGCATATTTTTGTTGTAATTAATATTTATCAAGCCTAATTGACTATTTCTTAATATTTGGTTAATAAGCTGAAACTTTTTTGTTCATTCTATAAATATTGATCTCATATCATGTGCCAGGTGTTATTTCAGAGGTTAGTGTACATTAAAGAACAAAACAAAGATCACTGACCTTGAGGAACATATATTCTAATAAAGAAAAACAGGCTATAAATGCCAGTAAATTTGACAGTATGTTAGACGGTGATAAGTGCTATAGGAAAATGAAAAGCAGATGAGAATAATGGGATGGATGACATTGTATAGGATACGGTATTATATACAGTATTCATTGTGGACCTCATTGACCTCAGGATGTCTTGGAGATCATTACAGTTCTCCAAGGGGTAAGTGATGATCACTTAGTCCAAGTACAGCATTGGTGGTGGTAAGAAATGGTATGGTTGTAGATAAATTTTGAAAGTGATACCAGCATGATTTCCATCTTTAAATAGCTTTCATTTAATTGTACTTGAGGGTGTGTAAAACACATTTTAGGAAATTATATTTTATTTTAAATTTCTTCTAAACTGTTAAAGAGTTACAGTATAAAGTGATGGTAACACTGTCTCTTAACAGAATAGCTACTATTGTGGTTAAACTGCCTATAGTCATAAAACAGAACTTAGAAATATTTTTGTTGCAGCCAGTTCATTATAAATGATATTTATTGAGAAAGAATGTGTGTATTTGAATTGTGCCTGTGTTGCCAGATCACACAGACATGTGTATAATGAATGCAATTAGAGCTCTAGTAGTATCATTTCTTTAATATTTGGGAGGAGCACTGAGGGAAATTTTTAATGACAATCTATTAAATAGTAGCCTAAACAGAATTTTGCCATTATAAATTCATAAAAATTTTAAAATTTGGTTTAATAACAAATTTCATGATCAGATAGAATTAAATATCATTAAATATGGACCTAGCTAATATTCTTATATTAATTTCTCCATGAATAACTTCATCACTAATGTACTTCCTTGAATGTGTCTGTTTTTTTATGGTTACTAACTCACTGGTTTTCAACTGAAATTTACTAGCCATAGAACTGAGGGGGGGTTCAAGAGAAAAATCAGATGTCCTCATAATTGAGACATCTTCAGCTATAAAATGAATGATTGGGATACAGTTTAATATATTGTATTTTCTTTACAAACATCCAAGAAACGTTTTATAAGAAAACGTTTATATCCAAGAAAAGTTTTATGTTAAGAAATAGGTAGGCTATAAAAAGTATAATTCCAGTTAGTTTACTGTCTAGGACTTAGCATAAGAACTCTACTGGTGCATATTTTTCATTTTAACACAGAATTCTGTCCATTTACTTTTATTTTAACATAAGGACTTCATGACTCAATATAGAGAAATTCTTTCTGCTGCCCCCCACCCCCTGCAACCCCATTTAAAATTTTTATACCTAGAAGAAACTTTTCAAATGCTTGAAGTTTGACTTAATGCTTTCCTTTAAAAGTGACTATTTGCATCAAGGGTATTTAGTTACTTATAGAAAGTTGACTTCCTCGTATTTATGATAGTCAGATGATCCTTATGAGTGTGATAGTATCAGATATCCGCATGAAATAAGCATTTTAGAGAAAGCTGAATAGTTTGAATAAAAATCATGAATAAATGAACTATTACACATGTATAAAAATAAAAATCTATGTCAACCCTTCTTTGAAAAACACTTTTAATATTATATTGTATTTTACCAGTCTTATGAAATAATAACTCATGTAGCTGTTTTTAAAAGGAAAAACAAAGTTCTAAATAAATTAATGTATAGTTCTCAGAATAAAAAATTAAGTTTTTAGTTGTTTCCTGTCATTATCTCCCTACAAAAGTATAAACTCCCCACAAATCAAGGATTTAAACTGCTTTGTTCCCTAAAATATTTACTCCCAATGCATATATCACAATGAATACATAATAGGTTCTGAGTAAATACTTGCTGAATATATGTATGATTATAGCAATATTAAGTTTAGGCTCAGTCTCCTTTTTTGAAGGAGACATTTTGGTCTCAGTTTTCCAAGTCTTTAGTGGAAATAAGACTGGGAGAGGTGGAAGTAGGTAGTAGCATAGGGTTAAAGGGGATGAGGTAAGGGGCAAGGAGGTAGAAGGGAAAGAAGGTAAATGATCTATTTCCTATGGATGCAAATCAAGCTCTTCCTTAGCAGTTGATAGCTCTTCAGACTATCTACTAGGTTCTAATATAATAAAAATAAAATAAATAAAAGCCTAATTGGATTTGGAGTAAAATGAGCTGAAATGAAATCCAAAGCTAGATTTCTAAAATAGAATCTCAGTGTTCTGCATTCAAATGAAAAAATAAACCAGGCTGTGTGTTGCCATGAGTGGCACAGCAGAGAGTATAAAAAGCTAATCTCTCATCCTTGGCCTCCTCAGCAGATAAGTGGGCATAATAGAAATTTTACAGACTTATCTGTAAAATAAGGTGATATAGTTAAGATAACTTAGGAAAGTACCTGGTATATAATATATAATTAAAATTTGGGCTATTATTTTTTAAGCAGCCATTCTCTTTTCTTTAAAAATTCTCCCTTTCCTATTTTAAAATCTAGTCATATTCTGTGAGGTGTTAAAGTGGAAGCATTGACTTAACTATAGGGAAAAATGGAAAAGAGCTTATTTCCACAATCTAGAAAGACAAAAAGACAAACTATACTCTTTATAGTTGGAGCACATAAATTCTTATTCAGCAAATTCTTGAATCAAAAAACAGCTTTTAAAGCTACACATAAGCATCTGACTGAACAGGGCTCCTAAGTAGCTGAGTAAATAATGAGGGTTTGTATAATTTATAATTAACAGAGTTACAACAAGTTAAAAGATAGGGAGTAATCAGGATATGTTCCTAACTTAAAATTGATGTTACACAGGATGACTGCCATGGCCCGCTATAAAAATTACCCCTTTACCTAGTTTAGGGATACCAAAACCTGAATCAGAAGGAATTTTAGTTTGGTGGATTGTGGCATTTGCTATAACTTTTGTGTATATGAAATGACTCATACTAATTTTTATAAAAAATAACAATTCCAAAATGTTTCTTCAGTTTATTCATGTTATATCAATTTAAAATTTCCATTACTCTGAAAATTTATTAGAATGGCTTTATAAAATATATAATACATAATTTAGAAAGCACTAAGTATAAGCCAATTGTTGAATTCTAAGTATATGAAATAGATTTCTAAAATAACAAGCTAGTAGAAGAAACCTAATTATATTCAAATTTTAGTTAAGAATTTTCAACAGTGGCTAGATCATCCAAACAGAAAATCAATAAGAAAACTTTGGACTTAAACTACAGATTAGAACATATGGACTTAATAGGCATTTATAGAACATTTCATCTAACCACAGAATTCTGATTCTTCTCACATACACATGGAATATTCTCCAGGATAGATCATATGTTAGATCACAAAACAAGTCTTCATAAATTTAAGATCAGAGTAGAAATAAATGAAATAAAAAGATCAATGAAACTAGGAGCTTGATTTTTAAAAAATAAAATATGCAGACCTTTAGCTAGACTTACCAAGAAAAAGAACTCAAGTAAATAAAATCATAAATGAAAGAGGAGACATGACAGCTGAAAGAACAGAAATACAAAGGATTGATCATAAAAGAGAACTATGACAAATTATATGTCAACAAATTGAACAACCTGGACAAAATGGATAAATTCTTAGAAAGATACAGTTAAATCATATACAATAGACAATCAAGACTGAATCATGTAGAAATAGGAAATCTGAACAGATCATCTACTAGTAAGGAGATTGAATCCATACTACAAAAAAACTAACAAAATTAAGTGTAAGACAGATGGCTTCAATGGTGAATTCCACTAACTTGTAAAAAAAAAATTAATGCTAATTATTCTCAGACTCTTCCCAAAAATAGAAGAGGAAGGAACACTTCCAAATTTTTTTATAAGGATACCATTGCCCTGTTAACAAAACATTCAAAGAAAAAGAAAATTATAGGCCACTGATGAACATAGTTGCCAAGATCCTCAACAAAATATTAGCAAACTGATTTCAGCAATACATTAAAAAGATCATACAGCATGATCAAGTGGGATTTATTTCAGGGATGCAGGATAGGTTCAACATCTACAAATCAATCAATGCATCACATTAACAAAGTGAAAACTCATATGATCATCTCAATAGATGCTCATATAGAAAACATATTTGACATAATTCAGCATCTATTCACAATAAAAGTGCTCAACAAAGTGAGAATACAAAAAACATACATAAACATAATGAAGACCATATATGAGAGACCCACAGCTAACATCATACTCAAAAGGTGAAAAGCTGAAAGCTTTTCTTCTAAAATCAGTAACAAGACGATAATACCCACTCTCATCACTTTTATTCACTATAGCCTGGAAGTCCTAGCCAGAAAAGTTAGTAAAAAAGAAATTAAAGTTATTTAAATTGGAAAAGAGGAGGCAAACTGCTTCTATTTGTACATCACATGAATTATGTACAGAAAACTAAAAAGACTCCACCAGAAACTGAACTAATAAATTCAATAAAATTGCAGGATACAAAACCATAGAAATTAAGAAAACAATTTCACTTACAGTTGCATCAAAAAGAGTAAAATAGCTAGGAATAAATTTCACCAAGGAACTGTACACTGAAAACTATAAGACATTGATGGAAAAAAATGAAGAGGACACAAATAAATGGAAAGACATTTTGTGCTCATGAATTGGAAGAATTAGCATTGTTAAGAGTCTACTACCCATAATCCACAGATTCAGTTCAATTCCTATCAAAACTGTAATGGGATCTTTCATAAAAACAAAAAAAACAATTCTAAAACTTTTATGGAACTGCAGTAACCAAAGCAGTCTTCAGAAAGAGCAACAGAGTTGGGGGCATCATGCCTTCTGATTTCAGATTGCATTACAAAGCTATAGTAATCAGAACAATATAATATTGACATAAACACTGACACATAGGTCAGTGTAGTAGAAAGAGAGCCCAAAATAAACTCACACATATATAGTCAATTAATTTATGATAAAAAGAATATATAATACATTGGGGAAAGAACATTCTTTTCAATAAATGTCCAGTTACCCTGGCTGGCATAGCTCAGTGGATTGAGCACGGGCTGCGAACCAAAGCATCGCAGGTTCGATTCCCAGTCAGGGCACATGCCTGGGTTGCGGGCCAGGTCCCCAGTGGGGACCACATGAGAGGCAACCACACATTGATGTTTCTCTCTCTCTCCTTCTCCTTCCCTTCCCCTCTCTAAAAATAAATAAATAAAATCTTTAAAAAAAAATAAAAAATAAATGTCCAATTAGGAAAACTGGACTGCTGTTTTACACCATATACAAAACATAAGGGGTAAGCTCCTTGATGTCAATCTTGGCAATGATATTTTGGATTTGATACCAAAGGCAACAAAAGTAGAAATAACAAGCAAGGCTGCATCAAACTAAAAAGCTTCTTCACAGCAAAGGAAAGCAATAAAATGAAAAGGCAACCAAAAGAATGGGAAAAAATATTTATAAGCCATATATCTGATAAAGGGTTGATATCCAAAATACATGAAGAACTCATACAACTCAATAGCAAATTTTTTAAAAAATCTGATTAAGAATTAGATCGAGGAACTGAATAGACATTTTCCCCCAAAAACCCATAAATATGGCCAACAGGTACATGGAAAGTTGTTCAGTATCACTAATCATCGGGGTAATGGAAAGCAAAGCCACAATGAGGTACCACTTCACAAAAAAGCTGTCATAAAAAAGGCAATAGATAACAAGTATTGGCATGGATGTGAAGAAAAGGGAACATGGGGACTGATGTGCACTGTTATTGGAAATGTAAATTGGTATCACCATCGTGGAAAACAATATGGAAATTCTTTGAAAAATTAAAAATGGAACTGCCATATGATCCAGCAGTTTCACTTCTGGGTATCTATCCAAAGGAATGAAATCACCATCTCAAAGAAATATCTCAAAAATATAAACACTCCCATGTTTATTGCAGTGTTACAATAGTGGAGACATGGAAACAACCTAAGTTGTTTGTCAACAGATGAATAAAGTAGATGTGGTACACACATACACACATGGTGGAATAATATTCAACCATAAAAAAAGGAGATTCTGCCATTTGCAACAACATGGATGAAACTTGAGGACATTGCACTACGGAAATAAGCCAGACACAGAAAGAAAAATAATGCATGATCTCACTTGTATGTGGAATCTAAAGAAACTGAACTCACAGAAACAAGGTAGATTGGTGGTTGCTAGAGATGGGGAATATGCTATGGGATAAATGGGTAAAGGTGGTCAAGAGGTATAGACTTCCAGTTATAAAATAAGTAAGTTCTGAGGATGTAATGTGCTACATGGTGCCTATAGTTAACAATACTGTATTATACAGGGTGGGGCAAAAGTAGGTTTACAGTTGTGGGTACATGAAACACAGGGTTTATTCTTGTATTACTATTTCTTCATTATTGTATTATTTTGTATATGAACAACTGTAAACCTACTTTTGCCTCATCCTATATATTTGTTACTAAGTGAATAAAGTTTTCATCACATGAAAATACATTTTTAACTATATGAGATGATGGATGATAAACTTTAATCATTTTGCAATATGTGCATGTCATATTATGTTGTACACCTAAAACAGATACAAAGTTATATATCAATCTTATCAGTAGAACTTCAGGCGGGGATAAATATCACTCAGAAGAGTAGCCTTCAAATATATGTGGACTCTTAAGGTTCTGTATTGGTGCTTCGGGGGTTCTACTTAGCTTTGGTTTGAATGCCATAGTTGTTGAAGCCCAGGTTAGACACTGATTTCCATACTCCTGATTTGAAAACTACCTTGTAATTGTATTGTAAGTTTAGTTATAATTTAGAATTGAAATTAGGTATTCATCCTGATTGATTTCTTTGATAAAGAAGATAATTAAGTACATGAAGATAAAAATAGGCAACAACTTAAACTACTTTTGTCAGAGTTAATGATGAAAACAGTGTAGCAAAGGTTAGGGGAGGTTGATTTTGCCCTTAATTACCAATAACATGTCATATTAGGTTAACCTTAACTGGTGTAGACTTAAGAAAATAAGCAGTGTGAAATAAAATCCCCACATAGTTCTGGCATTATTGAAAAGTGATGACATGCTTCAGTAAGAGCACACAATAAAGTAAATTACTATAATTTTCTATTATAAAAACTACTTTGGTATCCCTGGCATGGTTATTTATTCCTAAAATATTTCTTTAAAATGAAAAATAAAGAATATAAAATATTTGAAATCATTCCATAAAACCATGTTCTCCCATGTTCATGTTTCTGGTTTTGATTATTTTCTGACTTTTTATGTTGAGAAATTAGGAAATAACCTTCTTTAATTTGTTTCACTCTTGTGTTTTCATTGTCAAGAATTATGACTTTCTTATTTTGTGATCATAATTCCTTTTGTTTATACATACATACACACACACCTCTGTCTTTATCCATAGTTTCTGTATTCCCAGGTTTTTTAACAATTTTTTAAAAACATTTTATTTATTTTCAGAGAGAGGGTAAGGGAGGGAGAAAGAGAGGGAGAGACACATCAGTGTGTGGTTGCCCTTCTTGTGCCCCCTACTGGGGATCTGGCCTGCAACCCAGGCATGTGCCCTGACTGGGAATCAAACCAGCGACACTTTGGTTCACAGGGCAGTGCTCAATCCACTGAGCCATACCAGCCAGGGCCAAGTTTTTTATTTTGATATATCTCTTGGTTGAGTAGGCACTATCATCAAGTGATTTTTGTTTTCATATTTTCAGTAAGAACTTGTGGATGTCATATTTTCTGGTATCTTATTTATTTGGGACTGTTGCTTTTTTTTATTTAATTGAAGGGAAGATTGGCTAGTAATAAAAGTTGGATCTCCATCTGTATCAGTCCTTCTGATTGTAATTTTTCTTTTCCTTTTAGTTTTAGGTTATTTTCTTATATGTGTCCTTTATTCATTCAACAAATATGTAAGGAGCATGTCTGTGTATCTAGGTACTCTGGGCAGAGCAGTGAATAGAATAGATAAAGTCCCATTCTTCAATGCGTATATGTTTTAATGGGGAAGACAATAACAAGTTAATATACATAGTTTGTCTTACAGTGATAATTGCTATTACAGAATTAGAATAGTATGTTGGGTGGGGCCAGCTGATATTTTATACTGTGGTATCAGGAAAGGATTCATGATAAAATGGCATTTGAAAAGGTAACTGAAGAAAATAAGGAAGCAGCAACCCTTGGATATTTGGAGGAAATTGAGAGAACAGCAAAAACAAATGTCATGAAATGGTAGCATGTGTGAAGGCAGGTGAAAGGAGCAGTAGGAGGTGAAGCAGAGAAGTTGGGAGGGTTCCAGATCATGTGTGGCTTTGTAGACTGTGGTAAAGACTTGCTTTGGCCCTTAAAGTGGTAGTAAAAAATAATGGAGAGTTTGTATTGGAGTGACATGGTTTTTAAAGATTTACTCTGACTGTGGTTTCAGATTCTTAACTGTGTTTTAAGTTGTGTTTATTCTTTTTCTATTGTTTATAGACTTTTATCTGTAATTGTTTTATTTTCCTTTTTCTTTCCTGACCTCTGCCAGTTCTCATCTCTTTACATTATCTTACCTCTTTCTTGGAACTCATCTTTGAGGTTTCTCTTCAGAGCTTAATATCTCTGAAGTTGTATATAGAGAGTAGTTTATATAAATTCATTCTCTCCTTTCCTGGAATAACTTCTTTTAAATATACCTATTAACTATATTTTGTTCAGTTTACTCTCCTCCCTTATATTTTTGTTCTAGTCCTGTGATAGATACTTTCAAATTCTTACATGTCTTTGAGGAATATGCTTCTCTCCAGAACAGCTTTTTACTAAAGAATAGAGTAGGGAGGGGCAAAAAGTGAGCATCAGTTAGGTTTGCTTTCTTCAAATAGCTCTCACACCAAATGTTTTCTCTCAACCCTAACAGTGGTTTCTCTCTCTTTAGTTTTTGATGTACTTAGGGTAATACAGGTGACTTGACAGCTCCTTAGATCACAAGTTCTTAGGTAGTGATCTGGTGATTGGCTTTTACCCTCCATCTTCAGCTGGGTCAAATATAATTGAGATGTCTGATTTGTCCCTCCTCTAGCACTGCCCCACCTTGTTCTTCTGTGTTACTGAGTTCTGTAGGAAGCATCACCTATGGAAAACCCACACAGCTCATTTAAAAGATTGTTAGATTCTAGGACATAGTAGAGAAAAAGGGACAGATGGGCATATACACAAATATGATCTTGTAGAAGACTCAGTAGTCTTTCCAGGATCTGAAGAAGCTTCACTTGACTTGATGTCCTTCCTCATTTTGATACAGATGTCACTGTATTTAGTAGGAATTCTTTATAGTTTGGTTTGAGGTTGTACCTGTTTTCTTGTATTAAAGATGGTATTTCTTCACATCCTCTTTTCTATTTTTTTTTTTTAAAGAGAATAAAAGTTTAGGTCTCTTTAACCTGAAGTTCAGGACTAAATTTATTGGAAATCAAATGCTTATACATGGTGCAACTCTGAAATTTGTATCTCAGAATTAAGGAGTATCATTTTTGAAAAGTTACATGTAGTCAAACCAGTGAATCCTTCTATAGATTTGATAGTAACACTGAAGTCTAGTAGAATTAATTTCATGATTATTATTGAATAGAGTGAAATAAGAGGAAACAATGATTGCTTTCTATATCTCAAATACTATGCTAAATTTAGCCTTTTCATTTCTCTCATTTTGTCCTCTTAATTGTCAGGAAACTAAAGCATTTAGAGATTTATGGCTGAAAGTTGTACTGCTGATTAAAGCTAGGACCAGCATTCAGACTCAGGCAGTCTGACTGTACAGAGTCCATATTCTTGTCTCTTTTTTTTTAAAAAAAGATTTTATTTATTCATTTTTAGAGAGAAGGTAAGAGAAGGAGGAAGAAAGAGAATTAATTATCAATGTGTGGTTACCTCTCTCATGCCCGGTACTGGGGACCTGGCCCGCAACCTAGGCCTGTGCCCTGACTGGGAATCAAACTAGTGACCCTTTGGTTCACAGTCCGTGCTCAATCAACTGAGCTACACCAGCCAGGGCCAGAGTCCATATTCTTAACTCTTTCATAATCTGAACACTTCTTCCTCCCCTCTGCACTTTACACACTAATTCCATACACACTAACCATCCCCCCACCCCCAGCATTTAGTGAGATTTCCGTAGGCAGTGACTTTTATTGAAGAACTCTGTTTTAAGGACTTAATTTTTTGGCTATCTAAATATAGATACTTTTATGGAAGCTATTTATTTACTGCTTGTACAGGCGTACCTCAGAGATAATGTGGGTTGGGTTCCAGACCACAATGAAGCAAGTTTTGTAGTAAATCAAGTCATAACCTTTTTGCTGGTGGAAGATCTTTCCTTCTATTTGTAAAAAAAGGCAGCGCCTGTGAAGCACAATAAATCAAGGCACGATAAAATGAGGTATGCCTGTATTTAAAACCATAGGCTTAGCAGTGCCTCAGACTGTTTCCATCACATATTATTAAGTGTTTAACTATGTTGTCTAAGGCATTCATCACAAAGCCATTTGATTGACCTTATATAGAAAATATAGTCTGTGATAAGAAAATACAAATGTTATATTTTAGGTTTTAGGAATTAAAGTATGTGACCCTTGAAAGCCTACAAGGCTGGTGCATTAGTTCGCTAGGGCTGCCACAACAAAGTACCACAAGTTGAGTGCCTTAAACAACAGAAATTTATTTTCTCACAGTTTTGGAGCCTAAAAGTTCAAGATCAAGGTGTTAACAGGGTTGCTTTCTTCTTAAGGTTGTGAGGGAAGCATCTGTTTTAGGCTTTTCTCCTTGGATTATAGGTGACCGCCTTCTCCTTGTGCCTCCTTTGTATACAGATGTACAAGCCTGTTCAGATATCTTCTGCTTATAAGGATACCAGTCATATTGCATTAGGACTCATCTAATGACCTCATTTTAACTTAGTAACCTCTGTATAGACCCTATTTCCAAATAAGGCTACATTCTGAGGTGCTGGGGTTGGGACTTCAACATAGGAATTGGAACGTGATGGGTACAATTCAACCCACAGTATCTAGTGTCCATAGCTCCCTCTTAAATGATAATGTACACCAGCTGTTGTTTTTCCCCCCAACATTACAGGTTGAAAAACAGAAATGTACTTGTCTTTTGTTCATTCTACTTTCAACCTGAAAACAGAATCTGAAGCTTTTGCCACTGCTTTTGGTAGGCAGCCAAAGGAAAGCATTATTTCCAGTTTGGGAAGAGTAGTGAAAGTACTTGGCTCCTGGCCCTGTTTACTGGCCAGGAGACTGTCTCCTCTGTGGCTTAGAAGCAAAGAGAAGTACTCTCTGCAAATCAAAGCTTTAGAAAATTATTAGTGGGACTATTTGTAATTATTACAAGCATGTATGAAAAATAGAAATAGCTAATAGTATCACTCTCAAGTACTTCTCCTAGATCAGAGGATGACAGACTTTTTATGTAAAGGACCTTACAGATGCATTAGTAACTACTCAGCATTAATGTGAAAGCTATGAATTTAACACTTAAATGAGTAGGTGTGGCTCTTAGCAATAAAACCTTATTTACACAATAGGTAGCTAGCAGTCAATGGGCTGTAATTTGAGGACCCTTGGCATAGATTATAAAGATACTACCTCATCTATTTAATTTTTAAGTAGGGTGGGTATTTTTAATAAATATGAAATAATTTATTCTGAGTATTTCAAAATAGGATAGATTTCCATTATCAATGGAAATGAATCTGAGAGATCTGACAGGGGTGTCCAGCCTTTTGGCATCTCTGGGCCACACTGGAAGAAGATGTCTTAATAATGTTTTGGACCACACATTAAATACACAAACACTAATGAAAACAAGAAAAATCTCATAATCTTTTAAGTAAATTTACGATTTTGTGTTGGGCCGCATTCATAGCCATCCTGGACTGCATGCAGCCCACAGGCCACAGGTTGGACACCCCTGATTTTACTGAAAACTGAGGTTCCCAAAACTAAAGAATTGGTAGGTGTTGGTGACTGATTAGATTAGAGGGAAAGGAGATGGATCAGTTGTCTTGCAGAATGAGACCTAGCATCAAATGGGATACTCTGATTTGAGTAACTCACTCTAAGAACTCACTTTGCAAAAACAGGAGCTGCCTGTGTTGTTTCAGCCTGAGACCCACCCTCCCTCACCCCCTCTCCCTGCCCCATACACCACACACACACATACACACACAGGAGGCTGAGGTTATGGTTAACAAATGAAGCTCTAGGCTATAGGTAACAGCCCCAGGTCACACAGCCTGTTGGTTACAGAGCCATTATTAGATCACAGGTCTTACTCCTGGGCTCCTTTCACTAACCCCTGACTGTTTCCTCACATGTCCAGACCTCTCTTGAACTGCATTGCTGTCTAGATCCCAGAATAGATTAATGTAAGTAAATCAGATTTTTTATTTTTTAAAATTCTTTTCGGGTTATATCCAGATGAGCTAGATGTTTATCTCTAATTCTGGAAATCTTAACTTTAAAAAATATTTTTCTCTAAAAATCTGTATTTCATAATTTATTTTTATGTGTATGAATTGTTAGATGAAAAGATTGGGTGAGAGGAAGCTATTTGTCTGGATTTTTCTGTATATGCTAACTCAGGGGTCCTCAAGCCCCAGGCCGTGGACCGATATCAGTCTGTTGCCTGTTTTTGTTATGTTTTGTTTTCTTAAAGACATTTATTCAGCATCATGATCACACCATTACATTTAACAATCAACAGCATGAGCACAAAAAAATAGGTCCGTGGCCTGTTAGGAACTGGGCCTCACAGCAGGAGGTAAAATGGCAGGCAAGCCAGCAAAGCTTCATCTGTATATACAGCCACTCCACATCACTGGCATGCTGCACAACGCTGGCGTTACCGCCTGACCTCTGCCTCCTGTCAGATCAGCAGCCGCATTAGATTCTCATAGGAGCATGAATCCCACTGTGAACTGCGCATGCGAGGGATCTGGGTTGTGCACTCCTTATGAGAATCTAGTGCTTGACCTGGGATGGAGCTCAGGCTGTGATGCTGGTGCTGGGGAGAGGCTGCAAATACAGATTATCATTAGTAGAGTGGTTTGACTGCATAGAAACCATAATAAATCAATTGCTTGCAGACTCATATCAGAACCCTATCAGTGAGTGGCACATGACAGTTAAGCTGCATCTGGTGGCAGGCTATAAGGCCATCCCCTCTCCCCCAGCCCCCGTGGTCTGTGGACAAATTTTCTTCTGCGAACTGGTCCCTGGTGCCAAAAACATTGAGGACGGTTGCTCTAACTAGTACCATGGACACAGCATATTTGAGTGACCCTGCAGTAAATTTCTGCTTTCAACATATCAGGAATCTAATCATATCTACTCTGGAAAAATGAATCTAAATTCAGATCTTTGAGGTGGCATAGATTTTGGCTGCAAATCTTAAGGGAACGCTCAGTTGATATACATGGATTTGTTGGAGAAGGAAAGTCTAGTGTAGAAATTATTTGATTTTATACAGTTGGGTATAACCATTTTGGATTAATGTGATGAACTCTTAGCATTTCAGATATTCTGTAAATGTTGATTTGCAGTAGTCATCAATGATGTCATCTTTAAATTGCTATCTTTATTGTCTTCAGTTTCTCAGCAGTGCTTTCTTCTTTCACAGGGCTTCCCACTAATGTAACTTCAGCAGTTGAGATGGGACTGCTGGGTTTTTGTTTTGTTTTTTTTCCTGTTTTAAAAACTAGGAAGAGTAAAGAAATTTATCTTAGTGACTTAAGGTTATCCTTATAAACCACAAATATGCTCTGCCATGTATATAGATCATGTGATGATACCACCAGAGCTGTTACATTTGGGTTTATTTCTCTCTCAGTGAAGACAGTTCTGTGTTTTAAGTAGATACGATTTTTCTTTCTCTCTCTCTTTTTTTTTTCCTGTCTCCATCTTTAGTGTTAGCCTTTGTGGCTAGTTTTCAGTTGTTGGATTAATCTTACTCTGGAAGCATCTTTTCCATTGCTGGATAACTTTGCAGTTTATTTTTGTGTTGTAGTTTATTTGTGTGTTGCTAACTTTGGAGTAGAGAGCTCAGGAGATGAGCTCAGAGAGCCTGGGCAGCTGAAGTGTGCTGCCATGTTTGTTGCTCTTCGCCATTTTCCATTTTATAGCTAGCTGCTGCTCTTGTAGTATACATTGTTATGCTGTAGTGTTTTGTTAACATGTAAAGCATACACTGATTACCATTGTGGGCAGGGGAGACAATTTGCTTTATTGGTACCCTTAGACATAGCCCAACCATTTCTCATATACTTGACCTTTAATGTCCAAGGAATTAAAACATTTGATTAGTGCTGTTAGAAGAAACACATGATTTAAGAAAATATGTGTCTCTTCTGAGGAAGATTATGATCATATCCCGTTGTGCTAATCTTCCTGCAGATAAGTATCTTTAGAATCTAAAAAGAGCAAGCCAATTTTTAAATCTAATTGTTAGTAGCAAGTAATGGTATATCATTAGTGTATTCTCTGTTGTAGTCACTTCTGTTTTTTGATAAGTTAAATATTAAGAGAAAGGAAAAACTAATTAATTAATTTATTATTTTAACTTAAAATGGCAGAAACCAGTGGGGATTTTTGCTTTGGGCTGCCAAATGTGCCATGAAAATAAGATTTTCTAACTTCAGTTGTATTATCTGATAACTCATAAGCAAAAGAAAGACTACCTTACCTTTACCCTTTTCTTAGTTGTTTTCCAGTATTTTTTTTACACCTGAAGTCAAATTCTTGGAATTTTTATGACCACTCCTTTTATTCCCTCTGAAATAAATTTCATTTTTTGAATAGGTAGTATTTCAATTTTGTTTGAGAATTATATATATATTTATATAAATTACACAATATAAAGTGAAGTCGCCTTTTTCCCCCCAGTCCCCCATCACATCACCCAGTTCTCATTGAATCCCACCACCAACACAATCACATAGGCAACCACTGTTAGTAATGTCTTGGCATTCCTGCAGGGTTTCTTTATATATATAAAGCAAATATGAAGGTAGATATGATCTCTGCCTTTTTTCTATGTAAAAGTAATGAATATTATTCATACATTCTCACTTACTGCTTTTTTTACTTTTCTTTCACACATCTTTATCAGCATACAGATCCTCCTCATTTTTTGTGACAGCCACATTCTATTTTGTTGTTAATACCTTGAATCAAACTTAATGACCATTCCAATTTGTTGAAGCTCCACTATCAGGCCTTATTCTTCTCTACCTTTGTGTATAGAGGGTACTTGTCTCTTCTCAGTGCCTGTGTCACTACCCTTTAGTCTCAATGCCAAGACTTGCCTTTTTACCATGTACATACATGCAAAATTGTAGAAAAAGGTGTATCAGAGAACCATTGACTTTCCAAGCAGATAAATGGAGGACGAAGGAGACTACCTTCTATATCACTTCTTCACTGTGTGTAGAGCTCCAACCTTCTAAACCATACACATTTCTAGTATTTGTACTGTCAACATTCTACCTCTTACCCAAAACAAATGCTGACCTTATTGTAGTCAGGCAGTCTTATGTTTTAAACATCTTGTTCTCTACGGAGAGCAGTAGATAGTTGTTTAAATGTTTATTACGTAAATACGTATACTGCTCTCTCTGGCTGCTTCTTTATTTTGCTGCCTCTCTTTCTCCCAAAGCCTAATTGAGCAATTTTGAAGGCTTTCATATTGGTTGTCAATTCTTTCAGTGTTCCCACTTTCACTGCCCATAGAAGGTTCACCTACACAGAATTTCAGCTGCTGCATTTGTGGATAATTTCCTACACCTGCATCATTTCATTTTCTCATTCAAGACTTTTAAATCTGCTTCTAATATGTCTGTGTTATGTGTACTAGGTACATTTGTTAGATATTAATCTTTGTAAGAAGATACAGATTTGTTTCATAGACAAACATAGGTTCAGAAGGATCAAACGCCTAGTTAGGGACACGTCTAGTAATTATTAAATCTATTACTTGAAATCACTGCTCTTGATTATTTCCTGGAACGTCACACTGAAAATAGAATGTAAACATTAGGAGGTCTGAATTCTAATCTTGGTTCTGCTATGGTTGACTCTGACATTAAGGTTCACTCTATATCTGCAATTCATCATCTAGAAAATAAGGAGGTTGGACTGGATGTATAAAGCTAGTTATGATTTTGGATGTAAACCTGGGATTGCTGACAGTGCAGTGCATTTCCCCATCCCCTCAAATTATATAATGAACTAATAAAAACGAGCTAATACCTTTTTGGATAATTATATCAATTAAAAAGGATAGTTTTGTTTTGTAATTAAGGGTAATTTATTAGCATAAAGTATAAAAATGAAGTACCACTTTTTTAATTGTTACTTATCCAATTTGGACACTTTTTGTCTTATTAAAAGTACTTCCATTCTGTTAAGGATAATTTTTGTCTCTAGATTAATTATTTTTAAACAACTGTCCATAGTTCATTTTTTTAAATTACTACTTCTTTAAACCTTTAGATATAACCTGGGAAGACATGAGGGTTGGTTCATTGCTTTCTCAATTTTTTCCTAAGTCTGTAGCCATTGTATTTATTTTATACAATAGCTTTATAATACTAATGCATTTTAATTGTCACTGGAAAACTATTTTGATATTATATTGCTTTAGAACATGATATATTCATTAGTAAAGAAATATAATGAAGACTTTCTAATAGTCTACATTTTATCTCTGAGTATTCTTATTCATTTATTTAAGTATTTGAGTTTTTAACACACATTCTAAAGTAGAGTCTAATATTTTACTTTGAATATGCTCTGTATAAAGGTGGCTTTTCTAGCCTACATGATCTTTTTAATAAAAATGAGCTAATACCTTATTGGATAATTGTATCAATTAAAAAGGATAGTTCTGTTTTGTAATTTAAGGGTAATTTATTAGCATAAAGTATAAAAATGAAGTAGTACTTTTTCAATTGTTACCCAATTTGGACAATATAGAACTATTTCAGGAGATTTACTTAAAATATTTTATGCAAAATATTTCAATTTATTTTTTTCTTCTTGTTGCAGGAGCTAGAGTTAATGCCAAAGACAGCAAATGGTTGACACCTTTACACAGAGCAGTTGCATCTTGTAGTGAGGTATGAAATTTCTCTTAGTACTTACGTTGTATATAAAAAACATTAAGTAGGCTTGCCTATGAGCCCACATATAAATTTTGTGTTTTCAAAAGAAGGAAAAGCAACTGAAAATGGAGAGTCTGAAGTAGTGGAGAGTAGAAAATGTACTTCCTGTAAGAGAGAAATTATTTTTCGATCTTATAAAATCCTCCTCAGAGCTTTTCTCTACTGGTTCACGATAGTGTAATAGATGTGTTGCAAATGTGCTGCTGACTGTGATCAGGTAGTCCAGCAGTGTATAAGGATGATTGAAATACTGCCCAGGGAAACACTGGGATTGGTTTCAAAACATCACTTGATCTCCCATTTTAGCGATTTAGTAACCTGAAGGTGTTTTGGTGTCTTATGAGGAAGACCAGTTCCTGCTTATTTACAACCTTGTATATTGTTTGCTCTTCCAGATAACTGACATTTTTGGTGAACCTTCTTTTTTTGTATGAACATTCATATCCTCTAGTCCTAATGAAATCCTTGTAGGATAAATATTTTGAGGAAACTGTAAGTAATGATTTACCAGAAACCACTCAACTCTTGACAGTAGCAGAAACGGGACAAGACTTCAAACCTCTTCTTTCCTGTCATTTTATTCCTTTCTAGAATGTATTAGGTGCTTTCAGAAAGTCATTGTGCCCAAAGCACCCCTTTTACCTATCTTATGATAGTTGATGCTTATTGAAATTTAAGAAAATTTAAATGTAAAAGTGTGTGATTATATAAATTAACGTTAACCCAGTGTTAACGTTAGTGTTTTCTTTAGTTATGAAAATTGTGAGAGGGGAATTTCAGGGGAGAAGGGAAGGGTTTACAGGAACAAATATAGAGGACACATGGACAAAACTAGGGGGGTTGGAAAGGGGAGGGAGGAGGGGAGGAATGGGTGGGTGGGCTGGAATGGGAATAAAGGATAGAAACTGTACTGAATAAACTAAAAAGAAAGAAAATTGTGAGAGATAAGGAAATGTTGCTACTGCTCCTTCTCCCCTTCATGGGACGAGGAAAGGAAACTACTGCCTCAGGAGGATATTTCTTCAGGAGGAACTGGGGGAACTGCTGCCTCTTCGTTCTTCTTTGTGTTCCTCATTGTGAGCTGCATCGTGAACGCAGAACGAGAGGCTGGCAGGTGAAGAGAAGGCGGAGGAAAGTGCTGGGAATGATTACAAGCCCTGCAGCGTGACAGAGGCATTCGGTTAGCCGCAGCCTTCTAGTTGAGAGAAGAAGGGAGGGGACAGTGCGTACACTTGAGAACACACTGTAACTCACATCTCGGCCCTTGGTGTGCTTGGGCTGATGAACTGTGGAACTTGGGTTTGGAGAAACTGGCTTCAGATATATCTTGTCACTTTCTAGCTGTGTGATCTTGGGCAAATCTGAGGACTACCATGAAAACTAAGATATATTAACTAAAATACTTCAAATTCTGAAATTTCATGGCAGTGTTGTTAAGTGTGTGGTTAGCTCTCTTGTAAGGAAATTTCTTTAAATGCAGTTAAAGCCCTGGTCAGGTAGCTCATTGGTTGGAGCATTATCCTGTACACCAAAAGGTTGTAGGTTCAATTCTGGTCCAGGCACATACCTAGGTTGCAGGTTTAATACCAGGTTGGAGTGTGTACAGGAGTCAACTGATCAATGTCCCCCTCCCCGCCCCCTTCCCCCTTCCTCTCTAAAATCAACAAATGTATTCTCGGTGAGGATTAAAAAAAAAATAAAGGCAGTTAAGGAAAAAATAAATATTACCATCATTGCCGTCCATTAATAAGATAGTCATACCTATCTACTTCTTCGTATGACTCTTGGGAATATGACTGTTAAATTAGTGGAGCTTTGCCCTGGCCTGGTGACCCAGTTGGAGCATCGTCCCATGCACCAGAAGGTTTTGGATTCGATTCCTGATCAGGGCACATACCTAGGTTGTGGATTCAGTCACTAGTCAGGGCGTGTTCGGGAGGCAACTGGTCAGTGTTTCTCAAATCAGTTAAAAAAAAATCCTCAGGTGAGGATAAAATAAAATTAGTGGAGTTTTGCCAAATTAAATTATTAGAAAGAACACTTGGTTTCTGGTGATTGTAAAACAGACCAAAAAATTGTTAAAAGATTTTCTTTAATTATTTTAATTAATGTTAGAGGAAGATTGCAGACTCCATCCAGAGACTCTACTGACTACTGATTTTCAAAAATTATCTATTGTGTTCACAAAAAAGTCCATTTAGTTTTTCCTGTAAAATAAAAGACACATTTTTCATTTTCAACAACTTAACTTTTTAAATATATTTTATTAATTACACTATTACAGTTGTCTGATTTTTTTCCTTTTTACTCCCCTTCACCCCACCCCCCACCAACATCGCCCCACCCCTACCTTAGTTCATGGCCATGGTTGTACATACAAGATCTTTGGCTTCTCTGTTTCCCATACTATTATTAACCTCCCCCTGTCTATTGTGTACCTACTGTTTATGCTTCTCATTCCCTGAACCTTTCCCCCGATTCCCTCCCCTCACCCTCCTCACTGATAACCCTCCACATGATCTTCATTTCTGTGATTTTATTCCTGTTCTAGTTGTTTTCTTAGTTTGTTTTTGTTTTAGATTTAGTTGTTCATAGTTGTGAGTTTGTTGTCATTTTACTGTTCATAGTTTTGATCATCTTTTTCTTAGATAATCAGGGCTTGGTGATGATGAACTCCTTTAACTTGACCTTATCTGGGAAACACTTTATCTGCCATTCTAAATGATAGCTTTGCTAGATAGAGTAATCTTGGATGTAGGTCCTTGCCTTTCATGACTTGGAATACTTCTTTCCAGCCCCTTCTTGCCTGCAAGGTTTCTTTTGAGAAATCAGCTGACAGTTTTATGGGAACTCCTTTGTAGGTAACTGTCTCCTTTTCTCTTGCTGCTTCTAGGATTCTCTCCTTATCTTTCATCTTGGATAATGTAATTATGATGTGTCTTGGTGTGTGCTTCCTTGGGTCCAACTTTTGGGGGATTCTTTGAGCTTCCTGGACTTGCATGTCTATTTCTTTCACCAGATTGGGGAAGTTTTCCTTCATTATTTTTTCAAATAAGTTTCAGTTTCTTGCTTTTCCACTTCTCCTTCTGGCACCCCTATGATTGGATGTTGGAATGTTTAAAGTTGTCCCAGAATTTCCTGAGCCTCTCCCCATTTTTTTTTGAATTCTTGTTTCTTCATTCTCTCCTGATTGAATGTTTAGTTTTTCCTTCTCTAAATCATTGATTTGAGTCCTGGTTTCCTTCCTGTCACTGTTGGTTCCCTGTACATTTTCCTTTATTTTACTTTGCATAGCCTTCACTTATTCCTCTGTTTTGCGACCATACTCTACCATTTCTGTGGGCATCCTGATTACCAGTGTTTTGAACTCTGCATTTGACAAATTGGCTATCTCTTCATAACTTGGTTCTGTTTCTGGAGCTTTGATCTGTTTTTTCATTTGGGCAATTTTTTTTTTTGTCTCTGCATACCTGTTATATAGTAAGGGGTGGAGCCTTAGGTATTTGCCAATACCTTAGGCGGGGCAGCTCATGTGCTGCATTATGGCACTGTATATGGGGGGTGGGTCCAAGAGGGAACAGTGCCACTTTCCCCACTCCCCACAAGCAAATTGGGCCCATCTAAAGCTGATTCCCAGGTGGGTGGGTTTGTGTACATCACAGGTGGCAAACACAAGGCCCGCAGGCTAAATCCAGCCCTCCATCTTGTTTTATTGGCCCGGCACCTTGTTTCTACCTGGCGGCAGCCGAGCTCCTTGCCCCTGGTTAAGGAGTAGTTACATTTATGCAGTCCTGAAATTACATTTGGCCCTTTGAAGGCAACTGTGAGACTGATGTGGCCCCCAGTGAAAATGAGTTTGACACCCCTAGTGTACATTCTAAGACCTTGTGGGTCTCTCCATTGAATTCTCCTGTGAGGCTGGGAGTTTCTCCTGCCACTGCAACCCCCACAGGGTTTTATAGTCAGAAGTTTTGAGGCTTTATATCCCAGTGCTGGAACCCTGGGTTGCGCGGTCTATTCGCTGTCCCCAGTTATTCCTCCTGGTTTATCCACCCGCAAATAGGGTACCACCTGCTCTGCCATCCACTGCCTTGTGGCGAGTCGTCTCCACCTCTTCTACCAGTCTGGATGAGTATTTCTTCTTTAACTCCTTGGTTGTCAGGCTTCCATACAGTTGACTTCCATACATTTTCTGGCAGTTCTGGTTATTTTTTTATTTTAGATTTGTTGTTGTCATTTTGGTTGTGCGAGGAGGCAAAGTGTGTCTACCTATGCCTCCATCTTGGCCAAAAGTCCCCTCCACCAACAACTTTATTGATATGGATATTTTGAGTATGTCAGCTATCTCCTGTGTAATATAACATTGATTATTCTCAATGTCTCAATTTGATTGCTCAGATACAACTGGTCTATCTGACCATGGAGCATCATTCAACTTTTGGGAAAGAGCTGTAAAATGTGACCATTTCATAAAAATAAAACTTCTGTAAACCCTGAGGGTCATTTTTTTTTTTTTTTTTTTTTTTTTAAGAAAATCTCAGGACTTCCGGCCAAGATGGAGGCATAGGTAGACACAGTGTGCCTCCTCGCACAACCAAGACAGGGTCAACAGCGATATAGAAACAAAATAACAACCAGACCTGACAGGAAGTTGAAGTGTATGGAAGTCGGACAACCAAGGATTTAAAAATAAACACTTTCATCCAGACCAGTAGGAGGGGCGGAGTCGGGCGGGGGGAGGGACTTGGAGCGGAGAGCTGAGCACCCGGGGCGGCGCGCAAGTCCGCAGCAGGCAGACCCTGGGAGCACAAGCAGCAGTGGCTGGTGGACCCCGGCCAGGGGGTGGCGACCGGCAGACCTAGCAGACCCTGGGCGCACAAGCAGCAGTGGCTGGTGGGCCCTGGCCAGGGGGTGGCGACCAGCAGACCCAGCGAGGCGGCCATTGTGAAGCAAGGCACTGCACGCAACTCAGGGTCCCAGCACCGGGAAATAGAGCTTTGGGTCACTGACTGAAAAGGAAGGTCCCACTGGGTGCACAGGCCCACCCACACCAGAATTGGTGCCAGAGGGGCCCAGCTGGCTTGCGGAAAGTGGCGGAAGGGTCTGGCGTCCTACAGAAAGCAGAGCAAGCGCCATTGTTCCTTCTCGGACCCCGCCCCCACATACAGCGTCACAACCCTGCGACTG
>CM052544.1:24460634-24482073 GCA_028533065.1 Trachops cirrhosus
AACATGTGTAGTAAAATGACAGCAAACTCACAGTTATTAACAACCACACGTGAAACAAAAACAAGAAGAAACTAAGCAAACAACTAGAACAGGAACAGAACCACAGAAATGGAGAACACATGGAGGGTTAGCAACAGGGGAGTGGGAGGAGGAGTGTGGGGGAAAGATATGAAGAATAAGTAGCAATGAATGGTAGGTAGAAAATAGACGGGGAGGGCAAGAATAGTATGGGAAATGTAGAAGCAAAGAACTTATGACACATGGACTGAAGTAAAGGGGGGGAATGTGGGTGGGAGAGGGTGTTCAGGGTAGAGGGGAATGAAGGGGGGATAATAGGACAACTGTAATAGCATAATCAATAAAATATATTTAAAAAAAAGAAAGAAAGAAAATCTCAAAATTAGCAAAACTGCTAGGAAACCTGGTCAAGATTGTCAGTCTCACCAGTGTTCTTTTAATTATTCATATTTCATCCTGAGAGCAAAAGAGAGCTCATACTTGTTTCATTTAATAAAAAACATCACCACAGAGGGATATGTAAAAAGAAACATTTTAGTAGCTTTTAGTTTATGTTTTTGAGGTACTGTGAGAGAAGTAAGCCCTACAAAAGATGATTGGAGTAACTATTTCCTTAATCATAAGGACATGTATAACTAACACCACTGTGGATGCGTAGTAGAGGAGTTAGTTTATTGCATACAGTGAATGCCTAGGGCTGAATGCCCCCACAGAGCCTGTGTTTATTTCCAAATTTGCTTGCCCTTCTTTTTCGTATACCTGGCTTGGTGACCCGGTATATCAAACCAGTGGTAAAATTGCTTAAAAGCTGGAACCAAAGACAGCTACTGCTATAGAGACTATTTTAGATTGACCCCCAAGCCATGTATAAATACTCTTTAGATATAATTATTTAACCTGTTGTCATCACACCATATTCAATAACCTTATTTAAATTGATCTCATAGGATACTTACGTAGCTAGGTTTTTCTTTTCCTTTTTGTTTTTTAAAGTCAAGGCACACTTTGACAACATTAGCGAAACCATGTATATACTCTTGATTATTCCTACATTACTTTCTAAATGCTTATACTGTGCTGATAATATGATCCAGAATTTTCCTGGTATATGACATCAGGCAGAAAAATCAATCTGTCCCTCCCTCCCTGCCTCCCACCTACCAGTTCTGTCAGGTTCCTCCCTTATGATCTCTCCAAGTACAGTCACATTGGAGGTTAGGGTTTCAACATATAAATTGTAAGGTGACACAGTTCAGTCCTGAGCATTGTACCCAGGGTTCAAACTTTGATCTTTCTTGATTCTAGAGTCTTAGCCACTGTGTTTACAGCCTTCTTTAGGTGCCACCTTACCTACCCTCACCTACCGTAAACTGGATTGATTCTTGCTTTTTAGTGAAAAAAATACATAGTTATGATTTTTTTGTTCTTGCTAGTGGGACATAAATATTCTCCAGACTTTTCAGAAGCTTTAATGTATGCATTATGAATTCCAGAGTGGGGATGAATAAGGCAAGCCTGGCATCTGCAGTATGCTATATTTGCCCAATTTATCCTATTATAAATTCTTCATTTTGTTTTTTAAATTATTTTCTCATACATCTTTAACATACCTACAGATATTTCCCAGTATAGTGTTAGTTTTATCCCCCAAGGTAGTGTACAATATATCCTTAAGGATGAGGATGGAGAATCCTAATGCTGTTTGTACCTAGTTCTCCATTATTTTGAGAATACATAGGGAACATATCTTCCTCTGTGTGTCCTTTTCCCCATTCCTTTTTAAAATTGAAGTATAATTTACAGTGAAATACACAGATTTTAAGTGTGTTTTCTTAAATTTTGGCAAATGTATACACCCATGGCAAACATATACACCCATGCGATCTTTTCCCCATTTAAGATAAAGATTTCTACCCTTCAACAAGTTTCCTCATGTCCCTCCCTGTTCAGAGGCAATCCATATTCTGCTTTCTCTCACCATAAAGTAGTTCTGCCTGTTCTAGAACTTTATAGAAATGGAATCATACAGTATGTGCTCTTATGTCTTGACTTATATTCAGCATCACATTTTCGAGATTCATTCGTACTGTGTATATTAATGGTTCATTCCTTTTATTGCTGGGCAGTATTTCATTATATGAATGTGCAGCAGTTTGTTTATTCATTTTGTTATTGTCGGACTTTTGTGTTTCTGGTTTTTGGCTCTTACGAATAAATCTATAAACATTCTTACACGGATCTTTTGAAGCTTCTCTTGGGTAAATATGTAACTGGAGTGGAATTGTGAGAGGGTAGGTCTCAATATATATCTTTAAGCTGGCTGATTTCCTTAGCATGTTGATTGATTACTGGACATCTATCCAGTCTTTGGCCATACCTGTTAAGTACTTGTGCTATTTCCTATATTTGAAATAGTTTTGATAACTTTTGATTTCAAAGGCGTGAAAAGCTACATGTGAATCACAGATAATAGTATTTTGTTTAGCCTTCCTTGCTACTTTGCATATTTATATACTTTTGAACACCTAATGTACTTTCTTTTCTTTTTTTTTGCTATATAGCAGACTTAAGACAAGTGGTGGGCAGATGATATATTCCCTCTTTACAGCTAAGAAAATGGAGTGTTAGTTTTACAAGACTTAAGATGATTCTATTCTGATTCTGGTCCATTTCATATCTCTAGTTTGTCATTCATCTTCCAAAGATAGGATTATTAATCTAAGGAGAAAAATTTTTTTTTAGTTCTGATTATATTGTTTAATGTTGGTGGCATACCAGATTTCTTCCAGTCTTACTGTGAGATGTGTTGTGAAATTTTCCTTGTACTTTTAGGAGGCAAATCCCTTTGAACAGTAAACTCTTAAATTGCTGTGTCAGCACCAACTCTACTGTCCGGCAGCATCACAGCACAGACTCTAGTGTGTGTGTGTGTCTCCCTCGCCCCCTCTGTTACTCTCTCTAAGAAAGTAGATCCTGGTGATCTTTTATTTGGTAGTATATTAGTATGTATAGTACTTTAGGATGTGGTGTATTTTAAAGTTTTAAATATTTAATGGCAAAGCAATAAATCTCCTTAAAACTGTTGAAAGTACAAATTAATTTTATCTCACCATCTAGGAAAACAAGATACAGTGATTGTTTTTGTAGAATATTTGTTAATATTTCTTCTTGCACATTTTGTTATAGATTGTTTTGCGTTTAATTGGAGGATAGAAAAGGGAAATATTTTTTATCTTAATGCAGCTTGTATGGCTCTAAGTACTTCTTTTAGTTAAAAATATTTGGGGCTTTTTGGGTGTACATTTCTAATTTTTTATACCAGATTCTACCAGGACTGTTTTTATTTACTCAATAAAATTTATTTCCTTCATATAAATAAAAGTTCTAAAACCGTTAATTCATTTGTCTTTTATAACTCTGTATGTATTTTAGGAAGCAGTTCAGGTACTTCTGAAGCATTCTGCAGATGTTAATGCTCGAGACAAAAATTGGCAAACCCCTTTACACGTAGCTGCTGCTAATAAAGCCGTAAAGTGCGCTGAAGCTTTGGTACCTCTTCTGAGTAATGTAAACGTGTCTGATCGAGCAGGGAGAACTGCATTACATCATGCAGCTTTCAGTGGACATGGGGAGGTAGGTGGTATTCAATTAGACCAGCGATTCTCAACCTTTCTCATCTCATGACACAAATGAACTAATTATATACTAAAATTCTGCGGCACTCCAAAAAATGGTATTTTTTGCCCATCTGACTAAAAAAACATAGGTGTAATTTTGACTTATTCACACAGGACAGCTATTGTGTTGGCTGTTGTCATTGTTTGATTTGATAGTTTGAGGGAAAAGAGATCAGTGCCTCTGACTAAATAGTCAGTTATTGCATGTTTTAAAAATTCTTGTCACACACCCATTGAAAATCACTGAGTTAGACTGATTCTCCCTGTGTCCTCCCACTCCCTCACCCCAGTTATTAAGGAACTTTCCTTTTTTAGCCATTCATTAATTCATGATAAAAACAAGCAAAAATGTATATCTTGCTAATTTAGTCTAATTTTACTGTGCAAGCCCTTAAACTTCTTTCATAATTTATATAACTTTCTCCAATTTAGAAATTAAGTTATCAGATACCAACCATGTACTACTTAGTCGACCTAGGAAGACAAAGAACACTGTCAACTATAACATAATGTGAAGACTGTTCTGTCA
This sequence comes from Trachops cirrhosus, assembly GCA_028533065.1. NCBI lineage: Eukaryota > Metazoa > Chordata > Mammalia > Chiroptera > Phyllostomidae > Trachops > Trachops cirrhosus. The sequence continues at coordinate 24,464,859 of CM052544.1, forward strand.
TTGTAAAAATAATTTAGAAAGACAGAGCAGTTATTGTCCTCCCAGAAACATAGTAGCAAAGGAAGGTGGAGTTTAGAAGACATTTTCTTACAGTTTATTCTTTGGTGACAGACCATCAGAAGAAAACAATTTAAGAAAATAAGTATTTAATTATACAACAAGCATTATCTAATGTTAGGTGTTATCATAGCAAAGAGTAGGGTTTATGTGTACATAGAAGACTTAGAAAAGAATGAAACACAGAATTAGAAGGACCTTTGAAGCCAACTTGTCCAGTCCTTCATTTTTATTGTAGATGCAGAAACTAAAACACTGAGAGCTAGTGGCTGCAGTATTATTTTCACTATTCCTCTCTGCCTTTGCAACAAAGAATTCTTGCATCCACTGCAGTTAAGATCAGAAGGTGCATCCCTTTTAGAAATCTGGAATGCCCTTTTCATTGGGGAAACTATAGAAAATGTCATTAGGCATAATAGAAATACTGTTTTCAGCACATGATAAGGTAAGCAGACGGTGCAGTGATGTTTAGGACTAATCACGTTATGGACATCACACTTGTGTTTGAATTAAATTTAAGGCATTTCTGGAATGAGAATGTGCTTTGCATTTTAATAACACTTTGGCTTATAAAAAAAGGAATAAAACCTGTTTTTAAATATTTCATCTTAAACTTTCCAGATTTGTACTTGGTTATTCATAAAATACCAGAACACAAAGTGGCATCTTTAAAAGATACTGATGTCTAGCTTTAGTAACACCCACAGTGAGTCCTTTTCATATTTTACCCTGGGATTTATTGAATTAGGCTAAAAGATCTTCAGCATTTTATAGCTCCTTTATATAAATACAGAAATTCAGTACCAGGGAGATTGAGATGAGTATTCATCACAAGTGATATTCATGAACAGTTGTACTTCTGAATTTTGATTGCTGTTTATTATAATTCCAGATGGTCAAACTACTCCTGTCTAGAGGTGCCAATATTAATGCTTTTGATAAGAAAGATAGACGTGCCATCCATTGGGCAGCTTATATGGGTATGTACTTTTTAAATTTTTGTTGTTGCTGTTTTTCACATTATGTATTCAGGAGAAGTTGTGCATTTTAGTTCTTGCACTTGGTGTCACATCTGTCTTTTAGGGCAGTGAGAAGTTATACCATATCTGAGTTTGTTGCCCAAGTGGAACCAGCCTGGTAGTGGGGAGGTTTGTCAGAACAGGAGGGCATGGGTTCAGTTCTCCTAAGAGCTGTTTGAAATTAATTCTGTTTACCTTTAATGGGATAAACATCCTAGACGCAAGCCTGAAATACATAATATAGATCAGTGTTTCCTAAAAGCCTAATTCTCCTATCCATCCTTGTTTTTGTGGGAATATTAAGGTAGCAGGTATGAAAATACATTAGGAAGCCTATTATGTTGGGCCAAATACTGGGTTAAGTAGGCACCAATAGTAATGTCACAGAAAGAGACTGAGGCTTGCAGGATAGACTTTTCTACTGTAACATGATATATGTGTTTTGGGGAAAATCTCAGGATCTGCAAAATGGCACTCTAAAACTAACTGAGCTCATGGTAAAATAGTCATGGGGCAGACCACCCAAAACCTATGCAACTTTTGGTTCTTGAGGTAACTTGGACAGCCAGAGAGGAAGAAGATCACCTTACCTCAGGGTATTTTAAAATGCACAAAAAGAGGAGAGTAGAAATACTGTCTTACAGTGAAAAGATCTCTAAGCATGGAGGAAGTACAGTCTGCCACAAAACCTTGCAAGTGCTGCAAGACTAGGGTTGTACCTCTGGGAGGGAGCCATGGGTACGGGCTTTCGTTTTTCAAGTATCTTAAAATAGAGCTGAGAGCATTCCTCTGTTTGCAGCCATGGAGTTCAGGGCTTTCTCTCTTCCCCCCAAAAGTGTCTCTCATTCTGCTTCTGCTATTCTGACTCCTCCAGCTTTGGAAAAACCATGTATGGACAGACATACCTTCTGTATATCACTGGTATTCCAGAGATAACCTGATTACAAAGACAGCAAGCTGGCTACCTTCCTTATAGGCATAGCTTATCCTCATTACTCCCTGCTCTAGGCTTGGTCTTTTTTGACATCTCATTTAAAAGTAAAAGATTAAAGGAAGAGTCCATGAAAAACTATTAATTTTAAAAACTAAAATTTTAAAATAGGATAATATAAGAAAACAAATTAACTTAAACCAGTTATTACTAAGCTCAAGATCTAGAAAAATCCTCTGCCTATATTAGAAATAACCAAAAGCAGTAGATCCATCTTAAATTACAAATCTGACCATTAGTGTGGATATAAAGGAAGATAAAAAATGAAGGCTAATATTGTCAGCTGGTCCCTATTTTGAAAACCAAAAGCCAAAAATCATGGTCTGTTGGTATTTTTCTCATACCAAAGATTTGTGCCTCTAGTTATATAATGGGCGATTTTGTTCTGTTAATTGAAGGTATACATCCAGAAGGAGGTCTCCTATGGCATCCTAATGTTCCCTCCTCATGGCCTGTAGATTTCCCTCTAAAATGGAGCTCCCCAAATAACTTGGGGTGTGTATCTCATGTGCCTTCAAAAGGCTTTGTTTTCCTTGATCCACTAAGTGTCACTTTTCAGGCCACTTGTGGATTGAAAAATATTCTATGTTTCTTGGACCTCACTGTCCATTTAATTTTTGAGCATAAAATTAAGAAATTTATCATTCTCCTTTCCCTGTCTCTTCCTTCCTTTAAGCATGGAAAGAGGAGTATTGAAGCCTAGCTTCTAAAACTATTCAACTGTTCTAGGCATTCAGGATTAAAGAGAACTAAACATATATGAAAGTAGGAAGCTCTCCACTGGCCTAGTAGACAAGTCTAGGTCATTGTCACCTCTAGGTTAACTTTCAGAGAATCTGTCAATATCAGTATAAGAGACATTAGGATTACATGTAGTGATTTTATAATTTATTTCTCACAGGCTTCCTTATTTGTCCTGGCCTTCTTACCCCCTAGTCAACACTTCCCTTACTTTTCTGTTAGGCTCTACTCTCACCTTTATGCTGGTACTGAATTGTCTGTCTGTGTTCCCCAGTCCCACCTCTGTCCTCAAAATGAATTGATCATTTCCTACTCCATACCCCATGTTTGCTCCTACCATGAATCTTCATTTAAAAGCCCTTTTACACATTTCATCTTTTCTGTTGCTTTCATTACTTTTAGCAATATCCAACCAATTTCTACCTCAGGTCAGCAAGATGACTTTGACATAGAAGGTACTACTGAATAAGTATTAATTACCTTAATTAGCAACTCATTACATAATTTCTTCTTGAAGAAATGCATAATTTGAGTGGATTTGAGATGGCATTTTTTCTCCCTCCTTTCCTTTCCATAAAAGCTTATAAATTGTAAACATAGCTAATTTTACTTTCCTTACACATTCATGAACAAAAGAAAAATGTAGGAGATTTTCAAAATTCCTAAAATATAGTGATTACATTTATCAAATTCACATTGCAGAGATACAACTTTTTAAGCTTACTGTTTATTTATTTTTTGAGAGGGGAAGGGAAGGAGAAAGAGGGAGAGAAACATTGATGTGTGCGAGAAACATTAATTGGTTGCCTCTCACATGGCCACAAATGGGGACCTGGCCCAAAACCCAGGCATGCGCCCTGACAGGGAATTGAACAGGCAGCCTTTCAGTTTGCAGACCAGCATGCTCAATCCACTGAGCTACACCAGACAGGGCAGCAGAGATGTAATTTTTTTAAAAGATGTTGTTTTAAAAAATGCCCTGGTTGGTGTGGCTTAGTGGATTGAGCGCCAGTCTGTGAACCAAAGGGTTGCTGGTTTGATTCCCAGTTAGGACACATACCTGGGTTGCAGGCCAGGTCCCTAGTAAGGGGCGTGTGAGAGGCAACCACACATTGGTGTTACTCTCCCTCTCCTCTTCCCTACCTCACTCTCAAAAAATAAATATAAAAGGATGTTGTTTTTGACTACAGAATTGCATATATCATGCATGTCAAATGGATGCCATCTTCTAAAAATAAATCTAGCCCTGGCTGGTGTGGCTCAGTGAATTGGCTGCCAGCCTGCTAACCGAAAGTTTGCTGGTTCAATTTCCAGTCAAGGCACTTGCCTGGGTTGCTGGCCAGCTCCCCAGTAGGGGGCATGCAAGAGTCAACCATACATTGATATTTCCCTCTCTTTCTCCTTCCCTTCTGTCTGAAAATAAATAAATAAAATCTTTAAAAATATATAAAATAAAAATATATCTAGATGAACTAAATGAATTCGTCTAGTTCATTGGTAGCATTCTATAAAATGACAAGAAAGACACATACCTGAAGGCACAGGGTTCACCTAGCTGGGACAGTATCATTGATTTCACTCTAGAACTTTCTTTTTTCGTTTCAAATAAGTCATCTCCAAACTGGCTATGGAAAGGCCTCTTGTTAATGGTTTCAGTGGTCCACAAAAGGAATTCAACCATATTTCTGAAATAGGCTTAAATAAACTTTGGATTGGCCCAAAAGTTCATTTAGATTTTTCTGTAGTAGTGCTTAGTTGTCTTTAACTTCATTTGAAACAATTTTGTTAGATTGTATTGTGACAGCTGTCATCAGCATGCATTTTTAAAAAACAATAATACTGATTAATTTTTGTACAGCCATTTTAATATTGAAGGTGGAAGAAAATAAGCAACATTTTCAGTGTATTTTGCTTTGTTATTGCAGGGAAGCTAAAAACAACTGAAATGCAAAAAAAAAAAAAAGATTTGTGAAGTGTATTGAGAAGGTTCTGTGACTGATCAAACATGTCAAAAGTGGTTTGAAGAGTTTCCTGGTACTATTGACATTTTGACCAAATAATTTGCTGTGAGTCTGTCTTATGAATGGAAGATATTTGGCAGCACCCGTGGCCTCTACCCACTAGAAGCCAATAGCTGGAGGTAGCTGACATACTCAAATTATGAAATCAGTGAAGTTATTCTGAAAATGAAAAATGTATCATTTTACAGAAAAAACTAAATGGACTTTTTGGCTAACCTAATACTCATCAGTTTTAACATTGTAAATTTGCCTGTGCGTAAACCCCCTTTAAAATAGGGCTTAATGGGTGTTAGGACAGTTCATACATCCGGTAACCTACCAGTTTGTATGCACTGTTAATATGATCTGTGTCGTTTACTTAGAATGATGTGTTGATGACGAACAGTTTTTCCAGGATGTTGTATTCTGGGCCTTCTAGTCTTACACATCAAAAGGACTTAGTTTCTTTTTGGCATATTAGTGAGTAATATGCATTTGCCCAGTTTTAAAAACTGTGCTGTGTTTGAGCCTCCTGGGTGTTGTAAGTCCTGGTTTTCACTGCATGGCAGCAATCCCAAGCAGCTGTCTTTCTAGAGCCGTGGACCAGAAAGTAATGTATAGTGAGGCATCTTTTCTTCCAGTTAATGCTTTTATATGATAATCATATTTAATTTGGCACCTATTGGTTTGATAGGTATTTTTCCTTTTCTAAAAATATAAATATTTCTTTTGCATATTGAGATGGGAAAAATAGGTGAAAGTATTCACTTTAATTGATAATTTATATATAAACAACTAAATCTACTTTACTTTTTGTACAACTTGTAGTATTTCTGCCTAATTTTGTTAAGTGAGGAGGCCTGTGTTTGAAAGCTTCATTTTTATAGTTATTAACTTAATACACTCCCCTGTGAAGGGATATAAAACACGAGATCATGAGCAGTTCATTTAATGTAACAATTAATGAGTGCCTATTTTGTATATAACAACACTGTTCTCGACCCCATGGAATATAGCAAGAAGTACAACATAAGAGCATGTGATATTTGCCTGTGAAGATACATGTTTGGGGAGCTAATACATAAAAGCAATTAAAGAGTTAGTTAAATAATGTCTCAAGTTTAAGAAACATCACAGGATATTATATGCTTATTAGATAGTATTTATAGATACATGGTGCTTTTGGATTATAAGACTTGTAGGGAAGAGAGATGGTTGGTCAAGGAAGATGGGAACTGACATGGGCCTTCAGGGATTACTGGTAGCAATGATTGAAAAGAGACATCCAAGCAGAACATCCCACACAATGAAGGAATCCTGTGAAAAAAAAGCACAGAGGTGGGGAAAATTAAGGACAGAGAAGAAGGCACTATATAACCTAATCCGATAAAATTTGAAAAGTTACAAAGGAGAATAGTGATTCTCCCCCCTTCCAGATACATGTTCCCCTGCCTGGCCTCCATGTGTGGTTGGGTGGGGCTGAAACTAGTTCTGACTAATGAATTTAAAGCAGCACCACCTCTGAGACTCTGCGATCTATTGGCACCTTCTGGCATAGTGACCATCCACATTCAAGATGTCATTTGAATAAACCTGGGCCCTTGAATGACTGAATGGAGCCTGCTTGCCAAGCTATTACAATGTTAATGAGAAATAAAATGCGAATTATTTACTAGAAACACTCAAAAAGCACACTAAAATATATTTTACTCACTGAGATGTAGGAGTTGATCATTAACCCACAGTACATATAATCTAGCCTATCCTGGTTGATATAAGGGTGATTAACAACCTAAGCTGGTTAAGGAAATTTGGTAGAAATACTGGAGGAAAAGAGATTTTTAGCTACCTCTTCAAAAGACCAAACATTCTTGCCCTTACTGGTATGTGCCTTAGCAGATGGAGCACCAGCCTGGGAGCCTGAGGATTGCTGGTTCGATTCCTGATCAGGGTTACGTACCTGCATTAGGGGCCAGGTCCCCAGCTGAGGATGTGTGAGAGGCAGCCTATTGATGTTTCTCTCTCTCTCCCTTTCTTCCACTCCGTCTAAAAATAAATAAATAGTTTATTGTTGCTGTTGTTGTTTTTTAAAGCCTAACATTGTTAAGATACAACTGCAGGTTGCTTCCAGATTTCCAAATATAAGTTTCCACTAAGGCAGGGAAACATAAACTGATGTCTTACAATTAGACATAGAAAGCTAACCTCAGAACTTGAAAAGGTATTAAAATAGCCTTGAAAAATAACAAGGTCTAGGCAAAAGGAGAATTATAGAGTGCAAGTTTATCACTACATAAAATATTAAATATATTTTTGTAGTTATTACCTCTATCAACATTTATCAAAATTATCCTGAATTCTTATTTTTTTCTTCCATCCCCTCTGGATATAATGCAATTTATTGGTAACCTGTCATGCATTGTCTAATTAATTTGCATTTTACCTTTCTTTAAAGATACTTAGGTATATATGATACTTTTCATATGCTTATCTGTATTTTTCCTTCATAAACATTTTCAGGTCACATTGAAGTAGTGAAGTTACTTGTGGCACACGGAGCTGAAGTGACATGCAAGGATAAGAAGTCTTACACCCCTCTTCATGCTGCATCCTCCAGTGGAATGATCAGTGTAGTCAAGTACCTTCTAGATCTGGGAGTTGATGTATGTATATAGCCTGAGCAGTATAAAAGTGGAGTACTTCATGTTTGTGATTTCATTGTTGGTGGAAGTTATTTCAGATTTAAAAGATAATTTCATATCATAATGTTTTTGTCTTTTAACCAAATATTTATAGTCTTTTTACATAATATAATGCATTGATACTTAATTAAGACATGTAATTACTCAAAGTATATGAAGAGATAAGATACATTTCAAAGGTGAATGATCGAGTGACAGAAGTTTTATTTCTCCATCATATTCCAGGCCCTGTAGCTCCATTTCAGCTATGGAAACCAGCATATCAGACACACTTGGATTATTTTTCCTAGGTGGCTAGGTTATGGTTAGTCTTACTTGCCCACTTAGTCTAATATTCCCTTAAATGACTGTAGCATTACAGGATATTGGCAAAAGCTAGGCAGGAAAACTAGAGGCACTTGCCTATCAACTGTAAGTGTTTGGTTAAGTTAGGAAGAGTTGCTGCTTTATCTCACTATATGTGATTCCTGAATTGAGATAGGTAAGTTATATCTGTAGGTTTCACAGGCCATTTTTTAAGCAAATGTACTTTTCACCCAAGAGTGTCTTTACTCTTATATTAAGTACAGTCCTGACAAACTCATCTGGTTCTTCAAAACCGATTAAAAGCAGCAGATTAGGAGAGAGGGTAAGACTGCTAGAGAGAGGCGCAGTGTAGATCAGACAAACAAGGAGTGGATGGTAGTCTGGTTGGACAAAGAATGCATGGCAGGACTGTAGAACCGAATTGTCTCTTAATTTAAGGACTATGTGAAGCACTTTGCCTAAAGCAAGAAGGTAATTACTAAAAGTGTGGGATCTTGAGAAGTTGCAAAAATCTAAACACACTGTTAGGCATCTTTTAGAATGCAAATGGATAAAAGTTTTATTTCAGTTGAACAGTTCTTACAGCTCCTTATCTACAGTAACATATTACTTTAAAAGACCCCTGATCTAGATAGCTGAGGCAATCTTGATTCTCATCGCTGTTTTAAGTTCCTTTCTGGTACAATTTTAAAAATTTATTTTATTGCAGTAAAATAACATTTGTACACACTTTGAAATAAGTGGGCAGACTTAGAGCCACTTAGTGATGTGTGGCCTCTGGTTGCATGATTTATTCGTTTCCTAGGTCTGCCATCATGAATTACCATAAAATGAGTGACTTTAAGCAAATTTAATCTCTAAATTCTGGAGGCTCTGAGGGAGATTCTGTTCTTTTGGTGATGAAATATAGGTACTTTGACTAAAGTTACATGTTACTTTTTCACTTCCTCCAATTTCTGTTACCTGCTATCTGAGAAAAGAAAATGGTAAATAAAGTGATAAGTTGGGGCCAACTACAAGGTTTGAGGGCACAGTCTCCATACAAGACTACCTTTACTTCTGACCAACAGTTTGGGGGGTTTCCAAAAACCACCTTCAGGTTCCATAATTCAGTAGAATCACTCAACAAGCTTACTGAAAGCTGTAATACACATAGTTATGGTTCATTACACAGCTAAGATACAAATTAAGATCAGCTGAAAGAAGAGACACACAGGGTAGAGCCTAGGAGTATTCTAAACACAAAGCTTCCATTGGCCTCTCCCCATGGAGATAGAAGAGTCCTTACTCTGCCAGCATCAGTGTGTGACAGTATGCCAACCGGGAATACTCACCCGAGCTTCATTTCCAGTGTTTTTACTGGTGCCCCATTACACAGGCAGGATTGATTCATCAGTTGCCCACATGATTGATTTCAACCTCCATGTTCATTGATACCAAGGGAACCCAAGCCCACACTCTAAATAAATCACATGGTTGATTTATATGGCATGGCCATCCCTACCCTAAGACTTACCAGCTTGTAGCCAGTCCTACTCTAAGATCCAGTATAGCCAGCTCTCTCCCTAAAAAATTACACTTCTATTAGGTATGCTGTATATTATTACCTCCCAGAAGACAAGGTCAAAGTCCAGACATTTCTTTGTACAAAAATCAAATTCTTTACTACACAAAAGTTAGGTAGACTTTTGCCCATTTTATGTATTAGAAAAGAAAAAACTTGAGTTACACGAATTATTTTTCAGTATTAAGCATATTTTTTGAGCCCATTCATTTTGATAAAATGTCAACAAGTAAGACTGGAAAATACCTAGAGCCCAAGTTTGTTACAAAAATGTATTAAAGAGAAAAAACACCACTCATTTTTAAAATTCCTGATCTCTACTACATTACCAACTTTAATCTTTTGTCACTACAAGCAAAAAGGCTAAGAATGTGCATGTTTTTCAATATACCTCAGATTTTCAGTTTGTGTTCATTTTTTCATGATTTTAGAGTTAATTCTCTAAATGTGCCTAGAAGGCTTTTAGAAATACATTATTTTAGTTTATATTTCCTAAAATATCTCTCTTGGAATTATTCAATTTTGTCATGAAGTAGACATTGTACATGTAAATGATATTGTCTTAAAGTACAAAATCCACTTGTTACCAAAATGCAATTGTTAATGTTCATTATTTTTCAACAACTTTAGAACTATAAGCCCGTGTGCTTATCCCTGTCTATTTCTCACTTTAATAATTCAATTGCAATCACAGTGTTGCTAAAATAACTCACAAAACTGGTAATTAGCAAGACTACTTTAACACTGACATTTTTTTTCCCAATAGATGAATGAACCAAATGCCTATGGAAATACACCTCTTCATGTAGCCTGCTATAATGGACAAGATGTTGTAGTAAATGAACTTATAGACAGTGGTGCTAATGTAAATCAAAAGAATGAAAAAGGATTTACTCCTTTGCACTTTGCTGCTGCATCAACACATGGAGCACTGTGTTTAGAGCTTCTAGTAGGCAACGGGGCTGATGTCAACGTGAAGGTATGAAATAAAATATAAGAATCCATATTGTAGTAATTAGGTGTTCACTGTTTAAAACAATATCAGTAACAGTCCTGACCGGTGTGACTCAATTGGTTGGGCATTGTTCCGAAAAGCCAAAAGTTGCCGGTTCAGTTCTGGTCAGGACACATACCTGGGTGGCAGGCCTGGTCCCTGGTTGAGGTATGTGCGAGAGGCAACCAATTGACATTTCTCTCTCACATTGATGTTTCTCTCCCCTCTTTCTCCCTCCCTTCCCCCTCTCTAAAAATAAATTAGTAAAATCTTTAAAAACTTTTTAAATATATCCATAATAAATATCATTTGGCAACAAAAAGTAACAGATAACTGACGCAAGAACATACATGAATTTTTTAAATATGCTGAATGAAGCCTTTCACAAGAATATATACACTATTTCCATTTGTAAGGTCTTGTACAGAAAGAATTCCATTTATATGGGGTTCCAGATTCTGTAGTTGGAAAAAAACAGAACAGCTGTTGTCCCTGAGAGGAAGGATTGATGAAAAGGGGCATAAGGAAGCATTCCGTGGTAATGGATAACGATGTGTATTTTGACAGGCTAATGTTACATAAACATTTGTGAAAATTCATGAAGTGGTCCATTTAAGATGGATGCTTCGTGGCATGTAAATTTTCCCTTAGAAGGTAGCAGACCAAACAAATGATGAGTCATAGTTAATGTTTGGTATGTCAGAGTGCTTAGAGGTAATGTGTACTGATATCTGCAACTAACTTTGGGACTGCGTTTGTTTTTTTCCTTTATTTTTCATACCTTTGTTTACATTGTCTTTTTTCCTTTTTAATTTTTTATATTGTATTTTTTTCCATTACCATTTAGTTCCCTTGCACTCCCTTACCCCCCACAGTCACCACCCTGTTGTCCATGTCCATGGGTCCTTTTTTCTTTTTGCTCAATCCCTCCACCCTCTAAACTTCCCCCTCCTTAGCTGTCATCCTGTTCTCCATCTATGAGTCTGTCTCTGTTTTGCTTGTTAGTTCAGTCTGTTCATTAGATTCCACATATAAGTGAAATCATATGGTATTTGTCTTTCTCTGACTGGCTTATTTCACCTACCATAATATTCTCCAGATCCATCCATACCGTCACAAAGGGTAAACTTTTCTTTTTTACAGCCCAGTAGTATTTCATTGTGTAAATGTTCCATAGTTGTTTTTTCCACTCATCTGCCCATGGACACTCAAGCTGCTTTCATATCTAGTGATTGTAAATAATGCTGCAATGAACGTAGGGGTGCTTATGTTCTTTCAAGTTGTCTCAGATTCCTTTAGGTATATTCCCAGAAATGGGTTCACTGGTCAAAAGGCAGATCCCTTTTTAATTTTTTGAGGTATCTCCACACTGCTTTCCACAGTAGCTGTACCAGTCTGCATTACCACCAGCAGTGCAAAAGGGTTCTCCTTTCTCCACACTCTCACCAGCACTTGTTGTTTGTTGATTTATTAATGATAGCCATTCTGACCGGTGTGAGATAGTATCTCGTTTTAATTTGCATTTCTCTGATGATTAGTTATGCTGAACATCTTTTCATAAGTCTGTTGGTCATCTATATGTCCTCTTTGGAGAAGTGTCTATTCAGGTCCTTTGCCTATTTTTTAATTGTATTGTTTGATTTTTGCTGATAAATTGCTTGCCTCCATTTCATTTAGTTCTTCTTTTGAGAACTCTTGTTCTTTCATTCGGAGTTGGTTTCTGTGTCTTCCCATTTTGGCTGCTTCTTTATATTAGGTAGATTTTCAAAGACTCTGGTGTAGGCGGTTGTCAGATGATGTTCCTGACAGACCCTTGTCAATCTGTTTGGAGCTATCAGCAATCCACAGCATGTGGCTCTCTCCGCTGGGCCTGGGTGCGTGCAGAATGGACCAGCCTGCATACTGAGGCTGGATTTTACCTGATCCTGTCTCAGGAGAGGGTCAGCCTAGTCTCAGAGCTCTCAGAGATCCCACTAGTTGTTAAACTAATCACTGATGTACTCTTACACTGCACTCAGCAGCCTGGCTTAAGCTCCACAGGATGGGGCAGTGTAATTCCTGTGGGCAGGACTATTGCTTCCCCTCAGGCTGATCCCCTTTGGAGGGGAGTGCTCTGCTGAGGAAGACAGCCTCTGTAGTATGGGGAATGACAGCACAGGGATCCTGTTGCCTGTCCATTCAGTTCTCTCCCCAAAGCCACCAACCCAAAAATTCTCCTCCTGCATCTTTAGTCCACTCCACCTTCCTCTGCTGGAGCCCAGAGTAAGTGGCTGCCAGTGAAATTTTGTGTGTGGGCTCTTTAAGAGGCTCTCTGAGTCTCCAGCCATTTCTCCCTGGCAGACAGAATCCCTGCTGCTTTTCGTAGCTGGATGTTTTCTGGGTTCCTTTCCTGGTTCTGGTGCTGTAGGGTGGGGAGCCCAGCATGGTGTTTAGACCCCACACTTCTCAGGGGGATCCCCCCAGCCACTGAAATATTCCTGCAGGACTGCAGCTGCTGCCAATGGGAGCCCAGTCAGCCCTGTCATGCCTCACTCCCTACCAGTCTCCCTGTGGTGATGTGGCTTCTTCTGTCTGTCCTTAGTTATAAGACTTCTCTCCAGCTAGTGTTCAGTTGGTTATTCAGGATGATTTCTCTGCAATTTAGTTGTAATTTCAGGTTGTTCCTGGTTGGAGAGTAGTGTAGCTTCCACTTACTCCTCCACCATCTTGGGTCCTCTGCAGCTAACTTTGAAAAGCACCAAATAATTAGATGATAGATGGACAAATGGAGAGATTTCTGTGTGATAATGCACACAAAGTAAAATGTTAGAATAGAACCTCAGGGGTGTGTGTATGGGTGTTCACTGTAATATTTTTTCAACTCTTCTGTTTTGAAATTTTTCACAATGTTATAAAAATTAGACCAGTATCAGTGAGTTACATATAAGGGACTGTTGCTTTTTGGTTTTTTGGTTATAGTTACTCTCAGTGGTGAGCATTAGAATTTTAAAAATATGTGAAAATTCTAGGGCCAAGATAAATGTACTTTTATTGTATAAGCCTATGAAAAAGCATATACAACCTGACTTTGAACATCAGTGCTGTATAATGTATAATCATTACTTTAGATATGCTGAGATGCTTTCACTGATCACTTCTATATTTGAGCCCTTGCCAGACCATGTCTTGTGGTATGGGGGGAAAAAACCCACAGACAAAATTGAACCATTTATAATAAGTAAAAACATTTAAGCTTAAAATATGATTTTTAGACCTTTAATTTCATAAGATTTTTAGCTCCTTTTGTGTATATGATGAGCCAGTGTCTTTCAGACTAGTAGAGAAACAAGTCCATTTTTTTTTTTTTACCTCTCTGACTTCAGAGAAGCCTTTAATGAAGCCACTGACCCACTCTGACAGCTATAGTAGCAGTAAGTTTATCTCTAATTAGGTCATTGCTCTAAATTGCCCACTCCCAGCTAAGGGACAAAATTTATACATATCACACTCAAAGAAGGAAAAGGCATGCTTATAGTTAAAATATCTTTTTTAAGAATACATGTTTAAAGCTTTCAGCTCTCAATCAAATCACCTGCTGAAGTTTTGTTAATAGTTTAAATAATTACTAAAAATGTATTCATAATATGTTTGTACTCCTTGTTTTGATTTGTAGAATTTCTGCTGTTTGGATAATGAAAACTCAGAGAAATATCTTGGGGTGGAGTGTGAATTTCTTACTTGTTTCTTCAAAGGCCTAATAATACTAATGAAAATTAGGCTATTTCAAAAACAAAAATTGTGAGATGATCTTAAGATTCCTCAAAAGAAAAGAACATAATGAAATCATTTTAGTCTCTACGAGACCTATTTTTATAGTGCCTGTAGATAAAATCATCTTTGTGTATTAAATATTACGTATCATGGAATAAGGGAGACTGATCTGTATTATTAGCTACTACACATTTTTTTGTTTATATGGTACTGTCCTACAAGGGTAAAAATTAGACTTCCTATTTATATAGTGCCATTTATATGTGAATATCTAATATAATTTAATTATAACAAATCACTTGATTCATATGTCTGTGCTTACAAGCTGACTGCTGTATCTGTTAATTGTTTTTAAGTCTATATTTTGAAATGCAGAAATGAGAATGAGTCCTGCTACAAGAGCTCACTTAATAAAGCAGTTCAGATATGATAGTTAAGTATATTTGAAGGCAACAGCCTATGATGTTGGTTTAAAAACAGATTTCATATGTTTCTTTAATCTCACCTAAGGATGTATGACATTCATTTATATGCAGTTGTCCAATTGTCTTATTGCCAAGTTCATTGGAACACATTTCCCATGTTTTAATGACTTCAAAAGTACCTTCCTACTCTGAAAGTATATAAAAATTGTTGATAACTGTAAGTTTTCAACCGATAAGATTGTACAGTACTAAACATCATCGATAGTTTCTGCAACTAGGCAGAACGACAGGTAATGAAACTAGTTGTACCATAGGCTATTTGATACAAACAGAAGTTCCTACAGCATCTCATCAACATTATAATAAAGCATTATTTGAGGACCTGCTGTATAATATTCAATCAAGAATATGTCTTCATTCAATACTTGCATTTCCTATATTTGTCAAATCATTGTTTATCAAATTGTTGGTATCCCATTCTCCATTTTGATGTTTCTGTCCTTAAGTTGTGGATGACTAGAAATCAGAATGTGAATTTAGGTTTGTAATTATTTAGTTTATAAGAATTGATTATCCTACAAAGTACTATTTAGAGGGAAAGTGAATGGAGTTTAAAGCAATATAGGTCTAATTTTTATAACCTTGCGTAATATGAGCCCTACTGCATTCATTTTATCATTTCTACACATACCTTTTCTACCCCACAGTTGTTCTTAGAGAAGAACAACTCAAATTTTGGTCAGATAACGTCCCCAAATATTTGTGAAACTTTAAAACTAAAATATACTGTAATATATGTGACTTGTTGTTGCTATTTATGGTCACCTGTGAAACCAAATCTTAGAATTTTGGTGAATCTTTTCTATGATTCTAAAATGAGTTAAGATGAGTTAAGAAAAAAAGTCTACCAATTGTCTCTTCAATTCAGAGAGAAATAAATGTGCTTCCCTCCCTCCTAACGTGTCTTAGGTGAACTTTTTACTTGGTAATATGAATCTGTCTTTCCTTTGCTGTATTTTTTATAATCAGTATGTAGAAAGCAAAAATGTTAATCCCATGTCACCCATATGCTTATAGTAAAGGACTTCACCACTTATTACCTATGAGACCTGGTTATGTTACTTAATCCCAGGGGCTATAAAACAGGATTAATGGTAGCTATCCTATACAGTTGTGAGGAGTAAATGAGTAATATATATATTTTTTTTAAGACTGTGGCTGGAACATAGTGCTTTATTATAACTATAAATGTTAGCTGTAATTATATTTTTCAAATTGCATCATTTTATTAAGTCAAATATTTATACAGTTTAGGGGTTTTTTTAAATAAAAAATGTTTGCAGGAACATTTTGAAGAGACACTACAAACTGAGATCCCTTTATTAAAATGCTCTGGTGCTATTTGTTTTGTTTTTTCTTGGTTGAAAGAATAACAACTGGTACATAAATAAAGATACCAAAGAGAAATAAAAGTTTATATTATAATAGACACTGGTGTGTTATATGAGTGTTTTACAAAGATTAATATATTTATTCTATATAATAGACATAAGATATAGGTGGTATTATATCCATTTTTAGTTGAGGAAGTGAAGGCTTTTAGGCAGAAATTTAGGCAACTTTTTCTAAAATCTTGCTGTGGAAAGTAACAGATGGGATTCATGCTCAAGTTATTCTGATTCCAGAGCCTGAGCTTACTTGCTTACTTGCTTGCTTTTTGTTTGTTTGTTTGTTTGTTTTCTCCCTCTTGTTGCACACACTGCCTCCAAAGGTTGAAAATTCTAAAAGAATTTGCCACCTAGAAGGCTTGTTTGCTTGAAGAAATAATAAAAAATTATAGAGTCAAATACCTATAGGTATTTATGAAGTAGATCTAATACTCCATCATTATATAAATTGCATGAGGGTTTCTTCAGGAGATTTACATTATGCATTTTTAGTGTAAACTTATGACACCACATTTCAATTATGAACATATACACAGAACATATGTTGAATATTGTTGAGGGATTAGGAATTGCAAAACAGTTTCTTTCCTTTTTATTGGTCATGTTTGTTTGTTTGTTTAAAACTAAAGTTCCAGGAGGACTTCCAACCAAGATGGAGGCATACGTAGACGCACTGTGCCTCCTCGCACAACCAAGATAGGGACAACAACAATATAGAAACAAAATAACAACCAGAACTGACAGAAAATTGAAGTGTATGGAAGTCGGACACCCAAGGATTTAAAAATAGACACTTTCATCCAGACCGGTAGGAGGGGCGGGGTCGGGCAGCCAGGCAAGGGACATGGAATGGAGAGGTGAGCACCCAAGGCGGCGCGCAGGCCCACAGCAGGCAGACCCTGGGTGCACAAGCAGCAGTGGCTGGTGGGCCCCGGCCAGGGGGTGGCGACCAGCAGACCCAGCGAGGCGGCCATTGTGAAGCAGGGCACTGCACGCAACTCAGGGTCCCAGCACCGGGAAATAGAGCTTTGGGTCACTGACTGAAAAGGAAGGTCCCACAAGGTGCACAGGCCCACCCACACCAGAATTGGTGCCAGAGGGGCCCGGTTGGCTTGTGGAAAGTGGCGGAAGGGTCTGAGGTCCTACAGAGAGCAGAGCAAGTGCCATTGTTCCTTCTCGGACCCCACCCCCACATACAGTGTCATAACCCTGCGACTG
>CM052544.1:24482573-24497656 GCA_028533065.1 Trachops cirrhosus
GCTAAAGAACTTATGACACATGGACTGAAGTAAAGGGGGGGAATGTGGGTGGGAGAGGGTGTTCAGGGTGGAGGGGAATGAAGGGGGGATAAAAGGCAACTGTAATAGCATAATCAATAAAGTATATTAAATAAAAATAAAGTTCCAGAGAGGTACCAGCAGGAAAGCCAGAAAAGAAGTGGATTTATAGATACAAATGGACCAGGGAGGGGGGTAATCTTTTAAAAGGGAATAGTTTAATAACAGTATGTAGGAAATGGGCTTAAGATTTTCATTGACTGTACACTCTGTATGTTTTAATTAACAAACAGTTTTAGGGAAGAAAAGACTTTACCTAACTCAGCATAAAACAGATCACCTAACTCAGGCATTGTTTTTCTTCATATTTGGAACTCCATTAGAATTGCAGGACTTCCATATTAGATACACACATGCACAGCTAGTCTGATTTATTAGTTTAAGTAATTTGAGAAAACTGCTAACAGTAGTTATTATAAATAATTATAAATGAAATATGTCAGGTCTTTTAAGTAAATTATAAGGTGAGGTTAATTATAATATTCAGGTTTCCTTGTTTGAGGAAGATTAAGCATTTCTTAAAATGAATTACAGCAATGTGAAATTTTTGAAATGTAGGAAGCATATCCTGACTGTGTACCACTCCCGATTAGGTGACTTGGTTGAATCATTTAATAGCTTTGTGCTTTAGTTTCCCCACCTGTGACATAGGAATAATCAGATTATACTGTACCAGCCTGGGCCAGGTAGTGGGTTAGAACATCATTCCAATACACCACAATTGAGGATTTAGTCTTGCCGGTCAGGGCTCATACAGGAATCGGCCAATGAATGCACAAATAAGTGGAACAACAAATTGATGTTTTTGTCCCTCTTTCTCTCTCTCTCCTTTCTTCTCTCTCCCTAAAAAAAAATCAATTACAAAATGATTACACTGTACCTGCCATGCAGAACTTTTTATAAACTGTAGGCATTGATTTTTTTATATTTGTGCTTTTATATGCATACTACAAAAATTAGTTCAAAATTTTAAACAACTGTTTTATCTTCACAATTTTCAATTAAACTTAATGGTTGAGTAATAATTTTACAAAATAAAGATATAAGAGGATATTCAAAATAAAACTAAGGATTCCATAATATGGATAGAAAAATCATTTTAAATTTCTTTTGTTTGATTATTTCAGAGCAAAGATGGGAAAACACCACTGCACATGACTGCCCTCCACGGTAGATTCTCCAGATCACAAACCATTATCCAGAGTGGTAAAAAGTATTTCTGTTTGTTTTTTTTCTTAAATGTAGTAAAAACATCTACAAAATGAATGGTATTGAGAAATTGTCATAGCAGTGCACTGTATATTTTTAATGTTTGATATCAGATCTCATGAAAATCAAATAATAAAGAATATAAAATGTCACATATATCTTTCATAGTTTCATTTATTTTTGTTTTTTCCCCTGGATTATAAATATAATTTCTCTAACAGTTAGTGTTGGCTTTTTTAAAACATTGCTGAAGAGAAAACTCTGCCTTTCCACTGCAGTGTGTATTATATATAAACAAAATTCTGTTGCACATATCATTTTTCACCTTTTGAATATTTTGAACTATTTCTAGGATTTTCATATATTTTCTGACCTTGTATAAGTTTGCACTTGAATTAATACTAGACAAGCTAACCTTAGGTGCATTATTTTAAAGCAGTGTTTCCCAAGCCATGTTCCAAGAAACTGTTAGTAGTCCTCAAGGTAATAGCTATTAAGTATTTTGCAAGGGAAAAGTAGGAACAGGTTCATGCTCAAATACTTGGTGAACATTGCATGCAGTATTCTTGATGACAAAGAGTGCACATTAAAGCTCTGAAAAGTCTTGTCCTAAATAAGTGTGTTTAATTTTGTTTTAATACAATGGTTTCCAAACATATTGGACCCCAGATTCCTTAAGTATAAAATCAAGTGCCTGGACCAATATGTACTATGAATGAAATCTGTATATGAAATTGCTATATCCATTAGTTGTGCTTGAATATAGCACTTTATCTTGCTTTTCTTGTAATAGATTTGTCTTGATCTTGATATAGTCTAGTGTCTGATAGTATGTCCTTTATTGCAGGAGCTGTAATTGACTGTGAGGATAAGAATGGAAACACCCCTTTGCACATAGCAGCAAGGTACGGCCATGAGCTGCTAATCAACACTCTTATTACAAGTGGTGCTGACACTGCAAAGTAAGTACTCACCAAGGTGTCGATAGCTGTGACAGGAAAACACACAAGGAAGCGAACTGCAGTTGCCTAGATATTTCAAGTAGAGATGTGGATTTTTGTCCTCAACATTGTACTAATTGCTGGAGCTTCTTTCTCCTTTTTGTGTATAGGATGTGGTAGAATAGAATACTTGATACGATTTCATTTGGTAAGCCAGCATAGAGTATTTGTATATATTTTTAGCCCCAGTTCTTTCTAGATTACACAGTTTTGATCAGAGCTTCTAATTTTTGTGTTTTATTTATTTTTTATCTAAATAAAAAGACAAAAAAAGTGCATATACTGAATACTTTTTTCATCAAAGTAATACTGTCTCTAGATAGTGGTTTTCAGACTTGGTGCTACAGAGTTTAGGGATTCCTTGGTAGCTGCTACAAAGGATTTCGTGACCCCCCCAACTTTGGTCAGGACAGCCCACTTTTATCTACTTTACATGTTAAAATGCCCGTGTAAGATTTTGTTTGAAAGATAGGTTCTCTTGCATGCTCTGCAGAAGTAAGCACCCTACTTAAACTGATGTTTAGTATTTCTGTATATGTTTTTATAATTCTATTACATTTATGTATTAATATGTTTTAAACCTTCTTTTAAACTTTCTATAAGTGATATGTTTCTGTACATTTTTTTGTACATGAAGTTGATGACTTAGCCATGTAGATATAAATTTGGACCTTTTTTTTTACATCTCTACAAGTAACTAGTTAATTTATTTTATAACATTTAATTTCTGTATAAAGACATCACAGTTTGCTCACCTTATTTACAAATATAAGTTGCTCCCAGCTTTTTACTATTACAAAAATTATTGTAGTGAACTGCCTTATAATGATCATCAATGATGAGGAAGGGAGAATGGGTTTTGTACTCGAGGCAAATGTCTAGAAACATTTTTGATTGTCATAATTTAAGGAGGAGGATGTTACTGGCATATAGTGTAGATGGAGCCCAGGGGCACTGATGAACATCCTACAAGCCCATGATAGTCCCCACCACCGCCACCATCCCCACACACAACAAATCCATGATGACGGCAGGGCTGCGGGTGAAAAACCTTACTTTGAGGAAGATTGCTGGATTATAAGATATGCCCACCTTCAACCTTTTGCCAAATTGCTCTCCAAAAGTTAAGATGTTGACTCATCTATCTTTTCCCTTTTAATTTCTTTGTAATTTATTTAAATGATTGTATATTTTTCTTGTATTATACTAAGGATACTGTCCTTTTTACTTCAGGCGTGGCATACATGGAATGTTCCCCCTCCATTTGGCAGCCTTAAGTGGCTTTTCAGATTGCTGCAGGAAACTTCTTTCTTCTGGTAAGTGGAACCTTTGCAGACTGATTCTTTTGTCTTCCCGTCCCCTACCCCTACTGGAATACAGTTTCTTTGTTCTGTTCTTCCAAAATTACATACAGATATCTCCAAGCGTGAAGCCTTTGTTAACTCCTCTTAGAAAATGTTGAGTCATTTAATTTTAAGATTCAATTTTCTCTTCATCTCGGGGGAGGGTTTTATTTTTCCAGTGATTTCCTTCTCTCTGTTAGTTGAGGAATGGGATGTGGAATATTTCTAGAGCAGCTTCTGTTCATTGAATGGTAATCTTTTTGGATTGTCTCTTTATTGACTAGAAGCAAAATATCTTCATTTGCATGCTTCCCTTTTAAAGAGTTGATAGCCATCTTTCATTATCTTCTAGTTTTGTGAAATTATTTATGTCATCTAATTACTATTTCAAAATAGCATAATCATAGTCAGTTTGAAATAAAACTGAATCAATAGCTTTCTATAAATATTACTATAAAACTACGGTCCTTATTCAATTCATAGGATTACTAAATATATAAGAATTAATTGATTTTAAATGATACTCTATTGCTCAGAGTTTTAAGAAAGTTGGACAGATTTTATATATTAATACTCATAACTGCTAAAAGAATTATGAGAAAGTTACAGTGAAAATTAACATATTGTGAGACAGACACTTCTGAGTTTTTCTTAAATGATAATCCTTAGGTGCGTTAATTCCATTTTGAGTTTTAAAAGTGTGTGTGGAGGCCCATAAGTATTCACACATACCCATTTATCTATGAAAGAGAACTCTGAAATCTCTTCTCAGTTTTAGTAATAAATATACCTTGTAAAAAAATTTCATTAATACATAATTCACATGTCACCCAATTCACCCATTTAAAATTTATTATTCAGGCTTTTTTAGTCTGTTCTCTAAGGTGTGTAATCATCACTACAATCAGTTTCAGAACATACTTATTTCCTCCTTAAAAAAAACCCAGTAGCAGTTGGTCCCCATTTCCTCCCTCCTCTAGCCCTAAGCAACTACTAATCTACTTTCTGTTTCTCTAAATTTGCCTATTCTGGGCAGTTCAGAGAACTGGAATCACTCAGGATGTGGTCTTTTCTGACAGATTTCTTTCACTTAGCAAAATGTTTTCAAGGGTTCTGCATGTTGTAACATTAACAGTATTTTTCTTTATTGATCAATAATATTTCATTGTATCCTATGGTTTTTATTCATTTTTATTTTAAAAACTGTTTCCACCTGCAGTTGGTATATAATAATATGTTAGTTTTAAGTGTCTGTAGTTTCTAAACAAGTACACTAGCACTTATTCTAAAACCCTCAAGATTTTTAGTGGTAATTTTTTGTAGTATTGTACATTATTAGTCTATTTTCAATAATTTTTAAACTATTTGTAATTCATAGTTCGAGAGTGGGGTGTGTATGACTCTTGACATTTCTTGACATAATACTGTAATATAAAGTATTATAGATGTCATTATTATAGACATCTATAATAATGATGTTACATATAAAATGTATTCATTCTTATAGGATTTGATATAGATACCCCAGATGATTTCGGTAGGACCTGTCTACATGCAGCTGCAGCTGGAGGGTATGTTAAAATGTTTACTATTTTAAGAAAAAGGTAGTTAATCATAATCAAGTTTTTCTCTTATCTTTGTTTGTCTGTTAGTTCTGGGCTACCTCAAAATAGAAAACATGACAAGAGTGGTTTGGAAGAAGAAAGTCCAGAGTAGTAGAAATTGCTCTTTTAATCTTTATCCACCTAAGTCATAAATTTTGAGGGAGATAGCACAAACCTACAAAAGGGATATTGCTTTTTATAAGAGAAAATGATTTAATGAAAGGTCTATTTCTTCCAGTGAGAGCATTAAAACATTGGGAGCACTCTAAGTAATACTAACATTCTTTGATAAGGTGTTTGGGGTTTTTTAATCATAATTTTGGGGGTGGGCAGGAAATGTTGATAGCCTGTTTCTGTCCTGCCTCTTCTACTCAGGACTGATATATATGAAATGGAAAATTTGAAATTGAAAGATTTTGGACTAAGTTTTAAATATTACTATGAGGGGAAACTAGGCAGTTGGTTTGAATGAACAAGACAATTTCAACTAAAACTGAAGTCTCTGAAGCATGCTGCTAATTGAATGCTTCCAATAATTTAGATTCTAAATCTGTGATAAGCCATTTAATTCATATGATGACTTATCAAAAGGGCATTTGCAAGAATTTTATTCCCAATAATAATTCCTTAAAAATTACAGTGATTTCAGAGGACAAGTGTGCTAAACCAAGGCTGCCACTAGCCCAGTCTCAGTTGTAGAGATGCATTGTGAACGTGAGACTCAGTCCGCTTGGGCTTCCAGCGGCACCAGACAACCTAGCGTCCACATTACATGCCTACAGAGAGAGGGACAACAGATAACATGAATTTCTGGTTGTTTGGCAGTTACAGTTTTCATAGTGACATAGTAAGTTGATGTTCAAGTTCATGAAAATTAAGTTGTAGAAATATTCATGCATGCAATGTATGCTCTTACAATTTTAATGAAGGATATACTGAAGCAAGTAAGCATATATAGGAAAAGATAGAGGAAAGCTAATTTGGGCCATTATCCATATTTTCAAAGGTTTTTTTTAACCCATTTTAATTCAATTTAGTATTAAAAACCACTTAAATTTAAACCATTTAATTATAATTTAAAAGTTCCTAAAAACTCTTTAGGCACTCCTTTACAAATGCAAACTTCCTTTTAAATAGTGACAAAATGATTCATTTGTTACCTCCTATCAGTGTACAACATGTGTGTATGTAATTGTTTAAATATTAGATACGGTGAATTTTCATGTTTTTATTCTTCATGAACTGCAAATTATGTCATTTTACTTACCATCATTTGAAAACATTCCTTTATACATATTTAAACCTACCAATTACATTATAAAATTACTGACAATTAAGTCTTCTATTTTTCTCTGAATAGGAATTTGGAATGCCTAAACCTTCTGCTGAATACTGGTGCGGACTTCAACAAAAAGGACAAATTTGGGAGGTAAGGTGTGATACATTTCTTCTATAGAGCCTAATTAATATTACTTAATGACTTACTTGACCTTCTACCTGGCTTCTGAGAATTAACTAAACAGTCCAGTAGTTTTGTGTTGTGATCATGATTCACCAAGAGGCCCAGGTAAGTTGATAACTTTTAAATATTCATTCCTACCCATGGTCTTCCATCTGAGCACCTGCCACAGCCTGAGGCCGTCAGCCAGAGCTTTACCTTATACACACTTCTGTACTGATCAATATCATTTCTCCTCCTCCCATAATTATAGCCATGGAAATATAAAACCAGGGAAATACGGTGCCTTCAGGAAACAAACTGAGGAGACCGAGAACTGAGTGGCACAGTTCCCCTTTCCCTCAAGTCATTCCTTTGTCAGAGAAAGCATTGCCCATGATTGTATAGGGAGCACTGCAAAGAGGGAGGAAATGACAAATTATATGTGTAATTTTCCTTTCTCCTCTCCTGTAATTCCCCGCACACCCATATACACATAACAGCATATCCACATACACTCCCTGAGTATGATCTGCAGGAAAGCACCTGTGAAATGACAGAGTTCCTTTGTAGTCACTCAGCCAATCCTCATTCTCAGTGTTCAAACCCAGGCCTCATTGTTACTAGCATTTGTAGTAGCAGTACTTAAAGTCACAATTTTCTAAGTTACTTAGAATAGGAATTGACCCAGATTGCGTTAGAACCATATTGGTAAGGATTGAAGGCAGTTTAGTTTGGATGGGTTTGAAAAACAGAGGTGGCAATTGCATGTGTCAAGAGTTTGAGAATGGTATCAAAGTGTAAATGACAAAAAAGGGTGGGTGTGTAAAAAGGAAATGTGATTAGGCCAGTGCAGAGGGGTAAACAGAATATGTATGGTAGGGAATCAGAAAAGCACATAAGAAAAGAAAAAACTACTAACAGACTACTCTCATAAGCATGCAGATGGAAGGAACTAATGACCTGCAAAATCAAAAATCACTTTGTTGGCTTTGGAATGCAATATTTTACTAGTGAATTTGCTTTAATCCATCTTATATTAGTTAATTCATAGGACTTGAAGCATTCTATACTACAAATAGAACTTCTGAAGCACATTCTGAGTGTAAAAGCTTGAAAGTAGTTCAGTTAATTGTATTTTTAAAAATACAGTTATTATACCATACTATTATCCAATAAAGTAAATAATGATTTACTGTCATTCACTTGGTAAGTCTTTCAGAAAAGTGCCATAAATAGTGGGCTAAATTTGACCTTCACTTTTCTGTTTTCTCCCCTCCCCCCCTTCTTTCCCCTCCCCTTCCTTTCTTTTTCCCTCCTTCCCTCCCTCCCCCGCTTTCCTCCTTTTCTCCTCCTGCTCCTCCCCTCCACCCCCAGCAACAGAATCATAGCTTTGTAATCCAAAGACAGGGACTTCTAAATTTAGTAACATTCTGTTTCATTTCAGTAACTGGAAAGAAATAGGCTATGAATATTCAGTCTTTAGAAATTAAAACAGTGCTCTAACTCTTTTGAATAGTGAACAGTCTTAAAAATTATCCAGTTTTTACTTCAAAAATCTATTACTTTACAGCTCTATCAGATAGTGGATATAACTGAGCATTCTTTTTAATGCTCCTGTATTTTCTCTTACCTTTTATTCCTCTACTGAAACATGAACAGAAGCTGCTACCTCTGTACTGTGAAACATTGTTTTCATTAATTTATATAATGTTTTATTGAATTATATAGCAACAATGGGAATAAACAATTTAGGATCAAATAGAACTGACTCAGGAAACAATACCTAATTACTATTTGTAAGTATAGAGGAAGCTTTGTTAAAATAAAAGTTGCTAAGTTTCTGAACAGAATTAGGGAGGCTGTCTGTATTTCACTAAAGATTGGAATTGTTACTATCTAGAGACTGTGTTTCTAATTTCCAATTCTTAGAGGTTTTCTGCTACCTAACCTTTCTCCTCCTTTAGCTTTCTGTTCAGCCCTCCAAAAGACTTGTTTATGGCAGAAGTCAATCTCAGGTTCACTTACACAGTATTTGTAACTGAGTAGAGTAAGAAAGAGTCCATTGTGCTCTTGTTTACTCCTCTGTGTCCCTTTTATTTTTCTTGTATTTACAAAAGATCTCCACTGCACTATGCTGCTGCCAACTGCAATTACCAGTGCCTGTTTGCTCTTGTGGGATCAGGAGCCAGTGTGAATGACCTTGATGAAAGAGGATGCACACCCCTGCATTATGCCGCGACGTCAGACACAGATGGCAAGTAAGTATCATGTGGTGAGAATGAAGGATTGCTGTTCCTATAAAACAGCATCTTCCATATGGATGGCCATTTTTATTGCAAATTTTTATTTCCTTCTTGTATTTTTTGTTGTTATCTTCCCTTAAGTCTCTAGTGTGGGAAATAGATTGGTTTCATAATTATTCGTTAACCGTAGTTATTTTTACCTGTTTCTATTCGACACCTTCTTGTCAACTAATCTGGTAGAAGAAAGATAAAGGTCTCTTCTCCCTGCCAAAAGCACATCTTAATCACACCTCCATGTTTTTTCCATCTGACTTCTCAAAGGCAACAGTCTTGAGTATATAATGGGGAAAGGGAAAGAGAAGAGGTACATGGACCGTGCTCTCAGAGGATGGGGCAGAGATTGGAATAGCACCACCCTGCCGAGGTAGAGGGTTCATATGTGCAAGGGATCCTTGTAAAGTACCCATAAAAGGGAGTCATTGAAGTGGCAGAGCCTGGCACATAGCTGGTATTAAATATTTCTTAAATAAGTAAATGGGATAATGGAGTAAGTAAAAAATGGCCAAGAATGACTGAATGAAGTCTTGGTAGCTCATTTGGTAAGAGCATTGTCCCAATATGCCAAGGTTGCAGGTTCAATTCCCAGTCAGGGCACGTACAAGAATCAACCAATGAAGGCATAAATAAGTGGAACAACAGATCAATGTTTTTCTTTCTCCCTCTCTCTCTAAAATCAGTAAATTAATAAATAAAATGAATGAGAACAAAAGAATGAGAGACAAATTTTTCATAATTAATATTAACTCAAAGTTGATCAGGCCCATTTTATAGTACTTTAATAATGAACTCTGTTTTGTATACTCATAACTGTAAACCTACTTTTGCCCACTTCTGTTTATTGCCACCTTGAAAAAATAAACTCATTGGAGACAGAAAAGAGGTCTTCAGTGTCTGTGGCATTCTCCAGGTGTGTGTGTCAGTGAGGAGTGAAAGTGTCCTTAGGAAAAACCTTATAAAGTCTTCTGGAGAAAGACTTCATAAAATATACTTCAAGGAAATTGCCTTTAACATAGAACTGTTTCTCATTTTTAAAAAGCAGAATTTGATGGTATTACTCACAAATGTCAATTTATTATAAATTCTGTGATTAATTTTAAAGCTATTTCTGTAACACTTTGTTATGTTGAATTATAAAATTCTAATCTTGAAGACACTAGGAAAACGTATTTTCTGTTTGTAGGAATATATCACTATATAATTTCATATATACCAAAATAGTTACGTACAGATGGATTTAGGCTACTGATATTTATTATTTAAACCCTTAATTCTCAGTATCAACCCCAGGCAGCCTGATGTACTGGAAAGAGCATGAGCTTTGGAATCCAAAAGACCCAGTTTAAATCTTGGGATCTCCGTGTTGTACCTCTTTGAGCCTGAGCAAGTAATTGCTAAGCAAAACTCTGTAAGATTAGAATGAAACCTACTTCTTAGAACTGTGAGGAAAATGAAATGAGACTGTATATATAAAACACTCTAGCACTGTTTTCTTGGAGCCTCTTTTCTTATCTTTAAAGTATTAGTATCCCAGAGGGGCCTGTCTAATGCCATCATTTATTGACTCAGTGATTTGTTCCCAGGAAACCTTCAGGAAGCTATAAGCCCCAGTAATTATTTTAGGATACCAGAACCATCCTTTCAATAAATGATTGTTTTGGAAGCTTAAATGGTAGCATTAAAGTGTTGATTTCTTTTTCTAAATTCCAAGGATTTA
This sequence comes from Trachops cirrhosus, assembly GCA_028533065.1. Taxonomy (NCBI): domain Eukaryota; kingdom Metazoa; phylum Chordata; class Mammalia; order Chiroptera; family Phyllostomidae; genus Trachops; species Trachops cirrhosus. The sequence continues at coordinate 24,493,267 of CM052544.1, forward strand.
ATTCCCAGGAATAGTTTGGATAGTAAGATAATCTGACATAATTGATACTTTGCCAAGGAGAGAAGTATTTTCTAAAGGAAGAAACATATTCTCCATGGCTTCAGGTCGCTTTTATTTAATAATGCGTGTTTGTTGGCTTGTTTTCTTCAGGATCGTTTGCTAATATCCTGTCAACATCCTGAGGAAAAGTTGTTTATTTTTTGGAACATGTTTCTCACAGTCTAATCAAAGTTGAATACCGCTATATATGACTTTCTGTAGCTTCTTCTGCAGTTACATAATGGTGTATAAATGTTTCTGATATTTCACTGAGATTACTTTTATGGTAATAGTTGGCATTTTTCACAAGAGATATTTTAACTTATAGCATTGTTTATTGCCTATTTTGAACCTTATATAAATGAAATTATATAGTTTTTTGATTAGAAGTTTTACAATCCTTTCATTTGTTCCTAAATATTTGATATTTTTATTGCCAAAATAAATTATATTAACATGTGTTGTAATACAGAGAGATACATTTGACTCTCGTATAGGACTTTATATTCATCAGCCTTGTTAAACTGATTTCACCTGTGCGTGCAAGACTGCATTGGGTTTGAGCCTGCCTCTGCCACTTGTGGGACCTTGGGCAGGGTACTTAACCTCTCTAGGCCCATTTTTTCTGTGAAGTGGGGACAATAGTCTGATCTAACTCATGGCCGAATGAGGTACAGAATATCTGAATTGCTTCAAACAGTCCCTGTCCCATTATAATCTTCCTATAAGGATTAACTTGGACTTTTTTTGGTTTTGTTTGTTTCTTGATGGGAACAGACACTATTGTATTCTGTAATGGGGCAGGCTGAATGAAGGAGGCCCTCTGGTGACAGTGCTACATCCCCTGCCTTTGGCCAAGCAGTCCTTGCGCATGGGACATACGGGTTTGAATCAGTCTGAAGTTGTACCAGATCTCAGTGTTAGAAGTTCATGGGTGGTAAGGGAAGAGTAAGAGAAATTGTTTGACATGTGCTTAATTGGAATGAGAATACTTACTTGTCTAACATTAAATGAAGGTAAATTTTAACAATTAGTTTATTACTTAGCTATTTGATCATAAGTATTCCTCCATATTTGCATACATAATTTATTTTAGGAGAAGGAGAGAGATTATAGAAAGTCTTCATTCCGTTTTCTGAATTTTATAAAATGAGCATGTGTTAACTTACAATCAGGAAAAATAAATTAGAATAGACTCTGTCCTCTCTGCCTTATTTTTGAATTAAAAGTAAGGTCCAGATTTTCAAGTAATTCTGTGGTTCAGTATTTTACAAGCACCCAGGCGAAAGTATCACTCTAACTCATTAACCCTTGTGCTGAAACATTCGGTAGCATGAAAAAAGAACTCTAGATGAAGAGAAGAGCGGAGGTCTCATCCTTGCTTCACCATATTCTAGCCAACAGATTTGGAACAAGTTTTTAATTTTTCTGAGTGTCAGCAGTTTTTCATTTGTTACAAATAATGCTTATCTCACACAATGGTTACAAAATTACTTAGCAGAATCTGAAAGCCCTGTCAATACAAGGGGTTTTATCATTGTCCATCACCCCTAGTCTTTGTTTCATTACAGACCGACCAGTCATCTGAGTAGTTTGAATGTAAAAACTTAAAGAAATAATGTGATTTGATAGAAACTACTGTATATATAACAGTTAAATTATTTCAAACCATTTAATGCTGTAACTTGAACTAGTTACTGTAAATAATGCTTTGAGACATGCCCCCTACTTTAGAAAGTGAACATGAACTTACCTACTTGTTTTGCTTTCCTTAAATAAATCTTTTTTTTTAGCCCTCATGTATCAGCACGTTATCTTAAAATAGTTCTTTTCTCTGATAGATAAGCCCTGAGTGACGTGTTTGTGCCTGTAAAGCAGTGAGACTGCCCTCTCGCCCTGCAGGTCTTTCCTTCACCCCAGTGAGCATGACTTTTGAGTTGGGCACTGAGGAAGACTGTACACAGGGTTTACACACTGCCAGAAATACTTCCTGAAGTGCCCTCAGAGCTAGTTTATGAACACCAAAAATACACTAGTCTTGTCGCTTTTAATTCTGTGTAAGTCCTAACCCGATGATATGATTTTATTGATTTTAGAGAGAGAAACAGGGGCAGGAGGGGATTCAAAATCAATTTTTGTTTTTTGACCAGCAAAAAGATTACATCTCCCTTCATTACAACTCACTTTTTTTTAATTATTGTTGAATCATAATTGTTTGAAGATCATTGAATTCTGACTGGTTTTGTGAGGTTTTGTTGGTTTGTTTACGTCCTTCTTTGAGTCTCCTAATGAGATATTACACTCACTATGTGTTCCAGATGAGCAGAAATGTTTGCCGACTTCAAGTTTAATCGAATCAGACATTGTTTGAAGTAGGTGGTCCCATAGATAGTGACTGTGAAAAACAGCCGTTAGGTGCCCTGCCCTTGCCGACAGACCTTGGATGATTCTCTTGTGAACATTTTGTTTGTATTTTTATGATACAGTCAATATTTTTTCAATGACCATTTATTATAATATAGGTATATTTATGATTTTACATTACTCAGATATAAGAAAAACGTCCATTTATGTCACTGGTTAAAATTCAGGATTTATAATTTTGAGTATGTTGTTTCTACCAATAGGTGCCTGGAATACTTACTAAGAAATGATGCAAACCCAGGGATTCGGGATAAGCAAGGATACAATGCAGTACATTATTCAGCTGCTTACGGTCACCGTCTATGTCTTCAACTGGTAAGATTTCTGAATTCTGGTAGGACGAATGTGAGTTTATATTCTAATAATTTAATGAAAATGAGAGTAAATGGATCAATAAGCAAATTTCATTGCTTTTTTAACATTTTTAGAATCTATATACCTATTGAATTCATACTTGCCTCAGTAAAATATCTGTCATTCTCTTTTCCCTTTACAAAAGAAAGGGTAAAATTAGAATTCTGGTCAGGACTACTTATGTCCTTCCCTTATATTACCCATATCTGTGTAGCATTTACACTCCCCACCCCTTTAAATAAATGTTTTCCAGGTGTTTGAGGAAATACAATCATGTCTTAAATAACAAAAAAACGGACTTCCGGCCAAGATGGAGGCATAGGTAGTCGCACTGTACCTCCTTGCACAACCATATAGGGACAACAACAATATATAAACAAAATAACAACCAGAACTGACAGAAAATTGAAGTGTATGGAAGTCGGACAACCAAGGATTTAAAAATAGACACTTTCATCCAGACCGGTAGGAGGGGTGGAGTCGGGCCTGGCAAGGGAGGCGGAGCAGAGAGCTGAGCAACCAGGGCAGCGCGCAAGTCCACAGCAAGTAAACCCTGGGCGCACAAGCCCGCAACAGGCAGACCCTGGGCGCACAAGCAGCAGTGACTGGCGGGCCAGGCCGTGGGGTGGCAACCTGCAGACCCAGCGAGGTGGCCATTGTGAAGCAAGGCACTGCGCGCAACTCAGGGTCCCAGCGCTGGGAAATAGAGCTTTGGGGCACTGACTGAAAAGGAAGGTCCCGCGGGGTGCACAGGCCCACCCACACCGGAATTGGTGGCAGAGGGGCCTGGTTGGCTTGTGGAAAGCAGCGGAGGGGTCTGAGGTCCTACAGACAGTGGAGCAAGCGCCATTGTTCCTTCTCGAACCCCACCCCCCACATACAGTGTCATAACCCTGCGACTGGGCTTCCCCGCCCTGGTGAAAACCTAAGGCCCCGCCCCTCACTACAGGAGCTCCACAAAACCAAAAAAAAAAAAAAAAAAACCCCAGCAAAAAGATGGCTCAAACAGAAGAAGAATTGAAAGCCCCAGAACCCATCCTTTTAAGTGACCAAGGGATAGCCAACCTATCAGATGCACAGTTCAAAGCACTGCTGATCAGGATGCTCACCGAGTTGGTTGATTTTGGTCGCAAATTAGATGAAAAAATGCAAGCTACAATAAGTGAAATGAAGAAAAATGCGTACGGAACCAATAGTGATGGAATGAAAGATGGATCTCACATCAATGGAGTGGACCAGAAGGAAGAAAAAAATATACAACCAGAAAAGAATGAAGAAATAAGAATTCAAAAAAATGAGGAGAGGCTTAGGAGCCTCCAGGACACCTTTAAACGTTCCAACATCCGAATTATAGGGGTACGAGAAGGAGAAGAGGAAAAACAACAAGTGGAAAAGATATTTGAACAAATAATAAAGGAGAACTTCCCCAATCTGGCAAAGGAAATAGAATTCCAGGAAGTCTAGGAAGCTCAGAGAGTCCCAAAGAAGTTGGACTCAAGGAGGAACACACCAAGGCACATCATAATTACATTAGCCAAGGTGAAAATGAAGGAGAGAATCCTAGAAGCAGCAA
>CM052544.1:24498156-24560442 GCA_028533065.1 Trachops cirrhosus
AAAAAAAAAAAAACCGCCCTGGCTGGTGTAGCTTAGTGGATTGAGCGCGGGCCTGTGGGCCAGGAGATCACAGTTCGATTCCCAGTCAGGGCATATGCCTGGGTTGCGGGCCAGTTCCCAGCGGGGAATGCACAGGAAGCAACCATACATTGATATTTCTCTCCCTCTGTCCTTCCCTTCCCCTCTGAAGATAAATAAATAAAATCTTTAAAAAAAAAAAAAAAAACCCAAAAACAAATAAACGTCCCTGTGAGGGGAAGCTTCCCCCAATATATAGGAATTCTGAAAGGCCTGTTTTTTTGTTTGTTTTTAGCAATCCCTCCTAATAAGGAAGAATCTACTTCTTTAAAGAAACCTTTTATTTCAACTGTGCTCTCATTCTTGAATATACACACCATACAACCCACTTGGTTGGACAAGTTAAATGATTTCTTAGGTGTGTAATATGTTTCAAGTTAAAGGTGTCTTTATGTATACTTACCTTACAAATTGTATTAAACATTGCTCCCCTTCAAGTGGAAATAAAATTCAAGGAGAGTGGGTATAAAAAATGGAAAAAGGAAATTGACATTTAATATAGCATTTAAAATCATGCTACAGAAATAACAAATTTTCTGTAACCTGTTTTCTTAGGTTACTGTAGTATCTTTAGACTAAAATGTTAGATTTAATGTATCTAGATTTGTGGTCTAATAGCTTATACCATTGCTTATTTAAAAAACTTAATTTTGGAGACAAGGAAGCACAGGTTCAGAATTGAATTTAACAAAGTCCTATATAAATAGAGAGCTGTAGTTAGCATTTATCTCTTTTATATATATATGAATACTTTCTAAGCTAAATATTTTTTATTTTAAATTTCATTTTAGATTGCAAGTGAAACTCCTTTAGATGTTGTAAGTATTAGTTCTTTCTACTCCCTGCTGTGTAGACTATTATAATTATTTATTTGTCTGCTCTCACTAGAGCTGTAACCTCTTTTATACATTCCTAGGAACAAAGATAGTGACAGAAATCATGTAAGGGGGCGGCGGGTGTTACTTGGTGGTAATTAAATAGCATTTCCCTCAAGCTCTTAGTATTTAACCCTCCCTCAAAACTCTTAGGCTGTGGTCCTCACCACACTTTCAGGATGATCTGTTCGATAAACTTGCTGAGGCGAGTTTTTATGGTAGAAGGGTCTGAGATTTTTTAATTCATATTCAAGTATCAGGGTATACTCCAAAGTGGATTTTAACCTGGGGAGAAGGGAGTAGGAATAATTGCTATAGTATATCTGAAAGTATCATTTTTGACATTTACAATGCTTTTATTTCTCAGTTAATGGAAACCTCTGGAACAGACATGCTGAGTGATTCAGACAATAGAGCAACAATAAGCCCTTTGCACTTGGCTGTAAGTACTACTTTCACAGCCAACTCGATGGCGGGTTTACTGAAAATATGTCTGTGTTGACTCAAACTAGTACCCAGAACTTTTGGTCCATGTAATGATGATCATGGAGTTAAAACTTTAAGAACTTCCTTATTGAGATAATTCTTGAATGCACTTTTATGTTTTATTTTGTTTTAAATATTCTTTTGGCTTCCCCCAAAGCCTAACTAAGCCAAGGGAGAGAATATACCTGTAATGCAAATTTTAAAATGCACTCTCATTGTGAGTGGAATGGCTTCTAACTTGCTAAGCAAGTGGTATAAGAACTATAGTTTCTGTAGTATTTCTACAACTTTGTGTTTAGTTTGTGATCTTGGGATGCTAACTAGGCGTGTGTTCACTGGCCCTTCGATGGCTTCTGCTGTAAGATTTGGCCGTGTGATGTGCGGTGTTCCTTTTAGCTGGGGATGCCTCTGAATTTTTCCTCTCAATGTCAGTCACTAAGAGGAAGAAGCTGGGGGAGTGCGTGACAGTCCTTTAATGCAAATACAGGAAGAATTACCTTGGGAAATATCAAGCAGACCCCACTCTACTTCTTTCTGTCCTAAAGGAAGAATTTGGTTTCTGAAACAAAGCATGTTACAGTTGAGGGAAGGGTGGGAACTTTGAGAATCAGGAGACTTGGGTACTGTCACTAGCTATTTGTGAGACCTCTGATTTTTAAGTATAGTGAAATGCTTATAGAGCTGGGGTCCCCAGTCCCCCCCGCTGGCTGCAGACCAGTACTGGTCTGTGGCCTGTTAGGAACCAGGCCACACAGCGGGAGGTGAGTTGCTGGTGACGGAGCAAAGCTTTGCTCAATTACTGCCTGAATCCCAGCTCCTGCCCCCCCACCATGGAAAAAATGTCTTCCACAAAACCGGTCCCTGGTGCCACAACAAAGGTGGGGGACCACTGTTTCAAGGGTGTTACTGAAGTTAGTGTGGATTACTCCCAAGTTCAGTGATCCATTTATTTTTTTCTTCTCACGTAGACTATTATTATCTTTATCTTAATACTCTCCTTGCATATTTTCTAGCACTGACACATGTACATTGACTCTTCAGCTTTGTTCTTCTCACCACTTAAATGTTCTAAATAAGAAGGCATGCTGAAGCTTTCTGCTTTCTTGCCCTTTGAGTCTTTGGAAATACTGTCTACTATCCAGAGTTGTATAGTAAATAAGTCATGTAGAGGACAAAGCCAGCATGGAGAAAATAGCCATTTTATTGTTGGTGGCAAGAAGTGAAGTCTGAGCAGATGACTAGGCAGTTCTTGTGAGCAACAAGATTAAATGTGATCCTAAGACCGCAGAGCTCAGTGATCTCCAGTCACGTAAATCTTTGAGATAGTCAGAAACATCAAAGAGCTCAGTAAGGCCTACAGCAACTTTACTTCTTGCTGGTACTTTCTGGCGTTTCCATAAGAAATGGCTTTACAGCCCTTGGATGCAGTGCAGAGCCATCCTCTAGCTAGTATCTTTTAGCATCTTTTTTCATATCTAGTATCTTTTTTTTTTCCAGATTAGGAGCAAGTGAGATTTAGCTCAAGTATGGTAAAATTTTATGTTTTTTTTTAATTTCCAGTAAAAAAGTCACATGTGATAATTTACCTACCTGCTAATCTTTAGGTGTGAATAGTATCAAAAAATAATTTATGAAAGTCCTTTAGCTACAAAGTGGCAGTGTGAGTGAACTAAAGAGAACATTCCTTTCATGCCAGAACTGTCTTGTTACTGCTTTATGTCCTGCTTGGCAGCTAGTCCAGTGAGAATAAATGTTCAGTTGACATGTTGGTTTTTTAAATGAATTATCTGTAAAGTCTTTGTATCAGGCTGTGTAAAAAGCAGGGCTTCGATCTGACAAATCTTTCAATATTCTTACTCTGTGGTACAGCTAGGACAATGCCTGGCATGTGGCAATTATTTAGCAGGGCTCGGTCTAAGTATTTTGCTAAAAGAAATGTTTATTTTTGAGATATGGCATATTACGCAGTAGAGGTATCATTTTAATTTGAGAAATCAGAAGACTTAAGTACTAGCTTAACTTCAGTTGCTGTTTCTACTTTGAGTATGGTGAAGTTTTCTCAGGGAGTTAAGAGGAGCATTGAACTGTGATTGAAAACACAGACTTTGGAATCATAGATTTAGGATGAAAGCTGTAATTGAATCCATGTCCCACATCCACTGAATGTCTGCCATGAACCAGACATTGTAGACTCACGAAAAGATCGTATCATTTGAATTGTTATTATTTGCAGAATATTTATTCCCTAACACTGTAGTATATTATTTGACTGTTTAAAAATTTATAGTTAACATTCTGAATTCTCAATACAGAAATTTTATGTTATCTCAAATGTAATGTGAAGACAAGTTTGCTTGCTTTTTATGTTTTCCAGAGTATCTGCAAAGTCAGTCTAAATATGTGCAGTTTTTTATTAATTTATATTTTTACTTATCCTAGGCCTACCATGGTCACCATCAAGCATTGGAAGTATTGGTACAATCCTTGTTAGATCTTGATGTGAGAAATAATAGTGGAAGAACACCCTTAGATCTTGCAGCATTTAAGGGCCATGTTGAATGCGTGGACGTACTCATCAATCAGGGAGCCTCAATCTTAGTAAAAGATTACGTTTTGAAGAGAACGCCTATACATGCTGCAGGTATGCAAAATATTGTGCATGATTTTATTTACCGCTTCCTGTCTGATACTCTTTTCTTTTTCAATTTGACCTATTGCTTTTGTCTTTTTGTTCCTTCCTCCCCACTAGACTTCCTATTTTTACTGTATTCTAAACAGTAAAATCATTGTCTACCTTAGAAATTGGATTTATGTAAGTCTAACTCTGAAGTACTTTATTAGCAAAACAATACAATAGTTTTTACTTTTTAGTGGAAGTTATTTTAGGTTTGTATGTGCTTTTGCTTTAACAGTTGGTAAACATTTTGACTTACTATACCAGGGTGCTGCATTAAACATTTATTTAGTTATAAAACACCTACCTTATGCAAGACCTACTCTGGTGTGATTTTGTGATGTTGCAGATGTGTGAAAATGCAAAAGCATGTAACCATATTGTTGTGATGACTCGGTACCATCTGAGTATCATTACCAGATGCGGATTCTCTACAGGGATTACTACAAGGTGGTATTCATTTTAAATAACCAAGACTGGTACCCTTAAAGAAACCTATTTCCAAGCATTTTTCTTTTCTTTTTTTTAAAATATATTTTATTGATTATGTTATTACAGTTGTCCCATTTCTTTTCTGTCCTTTATTCCCCTCCACCCTGCACCTGCCCTCCCATGAACATTCCCCACCTTACTTCGTGTCCATGGATCATACATAAAAGTTCTTTGGCTTCTCCATTTCCCATACTATTCTTAACCTCCCCCTGTCTATTTTGTATCTACCATTTATGCTTCTTATTCCCTGTACCTTTCCCCTACTCTCCCCGCTCCACCTCCCTGCTGATAACCTTCCATATGATCTCCATTTCTGTGATTTTGTTCCTGTTCTAGTTGTTTGCTTTTGTTTTTTTTTTTTTGGGGGGGTGGGTTTATGTTCAGTTCATAGCTGTGAGTTTGTTGTCATTTTACTATTCATATTTTTTATCATTTTCTTAGATAAGTCCCTTTAACATTTCATAGAATAAGGGCTTGGTGATGATGAACTCCTTTAACCTGACCTTATCTGGAAAGCACTTTATCTGCCCTTCCATTGTAAATGATAGCTTTGCCAGTTAGAGTCATCTTGGATGTAGATCCTTATCTTTCATGACTTTGAATACTACTTTCCAGCCCCTTCTTGCCTACAAGGTTTTTTTTGTCTGTTTGTTTGTTTTTGATTTTGGGTTTGTTTTTTTTTTTTGTTTTTTGTTTGTTTGTTTGTTTGTTTGTTTTTTGTTTTTTTTTTTTTTTTTTTTGAGAAATCACCTGACAGTCTTATGGGAACTCATTTGTAGGTAACTGTCTCCTTTTCTCTTGCTGCTTCTAGGGTTCTCTCTTTATCTTTCATCTTGGGTAATGTAATTATGATGTGTCTTGGTGTGTGCTTCCTTGGGTCCAGCTTCACTGGAACTCACTGAGCTTCTGGGGTTTCCTGGAAGTCTTATTTTTTTCATCAGATTGGGAAAGTTGTCCTTCATTATTTGTTCAAATAAGTTTTCAATTTCTTGCTCTTCCTCTTTTCCTTCTGGCACCCCTGTGGTTCAAATTTTGGAACGTTTAAAGTTGTCTTATAGGTTCCTAAGCCTCTCCTCATTTTTTTGAATTCTTGTTTCTTCATTCTGTTCTGGTTGAATGTTTATTTCTTCCTTCTGCTCCAAATCATTGATTTGAGTCCCTGTTTCCTTCCCGTCACTGTTGGTTCTCTGTACATTTTCCTTTATTTCACTTTTCATAGCCTTTACTTCTTGCTCTATTTTGTGACCACACTCAACCATTTCTGTGAGCATCCTGATTACCAGTGTTTTGAACTGTGCATCTGATAGGTTGGCTATCTCTTCATTGCTTAGTCCTATTTTTAGAGCTTTGATCTTATTCTTTCATTTGGGCCATATTTTTTTGTCTCCGCGCCTAATACATAGTAAACAGTAGAGACTCAGGCATTCACCAGCCTGGAGCAACTCATGTCTCCGCATTATGGCATAGTATGTGGGGGAGGAGTCCAAGAGGGAATAATACTGCTTGCTTGGCTCTCAGCCAGCTTTCGGTCACTTCCCCTACTTCCCATAAGCAAATTGAGCCCTTCTGATGCTGATTCCTGGGTGGGTGGGTTTGTGTTTGTTCTACGACCCTGTGGGTCTCTCCAGTGGAATGTCCTGTGAGGCTGGGGGTTTCTCCTGCCACCTCACCCCCTGTAGGTTTTTACGGTTAGAGGTTTTGAGGCTTTATTTCCCTGAGCTCTGGAACCCTGGGTTGCACAGTCTGTCTCGCTCTCCAGTTGTTCCTACCAGTTTATCCGCATGCGAAAGTGGGACCGCCTAGTCCACCAGCTGTAGACTCACCCAGCCCATCAACCACTGCCTCGCCCACCCCAGTTCCACCGGCTGCCGAGAGTCTTCTCCTCCCCTGCTGCCTATCTCCACCCCTCCTACTGGTCTGGATGAATGTTTCTTCATTAACTCCTCAGCTGTCAGACTTCCATACAGTTGGATTTTCTGGCAGTTCTGGTTATTTTTTGTTTTTAAATTTGTTGTTGTCCTCCTTTTGGTTGTGTGAGGAGGCACAGTGTATCTACCTATTCCTACATTTTGGCTGGAAGTCCCAAGCATTTTTCTCATCCCCAGTTTAATTAGATTCATTTCACTTAGTTGATTTTTATGGTGATCCTTAAGTAGACATTTGAATATTGGATTTTGCTTCTAGTCTTTTGGGAAACTTGCATTTTTAGAAGACTATTGGTAAAGCTACCTGTTGTTCCAGAGCAGCCTTTCAGAAATTATCAGATATGTATGCAGTATTTAAAAACAGAAATTTTAATAATGGGTTAAAACTCTTAATGTATGAATATAAACTGCTATACTATAAGAATAAAGGGTTAAAATGCTATCATTTTCTATTATTAAAAAAAAATAGAGTATATATCATTCTGCAACTTGAAAAAGTACACCTCACTTGCAGAGTTAACGCTTTCAATGGCATATTTTCACTCTTTAATATTTAAACACTGAACCAAGACATTAGCCAGTCACTCAGAAGTAACCAGTGTCTTATACTTTGTATGTCCTGGCCACCAAAAGAAAGAGCTACAGGTTACTGATAAATGCCTGTTTTTTTTTAGTAAATGCAAGCCTTAGTCCTGTCAGCCTTTTAGATTCGGAGATCTGCTTGTAAGGGAGCATCTTACTCGTAAGTTGTGAAAAGGATGCTAAGATTTTTTTTTTCTGGAAGTGAACTATAGTTCTTTTATAATGACCAGCTAAAAGGTGGGTTAAGTGACAGAGTTTAGTCTCACCTAAAGTGTCCAGAGATAGAGTCAGTTCCAGGGTTAGTGTCTGCAGTGGTGTCAGAACCCTTGAGGATTCTCTGTTGTCCCCTTGCCTTTGCACTCATGTCACAGAGTGACTGCTGCTTCTCCACAGGATCACACCTAAAATCAGGGGCAAAGGAGGACTGTTCATTATCCAGAATAAAAATATTTCCCAGAAGCTCTCTAGACTTCTTAACACCTCCGTGGTCAAAACTGTACCAGTACTCACCTTGAAACCAGTCACTGGCAAAAGAGGAGTTACTGTGATTGACTTGGTCTCATCATGATTTCATCCCTTGTCTGGAGGCATTCCCCCTTCCCTGACCACATTGCCACCATAAGAGAGCTAAATAAAATGATCATACTCCTAGCAGGGCACATAATGAGTCATGGGTATGGCCGTGATTTACCACAAGGAATTTATATCTATTCAGTTTTATCAGTGCAAGCAGTGGAGACTTTCTTACACCTATAGACATTTTTTTCTTTCTTGTTTATTAAATTCAGTGAAACCATCCCAAAATTATATCTAGAAAATGTGTTCTAAGATGGACATTTTCTATTTTATTATTACATATAATTACTGAAATTTTTAAATATTACTTTACAGCAACAAATGGTCACTCAGAATGCTTACGACTACTAATAGGAAATGCAGAGCCACAGAATGCTGTAGATATTCAAGATGGAAATGGACAGTAAGTTTTAATAACATTTAAATTATTTTTAATATGTTTGTTAATACTTTTTGCCCGTTTTAGTAAGCCTGTCATAGTATGTAACTGAGTAACATCAAATACAGTTTTTTAATTAAGCATACTTTAAAGTTTCATCATGAAAAAGAATATTTAGGAAACAGGTGAATACACTGTGTGGTTTTCATGGAGTGGAGTCTTAAGTGGTTAACAACTGAAGCTCTTCCTGTTGTTGCCCAGGACCCCTCTGATGCTGTCTGTTCTCAATGGGCACACGGACTGTGTTTACTCACTGCTGAACAAAGGAGCCAACGTAGATGCCAAAGATAAATGGGGAAGGACAGCGTTGCACCGAGGGGTGAGCAGAAATAATCCCATTTCCTTTCAAAATGTTTCTGTGGCCTCATTTTGCCTAAAACTGAACTAGGCTGTGTTTTGGGTTTTTCTTAATTAAATTTGTACCAAATAATCTTTACTGTTTCTTTCAGTACCCTAGTTTTAGAATGCTAATTTTAAACAACTATAAAGCACAATTTAATCCAGAGAACAGTAATGTTGGGGGAGATTTTATTTTATTTTTTATTAATTTTTTAAAAGATTTTGTTTACCTATTTTTAGACAGAGGGGAAAGGAGGGAGAGAAAAATCTATATGAGAGACATCAATTGGCCACCACTTGTTTGAGCCCCTTCTGGGGACCAAATCCAAACCTGCAACCCAGGCATGTGCCCCAACCGGAATCAAACCGGTGACCCTTTGCCTTGTGGGATGATGCCTAATCAACCAAGCTACACTAGTCAGGGCATTGGGGTGGCGGGGATTTTAAATGCTAAAACCTTGAATAGAGTTAATGTCAATTTTACATTTTTACATTATCACAACTATTTTCTTAAATATCTTTTTCTTGACTTTTTCACTTTTGAAATGTCTTTTTTATTGAATTTACGTTCTTCTCTTCCTGGTTTTCATACTACTTATATTTTGGTAAAGTTACTGCTTTAACTTAATCCTTAAACCACTTCCAATAAAAATACTGAATTATTAAAAAATGATAAATGCCTTGATTGGTAAAAAGATAAGGGCAATATGGACTTTTAAAAATATGGAATTAAAAATGATTTAATTAGCTGTAATTGGCACGTATTACCCAACATAATATATTCAACTACATACAAACAATTTTTCTTTCAGGCAGTTACAGGCCATGAAGAATGTGTAGATGCATTACTTCAACATGGTGCTAAGTGCTTATTTCGGGATAGCAGGGGCCGGACACCCATACACTTGTCAGCTGCCTGCGGACACATCGGTGTTCTCGGAGCCCTTTTGCAGTCAGCAGCATCTGTGGATGCAAATCCAGCCATAGCAGACAATCATGGATACACAGCACTTCACTGGGCGTGCTACAATGGTTAAGTATACAGATACAAACTTACATTAAATGCCTGTTATGTACCAAGCAGGGACAGCTATCTGTAACACATTCTGAGATTCATAAGAATGACATGTTTATAAGGCAGACTTAAAGTTTAAGGTTTGTGGGACGCCTAGGAATAATGTACTGTGTAGTCATAGCTTACTCCTTGTTGCTTGTCATGCTAAAACCAAGACACTAGTTGTCATAGATGTTTTGACATAAGTTGTCACTTAGTTTGAAATTTTTTTTAGACCTTTGGTTCAATTATTTTTCATTTTAAGATACTTTTATGATATTATTTCCAATTCTTTTATATAGTATGCTTGTATTTTGATTATGTTATTTTACTTTCCTTAGTGGTAGTTTCTTTTTAAGATTTTATTTATTTTTAGAGAGAGGGGAAGGGAGGGAGAAAGAGAGGGAGACAAATACCGATGTGTGAGAGACATCTATCAGTTGCCTGTCGCACACACCCAACTGGGGACCTGGCCCACAACCCAGGCATGTGCCCTGACCGGGAATCCAACCAGTGACCTTTCAGGTTGTATGTAGGCCAGCACTCAGTCCAGTGAGCCACACCAGCCAGGGCTTCTTTAACTTTCTAAATGGACTTACTTTAGGGAAAAAACTGACAAAGGTAGGAGAAACAATGAAAATGCATCACATTCTAAACTGAAATGTCTGTATGTTTTCTGTGCACATTACAAGATAAGATCCTATACCAACAGTAACACGTGTGCTCAAAATTTTAAGAAAATAAAATCCTAGGAGATCATAGAAGTAGAAACTTAGAAACTTTCCTGGTTAACTTTGCTGCATAGTTAGAACAGACTGACTTTTACCTTCCAAGAGGCTAACAGTCATAGTTAGTCCTTTTACAGATAGGCTCATTAAAGGTTCTCAGAGAAGTAAAAAGCTTTTTTTTCTTTTTAGTTATAAATGTTTAAAGTCTAGTTTGGTTTTTACAACTAATTAAAATAATTTAAGTAATGAAGCATGTTGAGAAGTATTAATTTTTTCCTTTGTAGGGGCCATAGATTTCTCCAGCACATTACGTACAGTGTAAACACCAATCCCCTCGAAGTTCGGGCTTAGCGCTTTCGCAGAGAGGTGGCGGGGTGGGGAGGCGCACTGAATGTCGGTTAGCGTTCAGGCGAGTGTGCGTTGTGAGAGCATATCTACAAAACCAGTTCACGGTTGTAACAGTTTTCCCTCAACAGGCAGAGAAAGTACAAATTTTGTCTTTAAATAAATATCTACTTGCTTTAAAAAAAATAAGTATAGTGTCTGTTCTAAAATTCAGATGACTGCCTTACCAGAAGTTGAGGTTTCTGTCTTTCGTAATAGCTGTTTTATTGTTCTTTCACTGGGAGCCATTTTGACAAGTAATGTAAATTTGTGATGAAAAAGGAGAACTGTGAATCTTGCACAGTTCTAGTTTAATTGTTTTCCTAAGTATTTTCTAGGTATAATATTTTAATATTCATATTAATAGTTCTTGTGTGAGAGTTCTCTTCTTTTGCTGTGAGAAAGTTTTGCTCTCTTCCGAGGCTTGTCCTGCAGCGTCCGTTGGCCATCCTCCAGTCTGAGTATTGGAGGCGCCATGGAAAACTTGAACAGTTAAATGTATCGTTAATTCAGAAGTTCGGTTTAGTCGGTTTCATTTACTACTACCTCAGATCCTTACCCAGAACGGTCTTGAAAACTTTAAAACCTTTGGATTTCAGCCTCTCTTTTTTCCTTTTCAACTCACTAAGTTGGTATTAAATGAGTATAGTGGAGTGGCTAAAGATAAGTCCTAAGTCAAAGAAGACACTGTATTTTACCGTTGAAATTTGATTTGTTTTTATAATGTGTCTTGAAGACATTTTATAACTGTAAAGAAAACCAAAAACATGTAATATAGTAGAAAAACATCCGCAGATGTGAATTTTGTTTATTTAAGGACTCAGTGAGATAAAACTATTTTGAGGCAAACTTTTGTTGCTTGAATATTTTTTTTAATGTGTTGGAATTAACCATTGGAAGGACCACGCAGTAAGGCATTTTTCCTCAGGTAGCATTTAGTTGTAGGTAGACTGCTGCAGCTGCCCTTTGGGGAATTGCTGTCTAACATTCTTTATCAGGTCTTCATGCAGAACCCAAGTTCCTGAAGGGAGTTTCTGCTCTAGCACCACTGGATTTAGACTCCCTAATAAGCACATCGTGTACAAGAGGGAAGATTTTGCATGAATGTTTGCCATTTAAATATCAGAACAGATGTGTCTAATTTCCAGACTGTAGCAAAATTACGACGGTTCGGAATTGAGCTGGAAGAAATTAGATGTGTGTTGGCTATATGCAGTAAGAGACTGTACAGACAGTCTAAAATTAATACCATATTTATAGCCAAAAGCCTATTTTATAATTTGGCATTCTGAGAATAAAATATGTAAGATGGTTTTGCTTTGACTGGTAATTACTGTACAGCTGAAAAGAAAATTGGGAGCACTCCAACAGAACAGAAAACAGTATTTCTCTCAAAACTGAAATGGAATGATGGCCAAGTTTTAGAAAAGAACTAGTTATACGTACTAAACTTTAAAGTTCAGATTTTTGTTTTATGTAATTTCAATCACAGAACTTAAGAGCACTTACATTGTCTTGTTTCTTTTAAAAATTTATCAATTTTTATGAAACTTGTAAGGATCCTCAATATCCCTCTGAAACATGAAGAGACCAATTCTATCACTTTTTCATAAATTAGGACATAAGGTTTTCAGCTTGATATGACCCAACAGTCATGCATTTTAAAATAATTATCTACCAAAACAAAAAAAGAAGCTTTAGTGAGAAGAGTGGGAGATTTCTTAGTGGCTCATTTTAAAAGTTTACAATATCAGCTTAGTCTTCCCCAGACTACACCTTGAAAGTTGGTATACTACGAAAATAAGAAACTCTTGAATCAACACTGGACAACTTTCCATGGTTAATTTTTACTAATGAGTTAACATTTGGAGAGAGAGAATTAAATCAGGGTTTCTCAACATCAGTCCTGTTGACATTTTGGGTCAGGGAATTCTTTGTCTGGAGAGACTGTCATGCGTGTTGCAAGATCCCTGCTTCTGCCCACCTAGATGCCAGTGGCATCCCCTACCCCATCCCTGATTGTGGCAACAAAAAATATGTCCAGGCGTGGAGGCGCAGAATTGCTCCCCTTGAGAACCGCTGGATTACAGAAGAGAACCGACAAGATGGAGTGCAATTCAAGGTTTCCTAAAACTTTCTTTTTCTGGTAAAAACGATTTTAGGATAAAGATAAATAGAGCTATTGTTTGAAAATGTTAGAGTAATTTAAAAAGAAAAAAAATCTAGACTTAAACTGTGTCAGCCAAATATTAAGCCATGGAAATAAAGAGGCTATATAAGAATCTAATTTATTCCTAAATCACATACCAGATGACTCGTGAAATAAAAGAAGCAACATTTCATTTGCAGTGATTAATTAGTATAGCGGTTGGGGTATTTTTACTAAAACCCTGGCTTTGAAAATGAGGTTAAGAAAATCTAAGGTTTGGAGGACACATGGACAAAACTAGGGGTGTTGGAAAGGGGCGGAGGAGGGGAGGAATGGGTGGGTGGGCTGGAATGGGAATAAAGGATAGAAACTGTACTGAATAAACTAAAATAAAAAATTTTAAAAATAAATAAATAAAATGAAAGAATGCATTTAAAAATAAAAGAAAAGAAAATCTAAGGTTTGGGTTTTTCCCTGTTTTCAAAGTTACTATTAACAACTGGGCCTAATATCTGTCAGTAATCAATATATCCTTTAACTCAACAATATCATTTCTGGGAAACTGTTACACAATACTTGGGTGTTTTTTTTTTTTTAAGGTACTGGAATGTTTTGATAAGGTCACACAGAGAACTGTGACGTTATCACTGTAGTAAAGGACCTCAAAAACCATAATTAGAGATTAAATCATTTCATGATACACTTAGATACTGTGAAGTTCTTCTAAACATTTAAGAATAAGATTTTTATATATGGTACTATAAAAGGATATTTACAGCTAATAAAAATACTAAGTAAAAACAAGTTGCAGAACTAAACATCCCATTTGTATAAAAATAAAAAATGAAATGTGTGTTTGCGTGCATGCGGTTATATACATGCCTAGAAATTTTCTGGAACTGCTAAGGTGCTAGTAGTTACAGTCTGGAGAGGAACTGGAAAAACGGGGGTGAGGACAAGGACATTTACTTCTGAACACTTCTGTAGCATTTGTATTTTACCATTAGATCATTACTATAATCAGAAAATATTTAAATTTTGAAGTTAATCATGCTGTATAAATATATATTGTGAAAGTTATACTGTATAAATTTGACTTTTTAAAAATAATGATCAAATAACTAACTGGCCACCATTTGAAAGAATAATGAAACTAATTTTTTCCTCCCACAAAATAAATATTTGCTGTGTCAATAGTGAACTCCAGTAAAATTATCATAAGAAGTTATTGTACTCAAGGTTTTGAGGTTGTACTTCTGATTCCAAAGCCTTAAAAAGTGTGATGTTTAACAGGTTCATGGATTGGTTATTTTTAATTCAGTAAAGCGTCATCTTACTTGTATAAGGATATGTGGCTGTGTGTGGACAATTCAGCATTTTGGGGAGATTTTAATATCTGATTCTCATTTACTTATTTAGGTCACGAGACATGTGTAGAACTTCTTTTAGAGCAGGAAGTTTTTCAGAAAATGGAAGGAAATGCTTTCAGTCCATTGCATTGTGCTGTGTAAGTAAAGGCAGAGTGAATCGAATTTGATTTGACTGTTTAAGAAATACACCATTGCTGTGAGAGTGATCACCTTATTACCTTACACAGGATAAATGACAACGAAGGTGCTGCTGAGATGTTGATTGATACATTAGGTGCCAGCATTGTGAACTCCACAGACTCGAAAGGAAGGTAGGGGTTCGGCTGGGTAGAAAATTAATTAAATGTTGATTTTTATGTTTGTGAGTATAAAGCACTATGAAATCTTAATTATGTTCTCATTATAAAAGACATTTCTATTATTTTTAGTCACTTTTTCCTCTTTTTAAAACTTGTAATATAAAGATTTCCCTTTTTTTAAAGAGGTATGTTTGTTACCAAATGACTCTTGTTAATCAAGTATTGTTGGTGAGGTATTGTTAACATTTTTCTATAAAGAAATAAAAGCTGTAAGAGAGTCCAACAATTTTAATAGATGGCAGTATTTGGGTCAGGATTTATTTATTTCAAAATTTCCTTTAATGATATAACATTGTTTAGTAGTTTTATACGTTATCCTTATTTATATTAGTTTCATTAGGGGTATTTTAAATTATCAGAAAAACAAATTTTAGTAAATTCCATTCTGTGTATATCTGGGCAGTGCTTTTATAGCCTAATCTGTAACCCCTTGAAAATTACTTGTCGTAAGTTAAGTAATAACTTTGTTGAGAGTATATGCAGCATAGAGCTTTAGTCAAGTCTTTTCCTTTCTCTGCATTGCAGAACACCTCTCCATGCAGCCGCCTTCACAGATCACGTAGAGTGCTTACAGCTGCTGCTCAGCCATAATGCTCAAGTCAACTCTGTGGACTCTTCTGGGAAAACACCTCTCATGATGGCTGCGGAAAACGGACAAACGAACACAGTTGGTAAAGAAACTGGTTAAGGCTTTTATTATTCCAGGTCTGTGTGTTGCTTATGTAGAACTTAGATCTCAAGCCTGCTGACTCCAGTTCACCGACTTTTCCACTGCTCTTCCTACCACTCCTGAGATTTAAAACCTTTTACATGCTTACCACCGCATTTTTATTCAGGGCCACAATGTTTTTGTTTGCCCTACTGGTGGAGTAGTCTGCTTCCGCGAGGCACTGTGAGATAGCAGCTTAGACACTGGCGCTGGGCTCAGATGACTGAATGCGAGTCCTACATCTGCCGACTGAGTGGCCTTACGCCTTGGTTTTTTATAAAGTGAGAAAAATAACAGTACCCACTTGGTAGTGTTGTTGTGAGAATTAAAAAGGTATTATTATTCCAGAGCACTTGAAACAGTTTTTGAAATTTAGTTAGCACTCACAATAGAAATGTTAGTTTCTGTTGTTAGTGTCTTTGACTTACACAGCAGTAAGACTATATGTATATATTTATATGTATGTTTTATATTATAGTATTTTTCTTGCACTTAAGTTTTTGGGAGAGGTATATTTTTGCTTTGTATCTTTATTTTCTCTGCAGTGAGTTAGTAGTAAGTAACCATAAGAATTGATGCAATTTTTCCTCCCAGAGATGCTGGTTAGCAGTGCTAGTGCAGATCTGACTTTACAAGATAACAGTAAAAACACCGCCCTCCATTTGGCTTGCAGCAAGGTATGTACACATTATAAGGATATGTTTTTATTGTTAATGTCAACAGAGCCACTTAAAGTTTTTCCACTTCACTAAATTGGACAGAGCTAGGAACAAACCTCTCTAATGATCCCTCACAACAGATTTCTTCTAAAAAGTACTGACAGGTTAGGCACCATGGTGGATGAAAGTCTCCAGTAAGCTAAGTAAGTTTTAGAGCATTGGCCTAAACATAATTATGGTCTTTCGCATAATTATTCTTTCTTCAATCTCTCTGATTTTAAATATTCTTGTCCTCTCCCCCCAATCTCATTCCGTACTTAGACAAGTGTATAAGGCCAAGAAAATTCATGGTGTGTGTGTGTGTGTGTGTGGTGATAGACATATTATGTGCACTAGAGTTAGAGTATATTGAGTGTATAAATTTATCTTTAATGGTGCCCAAATTTTTTAAGAATTATTTTCCATAACTTTAGGGTCATGAAACTAGTGCCTTGTTAATACTGGAAAAGATAACAGATAGAAACCTCATCAATGCAACCAATGCAGCCTTGCAAACGTAAGTACTCTGTCTAGTGAAAACCTGGTGACCTGTAATTATTAAAATGCTCAGAGGGTTTTTCCCTATCGTGGGACCATTGGAATCAGTCTCATTCACACTGTTCATAATCGACAAAATTCATTTCTGTAATCATAACAAAAGGCATATTACTGAAAAAGCTTTTGAACTTGAAACTTTATTATTGAAAATAATGTGGTTTTCTCAATTCAGTTTTATGGAGGAAAGTAATACTGTTCAGTGTGTTTTATGGAAGCACAAGAATAATGCATTCTTTTGATACTAGCAGTAAATGAGTTAAGTTTTTTGTGTGTCTGTAAGCTAAAGAGGTTTCAGAAAGAATCAAGTTATTAATGTGAGCAGCCAGGCTGTAGGTGACCATTAGATCTTACATTGACATCTCCCGTTGTCCTCTCCCAGTTTCCACTTGCTGTGATGCTCTTCCCATTCATGTATCGATTAAATCCCTTGAGGCTTGAAAAATTAGTCATGGAATCTGTAAACTGTTTTCAAGGGCTGTTGGAATTGTGCTGTTGCAATTTACAGTTTTTATTGTATGTTCTCTTCCACCTGTTTGCCAACCTCATTTCTTAAAACAACAACTTAGAATGCTGTTTAGTTGGTAAAATCATTTTAAACATTAGTCTTAGAAGGAAACTAACAAAAAGTTTTAATAAAGGCAGCATCTTGGTGATGTGGCCCGATGCGAAGCTTACGCACAGTGACAAGTGACAGTGCACTGCACATGGGTTCTGCTGTCCCTTGTGCCCATCATTATTGCTGTTGGGATGAGGCACGCACGCACGGGCATGCACGCATGTACATGTACTATTTTCCCCCCAGACCTCTGCATGTTGCTGCCCGGAATGGGCTCACAATGGTGGTTCAAGAACTTTTGGGGAAAGGAGCAAGTGTGCTTGCGGTCGATGAAAACGGTAAGTAGGTTCTGTATCTTCTTTACTTAACTGTGTCTCACTAGGAGCTTTTATTTTTATTTTTTTGATGGTCCATATTTGAAGCAAAGTACACTTGGATGTCGTTTATTGGTCAAAGAGGAGAGCTGAAATTAACACTGAATGGCAAGAGAAACGAGAGGTTCATTTAAGAGATTAACTGAATTTCACATACCTGTTAAACCAGAATTAGTGTGTATTGACTTTGTCATAATTGCCAGGTTCTTACCTAAAGCTAATATTCCCACTTATGTGCTAGATTGTGTCCCCTTCTGCCTACCTGAGATGATCACTGTAGCATTTCTTCACTTTTGTGTCCCATAATAAACATTTTTTGTGGGAATCTCCCTAGATTATTCTCATCAGTATACAAACATTGTTTCTCTGGCCCTAAAAAAGTCTCATTAATCCCACTACTCCTACCAGCTGCTGCCATATTTGTCTGTTCCTCTTTGCAGCAAAATTACTCAAGAGTTGACCCTCCTGCCCTTCCCAGTTCTTCTCTCATGTCATTCCTTCTTAAGTCCCCTGCAGTCAGACTTCGCCGGTGACCTCCGCAGTGCTGAGCATCAGTTCTTCGTTCTCATTTTACTGGATGTGTCAGAACTTGGCACAAATGATTATTCTTTTTTTTTTGAAAATAGGAATGAGGATGTTAACATGAAATTAAATATACACATGAATGAGGGAGTAATTAGGGATGTGAAGGTTGCAATCTTCCATAGCAGGTGTAATATTTCCACCAAATAATCTTCATATTTTCTTATATGCTACTCACTGCTGCTTGGATAAGTTGGTGCAGATCACTGTGGGGCAGGAAAAGAGGGAGAGTCATAGTAAGTATCTGTGATTGAGGTGAACCCCGTCTCCATTCACAGGTGCCTGGTTCCTTGAGTTGATAACCAGGTGAAGGTGTGCAGCTTGCTATTTGGATGGTCACATTAATTAACCAGGATTCTCTGGAACTGAAAACTTTTTTTTTATTCATTTTCTTTTATTAAGATATAACTCACATGCAACATGATATTAGTTTCAGGTATATTCATTCTCTTTAGTAAATTTTCTTCGCTTGGCTTTCAGGCCTCAAGACTTCCTTGGTTTTCCTCCTGTGTTACTAATTATTCTTAATCTATTTTGCCATTTCTTTCTCTTTTGCACAACTTCTTAATTTTGGAGGGCTCTAGGACTCAGTCCTTGGCTCTTTCTGCTTTCCTGTCTCCATTCACTCCTTAGGGTATCTCATCCAGGCCCTTGGTTCTAAATACTACCTGTGCTGAGAAGTCCTAACTTTGTATCTCCAGCCCTTCTCATGATCTCCATACTCACAGATCGGCAGTATAACTGACAGTACCATGTGGATCTCTGCTAAATAACTCAAACCTAGTATGTCCAGAACTGAACTGCTAATCCTTTCTAACTGCCCCCTGCCACGCCTGTTGTCCCCACAGCCGTCCCCATCCCCGGTGATGACAATTCCCACCCTTGTAGTTGCTCAGGGCTCAAACCCGCAGTCATCGTTAACTTCTGTGTCTCACACCCAGTGTATAATCCATCAACACACACCATTGATCCACCTCCAAAATTTGTCCAAAATATGCTCAGTCTTTTCTCCTCCACTCCTACCACCCTGGCCTGGATCCTTTTTTAAAAAGTGTGAAAAGATATTAGTCCTTTGAATCTCAGTTCCTTTTTAATCCTTATAATGGTCTACAAAGTCCTGCACAGTTGGTTTGCCGCCCTGTACCTCTTTGATCTCACCTCCTGCTCTGCTCTCTGCTCTGCCACGCCGGCCCCTTCACACCACGGGTGGACATGCATCGTGATTTTTGTTCTGGCTGCTCCCTCTGCCCGGAACACTCTGTCCCTAAGAGTCTGTGACTAAATCCCTCACCTGTTTCCAGTCTTAGCTCAAATGTCATCTTCTCAATGAAGCTTATCCTAACTACCCTATTTATACTACAACCTGCTGCATGCACCTACCACCCCATTCTTGGTCCTTGTTAACCTGCTCTACTCTTTCCTTTTTCTTTTTTCCATAGAGCTTATCTTCTAACACAGTGATTTTTCAGCCAGTATGCTGCAAAAATTTTTAAAGCGTGCAGACCCTGACTACTTAGTCAGGGCCATTGACTACTTTTCCCTTAGATTGTCAAATTAAAAAATAGCAACAGTCAACACAGCAATAGCCATCTGGTGTGAATGAATCAAAACTATACCTTTTTTTTGTCAGATCAGCAAAAAACATAACACTATATTTTTTGGCGTGCCGTAGAATTTAGTAATTCATGTATGTATGCCATAGAAGAAAAAGGAAAAAGGCAGAAAATCGCTGCTGTAACCTGTTCATGTACAGTTTACTTTTTTATGTCAATAGTGTGTCTTCCCATCAGAGTGAATGTAAACTCCGTGAGAGCCTGCAGTCTTTGTCAGAGCTGTTCACTGACGTGTTCTGAGCACGCAGAGGACCCACCCCACTGGACGTAGTGGGGACTCTGGATGCTTGTGGGATGAGTGTGTGTGCCAAGCACACTGCTGAGCTCTAGAAACACAATGTCGAATGAAGCAGACTGCTTCCTGGGACGGAGAAGAGTGTCAGTGGTGTCACAGTGCACTCCGAGTCGCTCAGATGGCGTCCGTGTGGGACGCCGTCTGAGCATGGGAGGGAGCGCGCAGACCCTTCTTTGTAGGATTGGGGAAGGCATCCCAAGATAGTGACTCCTAAGCCAAAATCCAAAGGACAAGGGAAAAGTGGGGAGAGAATTTTCTAAGGAGAGAGAGTAGCATACTTAGAGATAAGACACAGACCATTGTAAATACCGAGTTATTAATCAGGTGGCATTAGGAAGATAGCAGTAACTCTGAGGAGAGTAAGATCAGACTAGGAAAACGGGTTACCAGTTCCAGGGGAAAGAAACTCTGTAGCCAGAATTATGGTAGAGGTTAGAGATGGAAAAGGTCAGTGTTTCTAAAGGTCTTACAATTGGTCTCACTGGGATTGGTGAGAAAAGAAGTCTCACGCAGCCCAGCTCGGAGAGCTGTGTGGACGGAGATACCATTGTCTAAGAAGGCTGTGTAGGAGGAAGAGCTAGGTTCGCTTATGGACTTGAGAAACAGTTCAGTGGAAACCCCCAAGTCACTAATTAGATATATCTGGAGCTCAAAAGCAAGAGCTAGGTTGGACATAGATATTGGGGACTCCTTAGTATATGTAGTCAGGACATCTGTAGACGTGGTTAATACCATCCACTAGGATAAGTTCAGACTCGCTTCTCCTTAAAAGAAACTCACAGTCGGCGAATTACATTTCTGGAAATACAGCAACTATGTAGATTAAAATGAGGAGCCTAAAATTAAAATGCTAATCCACCTATATAGGATATTTGACCACATTGTGAGGCTCTGAATCAACAACTGATATGAACGTTTTTATTGATCATTTTTAAGATTTTTATATACTAAATAATAGGGAAAACCGTGTCTAGATGTGTGACAACAAATGAAACCATAGACTCAAACTTGAAGACATTTGCTGCTTAAGTTCCACGTGGGCTCACACAGTGTGCTCACCAGCTTCGCCCCCACTCCATCCCCAGAACTGGGTCTCGTACCAACCTAAGTACCAACTGTCTCCTTACTCAGTTACATTGATAACTTCGTGGTGCCTTAGGGCTAACTTTCTTCTGCCAAAGAAAGGGATAGTTACAAAGGACACATTTGTTTTGACTTAGGAGTTTTAAAAGTTCACCTGTTAAGTTGACCTGCTGTTTCTTCTGCAATGCACTGTGACCCTCAAAGAAAAGTCGAAAACGACAGTGTCAGTTCATTCAACACATCTCTTTTGAGCACCTGCTCAGAGCCTCATTCATGATTCTGCCTCTTAGATTTCCCAGCATATATAAGCGCTTAACTCGTACATAACTTAAAATTAATGGTAGGGGTGTTGCATCATTCTGAAGGAATATTATGAAACTTTTCTGTGGGTGCAGATGGATACAGATAAGCTGTGAGATCCCGGGAAAATCATCCATTTCAGGGCCTCCGTTTTCTGTAATGTAATCTTGTAAGATCCCTGCATTAGACTTCTGACTTTTCTCTTTTTCTACTTATTAGAATTTTCTGAATCATTTTAATTAACCAATTTATTATAAGGCAAGTAATTGAAAATATATGTAAAGATGAAAGTCTTTAGGCTTATTTCCTTACATTAGTGAAATGTGTCTCAGGGTGTTTAATTTTTTAAACTTTATCTTTTAATTCTAGGTTATACCCCAGCTTTGGCCTGTGCTCCCAATAAGGATGTGGCTGACTGCCTAGCTCTCATTTTGGCCACCATGATGCCTGTCTCATCAAGTAGCCCTTTATCATCCCTGACATTCAATGCCATTAATCGTTACACTAACACCTCAAAAACGGTCAGCTTCGAAGCCTTGCCCATCATGCGGAATGAACCTAGCTCCTATTGCAGTTTCAACAACATCGGCGGGGAGCAGGAGTACTTGTACACCGATGTGGATGAGCTCAATGACTCCGATTCAGAGACCTACTGAGAGCTGAGCCGGAGGTCTTGAGGGAAGAGTTCTGACACTGAGGCTTCAGACTGTGCTTTTTCAGGGAAAAGGCACTTTTTTATTCACGTACAAATCCAACCTAAGAGGAAAGATCGCAGAGTGAGCAAATATGAGAAATGTGATGACATTAGGAAGAAGAATTTTAAAGGCAAGTTTTACAAAAGGAACTTCTAAAGTCTTGAAATAGACTTGACCAGAGGAAAACACTTTGCTGTTAGATTGCTTTGTGGAATTGTTAATTTGGTTTTGCAGTGCCAGGAGTAATCGGGACACTGTGCACCCTGATCTGCTTACACAGCAACACTATTGTAAAAGAAGAGACGAGGACACTAGATTTAAATGTTATCGATAGAACTACAATTAAACGTAAGGGCAGTACAGTGTGGTACAGTAGGCATTGTGTGCACAGCAAGTTGCCAAAGGACCAAATAATCGGAAGGTGTTTTAATGGGATGCCGTTTTGTGGGAACTGGAGTAGGTGAAATGAGACCTTATCTAAACCAAACTTTAATATTTCTGAAAATGAAGCTGAGATTTGGTTTTAAATGTTGATTTTTTTAAAAGAAAACATCTGAAAGCCTTCGAATCCTGTATAAACATGAGAAAGCAGATGTATTTTTACATTTTTTCTTTTACATAAAAATTTTAAGATCCAAGTTTTATAATGTTAGAATTGAAAGCCAGCTGACTGAGTATAGTCAGGGTGGGAATACTTAAGCTGCAGACATGAGATAGGTTGGAGTCAGGCTGTTGCTCAGTTTTGAAAATTTAGGTGTTAAATTGAACTATTTTTGTTTGAGAATGTAAAGAATTTCCTAGAAGAACATTGCAGAAAATCCAAAATCAGATGATATTCACCCCGTTGCAGTTAAGTGGTCCTGGGGAAGTTCTCGGTCAACCTCACTGCTTTGGGTGGTGCCCCTTCACCACCCAGCACTTCTGTGCCCCTCCATGGATCGGGGGCTTCCTGTTGTTACTGTTTTGTGAAGGATCAAACCCCCTGTTATTGACAAATTAACGTGACCAGATCTCTTGGAGATTATTTGCATATTGGACAAGATCTAAAGTACTGAAATCTTTAGATCCTATTCAGAGTTGGGGGAAAGAAGCAATTGCCTGCCAAACTGGAAGACTACCTTTTAAGATAACAGAGAGAGAGAGAGAGGGAGAAGGCTGACATTTAGGCTTTTAAATAACAATTTACATGGTTCCGCTTTTCCTGTAACTGTCACTTTCCCAGTGAGAATGATTTCACACGCGTAGAGGGTCTTACAGGTCTGGGTAAAGTTCCATAGATTTTCACAAAATGATACCCAATTTTATTTTATCCTTTTTGTATTGTAAAACTGGAAACTTTATGACATTGTAAATTATCAGCTGGTTTTTCTGAATATAAAGTGTGAAAACACAGAACAGTATTTTGATCTATTTGATAATTTTGTGGGTTTTTTGAAGAATTAATGAGCATGTACATAGAAATAGTGACTGCTTGAATACTGTATTTACTTGCACTCTTTCAGTACATTAAGATTCCTGTATATTTTAGAGTATAATAAAACACAGATGTGAGTTGTATTTAACGAATAATGTATTTGTATCTGTGCATATTCCCTAAAAATCTATAAAGTTTCTAGGGCATTGACTACTAGATTTTAAGCATTTTTTCTAAAATATTTACAGAAATTATAAATGTAATCCTCCATCTCTCCTTTATAATATAAAAAAGTCATAAAAGATCCTTCCTAATTATTAGAGGTAGGAAGGCAAATATGCATTTTAAAGACAGCAGATTACATTTTCTACTGTACCTTTTGAAAAAAGAAAAAACTCAAGAGGATTCTAAAAGTATACATATGTGTGCTTTCTCTTTCCTTTTAGGAATTCTCCTCTGAATTCCCTGAGGGAATTTTCTAGAATCTCAGAATTGAAAGAGACCTGAGGTTCATCCAGTCTAACCTCTTAACAAATGCAGGAGTCCCTTCTACAAGGGTGACCTTTCCACCTTGAACACTTCCAGTGACTCTACCTCACCAAGCAGTCCATTCAGTTGTTGAGCAGCTCTAACTGTTAGAAAGGTCTTCCTTAGATGGAGTGAAGCCTCCCTCCTGGTGACTTCTGTCCTCGGGCCGGGTCTGTCCTCCAAGAGAACACTGAGAACGTTGAAAGGCTGAATCTCGTGCTCTCTGCCATGTCTTCTCTTTTGCAGGCTGTTTGACTCATCTGCGCTGATTTCCAGAAGGACTCATAGACGCTCTGTTAGATTTTCCACATCTACTGAAATCCAAGGTGTAGCTATAAAGTAACAATCTGTTTTTAATTTATCCTCACACGTATCAGAGCTGAGATCTTGCATCACTTTGTGTAAATGATGCAATTACGGAAAATATTGGTGAGGTGGTTC
Source organism: Trachops cirrhosus (assembly GCA_028533065.1). Taxonomy (NCBI): domain Eukaryota; kingdom Metazoa; phylum Chordata; class Mammalia; order Chiroptera; family Phyllostomidae; genus Trachops; species Trachops cirrhosus. The sequence continues at coordinate 24,522,513 of CM052544.1, forward strand.
TTTGGATTGTCTGTCCACTCAGAAAATTACTTGTGCCGTTGCTCTGGGATCGCATTTTGCGGTAGTCTGTGTCCCGGCTTGCTCAGACACTTCCTTTGGTCTGCGCCTGCTGAGGGGAACCCAAACCCCGGGAAGGATTGGCCAGCGTTGGTATTGTTGGGGTCAGTCCTTGGACTGCTTGAATGAATGAACACAGCACCACAGTAAGTTCCTTTATAGTTACACCTTCTATGTCAAAGGCATTTGTGTCCTGCTCTGTAGTGGTTTTTAATCCTCAACAGACCAGAAAAGCCTATTTGCTTTTTTAACTTCTGCATGAAAGATGACATCTGAAATACCTGACGTGTATTTTCCTAAAACCAGCTTCTGCTCCAGAACTACTTTGGGGGAAGTGGTGGTTAAATAGCAAATGGCCTCCTTTAACAAGACATTCAGATCAAACAGTGCCATTTTAGTTCAGGAGATCTCTAAGTGTAGCTGTCAATTTGGGGTTTAATTTGGCTTATATTGGAAACTTTTAAATAAAAGTTTTTTAATTCAATACATCAAGTGTCTTTCTTTTTTACATGCAAACTTCTTTATCTTTTAATGTCTAATTAGTGTTCTGACTAATTCTTTAAAAACTTGAAATTTCAATAAAGCTGTTTTGGAATTTAGATGAACCTATCTAAATGGGTTTTTCATATATATATAAATCCATTGAACATATAAATCCATTGAACATAGAGTGGGAATGGGCAGAAAGCGAGCCTAGAAACTGGTCCTGCCTTTTAGGAGCTCACACATCATGGAAAGTATAGTGAAGTAATTTCTCCTTCCATACACCTGGAAGGAGAAAGTATAACTGAAGTAAAGATGAACTAAGGAAGTTCAGAGAATAGCCAGATCCCTTTGGGAAGGAAGATCTGAACAGGCTTCATAGGAGAGGTGGCATTTAGGCTTTAGCAAACATTTAAGCCTTCAGCAAACATTTCTTGAGTACATACTCTGCAGCAAGCACTTTTTTAAAATACTGGAGCTACACCAGGGATATGATAAAGCTTATAAAGTCCCTGCCTTCAGGAAACTCATATTTTAGGGAGACAGACAAGAAAAATATGGTATCTGAGATTTAATGTAGCAGGGATGGGGGAGTGGTTCATGGTGAAAGAACACCTTGCCCATTTATGCACTAGGGGATTGCAGAAAATGATACAAGGCACCATATAATTTTGCTGAGAAAGTGGGAGAATGTTGAAGTAACAAACCATTAAAGGCAAGAAAGGATACAGAGAGGTGTTACGCTAATCCACAAAAACAAATCTGAGAGTTCTGTTGAGGTTAAGTCTCCCAAAAAAGCATTTATGCTTTTGTTTGTCTTTTGTTGTTTCATTGGGTAAGTTAACCCAAGAATCATTTGTCATGTGAAAACAGAGGGTCTGGGTTGATCGAATGTGTCTCTTGGACGCCTGCTGGCTCAGCCATCCCCAGTCCACAGCACGTAACTTGCTTTGCCTTCAGCTAAAATGGAAATGGCACAACGCTTGGGGTTGGACGGGGCAGCACTAAGCTCTGAAGCTTGGTCTTTATGCTAATGTAATAGGCGGCCACCTCCCAAAGTGGGCGGTTGGTTCGTTGCTGGTACCCAAAGTAACAGCAGGTACTGCTGAGGAATGTGGCCTCAGACCTCGTAGGAACTGCCTTTTTTTATATTGACCATAAATCTGTCACTTGATGTCCTACCTGTGTAACCTGGTTTGGGTCCCCATGTCTGCCACTAAGGTGGCAGGAACCAGTAAGCATGAGAGAAAAGTTCATTGTTCTAATGTTTATAGTAAGAAATGCCAAAATCTAAGAGAATACGAATGAAGAGGATTCAAGGAAAAGGGGTTTCTAGCGGAGAGCTTTGCGCCTCATGTACGTTCCAGTAAGTGCTAGGGGCATGGGAAGAAAAGCCATCATTGCCTTCAGTAAGGTGACCGAGAAGAATAGGACCTGAGACACTGCAAATGGTCAGATAGCTTTTGCCAAGTGAGGTCAGTGAAAATGGCAGAGCACAGACCTCTAAGTCTTGGTAAGAATGGTGACCTTTGCAACATTTTCACTTATTCTAGTTGTGTTCTCCCAGCTCTGCAGTAGCCTTGACAACGAACAGCCAACATTCCTGGCTCGGCGTAACAGCCACCAGAGGGAATGAAGCAAAGCTAGAGATCTTTCAAAGCTTCGTTCTCAAAGAATTAGCATTATTATATCACCATCTGGAAAGTATTATACACCATGAGTATCCCTTATGAATACAGATGCAGAAATCATCAAAAAATCCTATCAAACAATCTATCAACACACAATTATTTATACCAAGACTGAGTGGGATTTATCCCAGGAATAAAAGATAGTTCCAACATAAAAAACTAAATTGATGTAATACACTGTCAACACAGTAGAAGAAAGGAAATGCTTGATTATTGATGGAGAAAAAGCATCAGACAAAACTCAACACCCTTTCACGATGAAAACAGCACTAGGAATGGAAGAAAACTCTCAACCTGATAAAGAGCATCTGTGGAAAGCTCACAGCTAACAACATACTTAATGATGAACAACCGAAAGTTTTCTCCGTAAGATCAGGAATAAGACAAGGCTGTCCACTCTTACCACATCTACCCAACATTGTGCTGGATGGAGGGTCTAGCCTGAATACTTATGGTAAAGAAGAGATATATTGAAAAGGAAGAAGTTTAACATATTTGTAGATGACATACTCTTGTATATTGAAAATCCTAAAGGATCCACCAAAATGTGCTGGTAAGTTCAGCAAGGTTACTGGATGCAAGATCAATATATAAAATGAATTGTATTTTTATACACTTGCAGTGGACAATCTAAAAATGAAATTAACAAAATCATTTATCATAGCATCCTCCCAAAAAACCTTGGGAATAAATTTAACAAATCAAGTATAAAACTTGTACATGAAAACTATAAAACATCATTGAAAAAACACCAAAATAGACATCCTGTGTTCATGAATTGGAAAACTTAATACCATCTAAGTGACAATATTCCCTAAGTTGATCTATAAATTTAATGCATTGCCTATTCAAAATTCCACTGCCTTTTTGGCAGAAATTGACAAACTGACCCTAAAATTCCTATGGACCTGCAAAGGACCTGGAATAAATAGCCTGAACAGTTTTAATGAAGAAAAACAAGACTCGTGCTTCCCAGTTTCAAAACTTCCTGCCAAGCTACAGCAATCAGGATAGTGTCCTTTCTTAAGGACATACAGTTCAGTGGAATAGAATTGAGAGTTAGAAATAAACCCACATGTCTTGGTCAATAGATTTCAAAACCGGTACCAAGACAATATAATGGGGAAAGAATAGTTTTCAATAAATTGGGGCAGCTAGATGTTCATGTGCAAGAGAATGAATTTGGACCCCTATGCACAACATAACAAAAATTAACTTTGAATGGATCATAGACCTAAATGTGAGGACTGAAACTCGAACACTTAGAAGAAAACGTAGCTATAAATCTGTGACCTTGGCTTAGGTATGGTTTTTATGCCTAAAGAACAAGCAACCAAAGGTAAATTAGACTTCATCAAAATTAAAAACTTGTCTACGAAAAGACACTATCAAGAAAGCGGAAAGACAACAGAATGGAGAAAATGTTTACAAATCAAATGTCTATTAAGAGTCTATCTAATAGCCAGAGTATACAAAGAACTACAATAATGAAGAGACTAACAATTCTGTTTTTAAAATTGGTACAGTATTTCAATAATTTCTTTAAAGAAGATATACAGATGTCCAGTAAGTGCTTGAAAAGATGTTCAGTATAATTAGCCATCAAGGAAATGCAAATCAGATGGATGGTGAGAAGCCACAGCCACCAGGATGGCTATAATAAAAAAAAAATAATAATAATAAGCACTAGCAAGGATGTGGAGAAACGTGAACCCTCACACATTGCCAATAGTGACGTAAAAAGACACAGATCCTTTGGAAAATAGTTGGCAGCTCCTCAAATAATGAAACCTAGACTTACCATACGACCAGCAATTGCAGTCCTGCATATATACCCGTGGAAATGCAAACACATGTCAACACAAAAACTTTGCCTGAATGTCCACAGAAGCATTCTTCATAATAGCAAAAAAGTGGGAGCAACCCAATGTCCATCAACTGATGAATGGGTAACCAAAACCTGCTATATCCATACAAGGAGATATTATTCCACCATAAAAAGGAATGAAGTACATACTACACAGGGATGTACCTTGAAAACATTATGCTAAGTGAAAGGCAGCTGGAACAAAAGGCCACCTCTTGTACGGTTCCATTTATACAAAATGTTCAGCCCTGGCTGGTGCGGCTCAGTGGACTAAGCGCTGGCCTGTGAACCAGAAGGTCACCAGTTTGATTCCCACCCCATCAGGGCGCACTCCTGTGTTGCAGGCCAGGTGCCCATCTGGGGGCTGTGAGATGTTTCTCTCCCAGAAGCATGTTTCTCCACCTCTCTTTCTCCCTTCCCCTCTCTGAAAATAAAATCTTTTTTTTTATATAAAATGTTTAGTAGAGGTAAATCCAAGAGATAGAAAGTGTATTAGCGGCTGCCAGAGGGTGAGAGGAGGGGCAGGGAAAGTGGCTGCTCTTGGTTATGGGGTTTCTTCTGGGGACGATGACATGCTCTAAAGGTAGATGGGGATGGTGTCTCTGACTGAGGATACTCAAAACCATGGATTTGTACACTGCAAAGCGGTGAATTTTACGGTATTTAAATACAGCTCAGGAAAATGTGGAAAAGCAGTTATGACATTTGAGGCTACTGGAAACCCGAATACTGAGTAATTGGTCATGTTAAGGAAGTATTGTTCATTTCTTCTGGGTGTGATACTGATAATGTCATTATGCTTTTACAAGTAGTCCTTTTAGAGGTACTGAAATACTTACAAATGGAATGAGGATGATGTCTGAAATTCACTTCAAATAACATGAGACTTCACATCCAAAACTGTCTGGTAAACTTGCACCTCGTGCTCAGGGCTATGAAACCACGCTGCTAACCACGCTGCCCCTGAAATTAGACTTGTCTTGCACCTCGTTAGCAGAACGGGCCCAAGGTTGTACCTGGTTTGTGGCATTTCATTCACCTACTACCCATCTCACAAACCCAGTTTGGGGATAAGAGGGTCAGAGCTAAAGCAATTATGGTGAAATTAAAGTATTTCATAAATACCTTGAGTGTAAATGAAACGTAAAATGTTCCCAAACATTGCTCCATCGAGTCAAGCCCTGCCAGAACTATGGCACTTATCAATCGGTAGCTGTGCAACAGTGGTCCAGGAACTAACCTGAGTTCTTTGTAGTTTGTTTTTCAGACCTAAAGCCACACCACGAACCAGAAACAAATTCAGTACCTGGTTGGGAAAGCCCCTTCCTGCATCCCACACGCTGGTAAGTGCTGCACAATCCCAGAACGCTTCACTTCCTGGCAAGTACCCGGACATCAGTGTTCCAAAAAAAGGAGAAGAGGGCTGCTAACCCACACCCTGATTGGTTAACCCCAGCAACTTCTACGTGCTCAAAGGAGCAAAAACCCATCAGTCCCGCATCTGGGACCGCATCCCAGTGTTCTCACCCTCTGGGGAGAGAACTCAATAAATCTGCCTTTGCTTTTATCAGTTTCCTGGTCGAAATTCTTTTATATCAGGAGATAAGAACCCAAAGTCGTTAGTGACATTTATGCTGTGCTGGGTGCTGGTCCTCTAGATGAGAATGGATGTTTTTGTAATTGTGGCTCTTAAAAAGGCGACAGCTGAAATAATTTTCTAAAAACTCAATCCTTATATAGAAAAATTTTATACACATGCATTTTTAATTAGAAAAATAACGTCTCAGCCCTGGCCACATAGCTCAATTGGTTAGAGCATCTTCCTGATACACTGAGGCTGTGGGTTTGATCCCTAGCCAGAGCACATACAAGAATTAGTAATGAATGCATAAATTGGAACAACAAATCGGACTCTCTCTCTCTGTCTTAAATCAATCAATAAATAAAAATGTTTCAAAATGATGTTTTAATGTTCCAAAATGGTGTGGTTCTGTGGGTTGAGCACTGGCCTGTGAACCAGAAGGTTGCCGGTTCAATTCCCAGTCAGGTCACATGCCTGGGTTGCAGGCCAGGTCCCTAGTTGGGAGCGTGTGAGGGGCAACTGATCAATGTATCTCTCACATGTTGCTGTTTCCTCACTTTCTCCTTTCCTTCCCCTCTCTCTAAAAGTAAAATTTAAAAACTGTTTAAAAATGGCAAATATTAATTGGATCTAAAATTTTCGGCAATTCTTCCCATATAGCCATTCAGCAGCCTTCCCTATCCATACCACCTGTTTTGCGTTTCCTTCTCACAGACGTTAAACAATCATTACTTTAGACTGCCTCCAAATTTCGATGGTCATGAAGAACAAGGAAATATAAAAGTAGATGTAAACTATTACATATTTACCATTTCAAGGGAGGCCTGTGGAAAAATTCAGTTTTGTTTAAACGGCAATATTTGCTTATAGAACTGAATTTAGTGAGGTTACTATTGAGTAAAGAAAGCATGTGTCAATTTCACATCAACTATATCCAGACATTTTTCTTATTACAAAGTAATACATTGCAGTAAAAAAGTTAGATGAGCAAAAAGGATAAAACAAAACCATCCACTATCTCACCACTAAGAGATCATAAGAAACACTGAAAGTGATTTTATTTTTCTAACTATGAATATGAGCCATGTTTTCTAAATGGGGTTATATATTGTGTTTGTAACTTGTTTTTTTTACTTGCTATATTATAAATTTTTCCCATGTCAACATATTGTATATAAATACAAAATAATAAATATATGTGGTGTTTAATAATTTCCTAGTGTTGAAGGTGCCCTTTACCTTTATAACCTTGATTCAAGCACCTACTTAGGAGAATAGGTGCCGAGAAGCTTGCTCAGGCTCAGCCACAGTGGAATTCCCACCTGGCTGCGAACTGCAGAAAGGGGCAAACACACAGAACCCCACTAGGTTAGCGGAAGGCAGCAGAGCTGTGTGGCCACATTCGTGGACTTCGGAGGCAGACAGGCCTGCCTCAGTGACTTTTGGCAAGTTATGCAACGTCTCTGAGGTCTCCTCAAGTCTGTCACATGCAGGTGAAGCATTTGTGGTCTCAGTGAATATCCGAGTTGACGGCCTCCACGTATTTAGAGGAAGGGGAGTGACACACGGTAGCCACTCCGAAAGCCATCCTGGTACACACGGCCTGGGTTCCACAGCCGGCTCACACACAGCGGAGGGCCTCGGGCCTGCTGTTTCGTCTGTTTGTAAAATGGGAACAATAAAGCCATCTCAGAACCATTGCAAAGGTCACATGTCACTATGCCCGGCAATGGGAAGCACTCAGTAAATAAAAATTGGTATCAGTATAGCAGCCTTCTCTGAGCTAGAATTAAAATTAGCCCACAGGTTATTTTTTTGCTTGTTTGTTTAGTCTTTTCTTTTTTTTAATTTTTTATCGTTGTTCAGTTACAGTTGTCCTGCCTTCTTCCCCTTGCTCTCCCCTACCTCATTCCCCTTCCCACATTCAGTCCTCCCCATTGTCCATGCCTGTGAGTCCTCTATTCGTGTTCCTTTGTTTGCCCTTCCCCTCCTTTCTTTAGCCTTTTAATTGTTTTTTATTACTCAAAAAAGTATGTTTTAAATTTAGATTTTCAACTGTGCACGTGCCTTCAACACTTTGCCAACGATTTTCTGCTCCTCACTCAGGAAAGCACTTCAGCTTGCTCCTGTGGGGGACGCGCTAAACACACTTGGACCCCACGGCCCTGCTGACAGGGGCGTTCGCTTTAGCCAACCTCACTAGAGCGTTAGGTCTCAGAGCACCAACTCCCCGAAGTTGGCCTGCAGTGCCTTCCCCACCTTCTTGGCATAAAGGTAAACAGTTCTATTCCCAGGGGCTCGGGGCAGCCTAGTTCCGTTACAGGCTGTGCTGTAGCCTGCGGTGGGGTGGCAAATGCTGGACCTCTGTGAATGCCTGAAGACACCATCTCCAGAAGAGCTGCCCACAGGTTCTTTTACACCCCTCCCACCAGTGGGTGGGGCCTGTGTTTCCTCCCCTGGACTGTAGGTGGGCTCTGTAGCAACTTTACCAGGAGCAGATGTGGAAGTGCCATGTGCCCGTTCCCGGCTCCAGCCAACCGAGACTGGCAGCCACCCCTTCCAGTCTCATTCTCTCTGGAAAGCCCGAGGTGTCCTGTTTGCAGGCTGACTCTCCTGAGACCATCGTGCTGGAGGAGCACGTGGAGAGGCCCAGCGGAGCCCACCAGCTGCTGCTGCCCGGTGCTGGCCTGCTTCCAGACCCACAAACCCCGGAGCAGACTAAAATGGTCATTTCAAGTCATTGAGTTTCAGAGTAGTTCCCCGTTACTTAGCAATAGATCATCACAACACTGATTCTGAAAATCGGAACGTTAAACAGAGAAGCTGAGAAGGGGTGGGGAGCCTCCAGTGGGGGCGTGGGGGGGAGATGATTCATGTCACACATTCTGTTTTACAGTGTTCTATAAAAAGAGCTTCCCCGTCTGTGTGGCCACTGTTTACTTCCTTATTTACTGTTAGAAACAACTGAGGGAAAAGAATGAGTGTCTCCGAAGGTGTTTGAGCTAAAATCATCTTACGGAGACAGGACCACAGGCCTATCAACGGGCACTCAAGGTCTCACAGCAAGCGAGGAGGAAGCCAGGCCTGGCCCACGGACTCTCAAGCTTGTGCTTTTAAAATTGCTTCTTAACTTTGTTTTATTTTGTTGTGCTGCTGCTTTGCAGGAACAAATCTGGTGGCATTTGTCCACATTACCCATTCAACATACATTGACCTTCTTATGAAAGGTCTGAAACAAAAATTTGACAGGGGCCCAGAGACGGGGGCGGGGGCGGGGAGCACAAATTGTGGCACATTAATTATAACACAATGAAATTCTTCATCCTTTTCAAATTCATTCATAATGCCAAAATAATGACTTCTTCTATCTTTGTCTCTATACTCCTTCAACCCATAATTATCCTTCCATGCATCACACCCCAGCGTGTTAACACTCAGTAGTTTAAATGAAATGCACATTATGATCCCAAGACGTATTCTTCTCTGCTTTTTGTTTTTGTTTTGTTTGATGATCAGGAAACAATTTGGACTGCAACTGTTCTTTGAAGACATATTTTTACACACAAAAAAAGGCTTTTCTGTCAGAGTTTCCCCCTTTTTGTGATGTGTCTGTCTTTTGAAAACAGATGCAAGGGGGGTGAGCGGGTGGAGGTGAGAGAGGGTATGGGGGGATAAATGGTAATGGGAAAAAGTAAAGGTATTTAAAAAATAAAATTTTAAAAAATGAATACAAAACTACATTAGAAAATGTTAAGTTTAAAATGAATAGTCACAAGGAATGACTTTTCCCCCTTAAGTTGCTATTTACTCACTTTAGTATACATTTTATAAATTATTTTTTCTTGAATTATTGTTTATTGTGGTCCCTTGGTGAGTCCTCACGACTGGTCCTGAGGTGTGACTGAGTTTGGAGGAAGGGGATCCTGGAACCCGGCCAGCAGCAGCGAGAGGAATCACCTCAACCCACAACGCCTACCCCCTGCTTAACACCCTCCAACTGCTTCCCCTGCAAAGGCAAGCTCCCACCGCAGGCCTCCCGGCGCACCGAGGCCCCGCCTCCCTTTCTGACCTCAGGGCTCCCTCACTCGCCACTGTGGCCACCCCGGCCTTTTTCAGTTTTTAACTGTTTAGTTCTTCAAATGACTTCTATGGTTGATAAAAAATCAGTTCCAGCTATCATTTGCTGCATAACAAATTACCTCAACACTTACTGACTTAAAACAACAATCAGTTATTTTGCTCAGGAATCTGCAATTTGGGCCATGCAGGGGAGGGGAGGGAGGCTTGTCCCTGCCCCGCAGACCTCAGCTGAGACAGTCAGTTCACAGGGCTGTGGCACCGTCAGTCAGCTGGGAGCCTGACTGGGCTGAGGGTCAGGGGCCTCGATTTCTCTCCACGTGGGTTCCAAGGACACAAGTCCCAAGAGAGAGCCAAAGGGAGCAGGACCGTCAACCATGACCTAGCTCTAGAAGTCACAGTGTCATGCAGAGGTGACATTCTGGTCATTGAGGCAGTCACAAAGTCCTGTGCAAGGTCGAAGGAAGCAGCATAGACTCCACCTCTTGATGGGGACTAGCAAAGTTTTGGAACAGCAAATGGAACTGGAAAGATCGTTGCAGCCATTTTTGGAGATGCAGTCTGCCACAAACATCGTCACTGGTGTGTGTGTGTGTGGTGTGTGGTGTGTCAGTCCTGTCGACATGCACACTAGGGAATAAGCTCTGTCTAAAGGTTACAATCTTTTCTTACGTGACTCTGCCGTCTCCACATTTCCCGTTGAGGACTTTACACAAAGCTAATGCTTAATTATAGCCTGGTTTTATGTGAGTTGGAAGATATCCACGGTTGAATCAACAATTTTTAAAAAACTAGAACCCCTAGAAAATATCTTAAAACCACCTGTACATAATTTTCTCTGTCTTTGATTATCCGGGTGTCCCTCGGAACCCTCCAGTTTTCCAGACAGCGGTGTGAGCTCCAACCACCACAGCGCAGCACCCAGAGATCACGCGGAGTGCGGATCGTTCACACTTCCGGCAGGTATATTTAGCGTGTGAAAATGAGAAAGGCGGCATCTGTGCTTCAACAAAGCGGTGTCTCCAGTTAACACAGCAGGGCCCCACGGCAGGAGGCTCGGGGGTCAGAAAATAACCTGCAAACCAAGTCGGGCCGTTGAAGGGCACGGCGTCCCAGGCTTCATTCTGCCCCAGTCAGATGACATTTCAGAAGATGCGACACCTCAAGTATTGAAAAACGAGTCATCGGGCTTCCATTGAGGGTTCAGTACAGTGGGAGGTTCAGACAGACACCCAGTTAAGCATAAAAACAAGCAGCAACCCCCACATACGTTCGTCGTTCAGGATGTCAAAGCACCAGATAAAAGAGCATTCCTCTGCCAGCCTTCTCACACTGGAACTGAATAGAGGGATTACTCTCGAAATAATTGTAAATAAATTAATTCGCTTAATAAGTTTTCAGCATTCACAGGAAGCCTCCCACCAACCTTCAAAATTATATAGAACCTGATGAAAGGCAGCCTAATTTAACTGTAAATTATATTTTCTTACTAATTTGTCCTTGGTTAAACAAAAGTAGAGCAATGTATTTGGAAGACAAAAAGTCACCCAGAAAGGGTAAAAATGGGTTAAAAACTAATAGGAGAGGAGGAGAGCTGAGAGTTCTGGGCTGGTAATCTGGAAACTCAGCTGTGCATTGGTCCTGGGGTGGGAATTCCACATTGTAGCTTTGTTGTTGGGCTCTGCTTAGCTCTGAGCAAGGCACTTCCCTCCCAGGCCGCAGTGTCCTCTTCTGTAAAACAGGCACCCTTGCCTATCTCAAGACCTGGTGTGCAGAGCTGATGACTAAGGCCTGTGCACCTGCTTTGGGAGACACACAGCATTAGAGCCGTGGACTCACACTTGACCAGGATCAGGATCCCCCAGAAGGCCTGTTAGACCACAGATTGCTGGGCCCTGCTGCCCCGAGTCTCTGATTCAGCAAGTCAGGGGTGGAGCCCAGGAAGTTGTATTTCTAACCAGTTTCACGGGCCGCTGGTGCAGGGCCCTCCTTTGAGAACCACTGGTCTGCATCACTCCACACTGGTGGGTGACTCTCCACCTGGGGTGTGTCTGTGTCTTCTCTTCTTATAAGGACACTAGTCACACTGAATCGAGGGGCCACCCTACTCCAGTATGACCTCAACTGACATCTGAATCACATCTGCAAAGACCCCATTTTCAAGTAAGGTCACATTCTGAGGTCCTGGGGGTTAAGACTTCACAATTTCTTTGGGGGAACACAATTACCAAAACACCAACGCCAGCAAAACCTTTAGCTCAGCACAGCCCCGGTCGGCGTCTTGGCCGCAGCCTCTTGAGAGGCCCTGGGCCAGAACCACCCAGCTCGTCCACACCCAGCTCCCTGACCACAGACACTGTGTGAATAAATCACGCCCGTGACTGTTTGAAGACGCTGAGCGCTGGAGTAACTGTTACGTGGGACTAGGCCGCTGCCACAAGGAAGGAGACCTGGAAACGAAGACTCAGGCTCCCGTCCTGCTCACAGACCTTCATGTGGCAGCAGCATCTGTTTCCAATCTGGGCCTTTTTGTACCGCATTTCACACTACTAAAACTTTGTTAAAAGTTTTGCAATACATAAATCCACTTTGTTGAGAAAACATTTGTTCGTGTAGCGGGTGTTGGAGCATTTCCGAATTTCAGGGCAAATCACAGCAGCTGACTCACCGCTGCCCTTCTCCGAGCCCCGCTTCTGGGCCTGGCCCCCAGCCTGGGCCTGCAGCCGGCTCCCCGACTGGCTGCTCTTGGGTCAGGGGCCTACTCCCAGTCCAACGTGCGATGGACACAAGGCACTGGGCAGGGCCACCTGTGGGTGAGGGGCGGCCCAGGGGCTTTGCCTCAGCAGCGGCAGCAGGCCAGCTGTCCCCTCTGTGCTGCCTGGGCCCTGGGACTGGAGCGGCTGCGAGCGAGCGGGGCGTGGTTCGCCTTCTCCAGGAACAGGCCTTTTTAAGTGCTGGAGACACCCAGCTCATTTGGGTCTCACTTCCTCTGCCAGGAGAACCGCAGACTGGCCCAGCTGCCGCTGCACGAGGGACTGCGTGGGCCAAGCCGCCTCCCCCAAGTCTGATTTGGCCAAAAATACATCTGATTTCCTGCCTCGATGTTATTACCAAGATTGCCACTTGCTTCCTGAATTTCAGGATCACAGTTGACAAAAGCATATCACAGCCATTAGTCATAGGTGTATTTTTTTTTCTTGAAAATGATTTATTTTACTCATTTTCCCCCTCCTCTACTTTGTTCTGCCACCTGGCAGCTACTTCTTTTTGTTGTAAAAACCATTTTGTTAAAAAAAATCATTTTGTTTTACCACCCTTGTTTTTCGTTCCTCCTCGTTTCTATGTCACGAGTAATTAGCTCTAAATTGTCAGTAGGAAGTCACTAAGGAAAGTTGTAGGTGCTGCGCTCGGAAGGGCAGAATGTGCATCCAGCAGGTGCTGCGTAAATGTTTGCTGGGTCAAGTAGTTCGACGTGTGTATTTAGGACTAGGCTCTTGGTCTCTTTCTCAGGCTGATTTGAATCATATTTGCATGAAGCAACAATATGCATTTTTAAGATAATTTTTGTTCCCTGGGGTTTGGGCAAGGAAGCTAAATGGGTGGCAGCCAGCCACATCCGGAGCCACATGGTCCTGCCAGCTCACCCCGCCGGTGCGGGCTGCACCAGGGAGGGCAGGCCAGCTCTGCCATTGGGTGGGAGAGGCCCCACTCCCACTCCAGGGCATTTCCCAGGGCTTCCTCAGGAATCCGAGATGTTCCTGCTTATCCCCTGGAGACGTGACTCATTCCAGGCCTTTGTGGGCGAGCAGTGAGTCAGCGGGGACTTTGCTTCTTTCCCACATGTATTATTCAATGCACAGTCCACGGATGAGAAAACTGGGGCACAGCGAGGTTTTAAACAAGTTGCCCCAGGCCTGCGTGGTGAAGAGTAAACAGTGAGGCCAAGACAGTAAACCTGGCTAGGCCGACTCTAGGACCTGCGTTCTTTCGTAACCTGCCCAAAATTTCATTTTTTACTTCATGTAATTATGTTCATGCATACATTGCTTCTAAAGCCCCAATTTAAAAAGGGGACTATAACTAGCCATGGCCGGGCAGCTCAGTTGGTTGGAGCATCGTCCCATGCACCAGAAATGTCGCAGATTCCATCCCAGGTCAGGGCACGTACCTAGGCTGCGGGTTCAGTCCCCGGTCAGGGCATGTATGGGAGCAAGCAGTCAATGTTTCTCTCTCTCTCAAATCAATGAACATATCCTCGGTTGAAGGTTAAAAAGGGGAGGGGATATAACTAAATAGCCACAACATTGAGGAGGAAAACCACAGGTGGCTAATTATCCAAACTCTGGAAAAATTATCCGTTTTCCACTTAAAAAATGATTGGAAAGTTACTGGGCATAGACTCAAAGTGACTTTGAAATGTTGGCTAGAAATAATGTAGAAATGAGTGGCCTACCAAAATCTTCACACACTGAATGTGATGATTTTGCATCTGGAGCTAGTATATGGGAGGCCCTAGCTCTGTACCTGGTGGGCTCTCCAAAACACCTGTGGAGTGATTAAATGGAGGAAGGACTAAAGCGGGCCACCCTCCACAGCAGTTCTGGCAACTTCTCTGCAAGAGCTACAGTGCCTCTCTGCAAATTCGAGGCCCTTCTTGGCCGGGGTGGGGGGTAGGGGGTGGGGTAGAACTGAATTCTACCAGCACCATCCCGTCCTGCCCCGTTGGGCAGCACTAAGGCTCTTGCCGAAAGCTAGCATGACTGACGGAGGCCCCTGGAATCCCTGGGCGAGACCCGCTGTGCGGAGAGACTCCTATTACTCACACCTTCCGACCGCGGCCCTCTCCCTGGGGCACCGCGCTCTTTCCCCCTGGGCACGGGGGGCCTGCCGCACACATTCCGTTCACTGGCAGAAGGGCAGACGTGAGAAAAACTTCCCTTCTGTTTCCACAAGCTGCTTCAAAATCCACAATCCTGGTGTGGCTGGTGGCTCTAGTGTCACCATTTCCTCTGGAGAGAATTCTGGTCGACCAGAATGGGAAGAGGGCCCCTCGGCAGCCACTTCCATGGGGGCTTTTGCTTTGTGAGTTTGTTTCTTGCCTTCGAAAAGGTTCGAGGTCCTGGGCATCACTGATCAAGAAGAACCAGGGAAACACACACGCCACTGCTCCGTGGGGGTGTGTAATAGAAACTGTCACTTGTTTTGTCTTAGTTGTTTTTTAAAATCCTCACCTGAGGATATATTTATTGATCTGAGAGAGGGGAACACCAATGTGAGAGAGAAACATCAGTTGGCTGCCTCCCACACATGCCCCAACGAGGACCAAACCCACAACCTCGGTATGTGCCCTGATTGGGAATCGAACCCACAACCTTCTGGTGTACAGGACAATGCTCCAACCAACAGACCCTCCCAGCCAAGGCTGTGTTAGCTCTGCAAGCCAACTGCGTAATGAGAGATTTGCTAGAGAAAGACATGGCTGGGCAAAGATAACTGTGGGTAGAAAATACCAGAAAATGTCTCAATGGTTTGCATGTAAGAGGACGAGACACTGGGTGGAATCTGCCTCCCCTATTTCTTCCCAAAGCTCCCAGGATGGGCAGAGGTGGTCCCAGTGCTGTGAGCTGTGGCCTGTGCAAGTTCAGGGCTATCCACGTGGTGGCCAGCGCCCCGCCCCCACTCCCCGGAGTCCCTCTCATACAACCGCCCATAGAGGGCTGCTGTCACCAGACCAGAGGACAGTTTGCTCTTTCTCAGGAAATAGTGGTCGTTCTCCCAGCCGAGCCGGTCAGGGGTCTCCAGGGTCATGCCTGAGGTCAGCAACAGAGGGAAGATATAGGGAGTGCTGAAGTTCCCCCACAGGTGGAAGTTAAACATCCCTGTGGCCTCTGTGATCTCCTGCCCGCAGGTGTCAAAGCCGAGACCCCCACACTTGACCAGGGCGCAGACTTGCACATAGTAAGTGCCGTGCACGGTGTGAAGGCCATCGAAGACCCCCAGGGCGTACAGCTCTTCGGACAAAGTGGGCCTCTGGTAAAGTAGGTAACAGCAGAGGCCGTTGGCACAGACGCGAAGAGAGCCTTCCTTTTCCCACACGGGGACCAGGGTGAAGTTGTCATACATCATCTCAGAGTGAAACGTGGGAGGAGCATTCATGTTCCATCTGGTGGCTCCATCACAGAGGACTTCCTGAGAGTCCCTCTCACAATATGGGTCACCTGCCAAGATTTTTAAAAATTTACTATGGGATGGGTCCATTGTTTCTGTGGCGTTCTCTGTACCAACGAGACGCTGTGGGTTTCTGGCTACCTGGGCAATTACAAGGTGGCCCGTGACGTGTTCCATGTCATGGTGCCAAACGGACTTCAGGGGCGAGTGTATGCCACTTCCAGTCATGCCCAAGGACAGCTGGTGGATGTTAGCAGCCAGGAAGTTGACGCCGAAGGCCATGGCGAAAGCACTCTGAATCTGAATAGCCGCCAGGAGCGGGAGCTGGTTCATCCAGGCGGCCGGAAACACGATGTGCTTCACCTCGGGGTCTCTGAGCAGTGAGACGGCGGGCTGGAAGAACAGCACGTCAAAGCAGGTGAAGACGCCGAACCTGCCAGCAAAAGGCGTATCGAAAGTAACGTGATCCACCTGGAAAGGGGTGTCAAAAGCTGCCTCGAAGTAGAGGTTGTGCTTGCGGTAGCGGTCCACGAGGGTTCCATTGCTGCTGAACACGACGTTCGTGTTAAACTGGTATCTTCCATCCCCCGGGCAACCGGGGTCACTGCTCTGACACGGCTGCTTCGTCCCGAGATTGGCCACCAGGAACATGCCCCCCCTCACGGCCATGCAGCTCAGGCGCTGGAGGACCTAGAGGGGAAAAAGGAATAGATAAATGGGTAAGCAAATGGCGTTTTAAAATCCTGCGTTTTGTCTTATAATTTTAAGGTAGGAAAGGAGCTGTACTGTGTCCATAATACATAGCTATCATAAATCCAGTAAAAAGCAATCACTGCTGAAAATGTTATAGGATATGAAGAACTCACAGAATAAATACAAATGGCCAAGAAACATCTGAGAAGATGGTCAACCTTATTAGGTCTAAGGAAATGCAAATTATAATAATGATGAGCTGTATTTTTCACCTTCATAATATTGGCAAAAATTCAAAAGATTATTCTACTTTTACGCTGACCAAAGGCGGAGAAACAGGCACTCGTGTACTCATACATGCTGGGAGTGTAAAGTGAACTCAAAATCTTTTTTAAGATTTTTTTTAAGATTTTTTTAAAGGGAAAACTTGGCACTCTTTAAAATAATTCAGGAGGAGGCTGGGGGTGTGGAGGGTTCGAGCAAAAATAAAAGGGCGCGCTCCTGGACGCGGACAACAGCAGGGTGACTGCTGGGGGACGGGTGGGGGGAGGTGGCGGAGGGTGAAGGGGGGATAAATGGGAAGGAAGGAGACTTGACTTGGGGCGTGAACACACAACACAGGTACAGGTGATGTGCTATGGAACTGTGCACCTGAAACCTGTGTAATTTTGTTAGCCGGTGTCACCCTGATAAATTCAATTAAAAATTTTTTTTAAATGTACCTATCCTTCTGCTGAGAAATTCCATTTCTAGGACTCTCATCTGACAGAAAAACTTAGACATTTTGTAAACTATGTGTACAAGGATATTCACTGAGACGTTGTGTGAAACAGCAAGCGTTAAGCAAAGAACGAGCCTCTAGCATGCTAAAAAAGAGGGTGTCAATTATAAAATGCAGGAACAGGAGAGCTGTACTCGGAGGCACACCAAATTGCTGACGGCGGTTTCTCTGGGAGGGAAGCAGGGCGAGGGCTAGCGGTGGTGACAGTGGCTTTCATTCACTTTTTGTCTGTCTCATAAGCATGTACTCCTGCATTTCTTGTGTAGCTAACAAACAGAACAACCCTCAGATGAGAACATGCCTCGTACATCAGACATTCTTTAACGGGGTGCATGTGGCACGTGCAGCCTTGGTTTCATTTTTGGGACCTCGGGCCGCCCTTTCAGTTTCATTTAGCATGTCTTGGCTTTTGGCCCTTGGCTTGTTCCTCTCTGATGCCTTCAGCCCTCGAAGGAGGAAGTCTGGGGTGCTCACACACCTCCGTGTCACTGAATCGATGGGGCTCCAGGCACGGGTTCCACCTGACCACCCGGGGAGTCGGCATGAAGTCCAAAAAGGGATAAATGGATGTTCTTGTAAAGTTGAATCCGTGAATGCCATCTTCCGGAAACACTATGATCTGTACACCCTGTAAGTCAAAAACATCAAAATATGTTATCAGATAATGGGAAGTACCACTTCATTCATGCATTCATTCCTTCATTCATTCATCTGGGAGCCATCAAACAATTGCTGTGTACCAGGACCAGAGGTTAAAAAATGGCAGCTGAACTCTCATCAGGGATCTTAGTCTGGGGGAGGCCATCTCCTGTGGCCTAATTCTGAGGGAACAAAGACAGAGTCCTCTGGGATGACCATGTACCCGGGGGCATGTACAGGGAAGGAGGGCTGAAGGGAGCAGGAGTTTGCCAAGCAAACAGTCAGGGGTTTGGAGTTCTTGGTGGTGCAGTGGGAGACGGGGTCGACTGGAAGAGATCTTGAGTACTGGGCTCATGAACGGATATGTAACATTTCCAGTCCCTTGGTTTTTAACCTTCACTGTGCATTCAAATCAGAGGAGGGACTTCTGGAAAAAAACCAATCACAGGACTGATGCTGGGGCCCACCCCTGGAAAGCTGCTTCTACTGCCTGTGGGCGGGGCCCTGGCAGCAGAGTTTGTTTAAACATCCCCGGTGATTCTAATGTGCAGCTAAGGTTGGGGCCCACTGGGCTGATGCAGACAGCAGCATAGAAACGAGGGCCTGCTCTAACGTGCAATTCTCCAGCCAGGAATTAGGAGGCTCCCTTCAGCATCCTGACCACACCACAGGCCTCATCCCGCACCTGGAGACACCTGGGCTCCTTGTGCTGTCCGCAGCAACCCAAGAAACCCCAAACAGGGCAGCCCTCGGCTTTCAGCGCCCGGGGCCTCAAGCGCCTGCCATTCTCCGCTTGCACAGCTTCAAACGGCGAGCCTGGGACATTGGCCCAAAGTGCAAGGGGAGGAGGAGGGCAGAGAAGGCCTGAGTAATCCAAAGTAACGGGCAACGTGAGTCACTCATTTCTGGAATGCACGGAAAACTTTCTGTGTAACTTTTTTTTTCTGGTTATAAAAGCTTCAAAAGTTTAACTGTAGAAAACCTGGAGACCAGAAAATATAAAGTAAGAATTCATAATCCTGTGACTTACTGTTAATATCTTGACTATTTCCACTCTCTTTCTCTAATTTAGATAATACACGGTTTTCCATCTTGACTTTCTCACTATATAAAACATCAAGATCACAAAGATACCTTCGAAATGTAGCTTGTAACGCCATATTTAAGGGGACACCACAGTTTCTTCCCTGTCACTGAACAGGTGAATGGTTACCGATGTGTTACAAAAAGAAACCCGCAGCAACCGTCTGCACCGAGGGTGTTCGGAGCTCTTCGCGATGAGCGCTGTGCACAGACTCTGTTTGGCTCTCCGACTACCCCCTTGGAATAAAGTCTTAAGAGTGAAAGTACGGGGTCAAGGGTATAAGCTGAATGTTCTTGACATACACTGCCAAACAGCTCTCCAGAAAGATCACCCCATGGACAGCCCCCGCAGCAGAGGGCGGGAGCAGTCCTCTGCAGCACCCTGCAAAGAAAACTTCCCGCAGACTTGGAAACACAGCAAGACGGAGAACGGATGCCTTTCCGGGGCAGACTCGGGTCCTAGTTAACCTCGCTCAGAGACCCCTTATCTGGGGAACCTACCCGGTGCGACTGGGCTGTTCAACAGAATATAGACCCAGCGATTACGACTGTGTTGCCCTGTAGCGTACCTGTTGACAAATTCATTTCAATGTTCATGTCCCTGACGGACACGCGCTGCTTTCTATTGAACCTTTCTGGTTCCTTCATAAATCAACGAGTTAAAGAAAAGCTTGGCCACACGTTCATTCCATATTTGCATGACTCATGTTTTTTAATTTTGGCAATTACACTTGGATAATTTCCTTTAGTAAAAACAAAACTTTTGAGAGCACTGAATGGTTTTTTAATAGAGAATGACATTTAAGTTATGTATAAATATATTACATATTGAATACATATTACAATTGAATAGGATTTCCTGAATACGTATCTGCCAGGAATGAGCAGAGCAACCGAACCTGAGCTGGGGCAGAACTTTGGGTCTGAGGTGATTGCCAGTCCTTTCCAGGAAATTCTAGGAAGGAACGAACCCTCCTGATAAAAGACGTGAGCAGTTTTCTGATAAACCCAGGGAGTTTAAGAGCTCCTGAGGAATCATGGCTACCAACCCAGGTGACTGAGCAGGACAGTGTCAGCAAGTGGGACTCCTTTCTTCCCTGCAAAGCCTCTACCAAGAGAAAAATATTTCAATTGGCTTGTTCAGGGACCACGACCCTTATCACAAGTTTGATATAAAACTCTGACACATGCTTTGCATCAATCTGTCTTACAGGTTGCTTTAACACATATAACAACATAGAGCAGTGAGGTATCTATAAACACTAAACACACTCAGATCTGCCCCAGCCAATGTGGCTCATTTGGTTGGGTGTTGCCCCATAAACCAAAACATCACAGGTTCGATTCCTGGTCAGGACACAAGCCTAGGTTGTGGGTTTGGTCCCTGGTCATGGTGCATATGAAAAGCAACCAATCAATGTTTCTCTCTCTCCCTTCCTTCCCCCTCTAAAGTCAATAAGCATGTCCTTCAGTGAGGATTAAAAAACAATGATCAAGAAGAAACTGGATGTCAGGTTGGGAACAGAAGAGAGGAGTCTTATCCATCAGAAGGAGCTGGAGCAGGTCTTGGCATCTTTATGCACCTTCCCACATCGGTGGTGTGTGTACGTGCGTGTGCCTTCTAGGCTACAATTTTTGAACGGAGCTGTAGACAGTGGCTGTCCAGGCAACCCTGTCCGCCCTGACCAGAGACGGGTGGTTTGGGGCAGGACCTGTTAGTGTGACTGGTTCTGCCCTTGAAGCTCCCCGACACGGGGAGGGCTCCAACGGCTGGGCTCGCTCGCCCGACCCCCAGGGTTAGAGCCCAAACTTCCCTTTGGTTACAGGTTTCCCAAAAGGGCACTTTCTTACAGTAACATCCGGCACCGACATTTCCTTCTCTGCCCCACCCTTCCTGGCAGCAGTTGGAAATGTAGGCCGAGCAGGAAGCCCACACAAAGGCCTGCACAGACCTCCCTTTGTTCCCTCGGGTCCAGTGCTCTCTGGACTGAGTTCTCAAGGCTGTTCACCGTCTGGCACTGAGACCGGAAGTGAGCCCCAAATGATCTGCAGCAGCGAACAGCAGTTCTGTGGGTGCCTGCCGTTTCAGTTTGACGCAGGATGCCTCAGAGAGAATGACAGCCCATCGTGCCTGGTGGGTTTCAGATGTTCTGCACATCAGAAGCCACTGGCAGGCCAGCAATGAAGTGGTGGCCGCCAGAGGGTGATGTGGGTGGAGCAAGGACGGAGGACCGGTTGGGGTAGGGGTTTTGTATTGAGGGCCAGTGATGGTGTTTTGATATTTACTTCCTGCTGCTGAAATTTGAATCTGAGTGAATTGTCCCTATTCCTGATGATGTCAGGAATGCAAAGAGACATATTCATAATGAACAAACCTTCCTTTCTTTCCACGTGTATCTCTAAGAAACAGACCCAACTGATTTTGTATGTAAATACCAAGAGCAATTTACCTGGTACCAAACCCACACCCCAGCGTGGCCCCTCCGACCCCCACCCACCATTCCCAAATGTTCTGGAACCTGTCCCCGGTGTGCGATCCCTCCCTGGTCCTGGCAGTGGTCAGCAGATCCCAGTGAAGGGTTTTGTGTGTTTAGGCCTCATTTCTTTGTCTTTTCCCTACTCCACTCCCAGCCTTTGCTGATTTGTAGTGTTTACTCTGTAGTCTCAGTCTATGCTTGATTCAATTCCATGGAAATAAAAACTATGTTGTATATAGCAAAAAAAAAAAAAAAAAAAAATCCCAATGCCCAGCCCATAGCCCATCCCACTATGCAGGAATGGAGCGTGGGGTGCAGGCACCCACATTTGATTACAACTGGCCAGGTGATTCCTCCACGCAGCTACATCGGAGAACCAGGGATCCAACCCTGGCTCCTCAGACTTCAAGTGGAAGGCATCACCAGGGATCTTGCGAAAATGTAGGTCTGATTCAGTAGGCCTGGGGCGGGGCCCTCATTCTGCACTTCTCACCAGCTCAGACGGGCCGCTGAGGCTGCTGGTCCATGGACCCCTCTCTGAGCAGCGACACTCTGGCCAACTCACTACTTTTCCATTGGGGCTGCAGGAACCCCTGACCGAGGGCTAACGAGCGACTGAGCGATTTCCCCCTGCTGTGAGACAAGCCCGGGCTCTAACCCAGGAGCGCATCTTGCCTTTTGGGCGGCAGTCATCACTTGCTCTTCGTAGATGTCGAGGTTCTGGTTCATCAGCTCCAAGGCCTGCTTGCGGCTGATGAGAGCTAGAGGGTCCGGACTCAAGATCACCTGGTGCTCATACACCGCAGCCACGTAATAGCCAGTGTCGAGGCCTTCAGCCACGCTGCGCTCCCCCGTGTGGACTCCCAGGGCCACCGTGTAACAGCCGCAGAGGAGAAGAGCAAGGGGGTGGCCGGCTCCAGACATCGTGCGGACGGTAAATCTGGAACGCAACAAGGCGGGGGAAACAGCTGAATAAAGACTCCTGCCAAGAATTTAACTTTTGCAACTGTGATTTGTTAATTCCCAGCAATTAAACTCGGCCGCCGTGGCACTGCCGCTCAAAGAGCTTGTTTCATGTTCCTAATAAAAGGGTATGTGTTTCTCTCCAAACACGTAGCTGTGTTTAAAATGGCTCACTGTGTTAATAGCCTGGTTTGAGAACATTTCCAAAACAGACCCAGTGTTTGCGCCACTAATCTCTGCCCTAGCTGCACACTTACATTCCGGGCAACACTAATTCTTCCGATGGTTTTACATAATTCTGTGACCTATTCCGCATCCCACGACCGGCCCTCTGTGCACACACACACACTACAGGTCACTCACACGCCCGAGCTACCACTGCCAGGCCCCTAATGACACAGCTTGGCTTTCCTAGTCGTAACAACTGGGTGGATTAAAACTCTCCCTGCATTTCTTGGGTCAGTCATGAGTGTGCGGGGCAAGGCTCCCTTTACTCAACGCAACATTCTTTATTTGGTGCCTAGAAACTGCTGACTTCCACTTGAACAGCAGGACTGACTCTGTTATAAACAGATAAAAAGAGGACTCCCAACCAAACCACAACATTTTTTCCTCCTTGAACTTGACCATTGCCACTGCCCATCACCACTTCTCAAACTCCGTCTCTGTGACTCCAAAACTCTTGTGAGAAAGCATACTCATTTGGAAATAAAGTCCTTTTGCAGTGATAACATGGAATTTCCTCGAAAATAAACTAAAATTTTCTACCAAGTAAACTCAGCTTTGGAGCTCCCACCATAAGAGATTAGAAGTAAATTATGTCACAAGGACACTTCTGACTGCCTTGCCCCCGTCCCCGTGAACAGCAATTTGTATTTCTAATCATATGTGTTACTGAGTGTTTCAGAGTGAAGAGTCCAAATCTGCCTTAGCATCAGCCTGGCCTCCCAGCTGAAGCCCCTCCCGGGGCCCAGATCGGCCTGGCGTGCGCCCTGGCCCTGCGGTGCGCCCTGTGGAGAGGTGCTGGGGCTGACCAACTGCCCAGGAATCAGGACTGAACACCCAGAGAACAAAGACAAGTCAAGCAATCACACTGCTGCTCTTTAAAAAGAAAAATGACACCCTGCCCAAGTCTGACTCATAACTCCTGGGTTTGCACTTCAAAACCAAATTCTCCAGGCTACACATTTCTTTTTTCTTCACAGAAGTTCCAGAAACGAAAGTAACCATAATTATTTTCTGCAACAGAACAAAGACTAGGGGTGCTCAGTCATTATCCTTAGAAAATCAAATACTTCTCAGAGTAAGTGGCGTTCTGCACGCCGCCCCCCCCCCCCCCCCCCACTGCCCTGGCTCACCCTGTTACAACTTTCCCCAGGGGATAAATGTACCATCCACACACCAAACCCCACGGTTGTTGCCATTCATCCGAGACACTGTCAACAATGTTTTAAGATTAGAACAAGGGGCCTTTGACTGAGCAGTCATGAGTTTTTGAGTAGAAACAAAAGTGTAATTGATAAGCTTTCTTATCTGAATTTTGCCTCTGAAGACCAACCAGCAAGGAATAATTTTAAAAGTCTCAAAATATATTTTCCATTCCATCTCTGCTTTCCTAAAGATGACAATGGGGAGTGGCTTGGGGGGGAATCTTTCATTCTCAAAGTCACAGTCACAGTATTTCTACAGTATCAGGCGTCGGCCTTACTAGGCAGTGGGGAAACTGAGGCTGGGGTGGGGTGGGGTGGTGTGGGGAAGGGCCAGGAGGCCTTCCAACCAGCGCCTGGTGGCGGCAGGTCAGGAGTCCCTGGGGCCCAGGCTGGCGATCACAGCAGCCCCTTGCTCAACTAAGCTGCACAGCCCCAGTCTGGGAGCACAGGCCATTTGTTTAAGTCTCGCAGACTTGCAAGCCAGCAAAGCAAGGAAACAGTGGCAACAGCAAGATATCACATTGCTGTCTATCTTGAGAAAATAAGATTTAGCCTATTTACAAAAGGAGCCGGGTAGGAGAGCTGTGAGTGGCAATCATTTGTGCGTGAACAGAGGTGGGTTGATAATAAGAGGTTATGCAGATTCAACCAGGTATTCATGCTTGAAAGAAGGTTTAATGAGGAAGGTGAGAATGAGTAATTACATTAAAAATAGGAGCAACAGTTTGCCCTTCTGAAGAGTGGGGAAATAGCAGCTATTTTAACCAAATTTGCAAATGCTTGCTTTCCCTCTGCATCTGGTGCTACACAACTGCCTGGGGGAACAAGGTCGAGACAAGGTCTCTGAAGCGCGCAGCAGGCAGAACGGTAGGAGACAGTCTCCAGTGGTTACCAGGTGCTGGCCCCTGATGCCATGCACAGGGGGGTGTGGGGGCTTCCTGGGAACAAGGAGGTTCTGCAAAGTCATGAGGTTCTTGGAGATTTAGCAACTGACCCACCTTCAGAGCTGGCCAAGACCTGGACCGTAAACAAAACAGTCACCAGAAGTGAGTGCTGGTCTCTAAAGGTAGCGAGGCCCCCTCCTGCACTGGAGGGCACTTGACAGATGAGACTAAACTTCAGGATGGGCCCAGCACGAGTGCAGCAGGGAGGTGACGTGTGCTTCCACACCCTGCTTGACACGCTCTGCTCCCCGCAGCCCTCAGGGAAGGGGGTACCAGCCGGCGGGGCGCTCTGAATTCCACTGGCAGGAATCGGCAGGGCCAGGAGGGCTCACTTCAGACATCCACGGACATCCGAGTGTTCGGCAGACATGGGTGTAGGTGTCAGGGAGACAGAGCGAGTATGCCCAGCCCTTTCTTAAGGGGCGCCCACTCCAGATGCAAGGAAAGGCGGACGACCACAATCTAATAAATACATAGTATGTCAAACAGTGATGAATGCGGAGGACAAATGAAGACGGGGAAGTGGGAGGGAGGGCCTGGCTTGAATGAAGGAGTTTTAAACAGTATGGTCAGAGAGGGGCTCAAGGAGAAGGTGACGCCTGGGGAAGAGTGTCCCACGCAAAGGAAATGGTTCAGTCAACCTTCGTGGACGCTTGCCACGTGGGTTCAAGACACAGCAAGGAAAACAGCTGGCTGGAGCCCGGGGAACAGGGGAAGGTGGCAGAGAATGAAGTCAGACGGAGAAATCACAGGGGAGGCCTCCCTGGCCTCTGCACACCTCTCTGCGGTTGCCACTATCCTCTTCATTCTCATCTCATTAGAGCAACCGGTGAGACCCAGTAAAGCCTGCGTCAACCACCACAATCTCGACACTCCTGTGCTCAGAATCTTCCAGTGACTCCCGCTGCGTACAGAGTAAAAGCCTGAGACCTTATTGTGGGCCAAGAGGAAGAGCCAGTAGACAGGAACTCACGCCTGGTGGGAAGAGAACGCCTGCAGTGGCATCCTTAGCAGGCATCCTGATCTTTTATGGCGCTACGGAAGCCTCTGTTTCTTATTTCGGAAGAAAAAACTGTTCCCCCGACACTAATCCTATCAGGAAGCCTCTAGCGTTCTATGAGGAAAAGACATCAAAGTCTAAATTACATGGAAATCTATTTTGCAGAAACTTGGCTAACATGTCAATCACCAGATTATTTTTACACCCAGGGAACTTTTTTCTCCACCTTGTTAAATGATTCATCTTGGTAATTAGCTGTGTTTCCTTCCTAGCCACGCTGGTACAATAGTGTCTTCTGCAGTGAAATGAAAGGATTCTTATTAAGGTTTTCTTAAGAAGGTAATTTCAGGGGCAGGTATATACATTAAAAAATTTATATATAGACCTAGTGATCTTGTGAACAAAAGAGCTTGCCACCCTAACTGGTCAGGGAGAAGAGCAGCCCCGAGACAGGGAAAGGCGGCAGCAGACGCCACAGCCGACGGAACGAAGCCCGAGTGAGTCATCAGGAGGCAGCTGAGAGCACGTTTCTGTGTACATCTGACAGGAGGCCAAGAAGAACACTGTGAATTCAAGTTCTGAATGGTTTTAAACCTTTTCTCATGAGTTCTGTGATTTCCATGTGTAAATCCTTCCTCGTAAGGAGGAGAAATAATGCCCACCTTCATCGAATTTACAGAACCTGAATTTAAAGAAATCCCAAAAGAGACCTTTCATTTCCTAGAAAGCCGCTTGTCTTCCCCTTCTCCCTCTGGCAATGCTAGGAGTGAGTGCATCCGTGACCGGCCTCTGGACAAGAAGCCCCACAATGTTGTTTTTTTAAAAGATTTTATTTATTTACTTTTAGACAGAGGGGAAGGGAGGAAGAGAAGGAGAGAAACATCAATGTGCACTTGCCTCTCACACACCCCCCACTGGGGACCTGGCCCTCAACCCAGGCCTGTGCCCTGACTGGGAATTGAACCGGCGACCCTTTGGTTCACAGGTCGGCACTCAATCCACTGAGCCACACCAGCCAGGGCCCCACAATGGTTTTTGCTTGAACAGCTTTGGGCAAACCCAGGCACCACCAAGACCTCTGATGTCTCAATGGGAGATATGTCAAGTGCAATCACTTGTGAGTGGCACCCGATGGTGAGGTCAGAATTCAAGGCTGGACTCACAGGGAATAGTGAACAAGTTACCGAGTCCTCTGAGTTGAACTGGTAAGTTGTGATTTCACCTTTTAAAAAATTCCAGCTATTTATCTTCAAAAGAGAGTGGTATACAGAAGTGTAACTTTGCACTAGGCCTTTGCTTAGGGCCTGTTTCTGCTCTGTTGGACAGAGTAATTTATCTTGGATCACTAAATGAGGAATCAAGGGATCGTGGCTTTTGAACCTAAACATGCCATCCTTCTTTCCTCAAATGGGAAATTATCTTCATAATTTAAGTCAAATAAAACTTCTCCCTGAAATGCCCAGGTGTTTAATGAAAGAAGGTTCTTTTGTCATTTTGGGCAGACAGAAAAAAGTCCCAGCTGAGGCTGATTCTACAGGTTTGCTACTGCCACCCTGTGGACAAACTAAGTATCATTAGCCCAAGTAACTGTCATAATAGAGAGATTCTTAAGCAGTAAATGGATGGCTGCTTTTCCCCTCCTTTCCTTAATTTCTAATACTTCAGCTATCTCTTTTACAGTGGAAAAAACAAAACAAAACAAAACAAAACAGGAAACACTGGGTTTTCTAAGATTCAGTTCTCATGAAAGCTGTTTATGTGCAATGCTCCTAGGACGTATTGCATCTCCTATATTCACAAGTTCTTACACTTGTTGTGATTTCTCACCTTACAGTCGTGCACTCCACGGATGTGACGAGTGCAAATGATGCAACCCCTCCACACCGTGACAGACGGCACAGTGTGTGGGGAGACCTGGCTGAGACCAGGGATCTACAGGGACACATTTTTATACTGCTGCGACATTGCATTTTACACATTATACATTATTGTTTTCAAGCCATCTGACATCTGTTATTTCATCGTATCTTGCTGTCACGTAAAGCAGTGAAAGCAGATGGTAAAACTCTACCTTCATGGTGAGAGAATACTCCAGGACTGATGAGTTAGTGGTGAGAATAGACTAGAAAAAAGGCTTCTGTCCCAGCCCTCCTGGCACATGTTGAAGAACAAGGGTAATTTATCAGTCAGATCTTCAAAAACCACTGTGGAGTCTTCAAGGCAGCTGTGGCAAAATTCAAAGTGGCACTCCCACCCTTACCAGTGTGGCTCAGCCGGATGGGCATCATTCTGCAAAATGAAAGGTCACCAGTTCGATTCCTGGTCAGGGCACATGCCTGGGTTGTGGGTTCAGTGCCCAGTCGAGACACGTACAAGAGGCAACCGATCAATGCTTCTCACACTGAGTTTTCTTTCCCTTTCTCCCTCCTTTACCTCCTCTCTAAAAATGAATCTTTCACAGAGTAGCTCTCCCAAGGAAAATTCTAGGTGGTCAGACCAGAGCAGGTGTTCTCAAATATGAGTTTGACATTGAGTCTCCTCAGATCCCTGGATCCGAGTGCCCAGAAATTCTGACTCAGCAGATCTGGGGTACAGCCTGAGACTGTGCATTTTCGGACGAATTCCCAGGTGATGGTGATGCTGATGTTCCTGGGCTGGGTCACACTTGGAGGACCACTGGGCTGGAGGAGAAAGGCATGTGGAACCTATGTTCTGACTCCTATCTTTCCCTCACAACAAGGAAAGACACGAGTCAAAACCATCACCTTTACTTCCCAGGTGCCCCTCCCATAGGGTTGATAGAATGTGGGCAGATTTCAAAGTGTTTCCACCATCTTTAGAGAAAATGAGCAGCAAAGTATTTAAACACTAAAACTAAGGGGAATAGCCTGCCCCCACCCCAAGTTTGACCCAGGTCAATTAAAGAATTCAGTGCTTATCTTGGTCTGGACCAGAACATGACTATAGAACCAGGTTGTTACTGGTTTTCATTTGTTTGAATCAAGTGTCTGGTTTTTAAAAGAATAAAACAGGAGTAGTTAATAGATATTCTACTAGACACTTTTCCTCCTGCCGTCCTTGAAGAATCAAGCCACCAGGAGTTCTACAGCTGCAAGGAGATTCTTCTTCCAAGAAGCAGTTGGGCTTAGGAAGTGCTCAGCCTCTGGGGCAAGACTGCGGGCCCAGCTGACCTCTTCACTGAGGACTCATGAGGTCCCGGGTGAAGGACCCAGCTAAGCTATGCTCACACTCTTGACCCACAGATACTGTGAGATGATAAATGGGTCCTATTTTAAACCGCTAAATGTGTGATAAAGTAACCTGTTACATAATAATAGATAATACATGGAACAGAAAGAGTATTTAAAGATGTAACTGAAGAAAACTCTCCTGAAATAAAAGCGAATTTGAGTGTATAGATTGAAAGGACACACCAAAATTCAGGAAAGAAAGGAACCGAATGTCAATACCAGGACACATAGCCTAGCATAATTCCTGATTTTCAAATATAAAGTGGGTAAGAATCATTTGGGAAGCCAAATAAAAAGATCAAGAGTGCTTATAAGGGCAAAAATGCAGGCTGTCCTCAGACTACACCACGGTAACACCAATGTTAGTATAAGCCTGTAGAATCCCTTTGAAAATGAAAATATGAGTTGGGAATTGTACATTGTGCCAAACTGTATTGAAGTATAAAAATAAGAGAGAAGAGGTCTGCATATGCAAGAACTCAGGAAATATTATTCTCATCAGCCTTTCTTGAGAAGATGCATAGGGGATAATATTCTGCCAACCAAGAGGGGAACAGAAAAATATGGCAAAGGAATGGACAATGAGCCTTAAATATGAAATAAATACGAGGGTTATGTTTCTAGAACACAGTGCAATGTCCTAAACTCTGACAACACAGAGGTTATCAAACTAACCAAAGGTAGGCAGAGATGGGGGAAAGAGTAGTGCAATAAACAGAAAAGCAAGAAGGAAGTAAAATAAAAGTGGAAATTAATAAGTTAGAAAATAGAAAAAAGATAGAAGTAATAAATAAGTCCAAGAGGTTGTTCTTTCAAAAAAATTATATACAGATAAATCATCAGCTAACTAATTAAGAAAAATAAGGAGCACACGCACAAAAGGCAATTAATACTATCTACAAATGAAAAAACTAAAAGAATAATGAACAATTTCCTTATTCAATTCTATGCTACAAAACTTGAAAATTCAGAAAAAAATGGATAATTTCCTAGGAAAATGCATTTTATCTTTAGAGAAAAGATAAAACCAAACCAAGCCAACAGCAACAGAAGAAATTCAAATACTCCCTCCCATCCTCCACCCTCAAACCGGCCCGGAGAGTTCCTAGAGGCATTCTCACTCCCTTTAAAGGAGCAGACTGTCCAGGGCTCCTTAGTGCTCCAGAACACAGCAGGACAAGAAGGGTTTTTCTTACGAAGTGGTAAAATTCTGATAACAGAACCACACAAAGCTAGGAGCGTCACAACCTTATTTACGACCCGAGATCCGTCTCCCTTTGTGCCTCTCTGGCCTCGGCATGTAGCTTCCATTCTCAAGGTCAGTCGGTGCTTGCAAACGAAAGTGACAACTCCAGTACCATGCTGGACGGAAGAAGAGTTACGTGGGTATCTGCCAACTCAATCACCCAGTCCAATTCCCCAAAACCCTGTCCACTGGCTTTAAGATCTTAAAGTGCTTTGGCCCACACCAAGGCCCCTGACCACTGCCAGCTACAAGGAAGGCTGGAAAGTGAGCTGCATTACCATCCTGAATAGAATCAAGGTTTTGCCAGATAAAGTGCAGGGCCCACTTAAGTTTGAATTTTGGGTGAACAAGTATGTTAGCACACACTTACACTAAAAAAATTATTGTTTATCTGAAATTTGAATTTAACTGGTAGTCTTGGGTGTCCTGTTTTTCTAAATCTGGCAACCCTACCCATAAGTGGCCAAGTAACCATTTCCCTTATATAGTTCTCACTTCCAAAAAAAAAGTTTTGTTGCCCTATGTGTATCCCTAAGCGTTATAGTTTAGTCTTCCCAATTTAAAAGATTGATATATACTTAAATCTCTTTCAATCTACAGGTTCCTTTTCCATCCTTTAATTTCTGTCAAATTAGTCTGTTAAAGAAGCCCGGCCTTTTGACCTGTAGATTTCCAACAGAATGGATATTGTTTATTGCACGTGCATGGTGGGGTTCACACTTTTCCTCTGTAGTTGGTATTTCTTGAAAATCGGCAGGTGGATCCAGAGACTGAACCAGACTCAGGTTCCATCTCTGGCAAGACTGTGTGTTCTTTCATCAGAAGTCACATGTCTGACTTTCTTTTCATCATTTTAGTGTAAACCTTTGATGCATAATGCCTTTATCTATTCATTTGGGCTTGTGAAATGCTGGTATTCTATCATTTCATTTTCACTTATTAATTGGAATACTTTTTATAAAGAGACATTATTTTACCTACTATTTGGTTCTCTAGTGGTACAACTCATATAGGAAAGTCAGGATAAATGCTGGATTCTCTCTCCCATTCTAAAATCAGTTTTTGAGAAAATGAAAATATCATGAATTTGTGGAATTAAAAATATTTGATGGGTTTCTCTCCATTGCAGTTATCATTACAGAAAGTCAAACTATCTCATCCTTGGCCAGTGGTAGGTAGCTTCCTCAAGTTCGCTCTTGATTCCTTTCAGCATTACCCTATGAAAAACTAGCCTACTAGTTTTTCAAAGCTTCTCTGTAGGCTGACATTAAAGATGTCCCAAGCTTATCTTGTACATTTCCTGGCTCAGATCTGGAACTGGTTATTACTCCAAAAAGCCTTGGGTCCAAAACGGATTCTTTAAAAACACCAATGAAATAAACAAAGCTCCATCAAGATTGAGCAAGGACAAAAGCAACAAACACACATGAATATAAAGAAAAAATAAAAGTGGAACATAACTACGATTACAACGAAGATTTTAGAACTGACTGATGGGTGTTCTGGAACAGATGTACATTGACTGGATATGAGGATGAAATACATAACTTTATAGGACAATAAAATTTACCAGGACTAAGCTCTAAAAAGACAGGAAAATGGAGCAGATCAATTACTTAAGAAGAATCAAATTATCAGAGTCTTTCTCTAAAAGCACCATCCCAATTAATTTTTCAGGAAACTTCTCCTAAACATTCAAGGAAGATACACACTGTGTCTTTCTATACAGACATATTTATACACACATATTTTATACAAACTGTTCCAAAAATTTTTAAAAGATGGTGTAACACTGATAGATAAGGATAGTTCAAGAAAAGAAAATAGTGGTTGACTATCACTCTTAAAAAAATGCAGAAAACCTAAATAAAAACAATAGCAAAATAAGTAATGTATGAGAAGAAAATCATCATAACAAAATTGGGTTTATCACAAGAAATATGAATCATTTAATGAGAAAGTATATCAACTTAATTTATCACATTAACTGATTAAATGAAACTATACTGCTATTTATTAGTTAGTGCTCTTAACTATATTGTACTGGAGGTCTTAGCCAGTGTAATAAGACAAGAAAAAA
Source organism: Trachops cirrhosus (assembly GCA_028533065.1). NCBI lineage: Eukaryota > Metazoa > Chordata > Mammalia > Chiroptera > Phyllostomidae > Trachops > Trachops cirrhosus. The sequence continues at coordinate 24,555,025 of CM052544.1, forward strand.
TATACAAAATATATAAGAATAGCAAAGGAAAAATCAAAACTTTAACTTTTGATATGATTATCTACTAAGAAATCCAAAGAGACTCTATAACCAAATTACTATAATTAATAAGAAACTAGTAGTTAGACTTAAGACCAACACACAAAAATTTTGTGTGTTTTTTAAATTAAGTTTTATTTTTCAAAATGTATAGCTGGTGAGACTGTTGTTCATGCATCTTCACCAACAGCTGGGGCATCCCCACCTTTGGTGTTTCTAGTGTAAATTATTTGAGCTCTGTGTTTTGAAGCTAATTTAACAAGTCCTTTACTAAGGAGCTCCTGAAGGTCTAGCATTGCCAAGGAACCACAGATCTTCAGTCTCTCAGAGACAACAGCTGGGATTGTAAGTTTCTGGTTCAGAACTTCCTTACAGAGTTTGTCATATATTGCTTTATCAAACAAGAGTAGGTTTTTGAGCTTGTCCTGAACTTTGTGTTTGGACCACTTTTTCTTTTTGGCCTTGCCCCCAGATTTGTTCGCTGGGTCTTTGTCTTTCTTGGCTGACTTCCCAGCATCTTTCTTCTTCTTGTTGTCCTTGGGCAGCACAGCAAAACTCAAAGAGCAGCTGCTACCTTGGCTGCCTCGATAAGATATCAGACAAAAAGGCCAACATATGAAAATTAATTGCACTCTAATATGTTGCCTTCCCCAAACTACAAAATTGAAATAAATTAAAAAGTAAGATATTTAGAAATAATCATAATAAAGTATTTTTATCGAAAGACATTGAGGAAGGATAAAATAAATGGAGAGATATATTATGCTTATGGCAAGATACACTTGATAACATAAAGACGCTGTTCTTTCCAAATCAGTCTATAAATTCAGTGTAATTCCAACCAAAATCCCAATGAATACTTCATGGAACTTGGTAAACTGATTCTATAGTAGGTATGAAAGAGAAAAAGACCAAGAGTAGATCTAAAAGACAGGATAATGGCCCCTCAAAGATGCTGACCTTCTAATCCCCAGAACCTGTGAGTATGTTAGGTTGTAATGTAAAGGAGAATTGAGGTTGCTAGTCAGCTGACTGTGATGAGGAGGCTGTCCTGGACTGTCTGGGTGGGCTCACTGTAATCACCAGTGTCCTTATGAATGGGAGAGAGAAGCAGACGACGGAGAATCAGAGGGACAGCAGCATGAGAAGGACTTAGCCCAATGTTGCTCACTCTGAGATGGAGTCAAGAATGTGGGAAGCCTATAGAAGCTGGAAGGAGCAAGGACCAATTCTTTCCTACACCTCCAGAAAACAACGCAGTCCTGTCATCACCTTGATATTATCCCAGTGAGACCTATTCAGACTTCTGAGCTGTAGAACTAATAGTAAGATAATAAATGTATATTGTTTTTAAGCAGTTTGTGGTAGTTTGTTACAGTGGCAATAGGAAACTAATTACAATAGACAAGATGGTTTCAAAAAAACAAAGAGGAGGACTTGTCCTACCAACATACAAACTGATTTTAAAAATACGGAAATTAAACCCTGGCTGGGGTGGCTCAGTGGATTGAGTACTGGCCTGCGAACCAAGGGGTCACTGGTTTGATTCCCGGTCAGGGCACATGCCTGGGTTGCCAGCCAGGTCCCTGGTAGGGGGTGCACAAAAGGCAACCACATATCAATGCTTCTTTCCCTCTCCTTCTCCCTCCCTTCCCCTCTCTCTAAAAATAGACAAATAAAAAAACCTTTTTTTAAATATAGAAATTAAGGTAGCATAGGATTGGTGTTGAGATGGGAAAGAAACACAGAGTCCAGGGCCAGACCACACGTGCATGGAAATCTGATATGTGACATGACAGATCACTAGGACAAGAATAAACTGTACTGTAGCTCTCCCAGCTCGCGTCTGACCTACAGCCGCCTGGGAGAAGATAACCTCCCCAGCAGTTTCCAGGCTCTCCCGGCAGGTGTGCTGCTTCGGTGCATCCCCGGCCAGGCTGTTGGCCAAGTTTGTGCAGCCACCTGTTCAGGTATAGAGTATCAAAGGTCGCTATGCCACTGCTCTTTATTCTGCTGCATCTAAACAGAATAAACTGGAACAAGTAGAAAAGGATATGTTCAGAGTAGCACAAATGTTAAAAGAACCCAAAATGACTGCTTCGATTATGAATCCCTATGTAAAGCATTCCATTAATGAGAAAAGCCTGAACGACACGACCACAAAAAGAGAGGTTTTCTCCCCTCACATCCAACCTGTTCAATTCGCTTGCTGAAAGCGGTCACTTGCACAATACCCCAGGCATCATTTCTGCCTTTTCCACCAAGGTGAGAGTCCCCTGTGGAGAAGTCCCATGCACAGTGACCTCTGCACCTCCTTTAGCTGAGGCCACTCTTTCTGAAGTACAAATGGTCCTGAACAGCTTCCTAAGTAAAAGCCAAATATTGAAATCAGAAGTTAAGTGTAATCCGTCAATCATGGGTGGAATGATTGTCCCTATTGGAGAGAAATATGTTGATATGTCTGCGAAAGCCAAGATTCAGAAGCTGAGTAAGTTTATGTGGGAGGTTTTCTGAAAGTGTTGATTTTTCTGTCAGTGAAAATCCTTTATTATTTTATTTTATTTATCCTCAACCAAGGACACTTTTTTTTCATTGCTGTTAGAGAGAGAGGAAGGGGGAGACAGAAGCATCGATTGGCTGCCTTCTGAATGCACTTGGACTGGGGCCTGGCACCCGGACCGGGTGTTGAGCCCACAACCCAGGCATGTGCCCTGACCGGGAATCAAACCCAAAACCTTTTAGTTATGAGATGACACTCCAATCAACTGAGTTACACCAACCAGGGCTGTCAATGAAATTCTTAAACTTGGAGCAATAATAAAATGATTCCTGAATGGAACATTTAAACAAAAAGAATAAACTATAATGTAAATGGTGCTCAGACAATGGACATTTTGGTAAATTGACTTTAAAAAATGCCAGCAATCAGTCCTGTCTCTGTCACCTACAGAGTGGATAATGGGGAAATTATAAACACAAAATTCAAGGTAGTGGTTACTTCTACGGTATAACGAAGCAGATAGAAGGAGGGAAGGGTACACAGGGAAATCCACTATTTTGTAATGGATGTCTTAAGCCAGGGGCTGGGTACATGGATGTGTATTAATCTATGCTCCTATTCATGTGTCTGAAAAATGTCATAAATGTTAAGTACATATAGAAAAAGTGAATAAAACAATAAATCACAGCTAAGCTCCAAAGAGGAACTTAAAGACTATGATGCAGAAAGAAGTTTAAGGGCTTGAACCATGAAGATGTTCCCTCCCCTGGGGTGACACCCCAGTTCAACTCCTTATCCTGGAAATCACTCAGTGATTCTGCCCTGGAGCTGACCAGAGAACAGACTAAAAGCAAAACAAAACAATAAGGCACAATTTAAAAAGCTAAAGAAAGGGTCTGTAATGAAGGTTAATGTCAAAACGAGAAACAAATGAAAATGCAAACATTTAAATACTGGTACCAAATTTCACAGACGGTAGCTTCTGCTCCCCACCCAGCCCCATGGGCCGCCCTCAGGTGTGGGATTCTGTCATATTGAGATACAACTCTTACACCCTCCTCACAGCAGACACTGGTGAGAGACCTGTCACCAATTCCTAGAGCAGTTTACGAAACCGTAAACATCCTTACCAGTGATTTCATGATTGCTGATGTCAAACAAAAAACAAAACAAAAAAACACCCACTTTCGATGAAGACAGAGCTAGAACAGGGAAACAATGTTCCTTCAGTTTCTGTCCCCAGAGTGCTGCCAGTGCTGGGTGTCACTGGCACCAATGCGGAGCAAAGGTGAAGGGTTTGCTGGCCCTGGGCAAGGGCAGGAATCCAGCTTTTCTTTAGGTTAGACAGGAACTGGGGAAAACTCCCAGCTCCTGTCCACTGGTAAGAAGAATTAAATCTGTCTCTGATGGTTTGATGATCCAGTTGCTTTCCACTGGCTTTGCAAGCCTATCTCTGAGCTTTGGTACGCTGCAGTCCATAAATTTAATAGGAAGCAAACAAAATCAATTTAACCTGTTTCAGTCAAAGAACCATTTTATTATAATTATTTTATTTCCTGCTCTGTGTATGTTGACATATTTCATACAGCACGTTTCCTGATGTACCATTTTCAATGTTGGTTTTCAAAAGTGTTCTAGGATTTCCAGCCAAGATGGAGGCATAGGTGGACACACTGTGCCTCCTTGCACAAGCAAGATAGGGCCAACAACAATTTAGAAACAGAATAACAACCAGAACTGACAGAAAATTGAACTGTGTGGAAGTCAGTCACCCAAGGAGTTCAATTAGATACGTTCATCCAGACGGGTAGGAGGGGCGGAGTTGGGCAGCCGGGGCCGGTCAATGAGCACAGAGCAGAGAGTGTTGGGACCAGACGCTCCTAAAGTAACCAAGGCAACAGGGGATGCACAAGGCAACAGGGGCGGCGTGCAAGACCGCAGCGGGCAGACCCTGGGTGCACAAGCTGCGGCTGGCAGGCCCTGGCCGGGGGGTGGCAACTGGCAGACCCTGTGAGGTGGTGATTGTGAAGCAAGGCACTGTGCGCAACTCAGGGACCCAGCGCCAGGAAATAGAGCCGTGGGGCACTGACTGAAAAGGAAGGTCTCGATCTCATCTGAAAAGGAAGGTCCCTCAGGGTGCACAGGCCCACCTACATGGGAATTGGCACCAGAGGGGCCCAGTTTGCTCGGGGAAAGCGGCTGAAGGGACTGAGGTCCTAGGAGAGTGGAGCAAGCGCCATTGTTCCTTCTCGGACCCCACCCCCATATACAGCATCACAACCCAGTGACTGGGGTGCCCCGCCCTGGAGAACACCTAAGGCTCTGCCCCTCATATGTAACAGTTGCAACAAGACCAAAAAAAAAAAAAAAAAAAAAAAAAAAACCCCAGAGAGATGGCTCAAACAGAAGACCAATTGAAAGCCCCAGAACTCATCCTTTTAAGAGACCAAGAGATAGCCAACCTATCAGATGCACAGTTCAAAGCACTGGTGATCAGGATGCTCACAGAATTCATTGATTTTGGTCACAAACTAGATGAAAAAATGAAGGCTACAATAAGTGAAATGAAGAAAAATGCACAGGGAACCAAGAGTGATGGAATGAAAGATGGGTCTCACATCAATGGAGTGGACCAGAAGGAAGAAAGAAACAACCAACCAGAAAGGAATGAAGAAATAAGAATTAAAAAAAATGAGGAGAGGCTTAGGAACCTCTAGGACATCTTTAAACGTTCCAACATCCAAATTATAGGGGTACCAGAAAGAGAAGAGGAAAAACAACAAGTGGAAAAGATATTTGAACAAATAATAAAGGAGAACTTCCCCAATCCGGCAAAGGAAATAGACTTCCAGGAAGTCTAGGAAGCTCAGAGAGTCCCA
>CM052544.1:24560942-24601424 GCA_028533065.1 Trachops cirrhosus
ATAAGGTCAAGTTAAAGGAGTTCATCATCACCAAGCCCTTACTTTATGAAATGTTAAAGGGACTTATCTAAGAAAAAGAAGATAAAAAACATGTGTAGTAAAATGACAGCAAACTCACAATTATTAACAACCACACCTGAAACAAAAACAAGAAGAAACTAAGCAAACAACTAGAACAGGAACAGAACCACAGAAATGGAGATCAAATGGAGGGTTAGCAACAGGGGAGTGGGAGGAGGAGAGGTGGGGAAAGGTACGGAGAATAAGTAGCATAGAAGGTAGATAGAAAATAGACAGGGGGAGGGCAAGAATAGTAGGGGAATTGTAGAAGCTAAAGAACTTATGACACATGGATATGAACTAAAGGGAGCGATTGTGGGTGGGAGAGGGTGTGCAGGGTGGAGGGGAATGAAGGGGGGTAATGGGACAACTGTAATAGCATAATCAATAAAATATGTTAATTAAAAGAATAGTGTTCTACGTAGATTTCCTATATTCTAATTGTCGCTTCCTTTTTGTTTGTTTTTAAGATATTTCCTTTATTTTCTCTTCTTTTATTTCAGCCATTCTATAATGCATCACAAAATCTCTAATTCCTATCTTTATTTGATAACCAAACACTTCAGAATTTTTAAAAGATTTTATCATCTATCTATCTATCTGTCTATCTATAAGGAGGGAGAAAGAGAGGGAGAGAAACACTGATGTGCAATCAATAGATTGCCTGTCACACACCCCCATCAGGGGCCCTGGCCTGCAACCCAGGCATGTGCCCTGACCAGGAACTGAATCAGTGACATTTTGGTTCACAGGATGATGCCCAACCCACTGGGCCACACCAGTCAGGGCCCAGACACTTTGCATTTGGATAAAATGTCCGTGAGACTATTTTTGACAGGTTTATCTAGTATTACGCTTTTAAATAATCACAAGGACTTTTAGTATCCTCCGTTTTAGTTTTAAAAATTTTCAATGTATTGATTTTAGAGAGGAAAGGAAGAGAGAGGGGGGAGCGAGAGAGAGAAGGACAGAGAGAAACAGCAATTTGTTGGTCCGACTATCCATACATTCATTGGTTGATTCCTGTATGTGCCCTGACCGAGGACTGAACCCACAACTGCGTATCAGGACGATGCTCTAACCAACTGAGTTACCTGGCCAGGGTTTGTCCTTCTTTGTTTACTGAAATTAAGACGTACCATCATAATTTGGGGGCCTAAGGAATTACCACCTGTAGAAGCTCCCTCTTTCAAATCTTTAGAGAGTATATTTTCTCCAGCCGGTAGAGCAGGCAGTTAGACAGGCATGAGCATGGCAGGAGCCGCAGGCCAGGTATGTAATGTCACCAGGGCTGCCTAGCAATGTGCAAAACCAGGAAAACAGCCCTGATGGTGTGGCTCAGTTGGTTGGGCATCATCCAGCAAAGCAAAAGGTCACCGGTTCAATTCCCAGTCAGGGTAGATGTCTGGGTTGTGAGTTTGGCCCCTGGTCGGGGTGCATACGAGAGGCAGCTGATCAATGTTTCTCTCTCACATCGATGTTTCTCTGCCTCTCACTCTCTCTTCCCCTTTCTCTAAAAATAAATAAAATCTTAAAAAAAAAAAACTGGGAAAATAAGTATTATAGGCTAGTACCTTGCCCCCAGGGTGACCTTTCCTCCCCACTGGCACATTGCTAGTCATGCAGTTTAGACCCCCTCAGAGGAGGGACAAGGGGCTGGAGAAGAGCCTCATATGATGCCCATACAAGCCCTTGCACAACCACTCCCCCTATGCAATAAGCCCTTAGGACAATGGGGTTCTGTTCAGCATCAAATAATCTTAGGAACAAAGGCTGGGGTCTGCTGACCACAGGGGCAAAATTTTGGTCAAACTAGACATAAGAACTAGGCCTCAGCTGTGTTTCAGCTCCAGGCTCAGAAAAGTACCAAAACCAGACAAAGTGACACCACACCACGGCTGACATCAGGACCAGACACAATGATTAATGACCCTTTACTCTAGTGCCAACCGATCAGTAGAGACCATGACCCTGCAAGTACACACCTGGAAAGCTGATGAATATTCTATTAAGATCCCCCCTGAGATATTCCCTAAAATTCTTGCCTTTAGAATACAGCTAAAAACCCTTAAGGCAAGGGACCCAGTGTGCACTCCCTCTTTCGTAGAGCAAGCCCACGACTTTCTCCCCTTCCTTCCCTTAGGTACGTACCTTTGCTTTCTTTCTCCTAAGCTCCAAGGGCCCTCCCTCTGCCTCTGTAACTTGCTTCCTGAGTCCAGGCAGCCCAGCTGACTCACTCCATCTGCCTCTGTGAATTTCTAAATGAACTTCTTGCGTTAGAGTTTTTGGCTCTGAACTCAAGGGCCAAGCTCTAACTCCACTGCTAACACAGACACAACACTGTCAACTCTACTAAAAAACCTGGTTGCTTGGATATTCCCTTCACCCAATGGGAAAATGTCACCAAATAGCTGTTTCACAATCGCAGTTCCAGAACCCACAAAAAGAATAAACAGTACAAAAACTCTTCGATGACTGACTGGCTCTGCTCTTTGGAGAGTGTTTGCATTATGTTAGTCTTTTCTTTAAAAAAAAAAGTAAACCTATTTCTCCTTTGACCTTTTTCCATCGATAAAGAAATTAACAAAGCCAAAAAAATAAATCCCAGTTAAATACCCATCAAAATAAATAAAACCAGCAAAAGTAATAGAGAATGTGGTTAATTCTTACAAAATCTGCACAAAGAGCCTTGGACAAATTTCAAAAGAATGGAATGTTGTAATTACACTTGAATTGAATGGAGTTGCTACTGGTGCTGCTAACCCTGCAGGTGAGGACTCTCCTCACTTCTGCTGAATCATCAGACCCAGATGAACTAAGGAACTTTGTGTCCTGAACTGAAAGGTGTAAAGGGGAAAGCAAATCTGAACAGTCTCACTGACTGTTCCCTATGCTAAAGGGCAGAATCCTTTCGCAGAACCAGTTAATCTTAAATTAGGGGATTTATTCCAAGTCATAGGTCAGATTTTACCAAACTTCATACTGAGTGTTTCTGTCAGTAATTCTTTTTTAAATTAATTTTAGAGAGAGAGAGAGAAAGAATCAAGAATTTGTTGTTCTACTTATTTATGCATTCATTGGTTACTTTTTGCATGTGCCCTGGCTGGGGACTGAACCTGCAACCTTGGCATATTGGGACGACACTCTAACAAACTGAGCTACCCAGGCAGGGGATATCAGTAATTCTTTTGACACAGAAGTGGACACAAGGCCTCGTGAACTGACTGTCATGTACATAGTCTGTGCTGTCAATGTCAAACCAGTCTTAATTTAGTCAACTGTCCAAGTTCATGTATAGTATTACCTTGGGAACAGGCAATGATACATTTAATTATTATCTCATGCCTCCAACATGAGTACAGAGCTAGTGTTCTCAAGTTGAGCTGAGAACCAAAATAAGGTAGCAGTTTAAAAAAAGGGAAGTGCAGGTGCCTAACTTTTCCTAAATTGCTTATTCAAAAGATGTGGCGTAGGGTCCAAGGAACTGTATTTTCACAAAGCTTTCCAAGGGATTCTGATGCAGTGGGGACAGAGCCGTCCCACAGGCACTGATATGCACCATACTACACAATGGAAGGGGTGGGGTCCACGCCTTTGTGAAAAAAATTGGAGTAAGAGAAGTTAAACCAATGACTCACTAACGTAGTACTTAGGAAATGTTTACTGTAAAAACACCAGAAGAAGTTTATAAGCTGGGAGCACTCAAACCAAAGAGCCAGGTAGGCTATAAAGGAGACTACAGAGTGAGATACTGGTGGCTCTTCTTCACAGCGACTGGCTGCACCGTTACGATTTACAGTGGTTACCTCATGTCAATTTCAGGAAACTTCAAATTCCACTTATGATTTCCAGAGGCATAAGCAAGAAACAACCAGGGTCAAGTTAGTCTCACAAAGTAAGCTTAATTAAGCTTTGTTTGAATGATGAAACTTGTTTCATCTGTTTCAGGAATTTCCAAGACCGGTCCCCATTTGTCTTTTATTTCAACGCTCCGCACCTCAAACAGGGACAGGAGATGCTGTGCCAAGGACTATTCAAAACCACAGACGGTTCTGCATCTTTATGAAATGGCAGTTTCACTTGACAGATAAATAGTTGAGAATGCCATTTTCATTTTGAGTGGTCATTACATGGGTATATACAATTGTCAAAACCCATCTCATATTTAAGATCTGTACATTTAATTGATTATATGTTTATTTTACCTCAAAAAAGAGATCACTTTACATTAAAATATGAATACATTTTGGTGTAGAATGCAAAATTTCCATTTATTTATTTTTTAAAAGATTTTATGTATGCATGTATTTATTTATATTAGTTAGAGGAAGGGAGGGAGGTAGAGGGTGAGAAACATCACTGTGAGAGAAACATCACTTGGTTGCCTCTGGTATGCACACCGACCAGGGATAAAACCTGCAACTGAGGCATGTGCTATTGGGAACCGCCCTGCCTGGTTCCAGAAGCTGTAACCCCCGCCAAGGCTAAGGCTGAGGGAGTGACTTTGTACTGTAAGCCACCAAGGAGACAAAAGCTTATCTCCCTGGCAGGAGCTCTGTTCTGCTCCTCTTTCCGTAACTGGCCCCCAATGCTTGGTCAGTTAGCCAATGACAGGTAAGATTTCCCATGGGGGGAGCAACCTAAGACAGGCATGATCACGTGGGAGGACCCCAAGGAAGGACTTTGAGGGGTACAGCAAAAGGAGGTGATGGCCCCTCACCCTTCAGCTTTGACAAAGCCTGAGTCCTCATTCTGTCTGGGAGAAGTCTCCTAATCTCTTGGCTGCCTCACTTCCCTTGCTCCACCTAAGCCTGAAACAATGACAGAGGGTGGTGCAGCCCTGTGCTGGAAAGGGCAAGTTCCCTGGGGGATCAGGTCTAAGAAAGAATATGTAAAATCCTGTGAAACCTGCTTTGTTTAGAATGCTCTCAATTAAATGATAAGGGTCCAAGCAAGAAGTGAGTTTGTTCCTCAAAGCTTTACAAGTCTAGCCATCCGACCCTGGCTCAAAATAGGCCCTCAGAGTTCTTTGTTATCTATTGTTTGATCCTTACTGCCTGACAATGGTTAATGAGCTTTATCTGTAATCCTGTGCAAATGAACCCAATAAGAGCCCATTGAGGAACAGGCTCCTGGCCCTTCTCCTTTGAGAGATTGGCCACCTTTCCTCCCCAGGCAGATCATGTCTTGGTAGACCTATTCTCATCCATGGCAGCCGGGGGAACCCTGTAGGCACAGCCCCCCAACAATATGCCCTGACTAGGAATCAAACCAGCAACCTTTCAATTTGCTGGATGATGCCCAATCAGCTGAGCCACACTGGTCAGGGCCCATTTATTTTTCAGATGAACTCTGAGACTTCAAAGAAATCTCCTCTAAGAAGGACTATCTTTAGATTAGGTCCCCATTTCTAGAAAGGCAACCATTTCACTCTCTTTGGCTTCTTAGGGATGGGGTTAGGGCTTGAAATGAAGACAGGAAGACATTTAGGAAGGGCCCAGGGCTATAGTCTAAAAATCTCTGGGTTTAGAAATCCTGTGCTTCCAATGCTTTTCATTCATTTCACTACCCATGACCCACTCCTCTCCTTGTCTCTTTACCTTCCTCATATTACTGGTCTTTTTACTTTAAAACACTCCAAATTCTCAAATATTTCAAGTTGCACTCCTGGTGATTGGAGATTGTTACCAAGCAGACAGTTCAACAACCCTGAGGCCATAGCCTAAGAAAGTGCAAAAGTCCTGGACCAGATGGCTTCACAGGCGAATTTTACCAATCATTCAAAAAACTAACACGTATGTTTCTCAAACTACTCCAAAAAATTCAAGAGGGAAGACTTCCAAATTCTTTTTATGAGGCCAGTATTATCCTAATTCCAAAACCAAGTAAAGACACAACAAAGAAAGAAAATTGTAGGCCAATAACTCTGATAAACATAGATGCTAAAATCTTCAACAAAATATTAGCAAACTGGGTCCAGCAATACATTAAAAAGATCATACACCATGATCAAGTGGGATTCATCACAGGGATGCAAAAATGGTACAATATTCACAAATCAATAGACGTAATACATCACAAAAACAAAAGGAAAGACAAAAATCACATGATCATATCAATAGATGTGGGAAAAGCATTTGATAAGGTACAGCACCCATTTATAATAAAAACACTCAGCAAAATGGGAATAGAGGGAGCATTCCTCAACATAATAAAGTCCATATACGAAAAACCTATTGCCAACATCATACTCAATGGGCAAAAACTAAAAGGGTTTCCTTTCAGATCAGGAACAAGAGAAGGGTGTCTGCTTTCACCACTCTTATTCAACACAGTACTGCAAGTCCTAGCCATAGTGATCAGACAAGAGGAAGAAATAAAAGGCACCCAAATTGGAAAGGGGGAAGCAAAACTGTCATTATTTGCAGACAACATGATATTATACATAGAAAACCCTATAGGCTCCACCAAAACACTAGACCTAATAAATGAATTCAGCAAATTAGTGGGATGCAAAGGTACTTTATACACCAAGAATGAGCTATCAGAAAGAGAAACTAAGAAAACAATCCCATTTACTATTGCAACAACAACAACAAAAAAAGAAGTACCTAGGAAAAAATTTAAGCAAGGAGGTAAAAGACCTGTACTCAGAAAACTATAGAACACCAAGGAAAGAAACTGAGGAAGATACAAGTAAGTGGAAGCATATACCATGTTCATGAATAAGAATTAACACCATCTACCCAAGCAATCTATAGATTCAGTGCAATCCCTATTAAAATACCAATGACCTATTTCACAGATCTAGAAAAATATTCCAAAAATGTATATGGAACCAAAAAAGACCCCAAACAGTCTCAGCAAGCTTGAGAAAGAAGAACAAAGTTAGAGGGATCACAATACCTGATGTTGAACTATGCTACAAGGCCACTGTAATCTAAACAGCCTGGTACTGGCATAAGAACAGACACATAGATCAATGGAACAGAAAACAAAGCCCAGAAATAAATCCATGTCTTTTTTTTTTTTTAATTTTATTTATTTATCTTTAGAGGGGAAGGGAAGGAGAGAGGGAGAGAAATATCAATGTATGGTTGCTTCCTGTGCATTCCCTGCTGGGAACTGGCCTGCAACCCAGGCATATGCCCTGACTGGGAATCGAACCGTGATCTCTTGGTTCACAGGCCCGTGCTTAACCCACTAAGCTACACCAGCCAGGGCAATAAATCCATGTCTTGATGGTCAATTAATATTTGACAAAGGAGGCAATAGCATACAATGGAGTTAAGAGTGTCTCTTCAATAAATAATGTTGGGAGAACTGGACTGGTTTCTACAAAAAAATGAAACTAGATTACCATCTTACACCATACACCAGAATAAACTCAAAATGGATAATAGCCTTAAATAAAAGTTGTGATACCATAAAAATCCTAGAGGAAAACACAGGCAGCAAAATTTCAGACATCTTGCATAGCAATATTTTGGTGATATATCTCCTAGGGCAAGGGAAATAAAGAAAAAATAAATAAATGGGAACTACATCAAATTAAAAAGCTTCTGCACAGCTAAAGAGGTTTCTTTTATTAAAATGAAAAGGGAACCGACTATATGGGAGAACATATTTGCCAACAATACATTGGACAAGGGTTTAGTATCCAAAATACATGAACATGTTGAATTGTGTACAACTCCACACCAGAAGATAAACAATCCAATTAAAACATGGGCAAAGGACCTGAACAGACACTTCTCCAAAGAGGACATATGGATAGCCCATAGACATATAAAAAAATGAATGCTCAGTATCATTAGCCATCAGAGAGATGCAAATTAAAACCACGAGATATCACTTCAGACCTGCCAAAATGGCTATCATTAAAATCAACAAACAAGTGCTGGCAAGGATGTAAAGAAAAGGGAACCCTAGTGCACTGTTGGTGGGAATGCAGACTGGTCCAGCCACTATGGAAAACAGTATGGAATTTCTTCAAAAAGTTAAAAGTGGAACTGCCTTTTGACCCAGCAATTCCACTATTGGGAATATGCCCTAAGAATCTCAAAACACCAATTCAAAGGAATTTATGCTCCCCAATGTTCATAGCAGCACTATTTACAATAGCCAAGATTTGGAAACAGCCTAAATGCCCATCAGTAGATGAGTGGATCAAAAAACTTTGGTACATTTATACAATGGAATACTACGTAGCAGTAAAAATGAAGGAATTCTTACCTTTTGCAACAGCATGGATGGAACTGAAGAGCATTATGCTAAGTGAATAAGCCAGGCGGTGAAAGACAAATATCATATGATCTCACCTATAGGTGGAAACTAATGAACAAAATAAACTCATGAGCAAAACAGGACTAGAAGCATAGAAACATGGAACAGCATGACAGCTGTAAGAGGGAACAAGGGAGGGAGGGACTGATTGAAAAAAGGTGAAGGCATTAGCCAAAGAACATATACGCATGACCCATGGACAATGGTATGGGGACTATGGGAGTGGGGGACAGGCTGGGTTGAGGGGGGCAAGGGGGAAAAATTGGGACAACTGCAATAGTATAAACAATAAAATATTTTTGAAAAAAGAAAGCACATTGCAAGCATCTTTTTCACTCAAAAATGTGTTTTGAAAGGTTATCAGCTGCAGGGGCTGGTTGTAGATTGAGAATTAATCTAAGAATTATGAAAATCCACATTTACTGACTTTGTAACAAAAGTGGAGAGTAGTGTGGGTTATTGGCAAGGGTTAGAGAAAACAATAGTCACAAGTAACTAGATTCAAGATGCCCTTCTCAGCTCTTGCGGCAAGATTGGGCATCTGAAGCACAGTCCGGGTCCAAGGGCTCTGGGCAAGTTACTCCATCTCCTTGTAAACTCGGATGTCCTCATCTCTAATACTGGGGTAAAGGGTACACATAAACTTACAGATTTAATTAACACGTATTACTATGCTTCAAGGATTGCAAAGCCACAAAGTTATGAAACAATATATTGAAACGCGTGTAAGCAACAGCCTTGAACACAGGCGACGCGAAAGCAGCACAACACAAAAGAAAGACTGACCAATACAGGAAGCCATCCAGCCCGCCCCGATCCCACTCCCAACAGCCCCTGCAATGTCTGCCAGACGCCCCACGAGACGCGCACGCCCCGAGGCAAGAGCGGGGCCAGGAGCACCGTCCAGCGCCACGCCCCCTTCAGATCCCCCTCCCAGTCTTCCGTCGCTTCTAGAGGGCCAGAAATGGCTGGGGACAGAAATTTTTGGTAAGTTTTTGTTTCTTACCTGCTCGGCAGAAGCCGAAGCCTCCAGCTAGCCCCGCCTCCTGACACTTTGACCCCGAGAATGGAGGAGCGCGCAAAAGGGCGAAAAGGTTCTGATTGGAGAGAGCGTGTATTTACTTTCTCCTTGCTCAGAAGCTCGGACTAAGCTTACCCCGCCCCTTCCTTTGTTGCAGTCCTCCTACCGGTCGGAGGAGGAGTCTCCCGGACCCTTTTATTTTTGGCGGCTCCGTGTTACCTTGCTGCCTTATTGGGAGGTGTGTTGAAGTTTTAGGTAGGAGATGTCGGAAAGTAAATTCTCAGAGCGCAGTGACAGGAGCGAGGAGCGGGTGTCTGGTGCTACAGTCATCGCTCAGGCCCTGAAAACGCAAGTATGATTGACCTGCGCGTAGGGAAAGGCTCCTATGGAAGCCGGCGGGGACCGAGATGCATTGAAGATGAGGAATGCGGTGGGAGTGGGAGGGTGGGAGGTTCGCATGAGGTTTTTCCTTTTAGCGCCACCGAGGGTGGGGGGAACTCTTTAGCTGTGACCGGAGCATAGACCCCCACCCTGTTCTTTGCCTCCCAGGATGTGAAGTACCTGTTTGGCGTCGTAGGCATCCCGGTGACCGAAATCGCCGTTGCTGCCCAGCAACTGGGCATCAGATACGTCGGCATGCGAAATGAGCAAGCGGTAAGTATGGACTCTGGGAGCCCAGTGCATGTTAATGATTAATAATAATGGCGGATATTCATTGCTGACACTCAGTGCTTACAACTGTTCTAATACCTTACACGAATCAATCACAACAATTTTATGAGACAGGACCTATTAATCCTAGTTGACAGATAAGAAAGTGAGACACAGAGGGGAGAAGTTGCCTGAGGTGACAACTGTTACCGTGGAGTCAGAATTTAAACCCGGGTATTCTGGGTCTTAAGTCCATGCTGTTAACACCGTGCACTGTTGTGCTCTGCCAAGTGGAGAGTGTCAGAATTGGGACAGTTTCCAGGGCTGAACCTGGATCCTCTGAACTTCACTCTCGTAATTACCTGTTACACGTTTATTTCCGTGTATGATTTGTTTACTCTGACTTTCCTATTAGTCTGTTAGCTCCCAGAGGTGAAGATATTTTCTCCTTGACACATCTGTGCCCCCTAGGGGGTTCGTGCACACGATAGGTACTCTGGGAGTACCTGCGCTATGAGTGGTGAAGGCCAAATCTCATATAGTAGGTGACTCTGCAAGGTGGCCTGTCACAGACGGTACAGCCATGATTGGAACTGGGGTGTCTTAAATCCCAGTTCCGGGCTCGTCCCACCACATTACACTGCCATCTTTCTTAGGGGATTATGTAGAACCATGAGAAAGGAAGATAGGACATTTTGTCAACTAGGCCTCCCCTCTCACAGAAATGCTGGTTTCAAGATCAAGAGTCCGCTTCTGCATTGCCATATACCACCAGTCCATCCAGCTAACCGTTCCTGCTTTCCACTGCCACTGTTGCCCTCGAATTCGGGCTCTTGCCTCCTCTTGTCCAGACAGCTACCTTGATCTCCCTAAGTGGTGCCCTTCCTCTGCCATCAGATGTGATTTCCTGAACCGCAGGAATTGTGATTCTTTTGTTATGTCCCCTGAGTGCTTGGCTTTTGCATGATGTGGTTGCTTAGTATATTTTTATTAATTGAATGACATTCCTTACCTGTAAAATTTGAGAATTGTAGGGGTTTTTTAAAAAATCTTAAATAGGTCTTGAGTTTGTGTTGCTTCGACCTTCTACTTTTCTTAGAACAACATTCTGTTCTTTCATCTGTATGAGAAGATGAAGCTAATAACCTATTAATGGGACTTACATTTTACTGCTTTTCCTAGTGGTGGTATGTCTTGTTTCTTCATACAGCATATATTTATTGAGTACGCATTACATGCCAAGTGCTATCTTACATAACCTGTGGGAGCTATAATGAAGCGGTGAGGCCTTGATCCTAGTGTTGATCACTGTCTGGGAAGGTGAGGTCAAGACACACAGAAAAAAATGTATCTAGTATAATAACTCAGAATAGGTATATGTATAATGGACAGAGCATTTAAAGGGTGACCAGTTCTCCGTGAGTAGGACAAAGATTACCGTAAAGGCAATGTGCCTTCATACTGTTCCATCAAGGGAGCCTAAGGACATGGTGGCCTGTCAGGCTGCCTATGTAGGCCGCAGCAAGGCTGTAGAGAGTCAATGGCCGGGAAAGGAGTGTGGCATTTTTCAGTAGGCAGTGGATGAGACTGTAAAGGTTTCTATAAATAGGTAGATAACATAATTACATTAGAAAGATGATTTTGGTGGTAGTTCAGACTATGAATCCAAAGGCAGCTTGAAGTTTTATTTTAGCCCCCATAAGCTTAGCTGTGGGCCTCCTTAGGTCCAAGGTGCTTTGTTAGACGCTGGGTATAGAGGTGGAGGGCACTTCCTGTTCTTGAGGGGCTTATAACCCAGCTGTGGAGACAGACACACACAAACAGTTTTATCATAATGTGGTGAATACTGTGAGATATAGCCAAGGTGCTGTGGAAGTCCAGAAAAAGGGACCCTGCTTAGCCTAAGACTTCACAGGTTTCCTGGAGGAGGTTATGCCCAAGCTATTTTGAAGGATGAGTAGACATTACCCAGCTGGGAAGGAGAGGACAAGCTCTTCTGGAGATGATTTCTAGGTTTGGGCTTGCTTAACCGAGTAGATAGATCATGGTGCCACAGACTCAGGTGGGGAATACAGAGAGAAGAGCCAGGGTGGGGGGGAAGGGGATGAGTTTAGATTTGGACATAATTAGTCTGAGATGCCTACAGGACATTCCAAGTGCACCTGCCCCGCAGTCAATGGGACTCTTTCCATCAGTCAAAGGAAGGCTTAACCAGAGAGTGTGAAAACAGGTCCAGAAGCCATTCAAGAGGCAAAAAGTCTTGGCGTCCAACTGCGTAGTTGTACTTGAGAGAAAAGTGTAGTTGGTTGTAGTTTGTCTTTCATTAGATCCTTAGAGAAATCAACACATGTATTGACCAGTTTTCCAGAAGGTAGTCAGACTGTTAGGAATTTCATTGTTACTGAGAGCTTATGGTTTGAAGCCATCATTCTGATTATTTTACATGTATTAGCTGATTTCATCCTCACAGCAATGCTGTGAATTATGTTCATTTTATTGATGAGGAAGCCAAGGAACAGAGTAACTTGCTAAAATTCCACAGTAGAAGTTGGGGGAGCTGGCATCTGAATTAAACAGTTTGGCTCCAGAGTCTGCTCTCTTAAGTACTACAAACATTATTCTGTCTGTGAATGAGGGTAACTCATTACAGAAATAGATATTTTATGATCATAAAACCAGTTCTTTTTCAACTTTAACACCTATTACCAGAAGAATATAATTTTTCTTACATGTTGTTTTGTATTTTGCATCTGCAGCAAGATTTCTTACCCTGCTTTAATAAGTGGGCAGTGCTCCTCAGTGTCCAAATAGTGTTCTTGTTGCAGCAGATTTTTTATTATATGCATTGCATTTCATAGCAGCTGGCTTATTACCGTCCTATGTGAATTTGGCCCGACATGCAGAAGGGAGAGGTGATAAGGACCCATAGAGAACAGCAACCCAGAAAAAGGACGGATCCTTTGTGCAACTTCAGCTTCTTACTTAGGCATGTGGTAGTGGTACCAGTTAGATTATGGTTCATTGTAATTTATTTTTGAATTTTTATGCTTACTGTGTCCTTACTGTGGACTTATTTAAGTTCAGTATATCATATATGACATTGAATGGGGGTTAGAAAATACCCAATTTAATATTATTTCAAAAAAAGGAGGAAATAATAACTGGGAAAAATTATGTCCCAGACTAAGAAGAAGGATTTTTCCAGGTTATCTTGTATTTAATTAAGCACCTCCCCTTTCTTCCTATTATGAGCTGCAGTACAGTTTAACAGGAGCCCTGGCCGGTGTGGCTCAGTGGATTGAGGGCCCACCTGCGAACCGTAGGTCACCAGTTCAGTTCCCAGTCGGGGCATGTGCCTGGGTTGCGGGCCAGGGAAGGAGGTGTGAGAGGCAACGGATTGATGTATCTTTCACACATGATGTTTCTCTCCCTCTCTTTCTCCCTCCCTTCCGCTCTCTCTAAAAATAAATAAATAAAATAATTTAAAAAAATTTTTTTAAATGAAAACTAACCATGAAGGAAATCTCAGCAAATCTCCAAGTACTGAAAATATACTGTATATATAACTTGAGCATTTAGAAATTAACTAGAATTTAATAACAGAAAGATAACTAGAATATTCCCAAACCTTTGAAAATTAAATAACACATTTGGTACTTTGTAAATATTTGAAAAGTTTAATAAAATCAGTAAACTTCAGAGTAGACTGATCAAGAATAATAGAAAAATGATACAAATTACTAATATCAGGAATTAAAAAGGAGACTATGGACCAGTATTTTGGAGAAGAAATCACAATGAAAATAGAAAATATTTTGAATTGAATGATAAAGACAAATGAGATACCAAACTTTTGATAGCTAAAGCAGTTCTCAGAGGAAATAGTTTCAAATGAGTCTGTTAGTGAAGAAGTTCAAAAACCAGTGCTCTAAGTCTATATTTTTAAGAAGCTAGAAAAAGAAAACCAAATTAAACCCCAAAGTAAAGGAGTAAGATAATAAATATAAGAGCAGAAATAAATGAAATAGAGAACAAATGAACAACAGAGAAAAATCAATGAAACCAAAATTTGGTTCTTTGAAAAGATTGATAAATTTGATAAATCCCTAGCAAAACTGATGAAGAATAAAAGAGAAAAGACACAAATTACCAATATTCGGAATAAAAAAGATCACATTCCTATTGATCCTGAAGCTATTTAAGCAGACAGGTAAGAGGATATTATGAATGAACTAGATCATATGGACAAATTTCTTAAAAAGATAAAAATTAGATTTAATATCTAAACTATTATTTGAAATTAACAAGTAGAACATTACTTGATAAAACGGAAGGTGTTCCAGTTCCTCCTTTACAGTTAAGTTCTAATCTCTTTGTAGGAAATTGTTGTGTGTGTACTTACTATAAGGATCTCACATACTTAAGTCTCAGTGTTTTTTCTTTGTAGGCTTGCTATGCTGCCTCTGCGGTTGGATATCTGACAGGCAGGTAAACTGAAGTCTGTGTTTTGCTTCAACTTCTTTTAAAGGCTATCCTAAGTTGTCTAAGAAAATACTCTATAAATGTAAAGTGACAAACTGAATTATAGGAAGATACCTTTTCCGTGGCGTTTTAAGCTTAGAAAGTCATCTAGGGTAAAACATTCAAGTTCAGTTTAAAAACTGGGCAGAACACTACATTTCAGAATTTCTTTCTCTCAAAGATTAATTGATATTACATTTGTTTAAAAAATTTTAAACACTTCTCTTTTTCATACAAAAATGTACTCAGCAGTCAAAACTTTGCTTCTATATGCAGTCAATTTGTTTTAGCCAAATATAACAGGAGCAAAATATGAAGAGTTTAATGAAATACAATGTGAAGATGACAGGTACCTTATTTCTTGCAGGTACTCCTGCAAGAAAAGAGTACCTTTCTCTCTTTTTTATGCAAAAATATTTTAATAATTGTTTTACCAATTGTAGAAAAGATCTATCTATCCTTCCTTTGAAGTCCAAGAAAGTTATCATGTTTCACCCTGTGTTATGAATCAAGTATTGCATCCGACCTACTTTTAATCAAATACATTGTTTTTGCTTTTAGGCCAGGAGTATGCCTTGTTGTTTCTGGCCCAGGTCTCCTGCACGCCTTGGGTGGTATGGCAAATGCAAACATGAACTGTTGGTAATTAGATTATTACTGGAAACATTTTCTTAAAGATGTTAGCTCGTGATTTTACCTAGCAGAGCAATTGCTGATCGAGGGTGGGAAGACTTGGAATCAAGTATTTAAGAGAATGGCTTAGTAAAAAAATTAAATTAAGAAGAGTATCAGGAAGAAAAATTAAAATCTATCAGTAATTCCTTTACCTAGAGGTAAACGCTGTTAACATTTTGGAGTATACACACGTATATAGGGGCGGACAAAAAGTAAATTTACAGTTGTTTGTATGGAAAAGACATGCAGGTTATGATTATTACAGTAGCTTTGTTGACGCAAAAGAATGTCAACAATGGCAAGAACAAATATATACCTCCTTTTGCCCACTCCTGTATATGTATATCTATGTATGTATGTCGGTAGTTCTCTTTAAGTGAAGAATTATTTTTTACAGATCTCAGATCAGTATGCAAGAATGTATTCAGTTCTTCATCTTTTCTTACGTAATTAGCAAGACAATTGAAATTTTTATATGTACTGAATTTGTTTTATAAGTTACTTTTTGACCTTGTCTCTGGTACTTTACCAATAAGATCATGTTAAAGGGGATTATCTTGTCACCGATTCATAAAGTGTTTTAAGTTTTCTAGTGGGAAGGACATTCTTTTCCTTCTTGCCCTGTGTTTCCTGTAGTTCTTTGTGCCCTTCCTTCCCAGTCTTTCTCTTTCTTATTTACTCATGGGGCTGATATTTTTTGAGTAAACTTAGCTTTGCTATATCTTTTTTTTTCCTTGAAAGATAAGAATGTTTTTGCTGAGGAATTTCTCTCATTCTGTCATTTTCAAAGACTTACTTACGAAAGTGTGGAAAATTTTTTTTCTCCTCTTAATCCCCAGAATAGTAGGAAGGGCATAAAAATTCATTTTATGTCACCACAACTGGAGGTTTAGCATCAGCACCCAAAAGGGGTGGAGGAGAGAGAGGCATGGAGGGAAAACATTTACTATAAATTTCAGATTTTTCTGAAAGGGAGGAAAGGTTTTCTCACATTAGGTTATTTCCTAAATTTTAAATCTATAGTTTTTAGGAGAAAATGTTATTCTCATTCTGTCTCTCTTTTTTAACATTTATCAAGTGTTTATTATTTATTGGCCGCTCTGCTGAGCGTTTTACAAGTTGAGCCTATTTGTAATTCTCTAAAAAACGGGTATTGCAGGCCCTTGGTTGTGATCGGTGGGTCCTCGGAAAGAAGCCAGGAGACGATGGGAGCCTTCCAGGAGTTCCCCCAGGTACCCGACTTGACAACTCTCCTCTAGAGGTTCAGGTTTATGGAGAAGAATATTGAATGTCAACTGTAATTTTTCAGTAACTAAATGTAACAGGATGTATGGAGAAGAAATAAAAGGTCACGTCTGCAAAATAATTAGAGTGAAAGAAAATTACCTGAGGTCATTTAAAGGTGTATCCCTGAACTACAAGACAGTTTCTGCATGGATATTAAAAAAGCTTAGACTCTGCTTAGGAGCCGTCTTCCAAGAAATACACCTTTTGGTCAGGGTTTTAAACTCTAAAAATAGGTTCTTCAAAGAGCCAAGATAATACAGGAATAAAAGTGGTTTTGAACTATGCCTCTCAAACTTTGGTAAAGTAAAAGTTGAGAGGAAAAAGTCCTATTCAAAATGACTATCAGTAGACTCTGGACAAGTTCATTTTTATTTTGGAAGGCTAAAGAAAAGAATTTGAAAATTTTTAAAAACTTGAAAGAATTTATCAACAAATGCTACAGTTTCAAAAATAGTTTTAGAAAGCAAATAGGTGAGAGTGAATGATTAACACTTCAGACATAAATAAATTTGAGCATTACAGCACAAAGTTAAAACCATTAGGCAAAGTATGTTGGTATATCAGAAATCATTGTGAGAACCTCAGCATATAAGCATAATTTTGTATATGATTTAAACTAGATCTTGATACAGGTTACTGAAAATGTTATATTTTTATACTCTTGAAAGGGAATTGACGTTTTACCTAGTTAACAGAGAATGACAGCAGTTATTTAAAACATGCTGATATAAATATATGTATTTGAAAAATAAATAGAGCAGATAAGTTATTTAAAAGGAAATTTAAAGTTACTACAAAAACTTTATAAATGAAGAAAAGCAGCCCTGGCTGGTGTGACTCAGTGGATTGAGTGCCGGCCTACAAATCAAAGGGTTGCCGGTTCGATTCCCAGTCAGGTCACCTGCTTAGGTTGCAGGCCAGATCCCAAGTGGGGGGCTCACTAGAGGCAACCACACATTAATGTTTCTCTTCCTCTCTTTCTCCTTCCCTTCTTCTCTCCAAAAATAAATAAGTATCTTTTGAAAAAAAATGAAGAAAAGCAGAGGATAATGTCTATTGCAAATATTTTCCCCAAAAAGGAAAATAATAGAAGTTTATTAGATGAAATTAAAAGTTTGAAAAGAAAGATCCAAACATCTGTTTCTTATGGAAATACGTAAAACTAAATGATGTGACTGTGAACAGACTGAAAGTTCGGGAGTCGGCTTAATTCTCTCATGTTTGTGGGGCTAAGATTGACCATTGTTCCAAAGATTTCGTACCAAAAAGTACCAAGAGAAACACTTGTTATATAATGTTTCAAAGTACATTAAACAGTGAAAAAATAATACAACTGAATTTACATGACCCAAACAGCATACCAGCAAAATATATAACAGGAAAACCGGTAGTAATGTTAGAATAGATTATTATTGTAACAAGATGTAACATGAAGTTGTGTATTCCTAGCTGTGGAATTTCTGGGTCCAAGGATATACTTATTTTAATTTTCTAAGACATTGTCAACTACCCCTCCCATTTCTACTCTTACCAGCAGTTTAAGAGAGTGCCTGTTTCCCTGTGTTGTGATACTGGCTGTGTATTATCTGAGGTGTTCATTGTGGCCAGTCTGAGAAATGAAAATGATACCTTGTTTGGATTTGCTTTCTGAATCATACTGAGGCAGAAATTTGATTGTTCTTTGCATAGGCTTTTAAGAAACAGTCCATTGTGGAGGAGGTGGGGAGGTGAAGTGGAAGAGGGTATTGAGGGATAAATGGTAATGGGAAAAAATACCACAAAATAAAAATAAATTACAAAAAGCTGTACAGGTGATACATTATTTCCATTTTGCCTCTGAACATCATAGAAAGTAATGACTGAACATTTTGTCTTCCTTTTGAAGAGTAATATGATCTATGAATTGAATTTGAAGTGATTTTCTTTTTGTACATAGGTTGAAGCTTGTAGATTATATAGCAAGTTTTCTGTCCGGCCAAGTAGCATAGAAGCTATTCCATCTATTATTGAAAAGGTACAGTATTTACAAATCCTCCAGATCAACTGGTTTCTCTTAGTTGCTTATATCTGTGTCATTTTTGTTCTTAGTTGAATGAGTAACAATTTAGAACATATTCAGATAATTAAAAGGGACATTGTTAAAGAGCTATATACATTTTCAAGCCCACTGCTATTACATTTAATTATAGATATATAAAATGTCATTTTTGAAAAAGAAGTTTCTCCTGTACTTCAATAACTATGGAAAAAGTAAAAAGAAAGATATGATAGAACCCCAGGTGTCCTTTCTCTTACGCTTTTGCAAAGGATTATTTTTGGAAATTAGTACTAATGCATATAAGACCATCCCTTAGTGGGTTATGTTACATTTGAGTTTTGTCAAAACCATGCGTTACAGAAATCATTTGACACATGTTACATCACAGTCGCTGAAAACTGCCAATTCTAATGAGAATTAGGAAGCAGGTTATACATGTTATGAAGACTTGGCAAGCAGAGCCTAGTGGAGAATTTCTAAGACTAAAGTGTAATAGGATGTGAATTTTAAAGCTCTAAGTGAGTATTTACTTTCTCATCTGTCTCCTTTTAAACAAAAATCCCTTTTAAAATACAATTCACCCTTGAATAAAAAGGGTTTGAACTGCTCAGGTCCACTCGTATGCGGGTTTTTTTTTTTTTTAAATAAAAACATACAGCCCTGGCTGGTGTGGCTCAGTGGATTGAGCGCCGGCCTGCAAACCAAAGGGTCTATTCCCAGTCAGGGCACAGGCCTAGGTTGCAGCCAGTTCCCCAGTAGGGGGCGTGCGAGAGGCAACCACACATGGGTGTTTCTCTCCCTTTCTTTCTCCCTCCCTGCCCCTCTAAAATAAATAAATATTTTTAAAAACATGCATATAGTACTATAAATGTACTTTCTCTTCCTTATGATATTTCTAATATTTTCTTTTTCTTGCATAGTTTATTGAAAACTACAATATATAATACTTATACCATACAAAATATGGGTCAGTTTGACAGTTTATGTTACTGATAAGATTAACAGTAGGCTATTAGTGGTGAAGTTTTGGGAAAGTCCAAAGTTATACTTTTTGATTATATGGGGGATCAGTGCCCCAACCGTCACATTGTTTGAAGGGTCAACTCTACATAGAATTAATACAGTGTACCTAAAATTTAATCAAAATTATTTACTTCTCCAACTAATGAAATTAGAACTATTCATTTAACAATTTTAAGTTATTTTTGAGTGGGATGTGAGAATAAGAATTGAGATTTTTACAGCATTTTCTTCTATTTGTAATAAATTTAGGCAGTAAGAAGCAGTATTTACGGACGTCCAGGGGCTTGCTATGTTGATATACCTGCAGACTTTGTGAACCTTGAGGCAAATGTGAATTCTATAAAGTGAGTAATAGTTATGCTAGATTTTTTCTTAATTGTGTTATTATAATACTTACCTTTCAAATCTTGCTTAGCAGCTTAGAAGTTAATCATTTGTCTTAACTTTTGATGATTTAAAATTAAACCTAATCCTAGCCAGAGGGTTTCTCTTAATTAAAATGGTATTATTTAGCAATTATTTTGGGATTTAATTACTAAATCGAATACTTGGAGCTTCCTGAGCTCCTCATTTGATATTATGCTTTCAGTACCCACAGATAATACATCCTCATTAATGCACTGTGGTTATTTAGAGTCTTTATAGTATCAACCAAAACATGAGGAGACTGTTGAAAAACTGTTAGAACACAATATAAACAATTCTAGTCTGTCTGTCTCAGTGATTTAAAAATATTCCAATACCAGATGTCTATTCCTTAAATAAACACTTGGTGAACAGTAAGTGTAAGAAACATTAAAAAACAACAACAAAAAAAACATTTTCCACTGGCGTCTAAGTCACCCCTGTTAAGGATGTGTACTTACATTTTTGCGTCTCCCTGGGTACCACTTAGTACATTCCTGCACTCATGGGCCAAGTACCCTTCTAGTGACTACAGAGAGAAAGTGGGCATTTCTGTACATTCAGTATACCAAGGAGTGGTTTCTTTTGGGAGAGTCAAACCAAAAGGACAGCTATTCTACGTAATACCTGAATGTGACACTCAAAATGTTATTGGGCAGGGGGAGAGAGAGATGAGCCTCAGGTAAGTTAACTCTGTAAGTCTTCTTTAAAAATTCTATAAGCGTTCGAATGTCCTTTTTTTTGGTATTCTAGTGCCCAAGTCTTGAACAGTATGGTGTTTATTAATTAGAGTAAACAAAATAAAACATTGAAGACTTGGTGTCCAGAAATGTTTAACTGTACAGTTTTAATATTTCCTTAACTAAATGCATATTGTGGTACTAAAATATCAACTCACCCAGTAAGTGGAGCCACAGCGAGGGAGTTGAAAGCGTGGACTTTGGGACAGAATGAACTATTGCCGTCCAGTCACTGCCCCATGCCCTGGTCACCAGGCAAGTGACTCACTCTCTGGGCTTTTTTCCCCCAACGGTGAAATGGAGATAATGGTAATACCTGACCTCATTGTTTCGAAATTTAAATGAGAATAAGTGGCACATAGTAAGTATTAAATACTAGCTTCGAGTGTGTTTTTACTATTACTACAACAACTACTGCTATTACAGTGTTAAGCCATTAACTCAAATTTCCTATCAGTGAAATTACTCATTTGACTGACTATTAGATGATACTAGTGAATAACTTAATTTACTAGATGTGATAAAGATATGGTTACATAGATGGAAGTCTTATCTTTTTTAGCTACATAGGGAAGTTTTTAAGTTTTGATGCCCAGAATTTACTTTAAAATGATTCTAGAAAAATTATTTACGTGTGTGTATGTGTGAAGCAAATGTGGAAAAATTCTATTAGTTGTTGAATCTACATGGTGAGTATATGGAGTTTACTGTACTGCTTTTTTCCATTTTATAGATTTGATATCCTCATGATAAAAACTCGGAAAGTGGGCTTCTTTTAATCAGCAGAACTCTGTCATTTCCAGGTACACGGAGTGCTGCATGCCGCCTCCTGTCAGCATGGCGGGAGCGTCCGCCGTCGGCAGGGCGGCATCTCTCATCAGGAGCGCCAGGCAGCCCCTGCTCATCGTCGGGAAAGGTAGCGTTGAGTGGGACTGCGAGTCTTGCTGGCCTTGGAAGGAATGCTGATTCTGTGTAGAAGTTGTGTCCATTATGAACATCGGCTCGAATGTTTGAACGTGGAATAAGAATTCTCCTCATCCAGATAGCATTATTTATTTGTTTTGAAATCCTAGAATTGTTCTAGAATGCTCATTCTTTTCCTTCTAAGGAAATATTGCCTATTGCATTTCTTTGGTCTTATGAGTAAAATTCATTTTTCTCCATTATAAAAAAATGTTTATAAAAAGTTTTGGAAAATCCAGAAGATTAAAAAGAAAACCCTTCATCCAAAAACAACTATTTTTAACAAGTAGTACTTTTCTGTTGCTTTTTGCATGTATACTTTATATATTGTGATCATACTACATAAACAGTTTCATATTCTACTTAATTCATTTAACATTATAACAACATTTTTTCATGGTCTTTATTTTTTTCCCTAAACTTAATTTTTAATGTTTCCTCATGTATATACTAAAACTTTACTGGCAAATATTTAAATTTGCCAAACTGTGACAAACACATTTGTGCTTATAGCTTTTTCCATAGTTAGTGTATAAAGCAGATTCCCAGAAAGAAAATTAACTAAGTTAAAAGATATACATATTTTAAGGCTTTGGTGAATATTATCAAATTGCTTTCTCCCAAGGTATTGTATCAGTTTATACTGCTTTCAGCAATTTGTTATAGCATACATTCTATGTTCTGGAACTGAGGAAGCTATATATCACTTACGACCATGTTAGTCAGTTGTCAACTACTAAGAAGCTATTGGGTCGGCCACAAAAGCTCGTTCAGTTTTTTCCATACAATGGCTGTAGTAGTGCTTAGTTGTCTTTAACTTCATTTGAAACAATTTTGTTAGATTGTGTTATGACAGCTGTGATACCAGTATGCATTTAAACAAAACTTATCAAATTTGTAAATATTTGTGTAGCTATTTTAATATTGAAGATGAAAGAAATACACAACATTTTCAGCATATTATGCTTCATTATTTCAAAAAAGGTGAAAACACAAATGAAATGCAAAAAAAAAGATTTGTGCAGTGTATGGAAAAGGCACTGTGACTGAGCAAATGGGTCAGAAGTAGTTTGTGAAGTTTCTTGGTACTATGGACATTTTAGCCAAATAATTCTTTGTGGTGGGACTGTGTTATGCATGGAAGATGTTTAGCAGCACCCCTGGCCTCTACCCACTAGAAGCCAATAGCAGAAAGTAGCTGATATACTCAAAATATCCAAATCAATCAAGTTATTTGTGAAAATGAAAAATATATCTTTTATTTCTTGGGAAAAAAACTAAATGGACTTTTTTTGCCAACCCATTATATAAAAACTAAAAATTACTTTGATGGAAATGGTGGACAACAGAAAAAAGTTGAAGTCAGAACTGAGTTGAATGCAGCTACATGATGTACTAGCTCTCTGGTCTTGGCCAGCAACTGCTTTGAGTGTCAAATACCTGACGTGCAAGAGAGAGATATTAACTGCCTCAAGATACTGTCATAATTAAATAGCACAATAAGTAGAAAGAGTTCAGTGGATGCGAGCTTTCATTCTTCCTCTGACCAGTGTTTAAGGAGTGATTACAAGGCAGGGAGTACAGAAAACCTGTTTGAGGTACACAGAAATAATTGTCCCCCCACCTATAGGAAGGTAGGTCTGGTGACAAACCAGTGCAGCGTACCGTTGAGCGGCGTGCACAGAGAGGCGAGGCAATTCTCAGGGGAAGCAGTGGTTTACGCACGTAGTTGTTGGTGTGGACAGACTCCCCCAAAGAGATGGACACTGAGGCTACTCCTTGAACATGTCTGATAGATCACTGGGTGGACCAGGAGAACAAAGGCAGTTGGGGAAGAGAGAACTGGGTGGGCAAAGATATTGAGGGAAGAAGGAGAACAAAGGAAGCTGTCTGGGTGAGAAAAAGGAGCCATTTACTTTTCACCCTACATGTATGAGAAGAGATTTTTCTAAGGTAGTTTTATGAGTGGGAGTATTATATTAAATCTGAACATACGCTGTATTATTTACTGGGATTTAGCAGAGGATTATAAATTCTGAATATGGAGTAATATTCTACTAGCCCTGAAAAAGAGCATAAAACTAAATCGCTAAAAAGAAATATAGTGGCCTTGACATTAGAAATGAAATCATCCCTCAAACAGTGAGTTGTTTACTGTCATCGAAATGGGCATACGGTTATTCTGCAGACTCACACAGTGAAAACAAGCTTGTGACCCACGTGGGTGAGCCCTGTTGCAGTCACGGAATTGTGGAGCCTGTGAAGAGATCTACAGAGCTTTAGAAACGTATGCCCTTGTTAGAGTTTCCATGACTAGGATAGGAGATTAGAGAGAGCCTTCCACTGGGACGGCCAAGTCCTTCCTTGCCCACCTGGGCCTACCAGTACAGGTGGTATGTTCGGGGAATTGTGAGCAGTAACTCAGCAGAACCGTAGCAGAGAACGGGCAATTGAGAGCAGCAGGCGACATGAGATGCAACTTTTGTTTTGAGGTAGACAGACATCCTTTAGAATAATTGATACTATTGGAGGGGATATTAGAGCTGTTGCTTTCTTAAACATTTTTAGATACCAAAGATAAAAACCACAGTCATTTGTTTTAAGTCCTGTAAAAGCAGGAGAATATTTGAGAAGTTGTAAAAGTAATTTCACATGAACTGTTTCAGGGATCACAGTGTCTGGAGCTTAACTGACTTGTCCAATGTATCTGCATTTCTTGTAGGTGCTGCTTATGCCAGGGCAGAGGAGGGAATCCGGAAATTGGTGGAGCAGTGTAAACTGCCATTTTTGCCCACCCCCATGGGGAAGGGTGTTATCCCTGACAATCATCCAAATTGTGTAGCTGCTGCCAGATCCAGGTGCGTAGCATTCAGATTTTTTAAATACAAGGACTTGGCACATTTTAGGCTAATTAATTTTATGTGACTTTAGCAACCGTAGGAGATGTTCTGAAAGAATCATGTAATTTTAAGCACACCTGTTTCTTTTTAGACTTTTCAGCACTTTAAAGATGTCCGCTGTCTCCTGACTCTCATTGTTTCAGATGAGATTTGCAGTCATTTGAATTCTTGTTCCCCTGTTATGTGTATCATGTTGTTTTTCTGTGGCTGCTGTCAAGATTTTTCTTTATCTTGTTGGTTTTTATCTTTATCTTTGATGCAGTTTGATTATGTTGTGTGTGGACGTGGTTTTCTTTTTATCCTTTTGGTGTTTTCTGATTTTCTTAACTCTGTAAATTGGTGTCTTTTATCAAATTTGAAAAGATTTTGGCATTATTTCCTCAAATATTTTTTCTACACCAATATCTTTTCCTTCTCCTGGGATAACACATATGTTAGACATTTTAATAATGTCCCATAGGTTTCTGGATATCTGTTCAATTCTTTTCACGCTTTTTGTCTCTTTTACAGTTTCTGTTTCTCTGCTGAAAACTTTTTCTTCCTTTGTATTTCAAGAGTATTTTGGTTCAGCTTATGGAACAGTTACAGTAGTTGCTTGAAAGTCTTTGTTTACTAATTCCAACATCTGGGTCATCAAAGAAGTAGCGAAGAACTCTTTTGAGAATTGGTCACATTTTCCTGGTTCTTGGTGTATTAATTTTGGAGTGAATCCTGGAATTTTGAATATGATGTTGTGAGATGCCAGGTCATATTGAAATCTGTAGAATGTTGATTTTTGGTTTTGTTTTTGTTTTAACAAGCAGCTAACATGGTTATGTCACACTGCAAGTTCAGTCTTACTCTGGGCTCCAGGGTCACTCAGTTACAAAGTCTTTGCTGTGCAATTTCGGGTCTGTCTGCACAGGCACAGCCCAGGGGTGAGCCCCAGACGTGTGCTGGTTTATATCCAGAATTAGGGATCTCTTCTCTCTAGCAAGTAGCCCGTCCCCTCCTGATTTCCAGGAGTTCCTTTTCCTGGGGCCAAGTGACAGAAGGAAAGAACAGTAAAAAATAAGGGGGATTTCCCCAATACTCTTCAGATAACATGGGATTCTGTTAGTTATTCTTGCCTGAAAAATGTTTTTCTTGGAATTTTAGCTGCCTGGGAGCTACCACAGCGCTGCTGCTGTGCAGCAGGGCTGCCCTCAGAGCACGGCTGGTAGAGAGAAAAAGAAAGTTCTGAGCCTTCCCCCCTGTGTTCTCGGCTTGCAGAGGTCCCTTTTCCTCATCTTCTGGCCAGAAAGACGGGTTTTTGCTTGCCCTCCAGTTCTGGAACTGGGGCTACCCTGGGACACATCCAGGAGACAGAGGAGCGGGGGAAACCCTGAAACCCACTGCTTGTGTGTGTTTGACTCCGCCCCCAGTCTGCCTACGGTTGTTTCCTTTTCAGGGGCCTCAGGTGGTTGCTTTTCCTGTTTTTTTTTCAAGAGTTTTCCGTTGTAATCAGTGGGATGGCGAGGCTGTAGTGGGCCTACCCAATCTTGGTGGGCACTACACGTCCCCTGATTTTAGATTTTTAAAGCGCACTTCTTGTTAAACTATATATACACACACACATATGCATATATGTGTATATATGTATATACATTTAATTTCTTGAAATTTATTATGAAATAGTCTCAATGTACAAAAAAGAAGAGAGGATAACTACCACTCAGTTTTATCAAATATAACTTAACATTAAGTAATATGTCATTGCTTTAGGATTTTATTAAGAAACAAAAAATCACGATTTACCCAGTCCCCTCTGCCTATTTTTCCTGATCCCAT
This sequence comes from Trachops cirrhosus, assembly GCA_028533065.1. Taxonomy (NCBI): domain Eukaryota; kingdom Metazoa; phylum Chordata; class Mammalia; order Chiroptera; family Phyllostomidae; genus Trachops; species Trachops cirrhosus. The sequence continues at coordinate 24,587,322 of CM052544.1, forward strand.
TCCTTCCTTCCCTCTCCACAGTTTACCACCGGTTGGGCATTTGGTGTTTTTCATATTGTCATGCATGCACCAAAATTAATTTTGAGGATTTTTAAACTGTAATGTTTGCTGTGCAACCTTTACTTGTTGCTCATTTAATGCTATCTTAATAGAGTATATGTTTTTTATGGTAGTATACATAGTATAGAAACCAAATTAATTCTTACACTAAGTTTTTTAAAAATATACTTTAAACTTGAGTTGAACTGAAAATTATCTTTGTGCCAACCAAATTTTAAGAAGATAATATTAATGACATTAATAGTGTGAAAAAGATGACAAGAGACTATATTTAATTGAATTAGTGATTTCAAGGGTTTTGGAGTGTCTGTAAGTAAATCTGTCCTCCTACTTGTAATTTTGATCTGTTAAATTGGGTGCACAGGACCAATACCCTACATGAAGATAACTTTTTTGAGTTTATACTTGAAATGATAACTGAATTTCTGTGAAAAATAGGCCATATCACTGAAGAAGACAAAAGCAGAAAAAAAAAAAGAGAGACAAAACCCGATCCTCTGTGGCAAAAAAATAGGAAAAAGGGAAACAGCCAAGAAGCAGAAAAGTAAGGAGTTAAAAAATAAAAAAACAACCCACAGAAATTATGGTAATGAATTCTCCTGGGAAAAGGCAGAGACATTTAGATTGGATCACTAATAATAACAGCTGCATGCATTGTAAGAACCACATCTAAAACAAAATAAAAACAAGCAAAGACGTATGAGGTAAACAAAAAGAAAGCAAGGGTGGCTATGTTAATATTAGTGTGGATAACAAAATAAAAAGAATTTTAAAATTAGAAATTATATTGACAAACATATTAAGATTTATAAAATAAAGCTATTAGAAATACAATACTGATATAATATTTTTGTAAGTAACTCGGGACTCTTAGTCACCTTAAAAATATATGCTTCTAGGAATCAATATGAAGTGTATATTAAGATTCAAGCATAATGATGCTTAACCCAGTACTACTAATAACAAAGAGAATATCCAGCAATTGAGAAAAGGTTTAACAAAGTTAATATATATGTTCAGCAAAACAGGCAGCCTTTAATCGTATTTAAGAAGAACTTAATGACAAAAGACAACATTTATATAAGCAAAAGTACATGAGACAGTATTAAATAAGCTCAACTATGTATGAATATACTTGTATAGAAAAATAGACTGGATGAAAATAACATCAGGATATTAATAATAGTTTATAAGTTTAAAGTATAATTGGAGGCTTTTGGTTTTTTCTTTATATTTTTCCTGCTTATTCCAGATTATCCACAGTGGCCATGTATTAATTTTTTTAATAATAAAAAGGTAATCAATGAAATAGAGTATCGATATAGTCCTATGGTAATATTTTTCTACTTCTTTCATCTCTTTTTTTTAGTTCTTTATTTATTTTTAGACAGAGGGGAAGGGAGGGAGAAATAAAGGAGGAGAAACATCAAGTGTGGCAGCCTCTTGCATGCCCCCTACTGGGGATCTGGCCTGCAACCCAGGCATGTGCCCTGACTGGGAATCGAACTTGTGACCCTTTGGTTCACAGGCCGGTACTCAATCCACTGAGCCACACCAGCCAGAGCATACTTATTTCATCTTTTATATAACTATTTAAATAGAATAGTATCATAAATTATTTTAGATTGAAAGTTCAAATTTACCATAGAAGCTGATTCTGAAGACTAATGTAAGTTCCAAATTATTTCAACTTATCCAAATGTATACTTGAGAAGTTAATTTTAGAATAATTCAAATAATAAATACATACTTTTTGTGTTACATTAGTTTTTTCTTTTAAATAGGGCTTTGCAATTTGCAGATGTAATCGTCTTATTTGGTGCCAGATTAAATTGGATATTGCATTTTGGACTGCCTCCAAGATATCAACCAGATGTGAAGTTTATCCAGGTACTCAGAGTAGACAGATTTAAAATCAGAGCTATCGGTAATTTATTGTTCTCCTTCTCAGCCATTAACAGCTCAGCTTTCTTCTTGACTTTTATAAAGAGCCATTTCTCCTTTTACAAAAGTAGAATTTTATAAATTGTCTAACATAATTACAGGTGCCAAAGCAAGCTGCTTTTTTAAGCCTATGAAACAATGTATCACTTCTAAGCAGAAAACATTTCAAAATCAAGCTTTAAATAGTTTGAAAAGTATAATTTTCCTCTTCTTCATAGTTCAAGTATATTTAAAGGTAGACAAAAGAGGTTTAAGTAGGATGGTGGATTAGAACAAAACATTCAGCATTAAGGATTTAGCTGTTCTTTTAGGTAGCCAAACTTTCAAACACCCTTTGGTTAGAAATCTCTAAACAATGCTGCTCTTACCTGGTTATTAAGCAGAGTGTTTAGAATATAGTCTGACCTCCTTTTGATGGCTTTTCTGTCATTATGACCCTACAGATAAGCCAGTTCCCTTACTGGTGTGTGAAGAGCTGCCCGCATAGTGGCATGCAGACCTGTCCATCCTGCACAGGTTGTGCATGGCTTTTGATGATCTAGCTGTAATTGTAGTTTTCTCCTTATTTACCTTTTACTTAAAAGAGTCGACTTCTAATAGTCCATTGGGCCATTGAGAAATAAAGCCACAAACAGGCAAGACTTGGGTTGTACCCGGGAAATGCTGCCACTTCTTTGATTGCCCCTCTTGGCTACAAAATCAAGGGCATCCCCTTTGGGGTGGCTCGATTACTTCTCCTGGCAGAAGCTGTTTTTACTTGCCCATGGCCATCCAGAAATGGAGCTGCTGAGTAAACAGGGAGGAAGCATGCCATGCCCTAGGCGTGCTCCTTAAAATATGGTTCCTGGACCAGCACCATCTGGGAAGCCTGTTAGAAGTACCCATTTGGGGGCCCCGCCCCAGACCTATTGACATCAGAAACTGAGGGGGACTCCTGCAATCTACAGTTTAACTAGCCTACCAGGTGATTCTATGTGCTAAAATTCGATAATTGCTCTAAATAGGGCAATGTAATTAAGTGGAAACTTATTATTCATTAGATTAAAAACTATAACTGATGAAGTCAAATGTATTCCTGTGGGTATGATGGAACAGTACCGAAATTCTGCAGAGTAGTATTGAGGGAAGATGATGTTTCTGTACTAGCTATGATACTCATATACTCTCATGGATTTTTACTTTCATTAAGGAACTTCTTGAACATCAAATCTTCTTTATCATGTTACACGCAGGGGTTGACAAAAGTAGGTTTACACTTGTTGGCACGGAAAAAGACACGCAGGTTGTGATTATTACAATAACTTTATTAACTCAAAAGAATGTGACAATGGCACAGTATACTTGGGCACAATCTCGTAACTGCTCAGATTTCTGGCCTTCATTACTTACATTCTTGTCATCTGCTTGCTGTACTCAAGCACACTTGGCACAGAGTTCGAACCTACTTTTGCCCATCCCTGTATGCATGATGCTTTTATTCAGCCTTAATTGACTTTGTAAAGAATTTAAGAATAAACATGGCTTGCTCTTCAGTCTTGTCTCTTTTTTAGATCGATATCTGTGCAGAAGAATTGGGGAATAATGTAAGACCTGCTGTGAGTTTGCTAGGAGACATCAATGCTGTCACTAAACAAGTAAGAGCTTTTGCCTGAGTTTTAATTTATGTGGATTGGTCTTCAGAGAATTCACAGTTCTCTAAAACGTTTCAATTTTGATCCACTTCATGACAGGTCTGATAATACCAATTTTAAACAAAATTTAGGGTGGAAAGATTTTTTCTTTTCTCAGCTGCTGTTGACATTCAGTGTAATTTTGTATCAGTTTCAGTTGAACAGCGCAGTGGTTACATAGTCATGTACTTTACAAAGTGTTCACTTGGTATTTTCAGTGCCCACCTGGCCCCGTGTGTAGTTATTATAAAATTATTGACTGTATTTCTTATGCTGTACTTTACATCCCCACGACGGTTCCGATGGGGACTTCTCAGTCCCTTTACATTTTTCACCCAGTCCCCAAACCGCCCCCCTGCCCACCCTGACAACTGTCAGTCTAAGTATTTATGAGTCGGTTTCTGTTTTGTTTGTTTATACTGTTCTTTCACTATATAAGTGAAATCACGTGGTATTTATCTTTCTCTGACTGACTTATTTCGTGTAGTGTAATGCCCTCTAGGTCCATCCTTGCTGTCGCAAAGGGTAAGATTTTGTTCCTTTTTGTAGCCCAGTAATAACGCATTGTGTGTATGTGTCGCAGCTTCGTTACCCACTTGTCTACTGATAGGCACTTGGGTTGCTTCCATAGCTTGGCTGTTGTAGTAAGGTAAATAACGCCGCAATGAGCAGAGCGGTGCATATATTCTTTCAAATTAGTGTTTCGGACTTCTTTGGATGTATACCCAGAAATGGAATCCCTGGGTCATAGGCAGTTCCGTTTTTAACCTTTGAGGAACCCGATGGAAAGCTGTTCTTAAATATAACTTTGGAACCTGGTCAATCCAGCTTCTTTTACATAGATCATCCTATGTGGGCAGGCTCAGCATTTTTGGAGGGAGATTAAAAATTTAAAGGCATTCAGTAGGCAAACAGTCATTTATTAAGTAGGATTCAGCTATGTGAAAATTTATAATACAGCTTTCAGAGTCACTAAACTCACAGCCAAGAGGTGGCTTTATATACTAGAAAAATCTGACTTATTGTTTCTTCAGGCAATAAAGAGATTTCTACTCTTCAAAACTGTAGTCACTGACTTGTTCAGATTCTTATTACTTATACACAATTTATACATTTTACTGTGACAGAAATAAAATATAGTAACATTTATCACTTGATTTTGGATATAAGTTGGTAGTGTTATCATGGTTATTCTCATGATTATACAATATTGGGATGCAGTCCCCAAACAAATAGTAAACACCCTGCAGCATTTGGCCCGTATTATGGGAATCCCTAGGTATTGGGCTGTCGGCCTTTCTGGAAGGGCTCTGGAGGGGGTGATTTTCCTTCTGGTGCCCAAGACCTGAGGAGGACCTAGTAGCCCCAGCCAGTGAGGTGAGGAGGAGGGCCGGGGCAGGTGGCACTTCACCGTGCCTGGGAGTCCCAGCATCTGGCAGGAGTCCACACTGACCCAAACACAAGCTTCCCGTGTTACCTGTGTACCTTCTGTCAGTCATTTGCTGCCTAGAGGGAGAGCGAGGAGTAGGAGTGAAGTGAAGAATAGGATAGTATCGCAGTATTGCCTTTAAGAAGAGATTTTTATGTTAACATGATTTAAGTTTATTTTTAAGAAGGAAAGAAAGTTTGTGTGTTTTTTGGTTGTGTGTGTGTGTTTTTTGTTTTTTTTTTTTAGCTTTTAGAACAATTTGATAAAACACCATGGCAGTATCCTCCAGAGAGCACCTGGTGGAAAACTCTGAGAGAAAAAATGAAGAGCAATGAAGCTGCATCCCAGGTAACTAACACTGGACCCACTGAAGCTCGAGCGTGGTTCAGGCCTCTTGTAACGTGGCACGGGCACTCCTGAAAACCACCGTGCTGTGCGGAGCCCGGCACTAAAAACCCCTGGGCTCAGTGCGGGGAAGGGCTGTGGGCACAGCTCTCAAAACTTGGTGAAACATGAAGATAGGAACCTAATAAAAATGATGGAAAAATCTTTCATTCATATATATAAATATATACATTTATTTACTTACCATAATAAATATGGCACTTTTCCTTGAAAAAGACCTGAAGTTTCCTGTGGAAGTGGACGTTGGGAGCGTTCCAGCTGTGAGCTGCTGTGGTGGGAGGAGGCTGATCTGACTTTGGACGGAAAGCTGCGAGAGCCTGTGGGGATCGGTGCAGCTACTGAGCTCAGTTTGACCTTAACGCCAAAGTACAGTGAAGGTCTTTTGGAGCTCTAGATCCTGGGGCGTTTTGGGGCCTGTTTCTGTATGTTTAAGATGTAAGTCCTTCAAGGCATGCATTTATAATAGATAGGTGTTCCATCAGAATTGAAATTTTTACCTAATATACAGCCTTCTTTTTCTTTTTTTAAAAATTTCAGCTTTATTGAGTTTGATTGACATATAAAATTGTGAGATATTTAAAGGCACACTATGGTAATTGAGTATGCATATACGTTATGAAGGGATTCCACCAACCCGTTAATTAACACATCCACGCCTTATTTATTTTATTTATTTATTTAGGAGAGCATTTATAGCCTTCTTAATTCAGTTTCAGTTCTTCCTAGAAATTCTTTTGTGACTTCCTCATCTGCACATGTGGCTTCTCCTGATAGCTGAAGGCTTTGGAGATCGTTATGTGTAAAACCACCAAAGCCACCTGCTACTGGCTTTAAAATGAGCCACTCTGCAGGATTTGGTGTTTTCTATTTAAAGTCTTTGTGTATAGGTAGTATTTTCTCTTTGTGAGAAGGGTTGTTACCGATTTTTTCCACAGTTTTGTGCATTTCTATGCATCTTGGTTCAGCTGGGTGTAGTTTTCTATGAAATTTGAGTTATGCTCATATTGTTTCCTAACATATCAGTCATCTCATTTTTAAAACAAGCAGAATTATGTGTGATTCTATTTTTTATTTGAATTTTAATCAGTGGCTATTTCTCCTGTCAAGAGCCAGTCTTCTATTTCCTTAACGGCATCATGACGAATTCCTTCTTTTCCCTAGGAATCACCTTAGTTTAAGATAGAAGGGAGTTGCCTCTCTTCTCTGGTGCAGGAGTATAGCAGGGTCGCTCGTCCTTCTTGGGTATAATCTCCAATGGGCCCCAGTAGCACAGGTGAAGAGGCAGTGCTGGGACCAGATGGGACTGTTACTGCTGAAGCCCCCCTGGCTTTCTCTCAGCTCCGAGACTCTTTAGAATAGTGGGGGAAGCAGATCCCCTTCACCCTCCCATGCACGTGAGGAAGAAGCAGAGGTTCTCAAACCCTGACTTCTACCCAGTGTTTCCAGTTATCTTTCTTGTAGGACTTCTCAGTCTTTATAATATGTTCATGTGCTTTGGGCTCTCCAGAAAGGAGGACATTGCCTGGCTTATTTGATTATGTCCCAAACTAGGACTGTGGGACCCATTTTTCTTAGCATGTCCAGGAGGACTGTTCATAGATCAGTTAGCTTCCCAGAGTGGCCGTCGGTGGCCCTTTGGGAACCTCAGAGCTTGCAGCTGTTAACCTGTTTCCAAGTAAGTTTGATAGTAGCTTATTGGGAGTGTGTATTTTCCTATCTTGATCTAATATGATTATATTTCCCTCTAATATTTTAGGAATTAGCTTCCAAAAAATCCCTGCCTATGAATTATTACACAGTATTCTACCGTGTTCAAGAACAACTACCCAGAGATTGTATTGTAGTAAGTGAAGGCGCAAATACTATGGATATTGGACGCACTGTGCTTCAAAACTACCTTCCTCGTCACAGGTGAAGCTTCCAAAGAAGAAATTATAATGAATCATAATGTGTTAAATTTGAAACTACAATAGTGGAGATTAGTAAAACATTTGAGAATTATATATATCCAGTATATATGGACATAGTTCGTAAAAGTATTCTTAAGTGAGGTTGTATATAGATTTTGTGCTTGTATGCCCCCAAGATCATGTGATAGTTTAAATGATCAGTGTTCCAAGTATATATTCAGTCTTACAAGCAATCATGAGTTAATTTTTTCTCTCATTCTGCTTATCTTTGACAAATAGTTCCTCACAGTCTAAAACTTTATATGGAAGAGAATGTTTTTGCTGTTCTCTATTTTTCCATGAACCATGTGACTCTGTCTAGATTTATGCCAACCCCGCCATCTGTGACTCACCCCAGAGGGTTTCATTTTAGCTTTATTCTCCAATAGGCTTGATGCTGGTACTTTCGGAACAATGGGAGTCGGTTTGGGGTTTGCCATTGCAGCTGCCGTGGTGGCTAAAGATAGAAACCCAGGACAGCGGGTCATCTGCGTGGAAGGAGACAGTGCATTCGGGTTTTCTGGCATGGAAGTGGAAACCATCTGCAGGTAACACCGCGCCCTGAATCAGAGCATTTCTTTCTCCAAAATAGGGAAAATTACAAGACCCACTTTCCTAACGAATGCTTATCCAACATTTGTCATATGTCAGGTGTCCGGTGCACAGCACTGCATAGATACTAGTATAAACAAGCCCAGGGTCGTTCTCATCCAGGACAGCAGGCTGTGACCTCTTTGCTGCATGGCAGAGTCCTGCAGAACTGTGGGGAGTGCTTTTGAGGTCGCTGAAAACGAGTTTGTCTGAGAAAAGCTTGTTTTCTGCAGGGAGACAGCAGAGCTCGGTGCTTAAAAGCCTGGCTTCTGGGTCACATGGCCTGAATTAACATACTGGCTTGACCACTGCAGAGCTGAGTGACCTGGGCTAAGTCATTTCGCCAAGCTCCAGTCTCCTCTCAAATAGGGACAGGAATAGTAATAAGTCCTGCCTGAGAGGACAGTTGTGAGGAACAACTGAGACATTCTAGGCAAAGCTCGAGGTGACTGATCAGCTAAGTGAGCTCTTCAAATTGTTTTTTATAGTTGTGAGGATTCATGGAGAAACTCATTAGTTGTAGATCCTAGTAGAGAAGTATGGCGATTTTTTTCTCCCCACTTTCTTATACTAGGAAAACAGTTCTGTCCTTAGTCGGGGCTCCTATTAGGGCTTCTGTAAATCATGTTTTCGGCCTTTGAAAGTGTTGGTATATAAAACTTTTCAAATCGGAGGGAGAGTACGTGCCTGTTAGCTGACGACCACGTAACGTGCACCTGAAAGATGATTTCTGGGGAAGTCAGCCTTCTAGAGAGCCAAGAAGAGCCGTTCCATTTCAGCACGGGGAGCGAGAAGTTACCACAGCCCTGTGATCTAACAGTGTGCCGTTTGGTTTGGTTTCTACACCTCATCTCAGAAATCATCTCTTTATTAAAAAATTCTTGGGGAATAATTGACATGTAATGTTACATTAGTTTCAAGTGTACAACATCGTAATTCAATGTTTAAACATACTGATCTCAGAAATTATGTTTGTAGAAAATAAAGCCCATATTCTTTTGTCAGTCATTAGTAAAGTGTAATCAGCCTTTTTTGGTCTTTATCATCCTGTTTAGCACATTGCTAAATCCTCTATTTTTTTCTAATTATTACCTCATGTAATGTTTTTCTAATTGTGGGTGAAGTGATCTGGGAGGAGAGAATGGGCGCTAGTCACTTGTGTACCTCCCAAAGCATCTAGCAAGTGTGGGCTATCTGGGAGGAATTCAATAAATAAAAAGACGGTTCAAACAGTACTCCTGGGCACCACCCAGAAGTGCTGGTGCTTCAGAGGGTGTCAAGTATGGAAGATGTCATTCTTATTAACACCTGGGTCTATGAAAACCAAGGCTCAGAAAAGCTCAGTGATTTGCCCAAGGGTCATAGTTGCATAGTAGTAGAGCCAGGTCTATCTACCCCTACTCTTGCCTTCTTTGTACTACTCCGTAATGTTTCTGTTAATGATTTGACATTCATTTATTATTTTGATATTCTTTTATTAGGATAGTATTATAAAAATGTTTATGAAAAACTCTCCATTTTTAAGTTAAAATTTCAGCTTGAGGAAAATAAATTGCTTTAGGATGAAGAATTATTTCCTTTATATTTTGCTGTCAATTTTAGGTACAACTTGCCAATTATACTTTTGGTGGTGAATAATAATGGAATTTACCAAGGTATTGATACAAACAGTTGGAAGGAAATTTTAAAATTTGGAGATGCTACTACTGTGTAAGTAACCTAGAACAGTGCATATTTACTTTCATCTATTTTAATTTTTGTAACTTACTAATTTGAGAGAAAAAACATTGATTTTTGTTGTTCCACTTATTTGTGCATTCATTTAGTTGCTTCTTGTATGTGCCCTAACCAGGGATCGAACCTACAACCTTAGCTTATAGGGACAATGCGCAAACCAACTAAGCTACCTGGCCAGGGCTCTCTCATCTATTTTACTCTCTCTTAAAAGTCTGCTGTGTTGGAATGTGCTTCCATGCTGTGAGTATTGCTTGTTTATGTTGTCAGCCCCTCCAGGGCAGGGACCCTGCCTGCATGGTTTCCCTCTGCACAGCTGTCCATGATTGGGCACTTCAGTAAATAGTTTATGATTAGAGGCCATGAAGACTCAGACAAAGGCTTGATCCCTAAGCCTTATTAATTAAATATAGAGCTTATTGCACAGTGCCCTGAATACACCATGTAGAAACATGTATGGTTACATCCAGAGGTCTTCCTTCCTTTTATCACTTAGCTAAATCTCGATCATCTATCTGGTGGCACAGCCACACTGAGACAGTGCTGTAGCTGGCGGTGGGGTGTGAGAGGCAGATATGAATCTGTGAGTCGGCCTGGGGAGGTGGTGCAGGGTGAGGGCGTGTTCACTGTGCCTTACTGACTTCATCTCTTGTTTTCTTATCTGCTATTTTGCAGTAACCATTCCTTTTTTTCCTTTTTTCTTTTGGCTTCATAATAGTTGATGGTTAGCCTGTCCTATTTAGTAGAGTAGCCACTAGCCCCATGTGGCTATTTAAATTAAATTAAAAATTCAGTTCCAGAGAGCCCAGAAATGAAGCCTCACTAATGTGGTCAATTAATCTACAACAAAGGAGGCAAGAATACACAATGAGAAAATGACGGTCTCTTCAATAAATGGTGTTGGGAATCTGGACCACTTTCTCTCACCATGTGCAAACATAAACGCAAAATGGGTTCATGACTTAAATGTAAGACCTGAAACCATAAACTTATAGAAGAAACTATGGATAGTAAGCTCTTTGACATTGGTGTTAGCCATATCTTTTTGGGTATGTCACCTTGGACAAAGGCCACAAAAAAAAAATAAGCAAATGGGACTATATCAAACTAAAAATCTTCTGCACAGCAAAGGAAACCATCAACAAAAAAGAAAAGATATGGGATTAATATTCAAAATGTATAAGGAAATCATACAAGTCAACATAAGTAAAGTAAACAGTCTGACTAAAAAATGGGCCTAGGACCTGGATGGCTATTTCTCCAAAGAAGACATAAATGGCCAACAGATTTATGACAATATGTTCAACACCACTAATCATTAGGGAAATGAGAATTAAAACCACAATGAGATACTACCTCAAACCTGTCAGAAAGTCTATTATCAAAAAGTCAACAAAAAAGTTTCAGCAAGGATGTAGAGAAAAGGGAACCCTTATGTAATGTTGGTAGCATTTTAAATTGGTACAGTCACTGTGGAGCACAGCATGGAGGTTCCTCAAAAAAATGAAATACAGACCTACCAAATGACCAGCAACTCCATTTCTGGTTATTTATCAGAAGAAAACTAAAACAACAATTTAAAAAAATGTATGCACCTCTATGTTCATTACAGCATTATTTACAATAGCCAAGATATGGAAGCAACTTAGGTGTTCATTGATAGATGAATGGATAAAGGTGTAAGGTATATATACACAATGGAATGTTACTCAGTAATAAAAAGGAGTGAAATTTTGCCATTTTCAATGACATGGATGTAGAGGGATGTATTCTGCAAAGTGAAATAAATCAGACAGAGAGAGACAAATACCATATGATTTTATTTATATGTGGAATCTAAAAAAACAAATGAACACAAAAAACATAAACCGACTCATAGATACAGAGAACAAACTGATGATTTCCTGTGGGAAGGGGGGAGGATGGGTAAAAAAGGTGAATTAAGAGGTACAAACTTCCAGTTATAAAATATTATTTATTTTATAATAAATATTATATTCATTGTATGTATTATTTATAGCCACTGGGATGTAGAGTATAGCACAGAGACTATAGTCAGTAATATTGTAATAACTTTGCACAGTAATAGATGGTTACTAGACATACTACGGCAGTCACATCATACGGTACATTAAATGACAAACCACTATGTTGCATACCTGAACCTAATATAATATAGTATGCCAGCTATACTTCGATTAAAAAAAAAACATAAAAGCAACAGCAAAACAAACAAAAAATTCAGTTTCTTATTTTATCTAGTCACATTTGAAGTGCTCACAGCAAAGGTTGCTAGTGGCTATTATATTGGACAGCACAAATATAAAACTTTTCTATTGTCACAAAATAGTTATATTTGACTTTTCTGGATAGGCAATGTAAAATTATGGACAGTTTTAGTCTACTGGTATCTCAGTGTAAGTGTTGGATATAAAAGTATGCCTTTCTGTTTAGCTTAAATTTTTCTACAAACTGTGTCAGAATGATACAATTTTTTTTCCTATTTACTGTGATCTGCTTTTTCAGGGTCCCTCCGATGTGTCTTCTGCCAAACGCACGTTACGAGCAGATTATGACTGCATTTGGAGGCAAAGGGTATTTTGTACAAACACCAGAAGAACTCCAAGAATCCCTGAAGCAAAGCCTGGCAGAAACAGCTAAACCCTCTCTTATCAACATCATGATTGAGCCACAAGGCATGCGGAAATCCCAGGTAAATGCAGTTAGTAGAACACCCCGTTATTAGAGAGAAACGGACTAAACCGTTTCTGAGTTTGGCAGTTTTATTTATTTGTTCAATGAGTGTTTGTTGAGATATGTGATAGAATAGCATGGTGAGCAAAACCAGGTTCAGCTTCACCTCATGGAGCTAACGGGGCAGCAGAGGAGAGGGACAGACCAGTCACATCACAGCTGAGTGTGTTGCAACAGAATGAGGCAGAGGAAAGGAAAGGAACCCAGTTCTGAATGAGTGTACAGCAAAGGAATCTGACTTATGGTGACCACAGAGAAGGCTCCTCAGAGGAAGTGATGCTGAAACTGAGATCCAAAGTAATAAGTAGGGGCAAACTCAGCAAAGAGGTGGGGACAGAGATGTGTAAAGGCTGTGGCAGGAGGGAGCATGGCAAGTCTGAGGAACTGGAACAAGGCCAGCCCGCTGACAGAGTGAAGGAAGTACAGGGGCAGGTGAGACTAACAGGATGGTTTGTGCAACCACATTCAAAATTAGTTACTTTGGCCTCTAAAGCTAAGTGTGTGGTGTGATCCTCTTCCATCCCAGATTAAGCTGTGTTTCATGCTTAGCTTTGTCCTCTGATCCTGGTCCTGCCACTTGCCCTCTCTTATTATATACCTGTCCTGCATTCTTCCACCTTGTGCATTAGCCATTGTTTTCAGAGCAGATAATTTTTTCATGTAGTTTTTGTCTTGGTTCTTTATACATGTATCTACTGTGAGATCTTTTTGAACAAGACAGTGGACAAATGGGCAAATGGACACTTGGACCACCAATGAAATGAAAATAAATTAATTTAGGACCTAATTCAGAATTCTACTGAAATTCTGAGGCTTGGGCAAAAGGAAGAGATCGGAAACATAAAACAGCTAGAAAACAGTTAACAAAGCAGCAAAAATACATACCTATTGCTAATTACTTTACATATAAATGGACTAAACTCTCCAATCTAAAGACAGTGACTGGATGGATGAAAAAGCCAGGCATGTCCCTATGCTGTCTACCTCATGTGTGAGGATGCACACAGACTGGAAGGGGAGAGAGAGAAAAAAGTACTCCATGCAAATGGAATCCAAAAGAAAGCTGGAGTAGCTATACTTATTATTAGACAAAATAGACTTTAAAACAAAAGCTGTAGTAAAAACAAAGGCATTACATAATGATAAAGGGTTCAGTCCAACAGTAGGATATATCATTTGTAAATATTTATGCATCTAACATTGGAGTATATAAAGTATATACTCCAGTATATACTAAGTATATAAAGCTAATATTAACAAACCTAAAGAGGGGAATAGAAAGCAATACAGTAATAGTAGGGAACTTTTGCACCCCACTTAGATCAATAGATAGATCATCCAGATGGACAATCAATAAGAAAACATGGCCTTCAATGACGTGTTAGACCAGATGGACTTAATAGATACATACAGAATATTTAATCCAAATGCAACACAATACACATTCTTCCTAAATGTACATGGGAAATTCTTCAGGATAGATCATATCTTAGGTCACAAAAGAAGTCTTCATAAATTTAAGAAGATTGAAATCATGCCAAGCATCTTTTCTTACCACACTGGTTCT